>CM031242.1:424005782-425205782 GCA_018340775.1 Taxus wallichiana var. yunnanensis | reverse complement strand
AGCAGATCGGAGGGCTTTAAGCACAGCTAAACATGCAAAGAATAAATTTGCTAATGTTGTTTTTAGAGGTAAAAGCGAAGATGACAAGTTTGAGGTGATGGTTGATCTCTCCATCAAGGAAGTTTTTAAATTTCACAAGCTGCCTAAGAACATTAATCGGAAGAGGGACAACAAGTGTGGGAGCATGTTTTGGCAAGAGCTTTTTCATTTGATAGGCATGGGATCTAGGCTTCTTAAGCTTTACAACATGTTTCATCACTTAGGCATGATGGTGCTTGGGCATGATGGTACTCGGGCATAAGAGTTTACATTTGCTTGAGGGCAAGCAAATTTGGGGAGCAATGTAATGTTCCCTTTTTCAAGTCATAGTTAATTAATGCAAGTTGATATCCTTTAATCCACTCCCCTTGGATTAAAGGGATTTAATTGGGGAAAAATCGACTTTCTCTTGTGCATTTAAAATTAATATTTATTTTCTTGGGCAAGTCGAATTAATGAGGAAAATCGATTTATTTTATGAGCCAATTAATTATTATTTGAAGGTAAATCGATTTAATTGGGCAAGTCGATTCCTATATGTGCTTTTAATTAATATTTAATTCCTCTCTTGCATTTAATTCAAATATATTTTTGGAGGGAATTAATATTTTGAATTGGAGTTTGACTTTTACAGGCCAAGAAGATTATTTTTAATTTATCTCTCCTATCTAGAGATTGGCGCCAAAATTGGAGGGAAAGCATTGGAGATTCAAATTGCAAAGCTATAAAAGATGTGGCATCCCCTTTTTGGCATGTTGACGGTTTGATAAACTTATCTTCATGCTTGAAGAGGGATGTATGCCCATTTGTGATCACAAAACAAAGGTGTTTTTCAACACCACCATTTTGTGGAGTGTGTGAGATCCTTCCAAGCTTTGCATTGATAATTATTGCATGATATAATTTATCTATGTGAGGCGCCATTATTGGAAGCATATGTGCATGGTTTTTGAGAGTTATTGAAGAGTTTTATGGTGATTATAATCTGTTGTTGCTGCTGATTTATTCTAGATCAAGTCGACTTGCATTGAGGGCTTTTGGGGTGTGTTTGAGTGCATTTTAAAAGGGGTTTAATATTTGATCTGTTATTGCATATTTTCCAAGTCTAATGCACATATTTTGATGAATTTTGGGCTCTTAAACACTGTTGGAAATTACCTAGAGTGGATCGACTGGGTTGGGGTATTTTTGGCATCATATTTGAAGTGTTTTGATAGATCTACAAGCTGTTGTCATTAATTAATTATTTCAGATCTGTGTGTTGGTGTTTTGAGGGTTTGGAAGCAAGAAAAAGGGCTGATATTATTTTATGCATTTAATCCTAACCCTGGCGACTTGGTTTCAGTTTTGGGATCAGATTTAAGGTGGTTTCAGTGTGCAGAAAAATCAGATTCATAGCTCATTGGAAAGATAAAAATATTTGCTTTCATTTGCATTTCGTTTCATGGAAAAATATTGAGATTTGGTGAAGTTATTAATTTTTGAAGTTTCAATTGGTTTTGGTGCATATTAATTATTTCCACTGCTGCAATTAATTTCTGATTTAGGAAAGATTAAATTCCAACTAGCTCTCCCATCTAACCCATCACCTTGGCTCACTACAACCCCATTTGGGTTGCATTGAAGCTGACATTGGGTTATTTGAGGTCGATCTAGAAGGGTTTGCTCTTCTAAATTCGATTTGAAAGTAATTTATTTTCAGATTTAATTAAATATCCCACAAGGGGATATTACAGTGGTATCAGAGTTTCTTTCCTCTATTCGTGTGGGTCATTTGTGGATGCAGGGCAATAAGGAATTTTTGTATAAGAAGAAATAAGGGAGCCATGGATGATGGAGCATTCACTTCGGATCAAGTGAAGTTCTTACAAGAGTTAATGCAAGAGTGTGGAAAAGAACTTCAAAAATCCATGAGTGAGCAAATGTCCAAGCTCATCAAGGATGCTTTGGGCAAGGATAAATCTACAAGCTCCAATGGAGAGAGCTCACATAGTGGAGGAAGGACTCAACACACCCTCCTCCCAAGTTCTTTAAAGGCACTTTCCTACCCAAGGATACCCATAGAGAGGTGGAAGAACCATCAATAGTGGAGGCTATTGAATCTTGCAACATTGAGTATGGTACTTTACAACCGGCCACAAGGGCCATATTGACTTTTGATGAGTTTTGTGCCTTGAAGATGGGCACCAAGGCCAAGAAGGCCCATAAGCAACCTCCAACAAAGATTGGGGAAAGTTTCACTGCCTAGTTTTGATGGATCTAACCAAATTCCAGTAAAAGCTTGGTTGCAAAAAATGGAGACTTACTTCTCCCTTAATCCCATGCACGAGGAAGAAGCCCTCAAGTTTGCTACACTTCACTTGGAGGGCATGGCACATGAATGGTGGTTCCATGGGATGCACACACAAGGGCATGATTCAATCCACACTATGGAAGAGTTTAGCCAAAGAATCATGGAGAGGTTTGATAGGAAGGATCCGGAGCTACACTTTCGTGAGTTGGCACAACTCAAGCAAATGCATAGTGTTGAGGAGTATGTGGCAGATTTTCAGAGGATTGCAGTCATGGTTACAGATGTTAGTGAGAAGAGATTAGTAGTTCTCTTCACGGAAGGTTTAATGGAGCCTCTAAAAGGTTTGGTAAGAGCTTTTAATCCTATGTCTTTGCAAGATTCTATTACTAAAGCTCTAGATTTGGAATGTGCAGCTTATAGGGGTGATTATGGGCCTAAAGGGCAATGTTCTAATATCTCACATTCGCTGTCCAAAAGTACATTTAGAGGGCAGCCTAGGTCTGATTTGAAAATACCCATAAATGTGCAAGGGGAAGCCCCTTGGGTCATCAAAAGAGGCCCCAAAAAGGCCAAATCAGCCCTATGTACCGCCACATAGAAGTCAGCCCCAAAACAGCGAGCTAAAGGACATAAGGGATGAATTAAGAAAGAAAGGTTTGTGTTTTGATTGCAAGGCTCCATGGACAAGAGGTCATAATTGCAAGGGTAAAGGTCAAATCTATTTCATTGAAGTTGTTGATTCAAATTTTGATTTAGTTTTAGATTTTGATGATACTAATAATGTGGTGGATGAGGTTGTGGATGAGCAAATAAAAAAGGAGAAGAAGAAGAAATAGAAGGCACATTGGCAGCCCTTTTCGGCACTCCTAAATATCTTCCTTTCTCGGGTGGAAGGTATGCTACACAAGCAAAAGGTAATCATTCTAATTGATAGTGGAGCTACTCATAATTTTATTAGTGAAAGGTTGGTAACAAATTGTGAATTGAATGTTGAAGAGTTCCAAGGATTTAATGTTACCATAGCGGATGGATTCATTTTGTCATGCACAAAAAGAGTTCCCAAACTTTCCATTTCTATTGATGATTATGAGCTTGTTGATGACTTTTATATGATTGACATGGAGGATATGGATCTTGTGTTAGGAGTACAATGGTTGCACTCATTGGGGGATTTTACCCTCAACTATAAGAATCTAATGCTCAAGTTTATGATAGGTGATAAGAGCATCATTTTACAAGGTATGACAAGAAGAACACCTCATGCTTTTTATGATCATCCACTAAGGGAAGTAGAAATTTGTTCTATATCTTTTATATCAGCTGATTGGAAGGATTTAGTTACTCTTGAATATGCAAAGGATCAGTTTTCTGATGATGTGATTGAAAAAGGAATTGAAAAATTTGGAACAGCAAGTACCGAGCATGAACTCATTACCTTTTTGAGTTTATCAAATGCTTGTTGGGCTGAAGATGACCAGCTAAAAGCTCCATGCTTTGTCAAATTTTTCAAGGGGGCTGAAAGTTGTGAAAATCCTTTCACAAATCTCTGTAGTAGCTACAAAGACCCAAAATCCCCATAGCTGAGTCAATCCATAATAGCTTGGATCTTTTGTTGATCCACTTGTACTCCTTGAGCATTGATGACATGCCCCAAATATAAAATTTCCTCCATTCCAAACTCACATTTTGATAATTTGGCAAAGAGAGATTATTGTTCCAATATGCTTAATACCATGTCCAAATGCTTCAAATGCTCTTCCCATGACTTACTATAAACCAAAATGTCATCAAAGAATACCAATACAAATTTCCTCAAATGCTCCCTAAAAACATGATTCATACATGATTGAAATGTAGAGGGGCATTGGTTAGATGTCATCAAGAATACCAATACAAATTTCCTCAAATGCTCCCTAAAAACATGATTCATACATGATTGAAATGTAGCGGGGGCATTGGTTAACCCAAAAGGCATTACTAGGAATTCAAAATGACCAAAATGACATCTAAATTGTTTTGTGGACATCTTCATCCCTTACCTTAATTTGATGATATCCGGACCTTAGATCAATCTTGGAAAAGAACACTGCTCCATGCAACTCATCAATCCGTGGTATGGGGTACTTGTTTTTGATTGTCTTCTTGTTCAACAACCTGTAATCAACACACATCCTCAAAGTTCCATCCTTCTTCACAAGTACAACCGAAGAAGCAAAAGGACTAGAACTTGGTCTTATGAGACCCATATCCAACAATTCTTTGATTACTTTCTCTATCTCTTCCTTGAAGGCCCTTGGATGGCGGTAAGGAGAAGATATTACCGGAGTAGAACCTGGTTCTAACTCAATGATATGTTGAAATCCTCTATCTGGAGGCAATCCATGAGGTAAATCATTGAATACCTTAGCATGCTTATCTAGAATAGGTTGAATATCAATATGATAGGACTGTTGTGATGAAAAGAGGATGTATTTCTTACCAAACAATGTGTAGCCCATGCAATCTGTCCTCTTTTGAAGGATCTTTCCATACTTTTGGCGGTCACAACTTGGGGAGCACCATTCTTCATACCTTGTAGAATCACTTCCTTGTCTTGCACTTGAATTTCAGCTCCATGGTCTGATAATTTTGGGTGAATTCACCCAAAGATTGCAGCCATTGTACACCAAGGACTACATCAGTTTCACCAATACCAATGACATAAAAATCATCACATACCTTATGCCTTCTTAAAGTGAGCTCAAGTTGGGGAATCTTCTTTGTGCATGCAAGAGTAAATCCATCTGCTATTGTCACATTGAAGCCTTGGAAATCTTCCATCTTCAATCCCATCCTCATCACCAAGCTCTCATCAATGAAGTTGTGAGTAGCTCCATTGTCTATCAATACGGTGATCCTTTGTCCATGAAGAACACTTCTCACACCACCATTTTGTGGAGTGTGTGAGACCCTTCCAAGTTTTGCATTGATAATTATTGCATGGTATAATTTATCTATGAGAGGCGCCATTATTGGAAGCATATGTGCATGGTTTGTGAGAGTTATGAAGAGTTTTATGGTGATTATAATCTATTGTTGCTGCTGATTTATTCTAGATCAAGTCGACTTGCATTGAGGGTTCTTGGGGTGTGTTTGAGTGCATTTTAAAAGGGGTTTAATATTTGATCTGTTATTGCATATTTTCCAAGTCTAAGGCACATATTTTGATGAATTTTGGGCTCTTAAACACCGCTGAAAACCAAATGAAGCCATTGTTGAAAATCCATCGGATGCTAAAATTGATGAACTCACCAATAGAGAATGTGTATTTAAAAAAATCATGTGTCGGTAAAACTCGGTATGGATGATTGTCCAATAATTCGGGAGATTCTATAATTTGGGAGTTCGGGGAGGTGGAACACGTGAACTCGGGAATTCAACTCGGGAACTACACCTTTATGAGGGTTAGGAAGGCACTTGACGGAGTTCTACCTAGTCAAAGCATTGTTTTCAAAGGGGAAATCTTTTGAAGAATGTGTGGTCTTGTTTGGTCCTGTTATTTTAATCTTTTGTTAGTATGTTCTATAGTGTAAGCCTTATTTATTAATGTTAGTTTATTATTAGCTAAATATTAACTAATAAACATTAAAACTACTTCAACCATGGTTCAAAAAATTGTAGATCGGGATTAATCAAGAAAGCCAAATTTTGAATCGGAAATCGGGAATCGGCAAAAAATCGGCATTAATCGGCAACTTTATTGCTACTTTTAAAAACATTTAAATTCATAAAATATACTTAAATTAAATGTAAAAACAATGTTAAATGATGCGAGAAGTGACTCTATACTTAGAATGCCATAGGCCCATATGCATATTTTCGATTAAGTTTTGACCAAAAAGAGAGTACAAAGTTTGCAAACAAAAATGCTCATAGAGTCATGTCACATGTGACTTTTGAAGTATCACTATCAAATATCAATAATATTTTATTTCATTATGCATGCCTAAAATAAGTCATTGCACTCATGACTCAAGCATTGCCTTGTGGAAGTGGAAGGTAAATATTCCTCCTCTGCAACACCAACATTGTCATCTCCAAACATATCATCTAGATCATCACCAACTTCTAATGTCCCTGATGGTATTGCTTCTTCAGTCTCCCTCTCCAAAGCTGTTATCTCCTTTGTAGTAAACATAGGCTCCGCATCATCAAGCTCAGCAATCCAGTCATCATATGGATCAATGTCAATGCCAGCCAAGTCGATTGCATCATAACTTTGTGCCCCCTCCACTTGTCTCACACAAAGACAAAGATTGTATCGCACGAAGACAAGGTCATTGAGGCGTTGTGTTGTCAACCTATTGCGCTTCTTTGTGTGAACAACTTCGAACATGCTCCAATTACGTTCGCATCCAGAAGCACTGCATGGCTGACACAAAATGTGGATGGCTAGCTTTTGAAGATTTGGTGTTTTTGCACCATAATCTTCCCACCACAAATTTGCAAATAAAACATTTATAATTTTGTAAGTTAACTAAGCTTGAATAAATAAAAGAATTCTAGACTTCTAGTTTCTAGTTCTACGTGTAATGAGACTAAATACAAATGACTCAATTTGTTTTTACTGGTGAGAAGTGTTTCTTCTTTTCACACATAGAGCCGAAGAAAAGAGCCTCCCTCTGCAGTCTTGTAAATCTGCAACTCATCAACAATTGCATCTCTAATATCTTCGTCAGATACCATCCTCTCTATGCATGTATTAAGGCCATCCATAACCTCCTCATCAGCCTTAAATGATGGGGAATAGAAAAACTTCGGGTTTAGGTAGTACGTCGTTGCATGTATATGTCGATGAAGTGTCTTGTTCCATCTCCGATCAATTATGCGCCAAATGGGTTCATATTTTCGCTTGATTGTGCCCATAATATTTAGCTATGGCCTCCTTGGCCACATCCATAGCCTCATACAAATAACCCATTGGGTTTTTCTCCCCATCCACCATCCGTAGAACTCGAACCAAAGGCTCTGACACCTAAAACAAAATAACATATATATTTAAAATCAAAATTAATAAAAAATTATATAACAAATGATAAATAAACAAATATTCAAGTTTAGATTACCTTCATGATTTCTTCCATTTGTTTTGCAAACATATCATCAAAAACGGTCTTCACGACCCTTTCCCCTTCGGTCTTCTTAGCATAGGGAGACTCCAACCATCGCGTGCTCACAAACATCTGCTTAAGGGATGTTAATGAGGTTGCAATGCTTTGCAATGTAATGAATTTTGTGGCAAATCGTGTGACCCCTGATCACACAAGCTCCTTTCCATTGGTGTGCTCTCTCATCAAGTTTAGCACCCAAGTGTGATTGTAGATGAATTTTGTAATATTTCTTGCGTCCTCAACCACATTTTTCACCCATGAGAGTTTTCCTATGTCCTCCAATAAGAGATCCAAACAATGGGCTGCACAAGGGGTCCAAAAAAGTGTAGGGTGCCTCTCCTCAAGAAGTCTCCCTGCTGCTACATATGCCGCCGCATTGTCAGTCACAACTTGGACAACATTCTCCACACCCACCTCTTTCACCACCTCATCTAACATATCACACAAAGTGATTGCAGTTTTCACTTGGTGGGAGGCATCAATTGATTTCAGGAAGACCAACTGCCCACTTGATGCCACTAGGAAGTTAATCAATGTGCGGTTTTTCCCATCTGTCCACCCATCAGACAAAATGGTGCATCTTTTTTTATCCACACCTTTTTTGCTCTTCTACAAGAGTTTTGGTATGTGTGACGGAATCCTCCAACAATGGGCCACTCAAATCATGGGGAGTAGGAGCCTTGAACCCCTTCCCAACAACAGTCAATGCAGTGACCAAATTCTCCCAATATGGACTTTTTGCCACATTGAAAGGAATGTTGTTGTAGTACCAAAAGTTTGCCGCAGCTATTCTTGCTTCATTGTGCATTTCTTTATTCCAAGCAGTACCTTCGAGTGAAGGTTGTGAACTAGGAGTACTTCGAGGAACAAAAAACATCGCTGAACTACTATCAGTGGATGAACCCCGTCCCAGTGTTTGACCTCGTGGAGTTGCGGCATTAGAAGATGCCCCAATGTCAAAACCTTCCCTCGCTTCCCTTCTATTTGTTAGGGTTGCAAGTGCATCAGCTTTCCTCTTCTTTTCTTCTTTTTCTCTGCATAAGTTGCAAGGTAAGCAGACAACTCTCGTTGAGCCTCAGGCGGTGCTTGATTGCACACTGTCACTTCATTCCCTGGTATCCGTGCAATGTGGAACTTAAGGCGATAAACACCTCCACTCATCTTCATGCCACAATAATTGCATATAACACAAGTGCCCTCTGTTGGTTCACAATGCTTCCAAGAGGGGTCATTTGATTTAGGCTTACTACGAAAGCAATTGAACCAAAACCGGATCCCGATGCCACTCTACAAAACAAAACAAAAAACAATTGTCTTAGATTTACAAGACTTAGAGAAATTAAATTGTATGACCGTGACGAAATTAAGAATAAAATTGCTATTACATGAAGAAAAAACTATAATGAAGACGTTAGTAAATTATGAATCATGATAATTTCATAGATAATATTTTTAAAATCGTTATACAATATTGATTCTTGAATATACTATTATTAATATATAGAATATACAGTATTTATACTTAATAGTTAATAGTAATACTTAAAGTTAATATTAATACTTATAGTATTTATTAATATTAATATATAGTATACAAGAGCACTATACACGTATAATGTATACAATAGATATACGGTATTTACTATTTATAATATATATTAATATATATTATACAGTATTAATATTAATATACTATAGTCTAGACTCTATTATACATTAATATACTATTATACAATATTAACTATTAATATTAATATACAGTATTAATATTAATACTTAATATACAGTATTTTTATTTTTACTGTAATAATTTTATTAATACATATTAATACCTGCTGGAAATGAGCCACGAAATGGGCACGAAATGACCACGTGATTGCCACGAACTGTTGGAAATGGCCACGGAATTGCACGAACTGTTGGAAATGAGCACGAAATGGGCACGGAATTGCCACGAACGGTTGGAAAATGGGCACGAAATGGCCACAAACCTGCCACGAACTGATCTTGCGTGCCCTCCTGAGTCGAATGCCCTCGCAGTAGCAAAAACGAAAGTCGAATGAACACGGAATGAGTAAACGCAAGTCGCAGTAGCAAAAACGAATTCGTGGAAAGAGAAAACAGGATTAAAAAAATGATTTGGTCTATTTTCGTATTTAACCCTAGGCCACGTTTTTCCCCACGATTTTCGCCGATTTTAGCCACGATTTTCAACGATTTATCAGGGTATTTTATCGCGATTAATTGGTGATTTATCGAGATAACAAAAATCGCGATTTTTGAAGTTTAATCGTTTTCATGAAGGAAACCGATTTATCGCAATTTATCGATAAATCGCGATTTTTAAAACAGAGACTTCAATCACTTTGTAACCATCTTTGTAATGTCCCTCTTTTTCTTGGATAGTTGTTGGTCGAAGACCTTTGGCCCATTTAGTCTACCCGACGGCCAAAGGAGGAGATTAAGGGTGACTTAAGTCATAAAATTATTATAAAGTGCCAATTTAAAAATAATTATTATAAAGCACTTATAATAATATTATTATGACTTAATAAAGTGTCTTTTAAATGGCCAAAGTGATTTTATTTCACTCTAGGCTAAAAGTGCGACTTGACATGGTGGGCCAAAATAGACATTAGGAAAATAATAAAATATTATGTAATGTTTATTTGCCCAAGGGAAAAGTGCGACTTGGTATGGGCATGCTTTTAGGGCATTTTGGCACTCTCTTCTCATTGGAAGATGGAAAGGTGATTTTATAATATTTTTTCTATAAAAAGGAGAGGGGCGGCTTGGGCATGGCATTCGATTTTCACTCCATATTTTTGATATTGGCTTGTAAGCTGAAGTACTTGTTGCTGCAACTTCTGAGGACGAAATCCCTCAAGGAGACTAGTGTAAGGGGAACGAAAACTCTCTATTACACCCATATTTTGTATTGGAATTTCAAGGACGAATCAGGTTGTTGAACCATCTTTTTGCACTAGCTGGAGCGACCCAGTTTGGGCAGATTCTGGGCACATTGGAAGGGCATGAAATCAGTTTTCATCAACTGCTGTTGAAGCTGGATTTGAGTTACCCTCATATACGTTTAAGGTGTGTTTCAGAGGTCCAAAAATCCTCTATTACAACTATTATTTCTGACTGTATTTTGCAGAGTAATTTATTATTAAAATCAGCCTTTTACAGTCCAGAAAGGGTTAAAAATACCTCTGCAGATTTCTGTAATAATTTCAGATCTATTTGGCACTCTAATCTATTTATTTCTGTGGAGTTGAGCTTGAAAAATCTGTACTTCAGTCCTTAAGGAAGAAGTGAAGGTTTAAGGTCTGATTTCTATGGGTTTATCTCTTAACCCTAGTCGCATTTCTTCAAATACATTCAGATCTGCATTAGTATGATTGCCATAACATTCATAAATCAGTATTTGGTGTTTTAATTGATTTAAAATTCATTTGAGAGTAAGAGAGACCCGTTGGGGATCTTTCAATCTTTCACATAATAAAATGACAGACACAATGATAATGTGTGCATTCCAGTTTCTTTTCATTTGTTCTTTGTACATTCTATTCTTTCTTTATTCTTTCTCTCTTCGCATATTCTAACGAGTGTGGTGTAAGGTATGTGATGTAGATACACATGATACAATTGACTGTAGGAAGATTGAGGAAATGCGTTAGACACGGAATCAAGAGACCACGCAAAGTTCTCTTGCGTACCTTTCACAAGGTCATGGATATGGAGGAAGACCATATGGCTATAGAGGTAGAGGTCAAACCTGAGACTAATATCATGTATCCGAAGTGTACTGATTTATGCAAAAGGATATGGAATAATGAGAAGGTCCAGAAGGCTGAGATGATAAAGGTGGTCAACCAAAGTAAGGAATGGAAACCTCCAGTACATCAAAAAGATGGGCACAAATGTGCAAGTGAAGATTACCATGCAGGCAAAGGATAGTGCACCGCAAAAGGATGATGATGTGGGGTTCAAGGACACTCTTGCATGTGCAAGAGGCTACACAAATTTTGCAAGGGGTGTGTGAGCTAGGGGCAAAAGTTAGGGAGCAATAGAGGAAGGGACTGAGCTCAAAGGAGGTCATAAAGCTCGTAGAGTTGTTTTCCCTAATGAAGCAGGTGGGGATAATTCCTTGTTTGGAGACCTTGTGGGGACTGCAAACAACCTTGAGAACGAGTGCACTGAAAGACTTCTGCATGGGACACATAAGACCAATTATGATTAAGAGTTGTTAATTCAAGCAAATATCAATGGGTGGGAGATGGAGAGTATCCTGATTGACATCGGCGTCACGGTAAATATTCTAACAAAGGATGCATGGAAAAGGATGGAAAACCCGAAACCACAACACTCAATGAGTGTAATATCCCCTTAGAGCAAATTACAATGGTATCGAGCTTATGATCTCTCCATTTTGTGGGAAGAATTAAAATTCTTAAAGATACTATCGATGCATAGCCTTTGTGAATCATGGAGTTAATGAGTAAAGATGATTTGGGGATAAAGTTTTGCAGAGCAGGGAAGAAACTTGAGAAGCCACCTCATTTGAAAAATGTTCTACTCAAGTATTTTGGAAGAAGTGGCAAACTATTTATCCACGGTAAGACAGTCAGATTCTGAGTCTATGTTTTGGGCAATAAATCCATTGGTGATTCATTTGGCTAAGCCCAAGCTTTTGAGACACCCAGATCCAAATGTGAGACTTGTAGTTATCACTTGTATTAGTGAAATTACAAGAATAACAGCTCTGAAAAGCCATACAACAACACCATGAGGGAGGTATTTCAGTTAATTGTTGAAAGTTTTCAAGGTCTAGAGGACATCAAAAATCCTTCTTTTGCTAGGAGGGTCACAATTCTAGAAACTATGGCAAAAATCAGATCTTGTGTTCTAATGTTAGATCTTGAATGTGATGATCTTATTCTCCAAATGTTTGAACATTTCTTTGCTATTGTTCATAAGAATCATGCAGAAATATATTGTTGCATCAATGCAAACAATTATGTCATTGACTTGAATGAGAGTGATGATATTTTCCAGCCACTTCTAACAATTTTATTGACTAATATGAGAAAGGATGAGCAGGAGTCTCACCAGTTGCACATGCATTGGCTCAAAAGGTAGTTAATCAGTGTGAAGAAAAGTTGAAGCTGTACTTAACAGTAGGAATGACAGCTGAATACAAGGAACCCAACATGCAGCTTGAAGGTAAAGATTCTTTGATAGTAGAGAATGTTTTATTGATTTCTAATGATTGCATGTATCAGCAAAATAGTGAGGAAGTCAAGGAGGAAAAAGCATCACTTGATGAATGCACAAGTGAGGAAGATGTTCGGTTCAATACACACTCATCAATCCACTAGGGATTGAGTCCATGCTACAGAAGAATGTGCCAAGTCAAGAAGCCTATGAGGCTGAGTTTCCGGATGACTATGTTGAAAGGCATGCACATGAGAAAGGTGCCTCACTGGTACTAATGTTGATTTTTAGCTTGCTGAAATGTTCAGATCAGCAACTATTGATAAGCATTGTGATTACAGCCCAAGGTATGATGGTCATATCCTAATTTATTGCTCCATATTATGTCCTTACAAGAATCTTGTCATCATGGACAACATGCTAAAAAGGGTGATAGGGTGAAGGATACTACTTGCAACATAGGGCAAATAGATTCTTTGATTCAAGCTCCAAATTGTTTTTGCATATGGGATCCGAGTGATCTTTTGAGGAACAAAATGGATAAAGGCTTTAATAAGATTAATATTACTATTTCTAGTGAATTCTTCATCCCATGCATTTGGATAAAAAGGAAGATCATGAGGAATCATATAGAATATGTTGTGCATTCTATCGAAGTTGTAAAGGATCAATGCTCACGATTCATAGATCACTCCTTGGAGCTAAGTCTCACATTTGGAGACAAAATTGAAGAAGGATATGTTGGAACAATTGTAGCATGTTGTCAGCCTAAGGTATGTAATGATCTCTATATCATAGTTCTAAAAATCACGATTAATCGGAAGTTTATCGCGATTAATCGTTTTTTGCAGGTAAAACGATTAAAAGTTCCAAAAATCGCGATTCTTGGCTTTCTGATTAACCGGCGATTTTTGGCGATAAAAAACCCTCCAAAATCATGGAAAATCGTCGCTGAACTCGTGGAAAATCGTCAGTGAAAACGTGGCTTATGTTTTAATGCGAAAAAAGACCAAAACGATTTGTTTTTTCTCCTATTTTCTTCTGCTCGAATCATTTTTTGCTTCTGCGACTTGTATTTCCTCCATTTCGACTCACGTAGGAGGGCATTGGGAATTGGACATGGTTTTGTGGGCATTCGACCTAGTTTCGAGGGCACGTAACATACTTGGACATTTTTGCCGTGGTTTCTAGATCTATTTTCTAGCAACTCGTGGCAATTTCATGGCCAATTCATGGCCCTGATCAGAGGTAAATATTGTATTTATTTAATATATTAATTCGTTTTAATAGTTAATACTTAATACTTAAAGTTATTATTTATTGATGATTATAATGAACTTTACACTAAATAGTTAATACTTAATATTATTTATATAATATATTAATTCGTTTATTGAGAGTATGGGGTTAAATATTAACATATTCCAATCTTTTTAATAGTTATAGTATATACAACTTCAAATATTGACATTGTATACATTTATATAAAATACATTATTTAATTTTATACAATCTATAACATACACTATAAATTTAATTTTATACGTTTTGTATATATTGTACATTATTATAAATTTATAGTTAACTGTACAATATACACTATAAAATTATAATAGTATATTGTATAACGATTTAACATTTAACATCATTTAACATCATAACGATTTAACATTTAACATCATTTAACATTATAATAGTATACTAGTAAATATATTTCAATATAAATTAAGAGTCACTTCTCGCATCATTTAACATTATTTTTACATTTAATTTAAGCAAATTTATTTGAATTTAAATGTTTTTAAAAGTAGCGATAAGTTGTCAAATTGCCGATAAATTGCCGATTCCCGATTTCCAAGTCAAAATTTGGCCTGCGATTAATCACCGATAACAATTTTTTAAACTATGATCTATATCATGGGTAGTGAGACATGGATCAATGTGGGAGCTGTCTCCAATTTTAGAGCTGCTGTTACCCACATTTCCAACTTGTCCGACATTCTAGTTGCAGCCATAAAGGAAGGTTATATCACAAGGAAAATACGTTTCCTACCTATTGTCATGAATGAAGTGTTTGTAGCTGATACAAGAGAGTTTCCAATCACTACAATTCCGATTTTGAGTAAGAAAATGCAATGCTCCAGCCATGGTATAATGCTCTTCATAGTTTCATGTGTTGAATTGATAGAATCTACATGGAACAGCCATAGATTTGCAGATATGGAGGAATTCTTTTGGCATAATGTTAGTTGTGAAAGGGTTCGCTTGTTGAGATCAATTAATGCCAACATCCCAACATCCTTGGTATTGTTTGGGAAGAGATTCAAGGTAATGTATGTCTGTTACACTTGCTTATCAGCACTCATAAGGTCTGATCCGAACCAGTTTTCAAAGAGAATAGCTTGGGGCAGCAGGGTAGGAACTTTTAGAGTCCAAAGTGATCATTATGATAACAATATAGAAGAGAGGAGTATAGTTGTTGGCATGCAAGGGTTACATTCTATTGGAGCTTCACAATGGAGTCGAAGATGGAGCTCCAAGAGTTGTCATGGTCAAGTGGATGGAATATCAATTGGTGACAACCACGACTTCACCCATAGGTGAGACACTTGATCATGATAGCATATTGCAATTATGTTGCAAAGGAAACATAACAGGGGCTGCTGTCATCATAAATTCCAGCTTTAGGGCTAATGTCATCACCATTTCCAGCTGCTACACTACAGCCATACAAGTGTTTTCAGTCATAGGATTGAGGGATTTTCAGTTTGTTGCTGCTATTGAAGTATTTTCAGTCATTGTATGGTTGTTTCCAACCTCTGCAGTGGGCCTCCCTTTCAATTTATGGGGAGAATTCTCTATATGGAGGGCCCCTATCTGGATATGGGGAGAAGCGGTACTGGCATTATAATCTATCTTCAATGAGATTCAGTCGAGGGATTCACCGCATTTTATTCCTTTAGTCAAGCGCCCAAATCCCAAATAAGACCCTGCCTATTTTTTGTTTTTTTCAATGAAGTTTCAGTCTTGCAGCTGTTATACCATTGTCATGTTGCTGATCTTGAAAATATCAGGCCTGGTACTACTGTTAGCAGTCATGAACAGCTGCAAGTTTGCACATTTTAAGGGAGTATCAACGCTGGATGAGGTTGGTAGAAGGTTTCAACTGAAGGGAAACATCATTCCAGCCACCATAGTTCTGATTCGGGTGGAATTCTAGGGGGGTTGTGACGGTTGTAACTTGTTTCCAGCCTCTATATTACTGACACTGTTATCAGTCACATTCAGCACCCAATTTGCAAACTTTAAGGAATTTTTCTTGTATCATGTTGTTTGTGAAGGGTTTCAGCCATTGGAGCCACTGAAAGCAATCACTCCAGCTGTCATACTGCTGTTTTGGGAAGGTTCCAAATGAACCATGACTGCTGCAACTTTGTTCCAGCTTGCATACAAGCTGAGTGGTACAAATTCATGAGGGTTTCTGCCTACAATATAGTTGTACGATCTATTGGAACTCAAGGAAGTTATTATGTGGCTCAGTGGGAGGACTCCAAGACACTTGATCCAACAAAGGCACAATTTTATCTTGCTCCTACTGCTGATTTTGAACAGCAACATTATGAGATTGTATGTGAATGCTTTTGGGAGTTTACTGAAGTTTTCCCACAGTTTGAAAAATTGGGTAGTTGGTCACACCAATTGGGTAGTTGGTCACACCAATTCCCAAGGATGATATGGGATCCAGGTTATGGGAGCTCCAAGTCTGCAGCTCGTGGAGGCTTTTTAGCTTCCAATTGTATCAGAATGGTGCAACAAAAGCATGATGAAGAGTTCTTGAGATTGGTTTGGGATCTTGGCATTGACAGAAAGGTTTAGGTTGGAGGATTTGTCTCACTCCACATGTACAAGCTTGGCATGGTAATACTTGAGCATATGGGCTTGCATTTATTTGAGGGCAAGCAAAGTATGGGAAAGGCGGACTGTCATGTCCCCTTTTCTAAATTAAAATAATTAATAATATTATTTAAGTTGGGCCTGATCATTTCTAATCTTTTGGGCAACTTAATATGTCAAGCTTCGCTAATATCGTAAGAATTGCATTTGGAGGTAAGTTTTTTTTTATAAATTCTTTTAAGTTTTGCAAATTGTTCTATATTATTTAAATTTTAATATATTCATATTGTAATTTTAAATGCATTCAATTAATTTGAATGATTTTAAATTTTTAATAGTCATTTGGAGCCGGAGGTAAGTTTTTTTTTTATTCTTTCGCAAATTCGTTCTAAATTATTTAAATTTTATATATTCATATTGTATCCGAATATGTTTTGTAATTTTAAATGCATTCAATTTAATTGCGAATGATTTTAAATTTTTAATAGTCATTTGGAACCGGAGGTATTTTTTTTTTTTAATTCTTTTCGCAAATTCATTTAATAGTTATTAATTTATTCATGTTTGTTATCGTGGATTCGTGACATCGTCATTAATGAATGAAATTGTCGGAATGTATTGTTGTAATTTTGTAAATGTTATTTTAATTTTTTTTTAGAATGTATTCTTGTTCGTAGGATTTACAATTTTAAATTTGAAATTACGGTTAAATAGGGTTATAAAGACATTTTTTTATTTTTTAAATTTTAATTAAGTTTACGTTTTTTTAATTTTTAAATGTACATTGTGTTGCAGATTAGAGCTTACCAATGGCATCAAGCTGGCATCAAGTCGGCATCTGGGTCAACATCACTAACAAGAACCGTTCCGCTAATGCCCATACCATTGCTTGGAAGTATGGTGTACGTGGAGCAGTTCAGGAACCGTGGTTTGCAATTTTTGTGGCAAAACATTTTCTGGAGGCATCAATCGCCTAAAGTATCATCTTGCATGTATTGTTTGTCGAGACGTTGTGGTATGCCCCAATGTTAAAAGAGGCAAAACGAGAGATGAAAGCAAAGTTGGAGGAGAAGAAACTAGAGAGGGAAAGGATGCATGCAGCCATAGCAAAAGCCATTAGGGACTGGAATGGAGAGAGGATTCGAGAGGATGTGGCAACGATTGTGGGCTCTACTCGCGGTCCACACATACGAAACCGGAAAGAGGCACATCTGCTTCATCGAGTTCAAGCAAAGGGATACATAGTTTTTTTGTACAAGAGGAACATACCTAGAGCACAACCTTGTTGCAAGGTACAAGTTGGAACAAGGATGCACATGAGGAAGCAGATAAAGCATGTGCGAATTTTTGGTACTACAACAACCTTCCCTTCAATGTGGCAAAGAGCCCATATTGGGAGTACTTGGTGACAACATTGATAATTGCAGAGGGAAAGGGACAAGGCACCCTCTCCAAAAGACTTGAGTGGGAAATTGCTCAAGGGTGCAAGTTGCAGATGCAACGACAATCCTAGAAGATCAAAAGAAACAATGGCAAAAATATGGATGCACCATTCTTTCAGATGGGTGGACGGATGGAAGGAACCACACCCTCATTAATTTTTTAGCGGCTTCAAATGGTGAGATGGTGTTTTTGAAGTCAATTGATGCCTCTAACATAGTTAAAAATGCAGAGAATTTGAGTCTTATGTTGGAGAAGGTCGTATTAGAGGTGGGTATCCAGAATGTTGTGCAAGTTGTCACAATAATGCAATGCAACATATGTGGCGGGTGAGAGACTACTACAGAGAGGCATCCATCACTCTTTTGGACTCCTTGTGTGGCTCATTGCCTTGACCTTCTTTTGGAGGACATAGGCAAAATTGATTGGGTGAGGCCGGTTATAGAAGATGCAAGAAACATAACCAAGTACATATATAATCACCCTTGGGTTCTCAACTTGATGAGAGAACACACACGAAGGGGAAAGAGCTTGTGCGAGCCGGTGTCACAAGGTTTGCAACTAACTTCTTGACGTTGCAAAGTATTTCTAGTTTGTTGTCATCATTGAAGCAAATGTTTGTGAGTCAAGCATGGCTAGACTCACAATATTCAAAGAAAGTTGATGGAGAGAGGACTGCAAAGATAGTTTTTGATGATATCTTTGCAAAGAGAGCTATAGAGATCATCAAGGTAATTTCAAACTTCGATTTATATTTCAAGTTGATTCCTTTATTTTAATTTGTTAAATTATAAATATATTGTTATTTACTTATTTACTTTATTTGTAAGTTTGTAACCTTAAATTTTAATTTGTGTGTAGGTGTCAGAGTTGTTGGTGAGGGTTTTGCACTTGGTTGATGGGGAGCAAAACCCTATGGGGTACATTTATGAGGCCATGGATAGGGCCAAAGAGGCTATCCAAAACTATTATAGGGGGATATCGCAGATTTGGTCCCTTTTGGGAGATAATTGATCGGAAGGTGGAACAATCAACTCCACCAACCTATTCATGCAGTGGGGTACTACCTCAACCCCAAGTTTTTCTTCTCTCGATGGCTTCACAGATGTGAAGGGAGGTTATGGAGGGCCTTTCAACATGCATTGAGAGGATGATACCAGAGGTTGAGACGAGGGACCTCATTATTTTAGAGCTGCAGAATTACAAGCATGTTAGGGGAGGCTCTTTTCTTCGGCATTAGCTATCGAGGAGAACCACGCAATCACCAGTAATAAAAATTAGAATGTTTACTAAGTTACTTATATGTTACAAGTTACAAATTTAATTTTATTAATTACTTATAAACTTTTGATTATCTTGTTTGTAGGTTCTTGGTGGGAGGATTGGGGAGGAAATACCCCGCATCTTCAAAAGCTAGCCCTCAGAATTTTATCTCAACCTTGTAGCGCTTTGGATGTGAGATGTGAACGCAATGGAGAGTTTGTTTGAGGCCATTCACATGAAGAAGCGCAACAAGTTGACTCAAAAATGCCTCAATGACTTGGTTTTTGTGCAATACAATCTCGGCTTCACACAAGAAAAGTGGAGGCCACATCGCAGGAGCTTATTGATTTGGATGAGATAGATCCATACAACGAGTGGACTGGGCAAGAAGAGGAAATCCCTGCATTTTCACAGAGGATGAGATTGCTTCTTTCGAGAGGGAAGCTATGGAGGGAGAAGCACTAGTAGGATTGGATGACATCTTTGAAGGTGATGTCGAACATGCAACAGAGGAGCCACCGCCATCCCTACTACTGGGAAGAAGTTGGAGCGCAATAGTTATGAAACCTTTAGAGGAGCGAGGAGACACAACCGAGTGTGGGGACTAGTAGAGGCAATAGACCCTCTCCCCAATATTTCTCTAGAATGGGAAGAAAGGAAAATGTAAATTATTGTAAATTGTAACTTGCATAGATATGAAATTTATGATGATAATTTTCAATGACAATCATCATAAATTCATAACACTTATCATTAAAGGCAACTTTGTTGTATTCGCATGATGATGCGATTTTGTATTGTATTTGTATTTGGAGGGGGGTTGTGGTCACTGGAAAATTTTTTTCATATCATTTCAGATTTTGGGTGTTAAGCTTGTGCTTCAACATTGCAGCTAGTGAGGACGAAAACCCTCATTGGTATTCAGAATTTGGGGACAAAAACCCTCAAGGTCTCGTGGTGATCTCATATAAAGGTCGTACTTAAGATAACAATCAGTTTTACAGAGGTAGGGCATAGATTCAATGTTGTTTTCAGGGGCACACACCAAAGAGCAGATTTTCAGTCCTATTCCAGCTAGGGCATCCATCTACTAGTGTGAGCAGCATTGGGAAGTGTAACAGCAGCATTTTTGGGCCATTTTTGGGCTGGCCGACCCTCTAAGGAATGTGGCGACCCCTTGTGGGGACTATTGCAGGTATTTCAGGCCAAGCATTCAGTGTTAGAGCTTGCCAAAGGTCTTAATCTGTCCTAGGACAGCCTTTTCAGCCTTTCTTCCTTCAGTTCTAGCAACATACGGTCAGTTGTTTTACTGTTGTATTTCCAGTTGCAAAAATAAATAAAATAAATTCAGACTTTGGTGGGAAAAATTATTCATGTTCCTAGAGTATTTCTAAACATTTTGCCCCTATGTGTATTCCCGTTTTATGAAAGTTGAGGAATAATTGAAGATTTCACTTTGCTGTTTTTTTGTAAGAGTAAAAAAAAATCAGATTGTTGTTATATGTTTAAGATTTTGTGGGAAATTTACAAAATTTCATATTTTATGTCCTAAGGGATACTACAATGAGTTTGTTGTATATGGCGAACAAAACAAAAGCAAATCCCATTGGAGTTTTGCCTAATGCAGAATTTGATATCATGGGAGTGAGGTTCTTAGTAGACTTCAAGTGATGGAGCTCACGAGGCAGAGACATATTCAAGTATCGATTGGCCAACCATGGTGTTATCACAATGGAGGTATGCGGTTCAAGAAGAGGATTATGAGTTTTGAGAAAGAGGGCGAAAAAGTGATTATTCCCTTGGATGTTGTGTGAGGTTTTGTTGTCACCCAGAAGTGCACCCTGATAGAGAATGGTGTGTGTAGTCTCTCTTCTGTTGACAAAATTGAAACACCTCAAAGTTGTGGGTAACCTATAACTGAAGTGAACCTCCAGAGAGGGTTGGTTCCCTTGTGAATCACCTAAAAACTAATAAAATTGACAAGGAAAAGGGAGTAGGAATGCAGGAAATGTAAAATTGAGGTGATACACCAATGATTTGACACACACATGTACTACTGCATACAAAAATATAGAGATCCACACACCTGCACAACTCTAAGCTAATCTGCAAAATTAATTCAAAGGTTTGGGTAAGGGACAGCAGTATAGGGAAGAATTTCCACAACAAAGGAATACAATACCCTGATAAACACGATGAAAACTCAGAAAACCAGCAATATGAGAAGGCAAAAATGGAGCTTTTTATTCAGAGATGCAAGTACAAGCTAGGATTACAATAGCAAAACAACTGGAAGTGGTGTGTCTCCCTGATTTCTTCACAAAAATCAGACTATAAGGACTGTTGCGTCCTATTTTCAGCCCCATGATTGCATGCAAAATATTTTTGTTTATTTAATTCATCGCTCCTTGGCACCTAGGAAGCATGCATGAGGTGAAAATAATAAAAAATTGCACTCCTAACCCTGTTGCGCCAAATCTAGGGGGTTGTTTAAATCTCTTTTCTCCTTCCCTTGGAGCCTAAACCTGCTGGTAGTGCATGCATTAGATTTAATTAAATAAAGATAGCTCCTTTATCCCTTGGCGTCAACACTTTGTAGACTACTACATGTATACTTTATTCCTTCTATGTCCTTGGTGGGCCTGCTGCCTTGGTTTTATTCTATTTTATTAATTTCCTTTCCATGCATCTCCTTTTGGCGCAGAATTCTTTGACTCCAAATAGCTCTTCTTCACCTTTATCCTTTTGTCTTTTCTTGCTTTGTCTTTTTCTATTTTTGCTTTTTCTGGACAAACTGCTGCTTTTTATTTAGACTGCTGCAAATTTAATTAATTAAAATAACAGTCAGCTGCTATTTTTAACTTCATCATGCAACCTTTGGCGCCAAGCTTAGCTGCTATTTTTATACATAACCATGCACTAACTTTGGCGTCCAATTCCAGCTGAGCATGCATACCTTCCATGCTGCCGATTTTGGATAGACTTTGACATCCAATTCCTAACTGAAGGTTGTTGCTAACTTTGGCATTAATTACGCATGCTTAATTTTGTGGTAACAGGTTCCCCGTATGTGGAAAGTGTAGGCATTGACAAAGAGATAGTTCATATCTACAATACTACCACCAAGGGATGGAAAATATAGATCCTTGGGTGAAGGAAGAGGCTGGGAAAGCGATTGAGGTTGGGAAAGCGATTGAGATGCATCTGACACTTCCGGTGTCGCATGCGACTAATGGCTACAGGAGGAAAAGGAGGTGACTAGTTGTTAGTGTGCACGAGTAATGAAATGGCACAAAATGAATAAAAGCTAGAATGAAGTAGGATTGTGCAGAGAGGCACACAACAATAATGTAAGAAGACGGTGCATAGTCCATCACACAGAAGTGGGTCCTAAGGTCACGCGAAGGTCGATAGAGTGTAAGGATTAGTAAGGGAAGTTGGATAAGCTACCTCAGTATGATAGAGCTGCCTACATGAAGGTTTATATGAGTGATCCGGAGGCCAACATGTCGAAGGAGGTAGAAAGAGTTTCAGCCTTGGTTTATATCATGAAGGATACTGCCACAAGATGGTGAATTGTGCATAGACTGAGTATACCAGCATGGGGGCAAATTAAAGAAGCGTTATGAACAAGGTCCGAATGGAGCAATATTAAAAAGGGACTTCTTGTTTACACAGAGATTCAAATCCTAAAGTGTTAGAAGGCTTGTGAGGAAGTTTGGACCACGAGTGAATTTTTGCTTTTGGCTTCATTGTGGGTACATGCATTGTATAGGACAAAAACTTGGGCCCATGCATGGTACCGAGGAGTGAGACACAACGTGAGACTTGGAACTGGGATGTGTTGAAGACGGACTTCATGTGGATATTTAGCTTCAATAAAAGCAAGCCTAAGTTAACTAGACTGTCAGGGGTCGAGAAAGAAGCCATTTTGTCTCACTATGTCTAAACTACATAATGGTGAGAGTTACTCGGTGGACAAGTTATTTGAGGGGGAATGCAGTAACACACAAAGAAGCGAGTGCGCACATGAGTACACCAAGTCAGAGGAGATTTATAGAGTAGAGGAGAGCAAGACAATGGTTGGTGAGACTGGTTACCTGAATGTAGAAACTATTAGGGGTGATAGAGTAGTTGAGAATATGAAGGGTAATGAGACAAAATACTACAACCAACGGCTACATAAGGAGGTAAATATTGCGACTAAAGAAGACCCACATATAGAAAGCATTAAAGGCTACTTGTCTGATGTTTATTTGCATGCATGGTAGAGCTGATAAAAGATATTACAGATTTGATTCCTAAGAATTGTCATGAGATAACAGGGCTGCAGCCTTCTCTAGGAAATATTCATACAAAGCTGCGAAAGGCACAACAATAGTGAAGAAGCGGTCATATAGAATGAATCCCAATTTGCGTGAGAAGGTCAAAGAGGAGATTGAAAAAATGTTTGATGCAAAGGTGATATTCCTTATTGAAGAGTCGGATTGCATAAATGCGATGGTAATCAATATTAATAAAGATGGAAGGATACAGTGTGCATAGACGTAAAATCTTGAATGACACATGCATTTAGGATCCTTTCCAAACTCCTTTCACGGAAGAGGTGCTAGAGGGAGTTGCAAGTTTTGAGATTAACACATCCATCGATGGGTCTTTTAGTTACCATGAGGTGCGAGATAGCTAAAGAGAAAAATGAAAAATACAACTTTTGGTACAAAGTGAGGTTGGTTTGCCTATAATGTAATGCCATTTGGGTTGAAGAACACCCAACAGTGTTCTCATGCATGTAGTGGAGGCATTTAGAGACTTCATTAACAAATTTTTAAAAGTGCATCGGACTACGATGTATGGTCAAGGATTACAATAAGAATTTGCATTTAATGTTCAAGTGGTACGGCAACTTCAAATTTCACTTTGAATTTAAAGAAGTGCACATTCGCAATACCATTCAGGACTTTGTTGGGGCATGTGATTTGCAAAGAGGGAATGACGATCGCATTAATTTTGCAATTAGAAGCTTTACATGTATTTACGAAAGTTCATAAGGATCTACATGCATGTCATCAGACCCATGGATGGACTGTTGAGGAAAGAAGTGTCATTTCATTGGGATGACGCAAAATCAAGCTTTTGATAAGTTGAAACAAAAGTTAGCTAGTGCGTCGATCCTACAATTCCTAAATTGCAAGAAACCCTTTCACATGCATGTTGATGCGTCCAGGACTGCAATTGGAGCAATACTCGCACAACCGGATGAGGGGGAGATTGACCACCCTATTTACTTTGCCAGTCTAAAGTTGTTCAATGCAGAATGGAATTACAGCATGATGGAGAGAGAGGCATTGGTTATGGTTTTACATGTTACGAAAGCTTCACCAATACCTCCTTGTTATTCCGTTCATCCTTTTACAAACAACGAAGCCTTGAATTATTTAGTGAACAAGTCAGTCCTACATGAGAGTGCTTGCAGGTGGATCGCATTATTTCACAAGTTTAATTTTTTTGTAATGATAAACCTAGAAAGGTTGAATGTGGGACCAAGTCATTTATCACTTATAACCAATGGTGAAGATGCATGGTCAATTGAAGATAACATATGGGACACATAATATATAGAATTCAATGTGTAGTAGAGGAAGCGCAAAAGATAGTTGTGTTATTGATTTCGGAGGGCACCGAGGGATGACCAATGAAGCAAAAGAAACAAATCGCCATGAAAGTTGCATCGTGTCGGTTGATTTGGGGTAAGTTGTATAGAAAGGGCAAAAATGAGGTTTTGTGTAGGCGTGTTTTGTTTCACGAACGCTCTAAATCTAGGGGAATATCGAGAATGCATCGCTAGTGGACACTACGCAAGAAAAGTCACAGTGAGGAAGATCCTATTGGTAGGATATTGGTGGCCTATGATTTTTAAAGATGGGAAAGAATATGCAAATCAGTGCAATATTTGTCAAAGGGTTGGGAAGCCTAATCGTGGAGATGAGATGTCATTGATCCCGATCATCACATGAAAACAATTTGAGAAGTGGGCTATAGATTTTGTGAGGCCTATTAACCCAATCGCATGTAGAACAAGTGTGTGGTATATTATTACCACTACAGGTTATTTGATGCATTAGGCGCACTCCAACATGGGATTACGGTTTGGACAACTATTATTGTGAGGTTTATGTGGGAGAATATTATTTCAAGGTTTGAATACACATTAGGTTTGACAAGTGATCGTAGAACACGTTTCCTTGTGAAGACCATGCACATACTCTTGAAGAGTATATGTTCATGCCACAAAAGACAACACCATATCACTTGTAAGCTTCAAAAGGCACAATCAAGGCATTCAATAAGATTCTAGGGAACACTGTAACAAAGATCTACAATGTTCGCAGATAGGATTGGTATGGTAGAGTTTCACAGTACTATTAATGCAATCGTGGTTAGGGTTCCATGTTACACAAAGCCTTAAACCATGCAACCCTCAAAATACTCAACAGAATACTATGCAAAATACACAACAAACAAACACAAAGTATGTAACTCTAAACTCTAAAGCGAGAAGAAAGGAATGGAGAAATGAGAGAGAAAAAGAAAGGAGGAAAACTTGCATTTCAAATAAGTAAACCCAAAGCTTATTCTAGTTTGCGATGAGATAATTTAATATAAGAAACATTTCTTGTGGAGTCTTTAATGCATGAAAAGAAGAAAGAAAGGTATATATCTAACATAGGAACACACACAACCACGAAAGAGACAAAGTGACAAAAAGTTCAACAAATCTTGTTCTATTTCTTTATGGGAGAGAATACAAACTTCATGCACGTTTTCTTCTCAAACAAGCTCTTGTACAAAATTATGGAAGTATAAAGTCTATCCAAAAATTCCTCCAAGTCTTGATAGTTCAAATTCCCTCAAAAAAAGTTAAACAATCCTTTTACAATATCATGGACAGCACAAAGTCTCTCCCAATATCACTTTGAAGAAAATCCCACGAGAAGTCTCTCAAAGTAGTCCCTTCAATCCATCCAAATATTCATGTGTAAAAGTCCCTTGAAATGATTTACAAATACATATTTATAGGGAAAAACTCCTTATTCTTCAGCGACATGCAAGGTTGACCAAGTCAATTTTGTTAAAAATAGAAACTATGAAAATAATGAGCACTTTTTACAAAAATAAAGTGACATTTTACAAACATTGTGCACAACCTAAAAATGCCAAATTGACCCGAGTAATAAACAGCGACAACTTAGGATTTTACCCCACACATTTTCTTACTAATCAGCTCCTTCCTTCAAATTTATGACATTTTATATCGGCACAATTTCCCCAAATAATTTTTTTTTTTTTTGGTTATGGGAGCAGGGGCACGGGGGCAATAGCCCCCAACAGTTCAAGGGGTAGAGCCCCCAATAGGGTCAAGGGGTAGCGCCCGTGGGGTCAAAGGGTAGCACCCCAAAACCAAGCACAATTTGAGCTTCTCAAGGCCATTGGAACATTGTTGATATTCTACATCTCCGTTTCAAATCCTTGCATTTTGAGATCCGATTTGGAGTTTTTGTACACTTAAAATATTCGCAAAGAAAAAGATTGCTTTAGCAATTTCGAGGAATCAAAAACTAGAAGTCATTAAACAATTTGTAGGTGAACTACATAATCACTCTAGACTTCCAAAACCTTAAATATAAAGGGTCTTTGTATGTCGGAATCCGAATATCTGGAAGCATTTCACAATTTTGCAAAATTGGGAAAGACTTTTGAAAACCCGAGATACAAAGGGTCTTTGTATTTCAGAATCCAAAGATCCAGAAGCAATTCGCAATTTGATTACAAAATTGCTCCAAACCTCTAAAACTCTAAAAAACAAAGGAGGATTGAGTAAATCAGAATCCAGAGTTTTAAAAGCAATTCACACTTCAATTGAAAAATTGCTCCAATCCCTGATACTATGATTCCCGACAACCAAAGGAGTTTAGGGAATCGGGTTCCGAGGATTGGGAAGCAATTTGCAATTAAATTGCAAAACTACTTGGGAACTCTAAAAGTCCAGTTTGGTCAATTTTCTCGACACTTTAGACATTTTTTTTATTTCTTGAGCCCCGTAGACTTATTAAATTCATTCCACGACTTCAATTTGACTAAATTTGATCGATTGCAACCAAATTTACTTGATGGAATCAAAATTTTACTTAAGTTAAAAATTGTGAACAACACGATCATTAGATGCATGAGCACAACAAGCTTGTCTAAGCAGAACTATGACCCCTAGAAAGGACTAAGTATTTCCTTCACACAAATATCCAATAACACTTTCCGCACAAGTGAGATGTGTGTGATCTATCGACTTAGTCATGAGTGAAGAAGAATGAAGCGAGAGGTTGTGTGCGGGTAAATACAAGCCTAAGGTAAGGAATTAGGGGATCTTTGAAGAATATTCCCTAAGGTGTGGTTTTGCAAATTGACAACACACAAGAGGACAAGTGTCATCGAATAGTTAAGAGTTGCAAAAGGCACAAGATCGAAGATGGATAAGAAGCACTTGAGGGAAGCTTCTAGATAACTAGAGTGAGTGACAACGTTAAAGTGTCCATGAGACACCCTCTAGGGTATCCCACAAGGCTTTTAGAATATTCTTAGTTATAATCCAATAAATACCCACCTTGAGCTCATAATTAGTAGTTTTTGGCAAGGTAGTCATTTTGGAGCAAATACAAGAAACAAGCTAGGGTTTGATGTTTAGTAGTTATGTTGTTATCTACCGGCATTAGATCCGAGTATTTTGTTGTGGTATATTGTATTGATGTTGTGCACAAGGGCGTGTTGTAATTGAAGGCTGTACTAATATATTAATGGAAATTCTTGTCATTTCCTATAAAGTGTGGAATGTGTAGGTTCTTGCAGATTTAGCTTTATCGTGGTGTATCTTGTGTAGCTATGTGTTCTATATTCTTTGAGTTAAGTAGTGAGTAGTATGTAGATAAATTGCACAAGTGCAATCTCTTTAGCAGTCACATAACGGGGTGTTCATTGATCTCAATGCGCTCTGGTGAGACTTCCGAGGTTGATGTGTGTTTGATCACGCAACGTGCTTGTGAGGTTTGTGTGTGCATTGTTTTGAACTCTCTATCTATTTCCACGAAGGAGTTCAAGTGCATGGCTCTAAAATCATGCACCGCTTAGCTATTTGCTGAGTTAGAGTTAAGTAGAAATTCAACCAATAGGCAACATGGTCATCAGCCACCTTTGGGGCTGTATGGAGGCAATAAAACACTTAAGAAGCCCAAAAAGTAAAAAAATGGTGGGCTCTATAGATTACTTGCTTAGTTTCACCAAGCCACTTATGAGTATGATGCGATTTGTTGACATGGATCAGCCATGTTTGGGAGAGATCTATGATGTCATCAACTCAATTATTGAGAAGACAGAGTCCAATATAAATGCAAATGAACAAGATCCCGATGAAATTTTTTTCAAACAAATGCAATCATATCTCATTGATTGATGGAACAAAATGACCACCTCGCTGCATCTCCTTGCCTTTGCATTGGCTCCTTGATTGTAATCACTGAAATTTTTATTTCCGAGGAAGTAAAAATGGCGGGCTCTTGTAGATTACTTGCTTAGTTTCACTACGCCAATTATGGCTATGATGCAATTTGTTGACATGGATCAGCCATGTTTGGGAGAGATCTATGATGTCATCAACTCAATTATTGAGAAGATAAAAGTCCAATATAAATGCAAATGAACAAGATCCTGATGAATTTTTTTAAAACAAGTGCAATCATATCTCATTGATTGATGGAACAAAATGACCATCTCTCGGTGCATCTCCTTACCTTTGCATTGGCTCCTTGATTGTAAACACTGAAATTTTTATTTCCCGAGGAGGGTGCCACCATACAAGGATGTCGAAGTCAGTAAAGGGTATAAGATGGCATTCTCTAGGCTCTTCCCAATAGAAGACATGGTTATGAGTGAGTTTGGGAATTTTATAGCCTCCATCAGGTCATAGCCTTGGCACTCGTCATGATAAATATGAGAAGAATGTTCATATGTGGTGTTTCCTCCATGGCTAAGGATCGATGCACATGCAGCCTTTTGCAATAAAAATCTTCTCACAAGTAAGATTTTTAATTTTGTAGCTCTCTTTCTTTTGTTAACTTTTAGTTTGAGTTTTTACTTTTAGAAATTTTAATTTTACATTAACTTTACCTCAATAGGTTACGAGTTCATCTTCATCCGGAAAGGTATAGAGTACATACAACTTCATCCACTCAATTAAGTGCAATAAGTTGGTAGCAAGAGGTCGAGATGTTGGTTTATGTACATTCCAACTTGTGTCTTCTATCACACAAGCAGTCGTAGTACAAGAGGCAACAAAACATTGGGAGGTAGACCAAGAGAGTGTTGACTTAGACACTTTCATTTCCTACCTTTCATTACTTGACATTGAGACTTCTTTGGTGTCACAAGACCCACATAGCGTAGTTAGAAGAGTTGCACTGAGAGTGCTACTACTTGTGGTTCTAATGAACCACGTCATGATGTTGATGCTCTCAATGAAGAGTAATATGACAATGGATACTGATTTTGATGCAATAAATTACATAGTTACCTAAGCCTTTGGGACGGCGAAAGGGGTTTCGGGACAGCGAGGGGATAGCTATTAAAATAATATATAAAATTTATATATATTACAAATATAACATGAATAAACTAAGACTTAAAAGCACATGGTTTTAGGTCATGTGGGATCGAACACTTGCAGCCCATACTCTGTTAATATTTGCATTCCACTCAGCCCTCTTCTATTATTATTGAATTCATATCAATCGTTTTAGTGCTTCATAGCTTTCTAATCAGTTAATTGATTTCTTGAGAGTGGTCATCATCCTTCTAGAAGCTATCCAAAGAAATGGATTACGTGAAATTTCCCTAGCAAATGCCACTCTCTAAGGACACACATCATTCCACTTGGTTTGACTCTTGTCCAAGTATCAATTTGACAAGGCAGGTGACTTTCATTGAGTTTTCTTTTCTTTCTAGTTTGACATTTACACTTGTTAGTCTCTTCTGCATACATTCTACTCTCTTTCATTGTTCTAGTAACATCTAATTAAGAGTAATATGTTGAGACATCATCCCAATGCTCGTAATTAAGTCAAGTTCTTGTACATTTTATTTATTTTCATTACATTACAGTTTGCAATTTTCATTTTCAATTTTTGTACACCAAGTGTTTGACAAAATCATTGTGTTGCAATACATAGGGTTAGCATTGTTGCTTGCATCATCTGGGTTCTAGGTTCATTGCTCTTGCTTTGCTAAGGTCTAATTTCTCATCCTGGTCCAATTTAGAAAATAGTTTCAAGCGTCTAATTCATCAAATTTTGTTTGCATGTCACCTAACCCATAACTTGCATCATCATTGCACAACATTTAGAGTTGTGGTTGTTGTTCCAGGTCATTTGCAAGACTGGTTTCAGTTCTATAATATTATTTTAGTCACAAAAGTGCTTTTTTAAAGAAAAGCCTATGATGTCGAAGACGTCTAGACGCCTCCGGGACATCCCTCCACCATCCCAGCGACGTACAGACATCCCCGATCTCCCCAAAAAATGGGGCATCACCTTTGATTGTCAACTGCCAAGAAACATGGGGGGGACATTCCCTCCCGCCATCCCCACGAAGTCTGGACATGCTTATTTGGGAGGATGTGTCCCCACATAACACCGATAAATTATAATTAATATTTATCATGACATTTGGCATCCGAGTTAGCATTATCAATTTATCGGTGTGAAGCTAGGAAACGCCATGAGGGTGGCGTTTCACGAAACCTTTCTAAAATGCAAAACGCAAACGAAACGCTCATGAAACGTGCCAGACGTTTCCGGAAACATCTGTGTTTGTCGTCGTTTTCCGATTTGTGTTTGTGTTCATTGCACCATGCATCGATTGTTTATTGCGAGCTTGAAATCCCACCGTCGAATCCATCGCCAAGCCCCCGTCTAACCCGCTTGCTGCAATGTTTCCGATCCCTTCGCGTCCATTATAGGTTCACCGACGACCCTGCGTCGCATTCTTTCCACTTATCTATTTCTTGATTCGTGCACCCATGTCCTCTGCCTCGGCTTGTCGACCGAGATCGCTCCATGAGCTTACCCTTGGCTCACCAAACCTCACCGCCAACCCTACTCACCCGCTCGTTGAGCCCCATGTAGCTCGCCCAAGCCACCTCCCACAACACCTCCTCCAGTTTCACCTTGTGATCGATCCTTCCCGCCTCGTTTTAAAAGACCACTTTTTTAATATAAGACATTAAAACTTGTATTATAACGTATTTTTTTGAAGCCTTATATTAATTAAGCTTAGGTTGTCTTTTTTTTAAACCTTATGCTAATTCCTTTTTAGTCTAGGTTCTATATAATCTAAGTAAGATTTTTAGTCTAGGTTTTATGCTAATTCAATTATCTCTTACGGTCTACAATTATAAAAATGAGTACTATATATACATACATACATACATATATATATATATATATATATATATATATTATATATTAACGTTTCCGTAACGTTTCATATCCAAGGTTTTTGAAAATTGTTGTTTCTGCGTTGCGTACCCGTTTCCGTTTACTGGCAACATAGTTCATAGGTGGTGTTTTTGTGGTTATTTTGTTTATTATAAGCACACTGTGGTTAAAGTTTATTAGGCTTGAATATTTGTCTTACCCAGAATTTAAAAATCACCATAAAAGCAAACACAATTTTTCATACCTGAAACCCATACCCAAAAGAAACCAGCAGCTTAGAGTACAAAAAAATTATTGATAATTTGATTTGTTGCACCATACCCTTGGGTACAGATGCATGCTAACCCAAGATGAGAATCAAGTTCTGCACATAAGCTTGTAATGAAAAGATTTTGATACATGGCCTATTTAGTTTATGTAGGTGACACATTGAAAATAATTAGTCTACATCATTATGGAATGTGTAATTGGTTTACATAATTATGGAATGTGTATTTGGTTTACATAATTAATCAAGGCATAATTTGTGTATGAAAATAGTGAATTTAAGTCTATGTCATCACAAGATGTAGCTAGTGTACATAGGCACTGGAGATGTGATCGCCTATTCTGTAATCACCTAAGGTGAAATTACAAAATGAAGAGGATGTTATGTAATAAACACTGAAAGAAATTACCAGATCAAAGTAAAAGGATAGAAAATATCATTGTTGCAGTAAATGCAAATAGTAATGCCACCTTCATCACAAGTGTTTTGCTTGCGACAAATAAATGTCTTGCATGTTTGTAAAAAATTGAACATGACACAATGAAGCGTTTTTAATATAGTGGGTGGCTCAAGAACAAAGAAAATTTGAATGTCATCCAGATGAAAGAAGAAAAGAATCTGAATGGTAGGGGAAGAAAAAGTAAAATAAAAAACCAAGGCCATCGGAAAGGGTATAACTAGCTCATACCAGTAAGTATAGGTATTTGTCCACCTTATAGCACAGCTCCTGGCTATTTTTAGCAATCATCTTTTCAATTTTACTTTCACTACAATTTTACAGTTACTTGAATCAAAGAAACTATTTCACATGGGTCCAGTCATGTGGCCTATATAATTCTACATCAATTGCATTGGACCTATATTTCTTGACTCTTGCAACATATAATCATTTCAGAAATTTGTGTTGCAAATAATACAGCCCAATCAGACAATATACTGTATATGGAGTATTAGTTCAATCCAGTTATTCTTATTCCTTGTAAATCTATTGAGAAAACCAATCTGCATGGCCGCCATCTTCAACTAAATGAATGAAAACAGAGAAAATAGATTGATCATTAGATCACTCTTTTCAATAGGAAAGAACAGAAAGCAAGGAAGAGCAAGAACTACTAAAAGAAAAACATGAGCGTGTCCTCGCAACATGAAAATGAAATATAGTACAAGTTTTAAATTTTTAGAGCTGTGTATGTATTATTTCTCCCAAAAGAACCGGGAGAGACAAAAAAATCATCAATAAATTCTTTGATTTTCTGAATTCAAGTGGCCCTATCATGACCTTCATAATTAATCTTTGCTTTGCTTTTTTATTGGTGAATCGTGGATTTTTAAACTTGAAAACAGTGACATCAATTTAGACTTTCAAGAATAATTTTTGAAAAATATGTAATACATGTCTGCTAGATTCAACTCTCTTCATTGCTCCTCGTCATACGTAGCTAGAAATACAAGAAATATAGCCATATTTAGCCCACTTTAGCTGGATGTCAAAGTATCATTCCTAGCATTGCTTTCAGTAGCAAAGTTTTAAAAAGATTTAAATGTTAAACATTACTTTTCACAAAGAGGCTTTACTAAGTAAATTGCAACATACACAAAATAGTCATTTATTCTGTATTCTCACCTCATATGGTTCCTGACCTGTAACAAAAAATGTGTCAAATCCGAATACTTGATCCCTGAGAAGGTCCAACGTTTCCTTGGGAATCTTTATAGGCTCGTTTGGTGGCTGCTTAAAATGTAATAAACAAAAGTAGTTCATAGTGTGAAACCAACCTCGTTAGAAACCATATAAAATAGCATCTAATCAATATCAACCGACGGAATCAATGTGTTTGTTATGGCTTGCCAACCATATAGAATAGCATCTTCTGTTCTAAATTCCAACAAACTCAATTAATTTGGCACTGTCAATAGTCTTCTTCTTCTGTCTTAAAACGGAAATATGATGCTCCAACTTATCCATGTATCACGGTACCTTAACTCCTGGAAGAGGGGATCCACTTGTTACTTTTGAAGCAACAATGTTATCCTGTAAAGGTAAACATTGTCAATAAATCCTTAACACAACCACTTGCAGATAAAAAGAATAAGTTTGTCTAATTTAGCTGATCAAATTGTTTGGCATCAAACAATTACATTTGTCTGAATGTCAATGAAATCCATATCCACCTTGTGCAATACAAATTGAACAGAATTCTAGGTTATTCACCTGTTCCATTTCAATGTTCACAATTGAATTCTCATCAGAGCTCGCTGAAGGGGGTGTCTTTTGACTGCTATCATCAGGATCCCTGCCTTCCTATAACATCAGTGTAGAGAACACAAAATCCACCTCAGAATCCCTAAACAAAGTTACAAAGGCCCCACGTCATTTGCATAACAAAATAAATAAATGAGCAAGCACGGGCAGCATAGGTGAAGCAATAAAAGATATGCCCTGTTCCATTGCATCATGCAAAAATATTAGGCCCTTGAAATTTAATGGTTACTAACAAAGGTAGCAATATTGTTTGTATTAAAAGTTACAAGTCGCAATTTGCAGAAATTTGCCTTTGACTAGGCTTTATTGCAGTTTCTCTCAATCTAATGCTTTCCAAAAACTGATTTGAGTTTGGACTCACATAAAGATTGCTTGTTTAGATGGTTCTTTTAGCATGACACCAAACGTCCTTTAAGTTTGACTATACATTGTTATTTTCAGACTTCTTTGTTTTGGAAATGTCCCTTTAGAAGCCTATTGCCATTATTTTTCAAATGTGTGAATTTAGTCTAGAAAAATAGATTCCACTGCCAAGAGAATCCTATGGTGTCTCCAACCCCACACGTTGAAGGTAGATGTAATCAGATTGGACCCTTGATGAATCAGTAAAATCTTCCTTAGTAATTGAATAGATTCAATATTCATGCATGTTTTATAAAATTAATTTAAATATAGGACAAAAATACTCAAATTGCATAGCTCGAGTGTATAAACATGTAATGACTATGGTCTCAAAACAATGGTGCAAATGTAATGTCCCCTTTTCTAAATTAAAATAATAATAATATTTTAAGTTGGGCCCAGCCAATTCTTATTTTGGGACAACTTCATATTATTATTATAAAATAAAAAGTATTTTTAAATACTCTTATGAGGTCAGTCTTCTTAAGGGAAGATTAAAAAGTGCATTGGGCTTCTAATTCATCCTTGGTGCCAAAAAGAAGGATATAAAGGTGGATTGAATGGCCTAAGAAAGGTTATGCATGTTTATTTCAAAGATTGATATCTTGGGTTTGTGCACGGCATGCCCTACTCTCCACTGAAGACGAAGACCTTTGGTGTGGCTCAACTTTGAGGACGAAAACCCTCATTGGATCCTATTGGGGATGAAACCCTCAATAGTCACAACACTTGGGGACGGAAACCCTCATTTGTTGCATTGGTGGCTTCATACAAGAGTCACAAGTGGACTTAATTGGCAGATTTCTGGAACAGCAAGGTGTTTATCCGTGCTTAGGGCACTCCTACTTCAGCTAGGGCACTTTCTAGGGTGTTGGCACCCTTCCTTCTTTGGAGCGACCCACCTGGGAAGTTCAGGATCAATTTTGAGAGGGTTTCCATGGTTGGAAAATTGTGATTTCACTTTCATTGGATAGCTGGTCTCTTCAAGATCATTTTGAGCATTGGTTTGTGTTGAAACTCCAAGTATTGATGGAGTTATGAATTTTTGAAGTTTCAGTTGTATTTGCACTTGAAATAAATTTACAAAATACATATTTGCTCCAGATTTCATCTTGCTGGATTTATTGAGTATTTGGGATATTTCTATGTTAATTTTCAGCCCATATTGCATGTGAATGATTGTTCCTAAGTGCTGGTACAGTTTGCTGCCCTAGAGGGATATTAATTAATGTTCTAAGCTGATTTTGATACCCTAAAAGTGTAATTTCCAGTTCGCTACTAGGGTTTCTAATATTGTTGGATCTGCTGTTATAAAAATCAGATTATTTTCAGTTGGGTGTTGGTGTATTTTCAGATCTGATTCTTAGGGTTTGTGGCCAAACCCTTATTTTCAGTTTAAGCCCTAGAAAGGGACATTACAACAAATGGTTGAAGAAACAATTGATGGAAATAAATCATCCCTATTGTAGAGGATATCTATGTTATGAAGAAGTAGATCTCTTTTCCTATCATGTTGTTGCAGGAAAAGTAGAGGTCAGCCTTTTTAAGGCCCCTGCTCCCTCTTTTCCAAATTTGAACTTGTGTGAGCCTGTTATCAGTAATTACTATCCCAGCAGCTGGATTTTATGACCTGAAGGAATTGCTCTAGGGGCTTGAACAACAAGTGAATGCTCAGCAGGACCAAATTGATACTCTGCTTATCCAACAAAATCACAATGCCCAGGTTGGAAACCAACGAGATACGGATTTTGATGAACTTTATCCTCATGTTAGGGAGGCTGAAATTTATGCTCTCAAAGGAGGTGTCATGACTTCAATCCCTAGATCCGTTCATTGCATTTATGACAGCTTCACAAAGGGTATTCACCTCTAGCAAAGCTAAATTTAAAAAAACAATGATGAAATAAAGCTCGATTACTATTCAAAAAAAGGTGGGCAGCAAGGAGGAACAAAAAAGCAATCTCAAGCAGTCCACATGACTGACCACTAAATACATACAACATTATTAAACCAACATTTAATCAAGCGGGCAGCAGGCGGATCCCAAACATCTGGTTTGCCCCAACCGACATTCGACACATCATAACTCTTAGATATGGGGTCCCATCCGGGTTGGCATTGTTTAATTTATTCACTGCCTCTGTGTCACCCTATGTCTCGTTTGCTAGCCATTTGTAATATCCCTACAAGGAAAAATGGCTAATTCCATCCACAGAAATGTTTCGTGGTGGGAAGGACAACCCCAACTACAATGCTAAGTTGAAGATGGCGGATGCCTCCGTGGTGACAACAAATAACCATCACCACGACTATAAGGGCTGCTGCAACGGTGGGCCCCTCGCAAAGTTTTGTTTCTTGGAGGCAAAAGGGGTAGAACACAAGCCACCATGCAAGGAGCATTGCCCCATTGATCCAGCAATGTCTAGAGGTGGGAAACCTGCAGTGCAGCCTTGTTGGCCTACACTTGAATCTGCATAAACACATTTGATATCACCGTAGTTTTTATTAGTAGAGAACTGCTTGTCGGTAGTAGAATTAGCCAAAATAACATCGTTTCTTTCATTCCAAATAAAAAGGAAATTTCCACTTTAAAAGTATGCCAAATCTGTGTGAATTTTGCAAGAAGCAAAGGCTAATCCCCAAGGAGAACAATGTGCCATGTGAAAGGCTTGCACCAAAAGGGTTTTAAAAAGTCATGAATCCACATTCATGCCAACTGAGCTTTCGATCAAACCCAAAACGAATTCTTAACAAACTCAGCTTGACCACGGAAAGGACACTTGGGATGAGGAATGTCTAAGTGATCAAGGCGACATCCCAAGGGAAAATCTTGATAAATCATTTAGATGGTTCAAAACCTTCTACCCCATGTGTGAGCGCAGCATATTGAGGAGATCATCTTTTGTTAAGCTTTTGAAACATGGGTAGTTGAGGTGAAAGCCACTCATATCCCTTTCTAGTACTGCAATTAAGGACGGGGTTTCAACATACCACTTCCAATCTTTACACCAAGGTCGGGACAAGTTCATTGCAATTTTATGTAACATTTTTGCAAGGACAACATCAAGAATCACCTAGGACTCTTGGTCAATGTTTTGACTACTAAACTTGACTTTGGCCTCAATCCAAGAGAGCCAAGAATGAAAGGCTCTAGAAAATATAACTTGCACAGTGTGAATGCCTCGTCTTAAAAGTTAGTGTGAACCCATGGCACCTTTGTAAAAGGGACATCATGAAATTTGACAACAAGAGACGACAATGAATGTTGGTTAATGGAGATCCGTCACTTAATTTGTTGCCATTCCACCATAGCCAAGGTCTTGGTAACTTCCCGCTCTTTCTAAATGCTCTGGCTATGAAGGTCCCCATAAGTTTTATGGAAGTTCGAATGACCATAAGGTTTTGAAAACCTAACCCCTTCCAAGTTGTTTGCCCATAAGGAGTGTTATGAGAATTTTCCAATCTTCATTTCCTTTAATAGATCGGATTATCCATTTAGCACATCACTTAGTGCCTTGACGATGGACACCAAGCAGACACGAGAACTCCAACCTCTTTACGTAAACAAAAATACTCCTGAGTAACCCGGTGAAAACCTTTCCCATGTTCAAATTTGTCCCAAAGGATATCCATAAGAAGCTTTTCAAGCTTTTAGTAAGAGGATTTAGGGAAATTTGAAACCCGACAAGAAGAGTAATAAACATGGGTTGCAGTAAGCACTTTAACACAGATTTGAAATTAACCAGCTAGAGAAAGCAGCTTAGTAATCTAATAAGAGAGTTTCTTTCAACCTTATCAATGACATACTGCTATAACTTGGAAGGAGTAACTTGAAATGAAATAGACATTCCAAGAAATCAAAAAAAACTTGCCGTATTGAATCCATTTCCAAGTAAATGTCTGAAGCCATAAGAAGGAGAGAAAGACTGCCTATAACATTGTGTCTTCCTTCATTTAATATAAGAACCTAAGGCCAGATAAAAAGTGTCAGGGCACTACATTAAGGGTGAGGAAAGAATCATCAACAAAGTGGCCATCAACGAGTTGGCGGAATTCTCACGGGGAGGCGATTCCCCAACAAGGTCTTGAGACACAGCCTTAACCAAAATAAAACCAACTCAATCTGCAGCAAGCACATATAGTGCAGAGGCAAGAGGATCCCCTTGTCTAATAGAGCCAAATTAACCAAACTCTTCAGAGTGTGTACCATTAACAGAGAGACGAACTGAAGCATCAACAAAAAGCATTTGAATAGACTGAATAAAATTAGGACCAGACCCTAATGGCTGCAACATAGCTAGAATGGAGAGCCATTCAATGCGATCATTGGATTTTTCTAAGTCAATTTTGATAAAAATGGCTTGTTGTTTAGACTTACAAGTCCATTCCATACCTATCCATACTTCAATAATATTGTCTTATGGGTTTGTTTTAGATGAATCTTGTTTGCTTAGGTCGAATAATCAACAAGAAATTGAAAATGCACAGAGCAAGGATTTTGGTGATAATTTTATAAAAGTCATTAAGCCATCGAAGGGCCACCGGTTACAAATTTGCTCAGGATCACCAGCCTTAGGTATGAATTTGATATGTCCTTCGTTAATAATTTGGCCAAGAGATATCATTTGAAAAGCTTCCAATTAAACATGACAAAATATTCTCCAACGGTATGTGATAGAATTTTATAAAATTTGTAGGGAAAACCATAGCAACCAAGTGCTATCTCGTTGCCCATATTCTTGACTAATTCATGAAGGTCTTCTATGGTGCAAACAACACAGCGCAATTGAGAAAGCTTGGAGGAGACCACAAACAACCATTGTTGGAGAGCTTGGTCTCGTGCAAAAGAAGGTTCATTTGCTTTAATTTCTTGACGATAATGGCACACAAAGGCTTGCACAACATGTGGCAATTCAATAAGCCATTGGCCAGCTTCACAAATGGCTTTAATGTGCTAAGAGGAGTGCTTACTGCTTGGCCATAAGCATTTGAAAGAAATCTCTAGAGACCTTGTCACCAACCTTGAGCCAATGCATCATGGCTTTAATTTGGGCACCACAAGTAATGTATGCATTTGCAACATGGATGCGGTATCGAAGTTGAGCCAATCGCACTTGGAGTATCTCATAGAAGGGTTGCAACTCCAAGGCAGATGTAGCGCAGCTGAACTCGAAGGTGGCAGTGGAATAAGGTTGGCAGAAAATGTGTTGTAGACTGGCAGTTTATTATTGTCATGGTTATCATTGTAATTACAACGTTTAGTTTGTAATGACTCGTTGATTATGTTCAGGTGTCAACAAGTGTGTCAACCAGCAACCATGCCATTTATCTTATGAATAGAAGGATATTGGTCAGAGAAAAGGCGTTGGAGGCAGGTCCTCCCTATACTGTATAAATAGTATTGAGACTTATCTATTATGAATACAAGTTATTGTTTGGCTACTTTGCTCTGATATGGTATGTTAAGCAATTACTATTCTGTGTACAGTCTACATGCGTGAGCTAGCAGCCATAGATGCGAAGAAAACAAGCAGTGCAAATGATGGCTTCAGACCACCAAACAATTGTGCCAGTTTTCCTTGAAGGTCGTGGCACAAGATTCCAAATCTGTTGAATATGCACAAGAGTGGGGCCATGATGTAATAAAGAGGTATTAAGAAAAATTGAATCTTCTCTACTGTAGGCTGTATGAAATCCCAATCAATGTGGAACCTGATCAAAAAGTGGTTGGAGCACTTCCATCAACAATGAGAAACATTAGAAAAGGTGAATTACAATTGACAGAACATCATAAGCGTGTCGAGCCATTTGAGCGCTCTTTCAGATCCGCGGAGGAGATTAGACCATGTGTATCAAATTGAAGAGTCAGGTCAGCAAGAAAAATTCAGGTCATGAAAACCAAATTTATTACGCATAGAAAGTTGTGCCTCTCGCTCAATAGTTGTCCAACACATCAGAAGACTGCCTTACTTGTCAAACACCCTCTCAACCATGTTGAAGTCGCCAAATAGGATCCAAAGCGCAATCAAATTGCCATCAAACCACCGCAAAACTGCACTCTTTCCGCCTCATCACTAGAGGCATAATGATTAATAATGCCTAAGCAGCAATTTTCAATGTTTAACATAATCCAAAGGGCACGGTAAGTGGGGTCACATCCATGATCAACATAATACAACTGCCATTTCAGAGAAATAAATGTTATTACTCCCCTCGACCAAGATCATGATTGCCAGTCAGGAAAATTATGGCCGTCCAAATAACCATACTGATAGCTATGAGCAATAATCCAACTATATTGATCTCTTACAGACACATGGAAATCATTGACATATACCACGCACCACATTTTTGTGAGGTGGGTCTATAAAACCCTATATAGTATACATTCCATGAATAAATATTCATGATGTATCCTCAAAGCCCAAGCCTTCAAGGGCACCATATATATTCATCAAAAACCATTGTTGATTGCTAGACATTAAATCGCCAAGGTGAAACGGGCATCTTTTACCAAGTATGCACTCCCCTTCCACTAGCTAACGAGGTGGGCTGCAAGAACATCGAAGAGACGCCCTGCCAAGAGACATGATCTGAAGAGAAGTTTGAGACTCTTTAATAGCTTCCTAACAAGCAAAGATAGCACTTTCTGCCTAAGGTGTATTAAAACCCATTGTTTACCCGCCTCTTTAAAGATCTCGGCTTTGTTATGAGTGAGCTCCTAGAGGGTTGATCTTTCACCACGAGACTTAGAAACATGAGATTTAGAAACATCTTGCATACAAGCACCTGAGTTAGGGTTTGACGCCACATTTTTACAGCTTGAAGCACCCACATTAGGGTTGGAGATGATCCCCTTGTTCCGGCTGGCCTTTCAACCACCAACAGTGGTCCACCCATCCTCACCACCTAGCTAGCAGTCTCAATCAGTGGTTTTGAAACTAGCTTGGCAAGAGGCCAATAAAAGCCAGACTCTGATTTTATATTTAGAGGATTGACAACATAAACAAGTATTAGGAAAGTTGATATATAGAATCCGCTGGACATGGCAAGTATCGCCTATTGGAATATCAAAGGTTTTCTAGGTTCTTACAGTCACATGAGAGATCAACCTCAACTTAGACATGTTTCTGAGGACAGACAGAATAAAGTTTATTCAGTTGATGGCAAACAAGCTGGCGTAATGCAGAGACCTTGCAGTCAAGAAAAGGCCAACAAGGCAAGGGCAGACCAGGGAACTCAACCCAAACCGGAACTTAAAGCGCTGATCATTCTGAAACAACAGAGTAACGAATCCAAGAAGAAGAAACCAGCAAAGAGCTTCTAACAAACCAAGGACCTTTCTGTAAAATAGTGGAAGCATGCTGTGAATCAGCAAAACAAAATTTAAAAAAAAAAAAACTTGGTCATATTTTGGACTGCGTCCAACTTAATCCCATAGGGCATCAAACAGATTGGACCTACCTTTGAGCAAACTTTCATAGGGAATTCTCCTGACAAAATGGCCTATCGAAGTAGACTGGTCTAGCCATTTACAAGTATTATCAAAGTCGTGAATTGACAAAATAACATCAGGCAGGTACTCAGAGTCATTACCTCGTGGAACACTTCAGAACAAACTTTCAAGGCTTCTTGATTGGAGGCATCATCTCCACCAGCTTCACTATCAACAGTCACAGCTTCAAAAGCTGAACTATCACTGAGAGATACCATAAAATAAGGAAAGGACCGCCTTCAGAAACAAAAAGGCAACAATAAATACGAAATGACAGTCGATATCCTGTAAATGTTTTATGGAAATTGCAGTTTGAAACATGAGAAATGGTGCAAAACAATGGCAGCATGCATTAAACCCTAGCAGAGCTCATTCTCCACTTGGAAATCTTTTTCAGCTGAAAGCCATATTAAGTCTCAATAAGAGGTTGTCTACAAACCCATTGATGGTGGATTTTGTTCGATCTCAGGCCCTTGGATATTGATTGAGGGGGCTGCCGACTGTTACCAGGCAGTTCAGATGTTTGAGAGAGGTAGAATGGGAGCAGTTGCTGATGCAGCTGCTCATGATGAGAATGTTTCAGGGTGACTTGTTGGGGTTGTGCCTCATTTGGGATGCTAGTATGCTGTTAGGTTTATTTATTCACTGTTTCCTATGATACGTCACAAGGGATTATTATCTATAGATAGCACTATGAAGATGGATTAAATATCATCTAGAGAATGTGGCTGATGTAAATCCCATGGTTATTTTCTATCAAAAAGAAATCCTATGGTTAGAATTTTTCGATCATGGTTTAGGCCTATATACAGACCTTTTTTGGTAAATTGAAAAATTTTAAATACAGTTTGAATGCTATACCATTCATTGGTTTTAGATGCTCCCATTCACCAGTTTTGGATGCTCTGATTACATTCTTAGTTTATTAACATATTTGCTGCTTATCAAGAAAATTACAAAAAATGGTTATGCCGATACTCAGCCCTAAATTGGGGTTGTGATCTCTAAAGTAACCGTTTAAGTGTTTGAATTTAAGTAACCGTTAAGTCTTTGAATTTTCTGTTTAGTAATTAGCTCTTAGGTGAACTGAATACTTACTGCTGTATTGTTCCTTTGGAAAATCGGCTTTATTAATGCTGTCCCATAATTTCTATATTTGTAACCCCTACTTACAGAATAAAGTTTTTAAGATCATTTTAATTTAGGGTTTGATTAATTCTAATTTAGGGTTTGACAATTTCTAATTTAGTCTTACGCGTGCCACTAGCTATGGCACCTCTTGGTGCCATTATTAAACGGATAGGTCATTTTCGTAACCTATAACTATTGCCTGTAGGCCTTCCAATGGTACCGAGAGGTGCAGTGGCTAATTTATGTTATCCCATGGAAATTTGTTGTGATTAGTGGATGCTGGTATTTACTTTGACTCGATATTTAATGTAAATTTTTCTCGTCTTCAATGAAGATTATAAAAGATGGAAGATGGACCGTCGAAGAGAATGGCCTGTGTAAGGTGGAATTCAAATGCAAGTTTTGGGGGCTGCGCAAGTGAAATTTGACGAATTAGCTCAGGTACCTGATCATTGTCATCTTCATTGAGGGCACTGCATGCAATGCGCGGCCTCCGTCTTTGGAAAGTGTTGCAAATAAATATTAACCTGCTTGAATTTCATTTCATTGTATATAAATACTCTGAGATTACAATACCAATCAAGTAAATAAGAAGCAAATTGGCTACCGACCTTTGCTTCCAGGCACGCACGGTAGCTACATTGCTGCTAATTTTTGCATTACTATTATTGTTGTGATTCCATGGCCGATTACAATTGGCGAATGGCGCCACCAGATTGGAAGCCAGATTCAGAGATATAGCCATAATCCCTCTCCCTCTTTTTTTTTTCCTTCAGAAATTCAATCTTATCCGCGTCCAAAAGATTCAAGGGGTTGTCATATTTTTTATTTGATTTTGCTTAAAATATTGACAAATCGTTTTATGATTTCCTTTTAGATTGGATATACAATGTGGAGATCGTTATAAACACAATGAGTGAAATGGAAATTGCCGGAGATCTATTGAAGATTTTAAATTAGAGGGGAGAGAAACAAAGGTAGAGAAGGAGGGGTGAGAATGATTAGGTTCAAGGGTCAAGGGTGGAGAAGTGTAAGGGCGGAGAAAGTGGAATGGGGAACTAACTCAAAATTGAACACTCCAACAAACACAAGAAATTTTTATCAATTGTATCTAGGAGAAAATGAGTGTAGTGTATGACAGTGAGGCAAATATTAGTAGAGATATCTTTGAACTCAACTCTAGGAAATATTTGGTGCAAAAAGAAGCATCAACAATTGAGCTCATACATCGGTTCATCATATGAGCAAAAGGTAGAATTTATATCCCCATCGAGCTTTAAAAAAATGTTTTTGATTGGACGACATTTAATTTGTTAGATACTTTATGAGGACATGAATGAGTTAAAAGCAAAAGCAGAAGTAAATACTTGTAGTTTGGACATGATAAACAAACACAACAACATTAATATTTTGAATCAACATCTAACACCATTTGTTCATTTCCAACAAATAAAAAAGAGATGACAACAAAAATTTGCAAGAGATTTGATAAAAGAGATGACATTCAAGATTGAATGGAAGTTGTTCATTGCATCAGTTGAATAAACCAATAAGAAAATGATTGTTATGAACAAATCCACATTCCCTTTCACAAGGAAATGGAGACCCCATTGTTACGAACTATTGTTTTGAACTTACAATTTGAAGGTGTCTTGCATCAATGTGAAACAAGTGTCACCCATCGGCACGAGGAAGTAAACCTTAATGATCTAATGTAGGAAAGATGGCCTCTACATGGATAAAATGGGAGAGAAGATAAATTTATAGAGTTCTTCTGAAAAAGGTGGCTCGGATGCTTGCCAAGTCTTACGGATCGATTGTAGGGGAGACCCCTCATTGTGACGATTTTGTGACAAACCGTTGTTGACACAATCGTTGAAATTGTCTATCATATTTTCATGTCACTACCTAATCTCCATTTTTGTTTTTGGTTGGGTCCTCCTTCGATCCTCTAATTCATCTAAGGTTATAAATAGGGTGTGTATCAGGTTGAAGATGATAGTTTGGTTGATTGGTTTGAAGATTATAATTCATAACTTATCAGTGTTAAGATTACAATGTATCGATGAGCCGAAAATTCTTAATAAATGAAATATATTTAAAACATAGGTGTTGGTTGAGGACAACATCAAGCTCGAGTAGGTGCATAAAAGCATACGCAATGTATGAAACTATTTTGCAATGTCTCCTTCGTCTTTGCATTTCGAAGGCCCCCTTTTAGTTAGAACTATGACACTTTTTAATATCAATTTTATATACTAAAATTGATGGTTTGGTTTACTTTTACAAAAAAATATGTGGGGTGACACATTTAGAAAGATATGCTTGTTTTTGTAGAAATTTGAAACCTCCCTTTTGATTTATAATCTTAAATAATCCTAGGAAAATAAGCGGTACATGAACAATCATTGATAATTGAGCCTTGCAAGCCGACATGTGGATTTTATCTATCAATCAATCTTTGGTATATTTATTATTTCATGGCATTAATGTTTTTGATAGATGATGTTTAATTTGATAGAAAAGATGTAGACATGAATGGAATGTTTGAAATTAAAAGGTGTGAACTTAATAAGCTGCATTTCTGACACCTATTCCACAGATCATATTGTTCCCACCCAAATAACATTTGATATCTTTACTCCACTCAAGTATTTCAATCTCACAAAGAGGAAAAGATATAAATGAGGAAACTTAAAGGATTAAAGTTTGAAACCCAACTGGAATTCTTGCATCTTGTAGAAATTTCTAGCCTCCCTTTCTAGTTGCAAGCTCATGTTATTGTAGGAAAATAGATGGTGTGCAAACAACCATTGATAATTGATCCCCTTAAGCGATCAAACATAGAAGAGAAAGGTAGAATTTATCTTTCAATCAATCTTGATAATTTTGTTATTTCATGGCATCGAGGTTTTCAATTAGAAAATGTTTAATTTGATAGGAAGGCATAAACATGAATGGAATGTTGGAATTTAAAAGGTGGGAAATTAAATACCTCCATGTCGCATACTTATTCCACTAAGTAGTTTGTTCCTACCCAAATAATATCTTATATTTGTGATCCACTTAAGCATCTCAACTTTGTGTGCATTATTCATGTGATTGCAATGTCAGCTTAAAGTGGTCAAAATAATATTTTGTGAGAATTCTATAAGGCCCAAGTGAAAAACTTAACAACATTACTTGCTTTTTGTAGCACTTTGTAGGCATGTTTTTCAGTTTTAAGCTCAAATAATTATAGAGAAGCAGGTGATGCATGAACAATCATTGATAATTGAGCCCCTCCAAGGAATGGACATATATGCTAAAGGAAGATTATATCTGCCAATCAAAATTTTCTATTTTGTTATTTTAGTTTTTTATAGGGTAAGTGCAGGAAGTTGATGGACAAATATAGGGTCATCCGTGGACGTCATATTGCAAAAAACAGCGAAATCTCAACTTGTAGGGATTATTATCTATACACGCACTCTAAATTAGAAAAAATTATATGAATATGAATCGTAGCATTCGGAATCTAGTTTCTAAAATACTAATTTTTTTAAAAAGGACAAGTTTAGCTATATTAAACACTTAAAATTATATGACTTAGTTTTTTTTTTTTAAAACTTATAAGATTGTAGTCCGTTTGCCCGCATTTTGGATGACCAAATCTTGTTATTTTTTTTTCTTTGGTGAAACGTTAGATGTAGTTGTCTATCTTGGGATGGATTTTATTTTGTATTTTTTTAGCAATATTTTTTTTTATGATTTTTTTCGTGAAAGTGGTTTGAAAATATTTAGAAAATGGAGCGCTTTCCGTTTGCCCGCCATAACTATATCAAAAAATATCGAAATCAAATATTTTTTTTTAACATGTATAGAATTTGTCCATGCTTGGGATGGTATAAGTTTTATCATATTTTGATAAGTGAAACAAAAGTTACAGTCTTAAACGTAGACATGAACATTCACGGGAAAAAATGTCTTAAAGACCTATTGTTAGTAAAAAATTATAAAATGATATTTATCTTATTCTATTCACTTTAAAAATAATATTTCTACGAAGCTAAGAGTCTCCCCTACACGATGGCACCATTTTTGTGAAATGTTTTCAGTTTTTTAGTATGTTTCAAGTCTTTGGAAGAGCAGATTTGAGGTTTTTTGACCTTTTACACTTCATAATGACCTTCCATAGCTTTGGTTGGGGAAAAACAGAGATTTTCCGAGGCTTAGGTTCGGCAGATAGATCCGCGATCATGGTTTATAAAGCGTGATTGCGGTTTTTTAACATAAACCGCGAGCGCACTTTATAAACCGCGATCCGAGGCTTAGGTTCGGCAGATAGATCCGTGATCGTGGTTTATAAAGCGCACTCGCGGTTCATAAATCATATTTACACACATCCCAATGTCTGAATTACCATGTGATTTTTACTCTCTGACCTTACCGTATGAATTACTACGAAATTCTATCTTTTTCTGCATGTTTTTCTTATCACCGGAAGCAAAACATCATGGGAGACAAAAAACGAAGTCAAAAAAGAAAGTCATTAAGTAAAAAAACACTAAACGAATTAGAGGCCAACAAAATTCAAAATGCTGAGCGAATGCGGAAACTTCGTGAATCTAGAAGAGGTTCATCTTCAATCCCAACTATTGTAAGCAATGAAGAACTAGGTAATGTTTCTACTATCAATGTTGAAGTTGAATTAAATACTCGTGATGAAGAAGTTTTTACTATCAATGTTGAAGAAGAATTAAATACTCATGATGTAGCAAATGTTGAAATTGAAGGAGACAATGAAAATGTGAATAAGGAAATTCATGTTGAAACTGTAGACAAGCAGAATTTGACAAAAACACCTCCTAGGATTTTACATAAGAAACCTAATTTTTTATTGAAATTGATGAAAACATTTTGAAACCAATGTCTGACAAACTTTCTGAACGATAAATCAAAAGAAAAGCCACTAAAATTTGGGATAATCATTTTGAAATTTTAAATGATTCCCAAAGATGTCAATTGTTGGTTAGTTTGATGAAATTGATTAAAATGAGACCTACATTAAACACCTTAGGATTGACAACATCTAATATACGTGGTCAAACCTCTACAATTATTGAAAACCTTCATGATGCATATCACCTTTGTTGGTCAAGAGACACACTAGGGATAGTAATATTGTGCGTCGTGTACTTGCTACTAGTGTTGTAAGTGAATCAATAAAAAAACAACGTTTGATTACGCAAACAAGTCGAATGTTGCATAAGTTAATCGAAAAACTATAATGAAAGCAATTGAAAAGGCGTAATATCCTTCAATCACTCAATAATGTCGATTTTTGGGCATTTTACGCTAGAGCACCACATAAGGACAAAAATAATTCGATGCTATAAGAGAAGTTGTTATTAAATTTTGGCATGATAACACTAGAGTTTCACCTAATACAAGAGATGTTATAAAACGGAGAGTTGGTTCTACTAATCGTGAACCACATCCAAAGCATTTCTTAGATATGACTCAAACTCAATTTTTTCGTAAGTTTGAACAAAAGAATAAGGAAATTAAAATTAGTCAACATTTTTTTGAAATGTTGAAACCATTCTATGTGAAAATCAACCATGCTCGCACCACTTGTTGTTGTAGGCAACATGTTGAATTTGCGATGCATTATGCTAAATTTTTACGTATTCGTTGTAATTTTCATTACGAAACTATGTTATCCGAATGTGGTGTTCAAGTTCCATCAATATCTTCCAGGGATTTCATTCCTACTATATTTTGTGTGAAAAGAAGTTGGATAATTTTTTTATAGTCAAGATTGTTTAGATGGAAGTTGTAGTACATGCAATGATTACCTAAATAGGAAAGTTGCATCCATGAGCAAATTCAAGGTACAATAGGACATAATTTAGTTGAGTTTGATAAATATAAATCAGTTTGCATACCGGTTGAAAGATGGAAAAGAGTCGAAACGGTGTGAACTAGTTACTGAGAACAAATGCCCATTTTTCAATTTATGAGAAAATTTAAGGATGAAATTGTTTGAGTATGCGAGGCATACACTTAGAGCTCGATGGTTGGATGAACAATTCAAGCTATGCAATGACACATTTCCTATTAGTACTATTATTTCAGTGGTCGATTTTACAGAGAATTACACATTGCAACCACAAATGGAGGTTCAATCGCAATATTACAACTCAGTACAAGTTGCCATTTTTGTGCATATAGCATTTCTACATTCTCCTGTAAAGAGAGAATGATCAAAATTTTTAAGAGAGTACCACTTTTATATCAGTGATGATCGTACTCATTCTACTGAATTTGTGCAAGGGTGTTTCCAGTTATTTTATGGAAACTTGTCTAATAGGGACATCCACTTCAAACAACATTATATATGGTCAGATAATTACATGTCTCAGTTTAAGAATGCACGAATGTTTTATTGGATGAGCAGAATGCACGTCAAGATGGGTGTGCAACATATTTGGAGTTTCACTGAGGCTGGACATGGAAAAGGAGAGCATGACGGTGCAAGGGCATGTGTGAAAAGAGCTCTTGCAAGAGAAGAGTTGAAGTACAAAGATGGTGCTAAATTAAAAGATGCAAAGAACATAGTGGAATGGTGTACTGACAACATGGCCCGAGGTTCTCAAGAAAATTCCACGGTTTGCTAGATATTTTTGGTTGATAGAGGAACAACATATTGCTAACTACGAGGATTGTATGACACTCACTGGGTCCAATGATATGCACTCATTTTGTAGCTCGACGCTACTTTGTGGGCGTGTATAGACAAGAAAGTTGACATGTTTTTGTGCATCTTGTATCGAATTTGTCACTGCTTGAGTGTGATTCACAAGAATGGGTGGAAGGATGGATTTGTAGGCCTCTAACTCCGCTTCCTAATTATCAACCTCCCAAACAAGATACGACTTGTTTCTCTAGATGAAGTTACAACATCTAAGGACTTTGTGAAATTTTGATTTTGGTGCGATAAGGTAAATTTATGGTTATTTATTTAATTTTTGTATTGAGTTATGTCCATTGAAATTTTAATATGTAATTTAAATTTGAGTTGTCAACCCTGGTTATTTTTTTGTAGGACATGTGTTTGTAGTAATTGCATGGCGAGAAGACAATGAAGAAGGAATAGACTATTTCTTATGTCGTTGCATCGAGGAAAGAAAGAAGTTGACTTATCCTATTATAGATGGCGAAAATATTGAGTATCCTGAGGTCGGTAGTAATTACTTGAAACTTGGCTTCGATGGTATCCATTAAAAACTCCTCTGTTTGGGTGTTTGAAGACTTTGAGACACACAGAAAATACTCTTATATTCACATCTAGTTCTAGTGACAAATATTCATTTGTATAGATATCGAGGAAGGCCTAATAACAAGGTTCTTTGGAAGGTTCAAGAGTCAGATCATGAAGCAATCTTGTCTCTTTATTCGAGTAGATCGATCACGATGGTTCATTGGAATGAATTTATAATGCTTGAATGTCTAGTATATATAATTTTTTTCAATATATATATAATTTTTTTAGTTTAAGGATCTAGATTTAAGTTTGAATATATTTTATTTTAAATTTGTGTATTTTGTACATATATAGATAGATAGTATATGGTTTTGATTTGAAACTTAAATTTCTTTGACTAACACTTTTATGTTTAGGTTAGTGGTGCCGAAAAGCTTCCACCTTCACGTGGTTGTACTTTGTTAGTAGAGAATTTTAAATTCTTGAAGCTAAGAGAAGATTTCATTGTTTGAAAAAGTTGTAAATTTTGAAAAAGTTGTAAATTTTGAAAAAGTTGTAAATTTTGAAAACGACTCCTCCCCAAGTGTTTACAAGACCATACCTACGCGTGTGCACCGAAATGAGAAGGAAAAAACTGAGAAAGGCTATTGTAGAGGGTCTCTATGCCGAGGTGTTGGATCAGACGAGGCCTCTCTAGGTGCCATGGAGTCCGAGTAGTCACCGTCGAAGTTGAAGGATATTTTGGTCTCAGGGTTCTTGAGGACTACGCCCGAACGAAGTAGCCCGGAAGCAACGACCCTTTCGCGCACCAAAACACTTTGCCTCCTCTAGCGTTCACTTGGCCACTGGACGTGTCGGTGTAGTCGGTTCGGTGCCACTGACCCCTTGTTTGCAAAATATAGCATTTGTGACAACCTTACACCTGGCTCCAAATTGCACTATTTCACGTGTTTGCAAAGCAGTAGGACAGCGAGAGCACTTTGGAATGAGAAGGAAAAAAATTAAGAGAGGCTATTATAGAGGGTCCCTACGCCGAGGTGTTAGATCAGATGAGGCCTCTCTAGGTGCCACAGAGTCCGAGTAGTCACCCATTGAAGTTGAACGATATTTTGGTCTCAGGGCTCTTAAGGGACTACGCCCGAATGAAGTAGCCCGAAGCAACGACCCTTTTGCGTACCGAAACACCACCTCCTCTAGTGTTCACATGGTCACCCGGACATGCCGCAGCGATCGGTTTTGTGCCACAACCCACCATTTGTAAAATATAGCGTTTTGACAACCTTATACGGCTCCAACTGCACTATTTCGCGCGTTTGCAAACAATAGGACAACGAGAGCACCGAAATGAGAAGGAAAAACCGAGAGAGGCTATTGTAGAGGGTCTCTACACCGAGGTGTCAGATTAGACGAGGCCTCTCTAGATGCCACGGAGTCCGAGTAGTCACCCGTCGAAGTTGAACAATATTTTGGTCTCAGGGCTCTTAAGGGACTACGCCCGAACGAAGTAGCCGGAAGCAACGACCCTTTTGCACATTGAAACACCACCTCCTCTAGCGTTCACCTAGCCACTCGGACATGCCGGCGCAGTCGATTTGGTGCCACGACCCACCGTTTGCAAAATATAGCGTTTGACAACCTTACACTGGCTTCAACTACACTATTTCGCGCGTTTGCAAACAGTAGGACAGTGACAACAATGAAATGAGAAGGAAAAAACTGAGAGAGGATATTGTAGAGGGTCCCCTACATCAAGGTGTTAGATTAGACGAGGCCTCTCTAGTTGCCACGGAGTACGAGTAGTCACCCGTTGAAGTTGTCTCGGGGCTCTTAAGGGACTACGCCCGAACAAAATAGCCGGAAGCAACGACCCTTTCGCGCACCAAAACACTACCTCCTTTAGCATTTATCGGCCACCGGATGTCTTTGGCGTGATCGGTTTGGTGCCATGACCCGCCATTTGCAAAATATAGCGTTGACAACCTTACACCGGCTCCAGTTGCACTTATTTCACGCGTTTTGCAAAACAGAGGACAATGAGAGCACCAAAATGAGAAGGAAAAAAATTGAAAGAGGCTATTGTAGAGGGTCCCTACACCGAGGTGTCGGATCGAGCGAGGCCTCTCAGGTGCCACTGAGTCCGAGTAGTCACCGTCGAAGTTGAACGATATTTTGGTCTCGGGGCTCTTTAGGGACTACGCGAACGAAGTAGCACTGGAAGCAACGACCCTTTCGCGCATCGAAACACCACCTCCTCTCACGTTCACCGGCCACACGAACATGCCGTGCGATCGGTTGGTGCCATGACCCACCGTTTGTAAAATATAGCGTTTGACAACCTTACACTAGCTCCAATTGCCTTTATTTCACGCGTTTGCAAACAAGTAGGACAATGAGAGCATGGGGATCCTGGCGTGCACCGAGGTCTTCTCTGTGCGAGAGCCACCTCCTCGACCAAAAAATTCAGAAAAGTCAAAATAATTCGGGACCTCATTAAGCACGAACTTGCAATATAATTTCTTGAAAAATAAAGAGGAACCTCATTGTTGTTGCATGGTGGATAATCAAAACCATCCACCATCCCGTCCCAAAAATTGTTTTTGATTCTGTCATCATGGCACCAATGGATTGGGAACCATTTGTAAGTAAGCTGCAGGGGGCATTGGTTCTAGGGTCGGTAAATAATGCACAAATGAGGTCTTTTCCAATTTTTTTGTCTTTTGACGGCCGCATGGGATAGTTTATCCACATACCACCACCTACGAGTCACTTTTAAAGGTGTTCCATCTATGTATTTGGTTGGTTGAGACTCGACTTCGCCAATCAATGTTTTGCAATGTATTGGCTAAAGTCATGCGGGATGGATTTGTAGCATGGTTTTGTCTTATAGTTTGAATTAGGTTCTCAATGACAATTTTATTTTCGGATTCTTCCAATGATATTATCTTACGTTCTGCTGGCTCGGTGGGGACAGGGAAGGAGCCACAAGAGGCGGATCTATGTTTGTTCGGAGGGTTTTGAGGAATGTTCGGTGGGTTTTGAGGAATGTTTTGACAATTTGCACTATTTCGAGCTTGCCACAACCAACTGATAAAACAAGAACATTGTATACATAAACAAACATTTCAAAAAACCCATGAAAATGCAAAAAAATGATTACAATCGGGGACTTACCTCCTTGTCTTGGCGGCATGGTTGAATCTATCGCTATCCAGAAGTCCGATGAGCAATTTTGAGGTGGTATTGAAAGCGCGAGTGAAAAACATTTAGGAAAAATCGCGGTTTGAAATGAAAAATGAGGAAAATAAGGAGTCGCGGGACTGCTAAATTTTGTCTCAGAGTTCCGCGATCGCGGTTTTAGGTTCGGTAATTACCAAACCTAGAATTCAGGAACCGCGATCGTGGTTCCTTTATTTCGGGTTTTTATGTCCATGGAATTGTCCACCAACTTCGTGCACTTACCCTATAACGTCTTTTTTTTTTTGTATGACATTAAATTTGTTAGGTAAGCTAAAGACATGAATGGAAAGCCAAAAATAAAAAGGTTATTTTGTGGTATTAAGGTTTTCGATTAGATGATGTTTAATTTGATATAAGACACAAACATGAATGGAATGCTTGAAATAAAAAGGTATGAACTTGATAAGCGCATTTCCGACACCTATTCCATGGATCAAATTATTCCCACCCAAATAACATATGTGTATCTTTGCTCCACTCAAACTTTTCAATCTCATAAAGAGGAAAAAATAAAAATGAGGAAACTCAAAAAGGTGTAGGGTTCAAAACCCAACTGAAATGCTTGTATAATATAGCAATTTCTAGCCTCCCATTCCAGTCACAAGCTCGTGTAATTATAGGAAAATAGATGGTGTGTGAACAACCATCGATAATTGAGCCCCTCAAGTGATCAGACATATAAGAGAAAGGTAGATTTTATCTTTCAATCAATCTTGCTATTTTTTTATTTCATGACATCAAGGTTCTCAATTGGACAATGTTTAATTTGATAGGCAAAACATGGGCATGAATGGAATGTTGGAAATTAAAGCTGAGAAATTAAATACCTACATGCCTGCACCTATTCTATGGATTAGTTTATTCCTACCAAATAATATTTTCTATTTGTGCTCCACTTAAGTGTCTCAACCTTGTGTACATTATTCACGTGAGTGCAATGTGAGCTTAAAGGGGTCAAAAAAAAATTTGATAATTCTATAGGGCCCAAGTTTGAAACCCAACCACACTACTTTCTTTTTGTAGCACTTTATAAGCACATTTTTAGTTTTAAGCTCAAGTAAATGCAGAGAAGCATGCAATGCATGAACAACATTGATAATCGAGCCCGTTTAAGGAATGGACGTATGTACTAAAGGAAGATTATGTATGCAAATTGAGCTTTGATATTTTGTTATTTTACTTTTTTATGGCGTTAAGTTTTTTTGATTGTATGACATTAAGTTTGTTAGGTAAGATGAAGACATGAATGGAAAGTTAGAAATAAAAAGGTGGGAATCAAAACCTTGCATGTCTTGTAACTATTTGATGGCTTAGATTTTTCGCATCCAAATAGCATTTTCTATATGTGCTCCTTTGCATCGTCTCCATCTCACTCGATGAGAGCAATTTACATTTACTATAGACAAAATAAAAAAGTTTAAAAATCCAAAAGGTTTGAAGTTTGGAACCTACACTTTTTAAAATCAAATTTAATATACTAAATTTGATAGATTGGTTTACTTTTTTATTTTCAAAAAAATGAAAGGTGAAAATTTTGGGAGAAAATAAGGAGAGGATCTTTCGGGGCTAGATATGATTAAATGAGTAACATGTGTCCACTTAATAAAGAATAATTAGGGACATCACCATCGTAAGTAAAAATGGAGATTGAAAATAATGGGAAATGATGATACATTCGAAGTTCTTGTTAACGTGGGACGCAAGTCCATCTTAAGAGATGGTGTGAATATGTTGTATTTTTACCAAATATTAGGGGCTTCAAAGATGTTAATGATGCCCGTACTACAGTCATATTATATTGCGAAAACAATAATTGAAGAGTGGTCAATTACCTCCACTAGTTTAGTGGTGTCTTTCACAATGAGAGGATTGAAATTGATGGCAATCTAGTTGAGATAAAGATAACACCCCACATTCTCCGATATGAACACTTCCAAGTTGTGACCCGTGTTTCTAATGGCTTGGCAATATTCCATCTCTATATTGTGAATTAGGTCTATGTCTCTATTTCCCATAAGTAATGGAGGAAAACTAAGCTTGTTGAGAGGGGGAGTGTGTAGTCCCATGGGATTCGTTATTAGATCATCTTTTTTTCTTCATGTGGGTAGATATAGGTCTTGGAATATGTGAATCATCTCAGTGTCAAAAACATGTATGTGGACGACACAAATCGAGTCAGTGTTCGTTAATACAACTCGCGAGGTGGATGATTGAGATCTTGTGGCGTCGATATGGGCATCGACACAAAGTGTCGGAGGGTGGACCGTCATTCTACAAGGGCAAACACCTTTCATCATAAAAATATGGGGATATAATATTCTAAAATTCATTATATATTTTTTTCCATATATGAAAAAAGATTAACTTATATTGAATGAACAATTGATGACCGTGAATAATTGACTAAATCTTAGGGTTTACTTATAAAAAGAAAATTAAGATGAAAAATGAAAATCTAATTTTTATTGAATGAATACCTAATCACATTTGATAATAATTGTGAACAATTGTAATGTTTTGGTGGCATTGATGAAATGATGTTGTTGGATGCTAACGGGCATGAGCTTGTATTTGGTGGAGGTGGGGCAAGACTCTACCTTAGAGGAGTTAGGCACTTTTGAGTATGGCTCTACCGGATGCATGCAATGTTATGTCTCTTTCATTGGTGCCTCCCAAAATAGGATTATTCTGAGCAGTAGAGGGAGCATTTTTATTTGATAATGTGCAACGAAAGCTAACAGACTATATGAGTAGTAGGGGCTAGGGATCTAAGATAAACAATGGAGATTAATTTAATCAACGACGTGTATGAGATCAACTCTCAACCGTTTATTTTCATTGTTTGTGTTTGAGGTAAGAGAGCTTTCTAGCAAGGTAAACACCTTCGATGTAAAAATGCTTTGGGAAAAATAGCGGTCTTGTTCTAATTTTTATTTTTAATTAAAGATGTTGTTTTTATTTTAAAATGAATCAAATAATATGAATACCCCATGGAAACAAGTTGTCTTAAACTAGACATTAAAAATGATAGTTTGAAGAGTACAATTATAGCTTGAGCATTAGGAGAAAAACATAAAATTAATATTGCATACTTATTTGAGGGGATTCTTGATTTTATCAATAATCACAATTATATCTTAGCTTTGTATGTTGATTTTTTCTAATTGTAGAGAGATAATAAGAGTGGATACGAGCTTGTTGAATAGTTGAGTCAAAGCCATTTCAGTGTATAATTATTTGCAAAGTTTTTTTCAAATTTACAAAAGTATAACCAACCGACTAGTATTCTAAATAACAAAGAGGGAGGGGGAAATAAGATCAATGAGCATTGTTTTTCGGTTGAATTAAGTGGGCGATTGATCAATGTGTGAGGAACAAATTGTAGACCACGGTTAAGAGGCGGAAGGAAATGCCGAGAAAAGATGAGGAACATGGCATTTGGCTATAGAAAGGTCAAGTTCAAATAATTTGTGACCAAAAGGTAACTTCATATAAAGAACATGCTAACCTATTAATTAACATTTGGCTTCGGTGAGGGATTGCCAAATATTACAAGTCATGTGTTGCCAATGAGAATTAGGAAATGACATTGACCATTTAACATTAAGAGAGTTTTCTAATGGAAGTGGAGGTTGTATGAACTAATACAAATGTCTTGGTGTGATGAAGGTTATGACCAATTGGTTTGGTCAAGTACTAATCTTTCCATGGGGATGTAGGATTGACAATAAGCTTAAGGAATTTAAAAAGAATAAGTTAAATGAGTGAGAAGTAGGCCCACTTGAGGGTTAAAGAACCAAAATGTACGATGTAGCTAATGCCATGAAATCCAAATATAAATGTTTGGATCCCAGATATCCTCGGGGCCGAGATGATGCCTCTATTAAGGAATGGATTATATATTAGGCTAAACAACAAGAGGCATATTATTAACTTCAATAACATGAGCCCACCATGTGTTATATTTGCGGATACTCAATACATGTCAAAGACAATGATGGTGTCGTTATAAATAGGAGCCATTTCTTGATAGGCTGCCCGATTACGCCTAAAAGAAAGAGATCCGAAATATTAAAAATTGAGCAAGTAAAAATGTTATCCTCCCAAGGCGGAGATCAATGCTCCTATTTATGAGTAACAACTTTAACACGTCTAAGACAAGGATTTTCCATGGTTTGATACCTTAAGCATCTCTTACAAATCACTTGGTAACAAGACATATCCCTTATTATAAGGGGTTAATATTGCTAAGACCACTGTAGATTTAGTTAAGTATAAATAGCCCAAGTGGTGACAACCATTCCCTTTTAATTTGAATTATTGGTCCAAAGGAAGTTAGAGACCATGTGGAAAAGTTTTGTAGTAAGTTGGTTTAGATATTACTGAGAAGAGAAACTTACAAGTTCAACTTTCATTTTTTCCTCGAATCGAGCACCTATTCCCATATAATGTGGAATGAGAGGTGGATACTAAAGGGGATATTGGAGTAATGAGTAATTTTCAAGTGGGAGATGATGTGTGAAGCTGAGTGATGAGCCCTCCTAATTCCTATGTAAACCCGTGTTTTGTCATGTCATCATTTTGCACTAAGTATGATATTATCCTTTTGTAATTAATACTTTAGTGTGTTCAAAGGAAGTTTTGGGCATAACCTTGTTATTTTCATATTGTGTGTGCTTCTTCAAAATGAGTTAAATGAATTTTATGTGTATTAACAATGTGTTCGAAGAGCATATCTTAAGCCATCACAAGACTCAACCATATGCCAACGCAAGACTCACTCATGCACTAGCGTAGGACTTACTTTAGAGTGCAGGACTCACCTATGCATTAGCGCAGGCCTCATTGTGGAGCGCAGGACTCGCCTGAGCACTAATGCAGGACTAGCTTAGAATGAATAACTCACACAAAGGAGGAAAATGACTCAGATGACAAGATGGCGAGCTGATGTAGCCAACACCTGAGTCGATACAATGTGATGGGAATGAAACATGGGCTACCCTCTCATCCATCAGGAAAATTATGTGGATTATTCAATCTCAACTTAACACCTAGTTGATTGAAGACGTGGAGCAGATGAACAAAACAACTCATAAACTTATAATCATCATGATTATAGGAATCTAATGCATGATCTTTTGACATCTTCTGGTGTTTATTAATCATCTCAATTGAGAGTCAATTAAGGACCTCATCTGTAGTTAACATGATGAATCTGATTTAAATGTGGCATGTACTAGTTCTTCTACAATTGTAACTCCTCAAACAATTAGTTGTTGTCATAGATATCTCATAGTTAAGTAGTTCTAATTAATTGCAAATAATCAGTCCTCTTCTAGAGTGACTAAGACTGCTCTTGATATAAAAGAACATTTTTAGTAGGATGAAAAATTTAGTTAGTCGATTGTTGTAAAAGAAATTCTTTTATTCAATAAAGTACTTGATTCAGGGATAACTCGACCTGTGTGATTTACAATCTTAAACCGGATCAGCGGGAAGGAGCAAGGGCCACTCCTCCCCAATGTGAAGGCAAATGTTCTTGGTTATCCCATCTCTGTTATTTAGCATTTATTTAAATTATCGTAATTTAAATGCTTTCATTATTTTTAATTATGAGTTCAATAATCCTCTGTTTTATCAATAGACTTCATTTCTTAATAACATTTAATATAATATTTGATTAAGTTTGTTGGTGAATAAGTATTGTGCATGATTTCAATCAAGTTTCCTTTGTTGCGAAATAACCAAGGATAACTCGACCTATGTGATTTACAATCTTAAACCGGATCAGTGGGAAGGAGCAAGGGCCACTCCTCCCCAATGTGAAGGCAAATGTTCTTGGTTATCCCATCTATGTTATTTAGCATTTATTTAAATTATCGTAATTTAAATGCTTTCATTATTTTTAACTATGAGTTCAATAATCCTCTGTTTTATCAATAGACTTCATTTCTTAATAACATTTAATATAATATTTGATTAAGTTTGTTAGTGAATAAGTATTGTGCATGATTTCAATTTGTTTGCTTTATTGCAAATAACCAAGGATAACTCGACTGTGTGATTTACAATCTTACCGGATCGATCGGGAAGGAGCATGGGCCACTCCTCCCCAACGTGAAGGCAAATGTTCTTGGTTATCTCATCTCTATTATTTAGCATTTATTTAAATTATCATAATTTAATTACTTTCAGTATTTTTAATTCTGAGTTCAATAATCCTCTATTTTATCAATAGACTTCATTTCTTAATAACATTTAACATAGTATTTGATTAAGTTTGTTAGTGAATAAGTATTGAGCATGATTTCAACCATTTCCTTTGTTGCAAATAACTGGGATAACTCGACCTGTGTGATTTACAATCTTAAACCGGATCGGCGGGAAGGAGCATGGGCTACTCCTCCCCAACATGAAGGCAAATGTTCTTGGTTATCTCATCTATGTTATTTAGCATTTATTTAAATTACCAGAATTTAATTGCTTTCAGTATTTTCAATTATGAGTTCAGTAATCCTTTGTTTTATCAATAGATTTCATTTCTTAATAACATTTAGCATAGTATTTGATTAAATTTGTTAGTGAATAAGTATTGAGCATGATTTCAACCGTTTCCTTTGTTGCAAATAGCCATGGACACTGCCCTGGACTAAAAATTATGAGATAACTAAAGTGTGAGTATCAACTACAATCATCAATGAGGGTATCCATGCATAATTAAGAGAAACTTTGATGAGTATGACTTGAGGCTTTGGGATTACACAACTTGGACCTAAACACTTAACAATAAACATTAAGAATCACTTGAGCATTTACAATCTCTTGTTCAATATTCTCTAAAAATAACATGAAATCATATGTAAAATGAGAGTTAAGAGTATAGGTACCTTATGGAAAGGAAATTCCTTTTAGGTCTCCTCAAAAGCGAGCTTAGTGAAGCATGTAGCCAAAATTATCGAGTTCTGCCATCATATACGGGAAGGGGGCTAAAGCAGGTGTATACACTTACTTTTAACTTTTACTGACTTTGGATCTTTATGGGGACTATTGGCATGTTAGCTTCCCTAGAGAAGTGTCCTTGAGGATACTACCAGAGAAGGGTAACAAAAATGGATACATGCATTAGTCCGATTAGCGATGGTATTGTTAATGCAAAATTACATCACCATTGATATCTCAAGTGTGTGTGCATGGGCCATCGATGTAATATGCATAACATGGGGTTATCTCTCAAGTTGTGGGACTTGCAAACTTGAGATAGCCCTCCGGAGAAGGTCAACTTCCTCTGCCTAATCCTACCGCTAAACCGCTCCTAATGCAAGAAAAACACTTAACTACGACTATCCTAACAATTCCAAGGAGACAAGAGAGAGAGAGAGAGAGTGCATAAAAAGGTAAATCCTACATTAAGAGGGACAATAAAAGCATAAAAAGGACAAGATACTCTACTAAGGGAGGAAGAAGAGGGAAAATAGGGTTGGGAGAGGTCGAACAACGATGAAACAGACCCAGATCCCCACTCGCCATCAAATCTCCATGAAACACAACATCCTGCACCTACAAGTGAGAAGTATAAACAAAATGCAACAAAAATAGGGAGGCAAGGGAAATACAATAAAAATGAGAAAGGGTTGAAGAAACACCAAAAACATGATTTTTATTGCTTCAAAACATGCACAGACCATTTACATTGATGCATAGAGGCATAAATACGCTTGTCAAGTGCAAGAGAAGGCTTATAACTCATTGGAGTTGAGAATTTTTTGCAAGAGTTTCCCCAACTCCCAAAATGTCTCTCTAAAAATGAGGGGGTCAATTACATTATATAGGAAATTGTCTCACCTACCCTCATTAAAGAGGTATGGGAGCCATACAAATTGGTACTCTGCTTTCAGGAAGTCATGGGTGCCATACCTCATTAAACATGGTTGTTGAGCTGTCATTCACCCACCTACCTTTGCCTAGCTTAGGACCTGTCCAACGTATGAGTTGTTCATCCATGTTGGGTGGATGACCATCAAACCTTTGTACAACACCGACTCATTTCCTTGTGAGCCATCCAATCCGTGAGGGGTTGGCAGTCCGTTTATCATTTGTCCATACAACCACCAAGTCGTCCAACCAGGTGACCCATCTAACCTCTTATCTATACAATTGTTGGTTCATCCAAACTGTGTACCTATCCAACCTAGGATGTCATATGACATCTAACTGGGTTAGGACGATCGTCCAACCGGTCGGCCCAATCCCTAGAGGCCAACTTGTCAAGGTGATATCTAGAGCTCCCAGATGAATTTTGGGGTGAAAGTTTATATGATTTCACATAAAAATAACCAAATAAATCCAATGGTGATGGTATCAAGACTTAATTTTGACTTTAAAACCTCCAAATGGCCCCTTATTTCTCGGGATGGATGGTTGAGTACCAAAAGAATTAGCTACCTCGGAAATTGTATGATGTTTCAAGATGTCTCATCTTTTCCATCATGTAGGGACATGGAAAAGGAATTCCATAGGAAATTTTTGGACTTATAATTCCTCACACATATCTCAGAAGATTTATTTGAAGCTTAGTTCCTCTTTCACGATGCATGCTTCTTTAGGCTCGAAATCCTACTTTTGATGAATTGGCCCCAAAACCTCCAAAACTTCCCGAAATCACTTGCAATGCTTCCAAAACTTGAAAACTCACTTATATCATTCCATATTGCTCCATGAAGCCCTATCCAGTGCTCAAACCCATCCTCTCAAGTTTTCTATTTTACCTAGGGGTAAAAATAGATAACAATTTGGTGACCTCTCGGGACATTTGCCTGCTAGATGTGTGACCAATAACCTTATAGAATCCATTGGGCAATGGAGTCATAATGGTGGCCTAATACTGACCAAACCTTTGAATTTTGTCCCGAGTCATTGAAATATCTGCTTTGCTTGAACCAGAACTACCCGCCATTGCTTGGATTTTCCATCTCATTCACAAAATTATCTGAATTAAGGTTTTGTGAGAGTGGAAAATTGTCTTGAACCTATAATTTTCTTCCTCTGCAAATCTGATCTATGGGATGAAGGATGAAGCCCTTTGAAAATTTCCCAAATCTGATTTCTTGCCAAGTGTGAAGCACAACCAACTAATGATTTCTTGACAAACGTAAACACTATGAAGTTTTAGGAACACAAGATGATTGGGAGAGGCTAGAACTGTTGTTAGAACCTGATTTTCCTCATGAACATGACCTCCAATGAATTGGATTGTGCAAAGAGTAACAACAAACCACAACACACTATGTACAAAGAGGAATATCATACATGCCCCAAGTAGAGCATATAGATTGCGCACAAGTACTTTTTTTTTGAAACAAACCTACCTACTCTACTCTAGCCAGAGAAAAGAAAGAATTCAAATGAACCACGATACTAGTATGGAAAAGTAACTACCCTTCCTCCATAATTGCAGCCATGTGTTTGATTTGGCACTAATCATGGTTGTTTGTATGAGTAAAAAACCTCGACAAGGGGCCAATCCTCTACCAAATCATCAAGGTATCATCCTGGGAAGCAAGGTGAATACTTCCTCCGAATGATCCACATAAAGCTCCTGAGGTGATACAACCAATCCTTGGTGCCTTGATGCCCATCCTCATGCCCTAAAATGGACATGACTAGTTTTGGCTTCTCCCTTGGCTCCAATGAAGCCAAGTACCTTATGGGCATTATCGGTTTGTTGAATATACCCATAGCTCTTAATTTTAACCTTCATGATGAGGTCTTCTTGCAGACTTCCCTGAATGGAGTTGTTTTCATGTTGATTTTGGCCTTCTTGTGTATTTACAAACAACTGGTCCTCTACTTTAATGATTGATTGGGAAATGATGTCATCTTTACTTTTTTCTCCTTCCTCAACCACATGGAACTCCTCCTCAACATGCAACTTTTTGGGATTACTTGCAACATCTGATGGAATAATTTGTGGGCTACTGCAACTTGTCGAAGCTCGCTTCGCTCACTGGGAGTTCCTCCTCCTCCACTTGAAGACCAATATTATCTACACATTTGTCCTCTTCCTCCAATATGAAGTTTGACAAGTCAAACTCCTCTAGTTGTTGTTCTTGAGGACTTGTCCTGGGCAGTGAAGTCTTCTTGAATGTCCTCCTCCATCACAAGGTTCATCAACTAAATCAGACCCTACAAATGAGAGCAAAAATATCTCAATGATGTCGTTTTCATTGTGGTCTCGAATATGACTTAGTCTCCTCAGTGAAACAATCTCAAACATGTGCTCTTCTCTTATGGATTTGGAGCTGATTCCTCCTCTTCCTTTGTTGATTCGGGGTTGGTGATAGATCAACAACCTCTAAAAATAGAGTGCCCTCGTGGACACTACATTCTAAACAAATTGATTGTTGATCATCTTTTTGTTCTTACTCTACCTTTGTTGTAACCTTAGTCTTCACCACCTATTCTTCTTCAACCCTAGCCTCCTTTAAAGGCTTGACCAACAAGGGGATAAAATCTATCTTGAATTTTGTGGCCCAATTTCTTAAAAATTTTGTCATCTCTTCTCTGTTGGAATCTTCTATTCATTGTTCATCTTGATTGGTTTGGCGAGCCTCTTCCCAACATTGAATTGGGAAGGTAAGAGGAGGGGTGGATTGTCACAACTTGTGTTTGTATTGGTTTGGTGGTGGAGGGGAAGGTATTGCTTTTGACTCTTGTGGAAAGGATTTAGGTTTGGAAGGGAAAAGGCCTGAGAAACTGAGAAGGGATGAAAGATTAGGAGATGGAGAAATGGGTTCCACACCGAGGGAAAGTAGGCAAGAAACTTGGGAACTATGGCTCCTGTTGAGATGGTGCAAATTGAGGAGTGGGGAGAGAATTGTAGGATGACAATGCAAGGGTCTCCCATTGACATGATTTACTAGCCTTGTCCACAAAAGCTTCTATCTCCTGGATCCACTCCGTGAGCCTTGGAGACATCTCGGCCATGAAGTTGAGCTTCTCCTACGGGCTGTAATATCTTGGAATAGGGCCCACCCATGGACAAGGGGTCCTAAAACCAATCTTGCATGCTTGTATCTGAGACATAGCCCTTGACTACACCATACTTGCCTCCAATTCTTGAACCTTCAACTGCAACTCAAGATCTCTAGGTGTAGGATATCCTCCAAAATCTGCATACCCCTGGTCTTCAACAACCACAAGTTTTGGCTTACAACGAAACTTATTTGAATCTTACTCATAGGAGTATGCATACTGCTGATCTTCATTAAAGTATGAGATCTAGAGGTGGTTGATAGTAACTGGGAATGAACTTTACAAGTTGGGAGGCAAGTATGAATAGTACTACTACTACAAGTGTGAATTCCATTATGGGAATGAAGCCATGATTGCACAACTTCATGAATGGAAGAAGATGAAAGATGTGGAAAGAAGAATGGTTGGAAATGGATGGAAGGAAAGTCTACAACTCAAAGAATGGGTTGTTAACCAGATGGAGTTGAAAAATGTGCTTGAAAGTGCCTCCAAAGGTTAAAATCTCACAAGAACACATCAACTTGATGAAATGAAGTGGTAAGGTGCTTCATACCTATCCCATCGGGTGTGCCAAAACTATTAATGCAAAATTACAACACCCCCGATAACTCAAGTGTGTGTGCATGGGCCATCAGTGTAATCTACATAACATGGGGTTATCCCTCAATCTGTGGGAATTGCGAACTTGAGATAACCCTTTGGAGAAGGCCGAATTCTTTTGTCTAATCCTACTACTAAACTACTCCTAATGCAAGAAAAACACCTAACTACACCTATCCTAACAATTCCAAGGAGACAAGAGAGAGAGAGAGTGCATGAAAAGGGAAATCCTACACTAAGAGGGGTGATAGCACCAGAAAAAAGGGATGAGATACTTTGTTGAGGGAGGAAGAAGAGGGAAAATAGGGCTAGGAGAGGTCAAAACAACAGTGACACAGACCTAGATCCCCACTCACCATCAAATCTCCATGAAACACAACATCCTGCACCTGCAAGTGAGAAAGCATACACATAATGCAACAAAAAATAGGGAGGCAAGGGAAATACAATAAAAATGAGAAAGGGTTGAAGAAACACCACAAAACATGATTTTTATTTCTTCAAAACATGCATGAGATAATTTACATTGATACACCAAGGCATAAATATGTTTGCATCTCACATTCCTGGATTCCATAATGAAGGATTTTTAGGTTTTCATTAGTCTACACATCTAGATTTCCTTTTATAACTATGTATCATCTAAGTGCACTCCTTCTTATCATTTAAGAAATCATATCTTATCATTTACATTGTTTATTACTTGGAGCTATAATTTGATTTACATGTTGATTGTTTAATGAATTACTCTAAATATACAACATGTTACTAACCCTTTTTATCACATTATTCTTATATTCCATCATTTAATTCTTCTATAATTCACCTATTTCTTCCACCTAGGGTTTTCTAAAACCTTAGTTTTCACCTAAAAGTAATTTAAAATTGGATTTTGTACATGGGCACATCCCACAGTGCACCAAATAAGCACTTGAACAACAAAGACACATTATTAGAGGCATAGGCACATATGCACCCTTGCATTTCTTCTACCGGTTGAGCATAGGTGCATTTCTATAGGGATGGGCACCTAGATGCACTTGCATTTCTTCTCCCAACTGTGCATAGGCACATTTCTACAGACATAGGTGCCAAGCGCCCTTCGCATCTCTTCTACCGATTGCGCGAAGCGCCTTCGTGCATGCATCAATGCATAGGCACCCCTCGCGCATTTTTTTTTTTAACATGCTAAAAACAAGCTAATGCATAGGCACACTAGGTTATGTATAGGCACCCATGTAGCCACCAACATAGGTGCACCCCCTCTTTTGCCCTAAAATTGCCCTAAAAACATGCATTTTTACCAAAAATTAAATGCTTTTGAAAAACGAGGGTAAAAAGAGCAATTTTGTGTACCTGTGGTCCATCCACTGGGAGCTGCATGTAGTCCCTCACATGGTTTGCATGGTGCCTCAGTTTGGTACTCTCACCATTTCCTTCCGTAGGTCAAAGCTCCAATCAGTAGTAAAATGGTAAGTGAATGTGGTAAATAACTTGTCGCGATGGCTTATATACTCATTTTTACCTTTCGCGGTGTGTTTCTCGCTCCCAAAGTGCCCCGAGACCACCATATTTCTTCTAAAATCCTCTAACACTTGCAGCGATGATTTTTTTAATAAATAGTTATTTTTGGCATGTTTTCACTATGTTGGGGCATATTTTTGCTTCCTAGCAACCTTTTCTACTACTTGGGGCATATTTTTCCCTACGGTCATGCTTAATGTTGTATCACGACTTCATTATTTCTTATATAATATTTTCTTCCGTAAAAATTAAAGAAAATTTATTAAAACAATCAAATAATTTCAAAAAAATGATAAAATCATTAAAAAAATTGTATTTTTTTTTACAAAAATGGTAAACAATATATACGCAACTAAAGCCTGTGTCAATTACATTATCCTCGAACATCGAAATATATCTTACAAAAGCATCTTTCCATGGTTCTTTCTTGTTCTGGTCTCAAATGAATTACAGATCTTTATGATCTACCTCCATTAACAAAAGCTCGGTTGTATGTTATGTCGGTACTCCCATGCAACAATAAGTTGTCAGAGACTATACCATAGTGCATGAAAGCTTTTCCATGGGACTACTTGTGTCCTCCATTATTCCCCTCACATGTATCCTTTCTTGGGGCACCATTTTTAACCCTTTTCATTACAACACAAACATTCGGGAACTGCATCTTGATAATAAAAACATTAGTGCAACATTATCTTGAGCGTTGTTTGTTTGAGTACGTGTGATTGTACTAGTTTCTCTCGTTAGGGTAGTTGGTTTACTTTCTCGTATTGCATTTCATTATGTATGTTGCAATGACTTAAGCATTATTTTACTTTCTCGTATTGCATTATGTATGTTGGTTGGATGGGTTTTGGGCGCTCTTCCGGTGGGCGCATGCATTGGTGGATTAACAGAAAACCATATAGATACAAGGACTTGTGTCACGTAAGTGTATTGTGTACCATAGGAGTAGGATAATCTAATGTGGTCTTAGGATGTATATCTTAACACACGAGTGAATTGAAGACAAAGGGCTTAGCCACACATGGAATCAACACAAGTATACGAGAAATAAAAATGTGTACACCAAAAATGAGAGGGATAAAAAATAATTGAATTTGTGGTAGGAAAGAAAAGAGTGAAATAAATTTTAATAAGTGCCCAAGTGGGAAGAAATGATAGATAAATCCTAAGTTGTAAAGGATGTGTAAAAGACTCGGTGCCACAAGGATTTCTTGTATCAACACCATTAAGAGGGAGAGACACAAAGCTATATGTTAGTGGAAGGTTTGGTATAAAAACATTGGAATCATTATGAACGTGTATAGGCTTGTTCAAAGCAGCCTACAAAGGCATAACAATAGCCATAAGGATGGGCATTGTAGATGTAACAATAACAAGTGCAATATGGTCCTAAGAGAAGACACGTGAGGGATAGATTCATTAGAAGTGTCAAAAATAAGTGCAATGAGATGTTCGGAGAGGGATCACAAGGGGTCAATCCTCTAGACGTACCTAAAGTAAGAGAATCCATACAAGGGATAAATCCTCTTGACATACCATTAGTAAGAGAACACGCAAGAGGGATAGATCCTCTAAACACACTAATAGGAATTGAAGGCTCGTGAGGGATATATCCTCTAAAAGTAATAATAGTAGGTAAAGATGTAGCATCATGGCTAGGGGTATAACATTACTTGTAGGCCCAAGAGATATGTCATTGATTGTAACATGTAAATAATTTGTAACATGAATAAAAAAATCAAGTACAACGTAGTCAATAATGTTAGGAGTAGAAACATCTAATATAACATATCAAGTTCATCATGAGAATGAGATTTAATAGTTGTAGAGTCCATTGTGTCATGTATAAGAGAAGTAGTACAAGTAGATGTATCAGATTAAATTGCATTTAAAAGAGAAGAGATAACACATCCATCTATACCATTGTCCATAGCAATAGTAAAAGCAAGAGAAGGATATTCAATTGTAACATTTATCATTGCAATAATTATATCATTATCCATTTCAAGAGAGGATAAAGAATCGTTGCTAACATTTTTCAGATGATCATGGAAAGTAGGAAAAGTGATATCATCACATCTATTAGTAGTAGAATTATTACTAGTTTTATCATCACGATTGTATCCATAATTTAAATGTGTATCATGCTCTATCTCTCAACAGTCGAGTTGATCCCACTCCATAAACCCTTGACCTCAAATAGAGATCTATATGGTATGAGTATCGATTGCGATATCAAGGTTAGATACAACCACTATATCGTTAGTAAGGGGGATGAGCTAGAGAACTTGGAAACAATCAAAAGGCATAAATAATCAACAAGATATTGCACATAATATGGGTTCAAATAAAGAGGGACCTCACATTATAAACAACATGTTAATAACCCCTTTTATAGTTTTATGTTAGTTGGTTGATTTACAAACATTTTTCATTACTATCTTTCTTTGATATTGTGAAATATTTTTGAATTACTAACCATTTATGTGAAGGACCCAAAACACTTTTCAACAAAAGAAGGGCTCTCTTCAAACCAAATTCTAACATTCACATGTGATTGTATGTTTCAAAAGGAGTGTGACAAAAACCACATTAAGTCTCAAAGATAAAAAACACACCACAATCATCACATTGTATTTGTAGGTTTCGATTAATAGTTACGGATCGTCCGCTTAACTAGGACATAACCCCTTTGGCATAAGCCTTAACCTACAATAATGGGGGTGGTCATAGGAACCCTAAAGTATTTCATGCAAGAGGTAACCTTGTGAACAAAACAAGAAAGTGCTCCACACTACCGAATTGACTAGTACGCCTTGGTGAGATTAGAGTCAAAGTTACTTCCAATGCGACCCCAATAATAATACAACTGAATGCACTAGTTGCTCATTGTATTAGAAGGGGGTAAAGTAAATCAAGATACTCCTTGGGAAACCTTGGTGAATCGAGCTCGTAGAAGTAAAATTGTGACACATAGAGAGAGAACCCCTAGGAAAGCTTGCCTCACACTTGGAGCCAATTTTGTCTTAGATATTATACTTAAGAGCTCTCATAAAGTGACAACTTTGTTGGATTCAAACTCTTGTTTTTAAAACAAGGGAAATAATCTCTTAAATTTAAAACCACGTGAAATTTCATCACAAAGCCTACAATGTGTTACTTTGCTCTAGTTTTTCATTTTCCTTAAGGCAAGGTGAAACTTTAGTAAAGTATACTTAGTTTGCTTCATCACCATTTGGTCTACCCCTTTGTTTTCTTGTTGCTCATTTTGAGACAAAATAAGAACAACTATACACAGATACCACTAGAAATAACGTGTCCACCACTTTTGTAGTCTACTTGCATGACTAGGTTGCAATGCCAAAATGCAAGTGTTGAAAGTGTGAATGGTACGTGCTCACGTTCTAGTAGGCCCCTCTTGTCTCAACACCCATATTGAGACTTATTATCATTGTATTTAGGTTGTCTTATCATTGAATTCTTTTGAGTTTTTACGCTGCCTACATTATATCCATATAATTTAGATATTTATGTCTTGTTCCCATTGTGAAATTAGGCCTAAATCTTTATATAGTAGAAATACGTTGCTCACATGCATAACAATTTCTTGTTATACTTAGACATATTTTTTACACCATACCTTTTTCTTGAGTTTTGTGAGTGTTGAGGTTACTTTGTTAGCATCACTATAATGCCATTTTGATATTAAAATATTGCTTTCTCGCAAAGTTTGATTACGTGTCCAAATAGCATAATTACACTGCTCACATTTGTATTGTCCATTTTATATGACTTATACTTTGTTAGTGTTTAGAAACTGGTTTTGAGTATACCTTGTTAGAGGATCTCGTCAACATTATCTTAGCATTTAGGTCTTGTTTATTTCAAACTTGACCTAACTGGTGATATTGTGTTGTCGCTATTTTGTTTCAAACCTATCTCAAAGAAACATAGGGAGTAGACTTTTGGTGTGGCTGAATTTGAGTATTAGACGTCATTGTATTATCTTATACATCTCATGTCGTACATTAAGGGTAGTTCATTATTTGTTCTTCGTAACTCTAAAACCCAAATTTATGTTGCCATTGTGTAGTTCACTTCATTACCTTTCCAACGCAAAAAAAATGGAGTCGTTTTGAGGTCAGGAGCAAAAGTTATGGCCTCTCGGAAGATAGGTTGAGCATCTACAAGAAAAGGTGCATGTGCTTTGGAGAAAAGCGCTTGTGCATCCGTAAGAGCGCCCTTACAACTCTAGATTTTTGACTATGTGTGTAAAGTGCATCGTGCATCCATAAGAGAACCTACGCCTCACTAGAAGTGCCCATACATAATTGACTATGTAAAAAGTGACAGAGGAGTGCCTATGCATTATTGTGAGTGCCTGTGCACACCGAGTGTGCCCATGCTCTCTCTACAGAGTGCACCCTTGCACTAAGAAGTGTGCCCATGCATCAAGGTAAAATTTTCTCAAATTTCAAATTTTTGTGTTTTTAGGATTCTTTGTCAGTTTTTAGTATTAGACATCATTGTATTGTCTTAGACATCTCGTGTCATACATTACCTTGTTAGGGTAGGTCATTCTTTGTTCTTGGGTGTCCTTAGGTTCATATTGATCCTCCATATTCGTGACCATTTATTGTGTGGTATTTCTTTGTAACGATTTGACGTCGTTATGCCACTTGGTTTGTCCTAGGACCCCTGTTTGCTAAATGTCTAGCTAGTTTTTGGTGTGTTGGCCAAATTGACACAAGACTTCATTCCAATTGAAGGAGTTCAATTACACTATCTTGGTCTAGAAATTTATATCCCACAAACACCAACAATGATCAATTATCACGAGGTTCCTTATACGTATGACATTAAGGAATCAAAGTTTTGGCATTCCCATCAATGGATGCCCATCATGGATAAGCCTCGTTTGGTTCTTCACACTAGAGAATCCGTTCAGGTACCCTGTTCCCCACCTTCATCTCATAGTCGGTGGTATGGTTTGGAAACTTCTGATCAAAATTATTATTTGGGTTCCTCCCACTCTTTTTATGAATTTGATCCAAACTATTATTCTGATTCTTCGGATTCACCTTGGTCTTCTGAAAATTCTCATTAGAGTTATTCACTTCATTCAACTCTTAAGTCATAGTCCTACCTTTCTTTACACAATTCCTCTTATCATCGCCTAAACAACAACTTCCTCCTTTGAAGATCCATACGGCTCTAAGATCCATCAATCAAACTTCTAATTTGGTTCTTGAGTCACAATCCTCCCTTTCTTTACAGGACTCCCCTTATCAGTCACCTAAACGACATCTTAATCCGTTGAAGATCCTGGGTGACCAAAAATTCATATAAGCCGACACCTACGTCACAATCTTCTAAGCCGACACCTACATCACAATCTTCTAATCGACACCTACGTTGCAATCTCCTAAGTCGACTCCCATGTCACAACCTTCTAAATCGACACTCATGTCGCAATCATCTAAGATGACACCCACGTTGCAATCTCTTAAGTTGACACTCATGTCGCAATTATCTAAGATGAAATCCACATCGCAATCATCCAAGTCAACCCCTACATCGCAATATCCTTGCCTGGATGAGGGATCTTATTACTCTACCGACAATGTGTCATCTTCTATGCAAACCTATACCAAGTTATTTCAAAGCCACATCTTCTTCTACTCGTGAGACATCTAGATCCAAATCTAATTCATCTCCCAAGTCATCATCTTCTCAATCTTCCACACCAGTTGGAACCATTTCTTTTATTCAACCTCCCATGGTTGAAGAAAAATACCCATCTCAATAGATTTATTTCAATACGAGGAAGTGATCAACGAATTCACGAGGTTGCATGATGACACTCCTCTAGGGGATAATGAGTAAAGATTCAATCTTGACTTCAATGCGCTCACACATTGGGAGAGAGAAATTGATTCCTTTTATTAGAAAATAGAGGAAGACCTTAGGATCATCAAACTCGATCCTCCTCTTGCTCTCCCATCTTTACATTCTTCATTGGGTGATGGAAGGCCTAGGTCTAGCATCTATCCATTTCCCATCTTTTCATCACTCAATCATTCTTTATCTGTCATGGTTCGTCAATCACAAACTCACCTTGGGTCACCACCTGACAGCCCATCATCTTTTCATATATGTGGGCCACCTCCAAGTAGTCCTTCATCATCTATATGTGGCTCACCTCTTGGTATCCCATCTTCTTATATTCTTGGGTGACATCCTAGTAGCTCATCATCTTCTACATATGGGACACCTCCTAGTAGCCCATATTCTTTTGTCTATGGGACACGTCCTGGTAGCCCATCTTATTCTATACTTAGGGCACGTCCTCAAACCCCCTCGTATTCAATTCTTGGATCGCTTCCTAGTAGTTCATCATCTCCTATCTATGGAATGCCACTAGGTAGTCCTTCATCTGAAATCTTAGGGCCACATCCTTATAGTCCTTTATTCGGTTTTATGGGAAACCACCTAAGTAGCCCATCCTCTTTAATTCTTAGACCATACCCTTCACGTCTATCATATTTTTCTTCTATCAATGATTGTGGCAACCCACCATCATTTCTAACATCAATTCTATTTACCCACTTTCTTTTCCTACTTCTCGGGATCGACAAGTCACGTAATAGTTTATAAGAAACTCAAACAATACCTTCATCCAACTACAATTAAAAATTCCAAGAGCTCCAAAGCTCACAACAATTTAAATGATCTTAAAGTTCAGAATCAAACACGATTCAAAAATGCACATCAATGCACCCATCAAGTATGACGTAAAGTGCATAAACATTTGGATAGGGACCTCAAGCTCCCACATGAAAATCCATGTTTCATGATAAAACATAGTCATCTATTGAGTATGAGCTCACCATGATCATTGACATTGGGGATAATATGATTCTTGATAAACAAACACAACTAGTCTTCATTATCAAGGAAATCGCTAACATTGTTCTTGGATCTTATCATGCTGAGTGACCTTGTCGGTCCCACTTTTCAAAAAAGACAAAAATACAAAAAAACAGAAAAATTTCAAAAATATCAAACATTGCAATCGGTATTGCATACACATAGATGTTCTTTCTTCCCCTCCTTGTTATTCTTTTGCAAGTCTTCCTACCATTTTCATTCCTTTGGTAATATTTTGGCTAGCCAATTCACACGTTTTTGTGACATTTATCTCTACGGTATCCATTTGGCCTTGGTCTTTCATCACCTTAGTAAATTAAAGAATGACTAACCTCTTAGATATCCTATCACAATAAACATCTTAAAAACTTGTTGTGAAGAAATTTTGGACATATTTTTTAACACTAGCCAATATCGTCATCACAAGCACTTCCACCTCCTTCCATCAAGCCATCAATGGTTCTTAACCCCTTGTCAAACAAGAGGTCTGAAATAAGTTTTCAAAGCAAAACAAAATCAATCAAATAAAAAAGCCAAAGCTAAAAGCAAAAAAAAATTAGTATATAACTCTCTCTTGGGGTATTTCTAATAATCTCTACCATGGCTATGGATGCACTGATCGATAGTAGATAAATGTTACGATTAGAATCAAATGCATCTCCATCGGGCTATGGATGTTTGGTTGACAACGGAGTAATGTACTACTATCCTTCCACAATCCATTCACAAAAAAAAACTTTGAAAAATAAGGCATTCCTATACATTGGCTAGGGTGTCTTTACTTGTTGTCTATCAAATCTTCCCTCCAAGAGGTAATAAATTTCCATGATAAAACATAAGGCACACACTGGATCTCGATGATAAAACATGATTAGTGTGTTACCAAGTGTATTTTTGGACCTTGTTCGAGACTCTTACTCTAGCATGTATCTTGTCTCATCATTCGTTTCTTTGACTAATAGCTTCTTCATTGCGAGGCTTCTACGCTACATTCACAACATTCATATTATTCTTCTACTTCGTTGAACATCAATGTGTATAATATTTCCTTTTTTTCATGTTTGCGGACACCTTTATCCCCTTCACAAAAATAATCTTCAACTTTTTTCTATCATGTGCTTCTTGGCTAGCTTACATTGGGGGCATTCTTACTCCTTCCTAACATGTCATTGGGTTACACTCATCATCTTGTTGAACCTATCTATATTGGCCTTGATCCAACTTTTGCACATGAAGAGTTTGCCTTTGTACATTCCCATCTAACACAGGGGGCAACTTTGCATCTTTACTTTCTTGCGTATACGTGTAACATTATGCCCTTGTACATCCCATATGTTGTTGGGGAATCCACATTTCTTCATTTCTTGTACATAGCTTCAGAAAATTTCTAAAAAATTAAAAACATTCAATTATGTTTCAAAAATCAAAACATTTAAATATGTTTCAAAAATCAAAACATTCAAATATGTTTCAAAAATTCAAAACAATATATATGCAAGGTCAATTAGGTCATTTATTATGATCTTATTCTTCTATTCTACCATATCACTTTCTTCTATTTTGCTTATAATTCACTTGTTTCTTCTACCTAGGGTTTTCTAAAACCTTAGTTTTCTCCTAAAAGCAATTTAAAATTGGCTTTTATGCATGGGCGTACCCCTGCGTGCACCAACACACCTCCTCATGCAAGGGTGCCTTTTCTCCCACATGAGTTTCTTTTCTCACTCATGAGCTCCTTTTCTCCCGCATGAGCTCCTTTTCTCACGCGTGAGCTCCTTTTCTCCTGCATGAGCTCCTTTTCTTCAGTGCTCAAATCAGTAGTAAAAATGGTAAGTGAATGTGGTAAATAACTTCCCGCGATGGCTTATATACCTATTTTAACCTCCCGCGACTTGTTTCTCACCCCGAAGTGCCCCAAACCGTCGTATTTCTTGAAAAATTCTTCTAACACTTGTCGCGATGATTATTTTTGATAAATAATTATTTTCGGCATGTTTTTACTACTGTTGGGCATACTTTTGCTTCCGGTGGCCTATTCTACTACTTGGGCATTTTTGCCCCTTGGTCACTCTTAATGTTATCTCAGGACTTTGTTATTTCTTCTATAATATTTTCTTCCATAAAAATAAAAATAAAATTAAAACAATAAAAAAATTCAAAAAAATTGTAAAAAATTAATTTTTACAAAAATGGTAAACAATATATACACAGCTAAAGCATGTGTCAATTGCATTATCCTCAAACATAGAAATATGTCTTAAAAAATCATCTTTCTACGGTTCTTACTTGTTTTGGTCTCAAATGAATTGCGGATCATTATGATCTACCTCCATTAACAAAAGCTCAATTACATGTTATGTCGGTACTCCGTGCAATAATGAGTTGCCAGAGACTATGTAATAGTGCACAAAAGCTTTTCCATGGGACTACTTGTGTCCTCCATTATTCCCCTCGCATGTATCCTTGTTTGGGGCATGATTTTTAACCCTCATGATTCTGACATGAACATTTGGGAACTGCAACTTGATAACAAAAACATTGGTGCAACTGTCTTGAACATTGTTTGTTTGAGTATGTGTGATTGTACTAGTTTCTTTGTTATGTTAGTTGGTTTACTTACTCATATTGCATTGCATTGTGTATGTTGCATTGAGTTAAGCATCGTTTTACTTTCTCATATTCCATTGCATTATGTATGTTGCATGGAGCTATGTAGTAATGAACAAATGTTAGTAATTTAACTTTTCATGTTATCTTACATTTTTGTTCATTTCAATAAAGGTCGATGATGTAGACCTAGGGAAAAAATGATATAAACAGGTTGCTTATTGAAAGGTTGGATGCAAAGATTGGGCTTGTCATTTCTTCTCCATTATCATTTATTTTCACCGCTAATTTTTCTTCTAAATCACCTCGGGTAGTAAACAACTATGTTTATCCATATCCTTATTCCTTATAAATACCTAAGGGTTTCCCCACGTTTTATCCTATTTCCTTCTCTCCATTTCAATCATACTTTCGATCATCGATTGAATTCTTCTATCACCCTATCGAAACTCGAGAAGGCATGCTTCAATCCACTATTTTTTTCAAAAATTGACTTACTTATGCTTGTCTACTATATTTGAAGTGAAGTCACTTACTTCATCTCAAACAAGGGCAAATGTAGACACCTAAATTCTACTTTTGCAATCTTATTTCCAAATGAACACAAATCACTCTCATTCTTGCCAATTCTATTATAATTAGTGATTTCCACTAATTAACTAGCGTTTCTTACCACTTTAGCCAATTAAAAGCACTTTATTGATTAACACACCTCTTTCTCATTCAATATGCCACTTTACGATGAATGTTAGTCAAAATCCTCTTCAAAGGAGATAATTAGTGATTATTAGCTAATTAAGCCTATTTTCCCCTTGTTTTTGTCAATATAACCTAGTATTGGCTCAAACCCCTCTCATGACCACTCAAAATCACCCCACTTTCCTAACAACGTCTCAATAAGCTTCAAAATCTTATCCTAGCCTCCTAGTTGACCCTAAGCGGTTAATTAAGGCTCCCACATCTTAATCACTTGTTAATTCACTAATTGTGATTAGTAATTCTAATCTAATTTGGGGCTTTTAGTCCCACATGCACCAAAATATTAGTTTTCCTCAAAGTGAAAACTATAAAAACAACTCACCTCATTCCTTTATACTTTACACCATGCTTTGATTTGCATCTCATATAATACATATGATTTATAGCCAAGCTCAATCCTTTCCTAAAGCCTTCAACAAGGTTAGTAGATGGATATCCAAAATGACCATGTAGTCATTTGGAGAGGCCATTTCACCTTGTTTGGAGTAGAAACCATACCCATTTGATTGCCCTCTTAGGTCTATTTAGGCCCATGTTAGGTAATTAAACATATTAGTAGGCATGTTTAGTTAGATTTTGAATTATATTCATGTTAGTTAAGCATTCCTTTAAGCTTCTATCTTAATGTTACATTCCTATACTTAGAGCCTTGACTAGAGGTGGCAATGGTGTTATCCTTCCTTAGTTAGTCATGTAATTTTCTTTGTAGAGTTTAGGGTGCTTTCGGGGGCATCTCATATGTAGTTATAGGTGACATTTCTTCATTATAGTTAATTGCCACTTCCTCATTGTTGCTTACTAATTTTACTCTATGTGTGTTATCTTTTTAAGATTAACATGGAAAATCCATGTGTCTTGTGTATCCCTTTCTTATCTAGATCTATTTTCATTTACTTATCACTTTTCTAATCACTTACCTTTTACTAAATATCATACTCACTTGATTTCTCATTTATTCTTTACTCATGTGTCTCTGTCTCTTGTATGTGGCCTAGGTGCCTTTTTATGTGTGTGCAATGCTTCAATGCCCCTTTTTACTGCTATCATAACTTATATCTTATGTTTATTTGTGCATGTGACATTATTATGTCCCATGCTTTTATCTTCTTAGATTATTGTGTGACTAACACCTATGCCATTGCTTATGTACTTGTATGTTGTATTACTTGTATGCTTATTTGTCTCTATACCTTCTTGATTTCTCACTTGGTTGTATGGTTTCTCACCATTATGCTAGACTGTTGGCATGTGATTTTTTCTCTTCATGATTTGTTACTCGTATACTAACATACTTGTATGATTATTTACCTCTTGGCTTGCTTGATTACTACTATTACTAGTTTCATGTTTCTCTGGGTTTTAGAGATACAAGATCCCTACATTGGGCACTTCCATCCATGTTATCCAACACAAATTATATGAATAAATCCTACATGGGTAGACATAATTTCTTTTGAGTCAAGCGTTCGAATTCGCATAACTCACTTTCATCAAAAGAGGGGATATTTAGTGGGAGTTTACACAACTACAAACATGATTCCAAAATTATAACCGTGTCATATAATGATACAAATAAATTGGGATAGAACACATACAAAAAAGAAAACTATACACATAAGGACTAAATTGTACAACATGGACATAATTGTGGTACGTTGTTGTCTATAAAGGGATGATTTCATCACAGGGGCAAATTTTTAGCAAATATAAATTCTCACACACTTAAAGATTAGCTATAAGAATTTTGGTACACATTCATAATTCATAAAGCTCGATCCATAGTAGAATTACTACACTTTGGATGGGTTGTGATAAAAAAATTTCCCTCTTCAACACTACATAGTTACACACTTCTACATTTACAAGGTATGGGGGCATGGGCCTTATTTTTCTCCTTCAGCAAACATACAAGTATGAAAATATGATACTCACTTTGGACATCACATGGTGGGATGAGCTAGTTGTTCCTTTTCACCTTGGTTTTAATTTACACATGGGCCTATATTTTCCTGTAATAATGTTGTCTATGGGCATGACATTTGAAGAAAATGAGAGTGACTAGAAAACCTTGTTATAACTCAACCTCATTCTCTTTTTAGAAGAGAGAGGAGTGAGTAGAAATATATATGACACTCTTCCATATTTTTGGCTCTGGGGAATAAGTTCTTGACATCTTCTTTGGGCATTGAGTTTAGCAATAATTGACCCCTTCAAGTGGCTTTAACATCTCCTTAACATCATTGCAAACTGATCACCATCAATCCTTTAAGAAACAACTATAAATTCAGAAATCTCCAAGTATACGATGTTTTGGATCTTCTCCTTTGGAAGAACTACTAGGTATATTCCTTATATATTTTTTTCCTTCTTTTACTTCTTACTATTTATAAATTGCAAATGTTCAAATTACAAAGATATGTTTCTAAATTAAGTTAAAGTTGATTTCTATTTCTAGACATTGATGAAATCCATGTCAGTAGGTTTCATCATGAAGCATAAGGGCATTTTTGTAAGAACCCACATGATGCTAAGAAAAGAAAAAGTGTGTTTTCACACTAATGTATCTTTTCCTTTAAGAATGTAGTTACATTTCATATATGAGGGGATGTAAAAACAAAAATTTGATAATGAAAATTTTAACTTCATCCTTATAATACGACTTGTGCATGCATCCTAAACCTAAGTGTTGTATTCCCATTCCCATTACATGGCTTACTCTATTGCACACTATGTTATGTTGTGAATATAACCAGTTACATTAATCCATAACAAATCATAACTCCTATTTATCTCACTTGCAATTCTAGATTAATTATATTAACTACCTATACATAAATGGACATTCTTGGGTCGAGGCATACTATGACTTGATTCAACCCATACAACCCTATCATTTCGTATCCAATGATCATTATCTTAATTTAATATCTTTCTTTGGGTTATTTCATATCCCCTAGGTTGACTTCAATGTGAATTAGTAATCACAAACACTATATAAGCAATTCTAATTCATCATTTAAACACACTTGGCACTTTGAAGTGACACTCTTGCAAATATAATTGCAGAGCGCTCTCAAAGTTATCCTCTCTCCATCTATAACAACAAAACATCCTTAGGAGCAATCCATACATAAGGGATAAAACACTCAACCAATTCTAAGAGTATAGCTTACTTATCCACAAGCCAATGCATAGTTAAGGGAAAGACAAGGTTTCACATTTTGAAACATCGAAGAGGTCAAGAGCATTCATTATGGGTTTGTATACACTAACACTATATATACAATCGTAAATAATGCATCTCAATATATTTATATCTATTCCTACTATCTTTGGATCAATAGACTTAAGGGAACATAAGAGGGTTAGCTAATATTTTTGTTTACACTGCACCTACACCGAGAGAACAACATGCGGTTTTCTTCCACTCTAGGAGATGTGGTGTAATGCTTAGGCGGTTCATAAATAGTGACCACCATAGTAGTCTAACCTCATTGCACATAGATTTATCCTTTGTTGCCTAATGGTTGCATGAAATTTTTTGAAGGTATCTAGGGTTTTTTACTTATTGCAATTCATTACAAGGAGTGTCACATTTGTATGAACCTTAATCCTTGAAAACAAAGCATAATTCTAGATAATGAGTGAGCATCCAATTTTGCAGAACCCTAATACACTAGAGTATGAAACATTACAAAAAGAACTAAGTCATACTATAATATAGTCCCATCTTGTATGGTTATTTCTACTTGCATCTCCCAATTCTAGTTTCTAGAATGAAGCATTTTCAAGTCTTCATTAGTATGCACAACTAGTTTTTAAATCTGGATTCCTTTATGTACCTTTGTATCAACTAAGTGTACTCCTTCTTATCATTTAAGCAATCATGTCTTATCACTTAGATCATTTCTTTGTTGGAGCTATGTTATAATTTTCATATTGATTGTTTAATTAATTAATTTGAAGATACAACCTATTCCCAACCCCTTTTAATCAAAACCCATTTTATTTTGGCTAAATCACAATGTCAAGCTTTAAGGAAATTAATTCGATATATCACATGAATAACAACAATAACACCAAATAACACTAAAAGAGAGAGATACGATCAAAACATGCAAATATAGATGACTATCCACTTTATGGGGGAAACCTCCACACCTTACAATAAGACTCAAATGCTCAATATGATGATCAACTACTAGTTACCACCTTATATATATATATATATATAACCTAATTATGTTATGTAAACCACCTAGGCTGACCTACTAAACATATAAAAGCATAAATAAATGTGATATGACATGTTAAGAGATTATTTTAGCCACATGTCAGCTATACATATCCCGATATATGACATTGGGTTAAGAGCATAACATGACCCTCCCCTTTAAATCAACATTTTCCCCAACATTGACAATTTTGGACATTACTTTAGACAAGCATAGTCCTCAACATTGATGATCCTTGGATTTCAGTAGATGACATCTTCCTCCTCCCATGTTGCATCTTCATTTTCTTAATTCTTCCACTCGACTAGATACTCATTAATTACCCTCTTATTCAACCTCTTAGTGCACGTATGGAGATTTTTCTCAAGTTATAAAATAATTTGGCCTTCTTTATCAAGATAAAGTACCCCTATTTGTGCATAAGTATTTTTTCAATGACATTCTTCAAGCCACAAATGTAACTATTATGATATAGAGGAAAAATATTATTGAGATTAGAGAGTATCTCTTATTGATACTCACTTCTTTATTTGGCTGCTTGAGCCTTTGGTTAGATATTCAAGGTTGACATGATGGATGGAGGTTAGAATTGAAGTTATATTTTGGAAAAAGTCTCTCATATAGGTGGTTTGGCTAATTGTATATCCTTAATAATAACTAAATACTTTTCCACCCTTTCCTAAAAAATTTTTGGTATGTGGGAAAGTGACCATTTTTCTTCCATTGTAATTGTGTTATAGGACCCTTGATTATTTGCATTTGAGGAGAGATCTCCCTTTGAAGTGAATTTATGTGTAACCTCTTCAACTCAAACATCTTGTCTTTTGACCATAAAACACATGAATAATTCTTGGAAGTTCATTTCGATCATGCCCAAGGTTGTGAGCCATTAGAATCTTGAAACAATATGTGCTCTCCCAATGGGAATAATAAACATAGAGGAATCTAGTTAAAAGAGTGCTAGAAGATCAAACGAAATGACATGCACATTGATAGGTTTGCATTAAAATAATATCATGAATTTCCTCTAAGTAATTAGCAAGAAAACATGAACTTAAGGAAAAATGAATGCATAAGGGAAATGGTCTACCCATCCTCATAGATCAAAATAAGAAGGTACATATGGGAGTGTTGTGTAAATTATGTGTCAATCATTATCCCATTGAGGAGAAAAGGAGTTAGAATTCCCAAGATGGAATATAACTTTTGTATGACGCTAATAAATCATATGACAATGACATATTCTATGATGTAATATGTCATATGTCATATAAATCCTAAAGACACAGGAACTCACCTATGTGATATGGCTCACCATGTGAAGTGGATAATGCCCTCACCCCAACACCCCACCTTCATAAAAGTTGAGGTAGAGGGATGGAAAGCCATAAAAATAGAACTCCCCTAGACAACCAAGAAATATGTGTTATATGGGTCCCAACAATAAAGGCCTGATGAGGTACCCATGTAAAAATGACAATATTTATAGAAAAGAAGAAGAGGAGAAGAGGAATAGAAATCCCGTAGAAGATGAACAAATGTAGAAACTCTCACCCCAAGAAGAGAGCGTAAGTGAAGGAACTTGGCTTCAGTGAAGGCCTTAGTAAAGATGTCTGCAACCTGATCAAAAGTATGACAATACTGCAAGTCAATGATGTCTCCATGAATCAGCTCCTATATGAAGTGCATGTGGATATTAATGTGCTTCATCTGTTGATGTTGAACTGAATTTTGGTAAAGAGAGATGGTGTTTATGTTGTGACATTAGATGATAGTAAGTTGTTGAAAAACATAAAAAACATTATAAAACCACACTAATTCCCGAAAATAAAATTCTCCCATAAAACACCTTAAAAGTAAAAAATAAGGTTGATTTAAGAGATGTCACTCTCATTTACTAATCCTCATCCACTCACATTTAATTTCATCCACTCCACCTACCCATTTGAATCCCAAATGCACAATTTACCCTTATCATCTCACCTTTCTATACACATTGCACATATACCCATCATAATCCTTTATGCACTCCAAAACTAATAAATAAAATTCACCCCCTCATTTCAATTTTGTGCTCTTCTTTATTTACATATTTTTGGCTATTGCTTGCACATGTGTTGTTTGCAAGTTTTTCCAAAGGAGAAAGGAATAGATTTTGGACAATCAAATCTTACTACATTGTCGATTTCATATTTTCAATAATGTTACTAGTCATCCCTGTGGTAGCTTGCAATTACTCTATAATTTTCGGTGATCATGACCATGATTGAATTGAATCGTGAAAAGCTCCAAATCATCCACAATAAAACGTTGTACCATGGTTTTGTCCCCTCGGACTTCGAATAGGTATATCATTTCATTTTTCTTTTACATGTCTTATATGTTCTTATTATCAATGTTGAAAAGAACTAGGTATATGGTTGAGGTAGGTCTCATTAGTCACCAAAATAAAAATACATTTTTTTAGTGTTTTCAATTAGAATTAGATTTAGATCTTTAAGTTTAGCCCACTTTATTTAGTGAAAGAACCTATGATTGTCCCTCACATTTTCAATGGCGGTAGCGTAAGCCCATTTTATTTAAGTAGCATTGATTTGGGTTTTTATATTATATCAACTAACACATCTTGTAGGTGATCCAAATCTAGGCACACATTTTTTTGCGACCAAAGTGAAACCAATTTGGTTATGTGTTAAATTATTTATTTTTCTCGAATGTAACTATGTTTTTCATTAGGGTTTGTATTATTTTGTATTATTTCCTAATGTCTCATGTCATTGGAAATCTAACATTTCTGCTTTCATATTTGTTAAAAATACAAAATCGTAAGTGCAATGTGCTGCAATTTTTCTTTACCTGAAAAATTAACAATCTCATTGCAGGTAGTTGTAGGGTGACTATTTTGTGATTTAATTTATTATTAAAATATAAAAAGAAAGAATTTTAACTTTATTTTTGTATACATCTTGTTAATATAGATATTATGCTACATATGCTCTTCTCGCCCTTAGGTGATATTGGGAATTAGAAATAGCTACGGTCTTTTTAATTTATTATTGTGCACAACATGAGGCTTACCTCATATCGGTGTTTAATATTTATAGTTCTTATGGGTCACACTTATGGGTGATGTCATCATGAGTGACCTACTCCATCTTCCACCTAAAACAACGACAACGAGGACGTCTATGAAATCTATCCTCAAATCATTGATGAGTAATATGGACATGAATAAAATCCATTCCCCATTTCCCATCATCATTGGTAGTAGGAATAAAACCTAAAGGGTGGAACACCATTGACTTATGTAAGAGGGATTCCATTTGAATGGGCTGCCATTGATCTAATGAGTCCCTTTCATGTACCGGTTACGGTATATTGAAAGATGCATATTTTTCAGAGTGATAAGATCCAAATCATTTGTATCAAAACATATTTACATTGTATTTGAAAACAAAAATTCCAAAAAACACCACATTCTCAAAACATAAATTTAAGCATAACTCACTCATTTTTGGGTCGCATATGTGATTTCCTTTGACATCCAACATTGTTTCCCCATATTTTGGCATTGTCTACACATTATGTCATTCCAAAATTGTTTTATGTCTCGATTATAGGTGTGACTACAATGTGATTTATCCACCTATATTTTTCTAAGAGTTAGTAGTAGGTGAAACCGCCCTACAATTTTCACTTCTCTAGTTTTTAAATATATGTTATCATTTTCATCCTACACACTTTGTCCATATATACTTTACACATTCTCAATCAAATATGTGACCCTTCTGCATATATGTGATAACATTTTCCATCTTTTATTCTCTATTCACTCTCTAGTCTACCTATGTGAGCACTCTGACCCTTGTGCTCTTTGGTCCCCTCTCGCGCATGCTCTAAAATTTCTACTCTCTAGTGCCACTCCATACATGCTCCGACCCTTATGTTATTTGGTCCTCTCCACATGCACTCCAACCCTTACACTCTCTAATTCCTTCCATATTTGCTGTAATGCCATAATTTTTTTTCAAATGCAAGCACACTAAATTTTCAGATTTAACATGTAATGCATAACTAGATAACTATTGTAGATTTCTACAAGAGAGATATTTCAACAAGGGATAAAAACCAATTTACTTTTAATGCTACTAACTTCACATTATTTCTTTTGTAACACAATGTTTCCAATAAACAACTTTCATTCCAAAATAGAGTTGTAACAATTTCTTTGTGAAGAGATTTTTCATATCTATTTTACAAGCTTACTTTTCCAAGGCAAGGGTTCACATTTGTAAAAATATGCTCAACTACATAGCTATTCAAAACAACTTTTTTTTCAAGATCCTTCGCACTATTGAAGGAAAATTTCTTAATCAATATGGCCTAAGTTTACAAGTAACATCACATACAAAGTGGGTGTTTTTACAAGAAAAAGAAGGCTTCACATAGTAACATTCATAAATATACATTAAGAACCAAGATGAATAGGGAACTCCATCTATCTTCAACTTGAACTCCAAACTCCAATACTCTTACAAGGATCCAATTCCAAGAGAACATGGCTTGTTTACCACCCAACCAATAGGCATCATCACATGCCTTTCCATGGTTGGAAGTCATGCTAGCCTCCCCCAAGCCCATGGGAGAGAGGAACTAGCTTCCACAATGTGCACAAGTATAAAGGGGATTTACACACAACAAGAAAAACATGAGACCATTTAACCACTTACTACACATGAAAACAACAACATGAGGATAACAATGTCAACCTCACAAGGGGGAAGAGAGGAAGTAGGATGCCCAAATCAAGGTGTCCAACCATAGGAGCACCAACAAATCATGAATACAAAACTCCTTATACCTCCTAATCATTCATCCTCCTTATTCCTCCTTTATGTTATAGAAATCCTTCTTGGGAGGATTTTCAAACCCAAAAGGGTTTCCTCACCAAGAATGGGGAAAGGTTCAAGCCATATGAACCTTTCTCCCACCTCAAACCATATGAGGGGATGAGAAGGGACCTTCATGGCTTGACCAACAACCATGAGGTTTGAGAGGGAAATCCCTCTCTCTTCCCCTACATTCTCCAAAAACCATCAACCAAATGATGGTGGAGAGAAAACAAAGAAAACAACAAGAACAAGCAACAACTACATTCACCATACAACTACACAACACATCATTTCACACAACATTTCATTGATCAAGCATAGTTAACAAGATAAACACAACTAAGAAAGAAAAGGGTTAAGAATCCTACCTCTATAATGCTTTCCAAGACTCTAAGCTTTTCCCTTTGTCCAAGCTCACCTCCAAGCTCCCAAAATTCTCCAAGTGCTCCCAAAAAAATGAACCAAGAAGACCCATTCCTTCCACATGAGGAAGAATAAGAAGAGGAACCCAAAAGTTTCCTCACCAATGGGAAAGTGACAAGTGTCACCCCCTCTCCTCTCAAGAGTCAAAGATTCCAAAAACCAAATAAGTAAGAGTAAACTCACCTTTTATCCCTTTTCACCCAAAATACAAAAACTAAAATAAAACAAAGTGGAGCAAATTTTAACAATTTCACACAACCCAACCATCTTACATGGATGGTGACTAAAGAGGGCAAAATGGGAGGGAAACTCCCTCCAAACCTTGGAAATAGGCCCCCTTACCTATTAGGTAGGGTCCAAGGGCCCATTTTCATGCTAAGGGAACCCCCAAACTCAAAAGGGGTCCCTAAAAATGCCCAAAATAACCCAATTTCGGGTTTGGCATGCTTGGGCACAAGGGTAGAGGGTGTGGGGTCCACCCAAGGTTCACATGTGGTCCCCAATCCCTTCTACCAATACACACACACTTTCCCAAAACCAACACTTAACTTAAGATAAGATCATTAAACCCCTAAGCTAGTTTACTTAATAAAACACACCCTAAACATAATTAATTTTACAAGACATAATTACATTACAAATTGAGGGTTCACCCATGGTGCCCAATTAAATACATCTAATCTAAGGCCTCAAACATTTAGCATGGTTAGGACTCAGCCCGTGGGCCGCTTGTGCACAATTGCGTAGCTGCCCTGAAACCCATGCTCTCCTATACCTATCACCTGCACACTCATTGCACACATTAACCGCATCTGTCCAACATAATAAACATCATCTATACATCACAAATTCAATCTAACTTATAATGTCCTAACATTATTAAACAATTGATAGTGCAATGCATACAATTATTCACATAGTTTTCCATGAATCACCACCAAATAAAATTGCAACGACATACACTTAGGTTAGCATGAAAATTACCATCATTAAATCCAGAACACTATATCATTAATCAAATCAACCACAAGAGACTAACATCTAATCAATAAATATACCATATAACCCTGTTAGTGTCATCAACATCATAAGAGATATATCAAGTATACGAATCTAGTCCAATTGGCGCTACGCGCCCAAAATGCCATAATGTCCATGAGGATAAAATATCATAGTAAAATGTCCAAAGTCTATCAGAGTCTCAATCAAAACATGTCTAGGAATAAAGGAACCAACAGATAACTGGAGCTATAAAAATGTGGGCACTACATTTGCTCGGCCCTTACACTCTATGGTCCCACTCTACGCGCTCCAACCCTTTCCATTTTTGTCCCCCTCATCATATGCTTTGGCCATTGAAGTCTCCATTCCATTTACCTACATCACCTATTATGTTATGTTTTTTTCCTCCTCACTTCTTCACTCTAGTCATAACCATGACCTTCCTGCAATGTTATGTGACCTTAGTGTAAACTTCTCCCATGCCAATCCATATAAATTATTACTCCTTTCCCTCACCTCTTTCTCACATCTCCTCACCATCTCCCACATTCCTTGTTGGTCACAAATGTGAGATGCCTCCTCTCTTCACACTTGTTCAAATATTTATTCTCCACACTTTGGCCAAACTACTCCTCACTCCACACTTCCTCCTCCCCTCCTCATGTTCTTTGGCCCTTGTACTCTTCATCCCATTTACTACATCACCTATTATGTTATACTTTTTTTCCTCCTCACTTCTTCACTCTAGTCATAACCATGACCTTCCTACAACCGTTATGTGAACTTAGCATAAAATTTTCCCATGTCAATCCATATAAATTATCACTTCTTTCCCTCACCTATTTCTCATATCTCCTCACCATCTCCCACATTCCTTGTTGGTCACAAATGTGACCTACCTCCTCTCTTCATACTTGTTCAAATATTTATTCTCCACACTAGATAAGCTACTCCTCACTCCATGCTTCCTCCTCCCCTCCCGATTGTACTTGCAAGTGGGATGATTTCCCTTCCCCTACCGAGTGCCCATCCTGTTAGCATATCATCTTACTCCCTCGAATCTACTCTCCTTCCACTCCGGTACCCTTGGTACAACCGGCCTTCCCACCTACCAACCTTGCACACTCTTCCCTACTAATTCTTATCATATGCTTCCACTACCTCTCATCCCATATCAGGTCATATCTATGACTGAAAACTCTAATCCAACCTTACCATCATCTCCCTTTCTTCTCTCCTCGCGAATGGGGATCTTCCCGCCACCTCATCCCCCTCCTCTATTAATCACTCTCATGACACACCTTCCATCTCTTAACCCTCCACCTTTTTTCATCTTCTCATCCCTCTCTGCCTAACCCTCCCCACATATTTGGGAACAACCGAGGCATTCCCACTTAAACCATATCATCTCCCTCACTCTACTTCCCACCCCTTCGATATTTTCTCCACACCGCCCAACCTCACCTTACACTCCGATTATATATGCGATTGATCATAACTTAAAAAATAAGAACAAAATAAAACCCTAGCTTTCCCAATCATGGTCATGACTAGGTCGGACCCCAAACCTAATGAGATGGTCAAGCATGCGACATGCCTTATAGATTACAAAACTAAAAAAAATCAAATACTAACATGCTCGATCATGTTAGCAACCGAGTTAGATCCCCCACCTCATGGGACATTCATGTAATGCTCAACTATTCATGCATGCGACCAATATAACACCCTCTTACCTAGTGCTAGTCGTTAGAAACTCACTAAAGCATTCTATACAAAATAAAAAAGACATTTTTAGGGGCACTTCCTTGAACTACGGTCCTATACCCCTTGGGATACTCTCATCGACTTCAATCAACTTAGGATGGCCTATGACTAGTTTATCTCCCTAGCTCCTCATCTTACATTCTCCACCACATAGTATTGTGCTCTAACCATTACACTTGGTCCCCTCTATGCATGTTTCGACCCTTTCACTCTCTGGTTCCCATCCATGTATGCTCCAGGTCATTGTGTTCTTTAATTCTACCCCATACGCTCTACACTCATAGCTTCTACCTAGTCATTACCCATGGCTTCTCTTCAGCCCCATGCTCACTTTCACCTCAACTTTATCTACCAAAACCTACTTGAATACATTTCCAAGCTTGAGTCCCAACACTTGGGGGACTTCTTCCCATGATAACCTATCACACAATATTCAATGATCCTATCCACCCCTATTTGTCATGTTTCAAAATACCAACAATTGACAATTTCTATGGAACCATAAACTCTCAACAATACTTAAATCTATTTCATTATCCATGTCACCTCATTCAAAATGACAATGGACTCCTCTTGCACACCTTCCCACTTTCACTCACTAGTCAAGCCATTGACCGGTACTTAAATCTCTGCAACATACCATTTACACATTTTGACAACTTGTGAACGTGTTATTATCTCACTTCTCCATCCACACTACACCAAAATCCACATTGGATTACCTTCACATTCTTTGAAAATCACATAACAATTCCATTCTTGAATTTATCATGCATTGGTGTGCACTTAGCCACTACCTCTCATTTTCACTCTCGTAAATTGAGCTCATTGAATTATTTTCAAAAAGTTGTGTCCCGCACATCTCACACCATTTATAAATCCACCCATTATGCACATCCAATGAGGTTGTATATATGGAACATAACCTTGAGTATGTCCATCTTGGGAATCCTATTTATTTTCTATGAATTTTAGTTTCTTATACACCTATTCCACCATCATACTTACATGTTCACAATGTATTCCAACTAGATCCTCATGCCACCTCATCATTTTCTACATACATATCTTTGCATCCACTACATACTACTAGGGCTATTGATTTATCTAACCCCATCACAAATTCAACCCATTTGTTGAGTCACTTTAGTCTATTCTTCATAAGTTTTTCAACACCGGTTTTATCTTTTTGTCACACTCATACTAGCCCCACCTTTTTGGTGTATCTCCCATGACAAACGTTCCTATGATCTTACCAAAGTCATTCTAATGACTCTTCCCCAACTCTAAAACATCATACAAGACCTTTTGAATAATATTGGTATATATATTGACCCTCCATATTATCCTATTCCACCATCTGACACCAATACACTCATTTCACACTTATATTATTCTTTACTCTTCAAGTGTTGACTCGTCATCTCCCACTACCCCCAATCTCCATTTTCAAATTATTTATCATCTTCTTTGGAGTCATTTCCATCCTCATTCTTATCATCTCAATCACCCACTTCTCAATATACACCATTATTCACTTCCATTTTGGACTCCCCAAAATCCTCATGTTCACCTAGAATCTCATCATCATAATCATACACCTCACAATCTCCACCATGATGTACTTCAACTTTGGGCTTGACTTCACCATTTTTGCATTGTGGATTGTCCTCTTTGGAATTTCTCTCCACATTGTAATCACATCCCTCAACATTTCCACCATATATGCAATTGTACAATCCATTTGTTCCTTCCACCTCCTCTACTTCATCACTTGCGTGGACTATATACAAGCTTTCAATCATACATTTCCTTGCCACATCTACCACATGCTCTTCATCATATATTATACCACTCATAACTTCACCTATTTTGGATATCTTTTCCACACACATCTCATTCTCTTCATCCTCACTCATCCAAGTACCCTTCTCACTACATGCACTACCATTATGTCCAATACCATCTATTATACTCATTCACCCTCTTATTACATCTATTCCCCATCATTTGTATCCATTTGTTCTTCCTTATCTTCCTTGCATGTCACTTATACTCGCTCACATTTATTCACCTCTCTTGGATCTCTCTTCCACATGCACATTTTTGTCTCCATCATTGCTCATTTAGGTTCCCTTATTTTTATTAGCTCCCCATTCTTCATTCACATCATCTATCATGACCCCAAAACTTCTTGTTCGCCACATTTTCCTTGCATTTGACTCTCAACATCCACTTACAATTTCACATATTTTCTATTATATTCCATATTCTCAATTTATTGACATCAAATATTACATACCCAATACTATTCCACACAATCATCCTTTTATCACACATATTCATCATAAGTCCACATCATTGGCTCTCACCATTCCTTCGGACATCAATATATTCTCCACTCATCATCCACCGACATCACCACTAGGATAATTATTCATATCAATTTATCTCCTACCATTGATCTATTCTCGTGTCCTCATCTATGCAAAATTATTGCACATTCACCACACTCAACATCTCTCTTGTTTACGTCATATCGAAATCATGTCCTCCACTCACTTTGTTAACTTTGCATCTTCTATTTGGCATCATTTCTTCACTTCTCATCAACATCATACAATATAATATAATTATATGCTTCATCTACCACCTACTTCTATACATCATGTCTCTCATTCATCTAGTACCCACATGGATTGGGGGGCCTCTTATTTTTCTTCATTGTTGTATTTTACATGCTCCATACATTATAGTTCTCTTCATCGACATGAATGTGAGACACATCATGATTCTACACACATCATGCACTATCATCATTTCCAAAAGCACAACACACACCTCCACACATAGATAAACATATTTCAAAATCCAAAAAAATATATATGCCTAAAAATACAATAAACAACACTTGCTCATGGATTTTCTTCCTCCATTACTACTCCATTCAGTCACATTTCATTCCAATAATCCTCCATTCATTCATATTTCATTCCAATTCTTTGTTCACTACTACATACTTCACTTATAGTTCATTCACATTCCACATCATGGTTTTTTTCATAGATTTTTGTGAACTCTTGATTGGATTTCTATTACATATTGTGAGTCAATAGTTTTATTAATATTTCTTGAATTTGGGCTCTTTTTACATGGTGAATTAAGAACAACTATCCTCATAGATATCCATACACTATTACACACTTAACAACTTGTCATTAATACCTCAGGGAATTATTGTTGATGCTCGCTAATATCATCTCCATAATCACTTCCACTTCCCACATCTAGAAACTAATGGTTCTAAATGTGTTCAAAACCCCTTTCAAAACTAATTGAGAGATATGAATATCATGTCAAAAATAAATCCAAAAATCATAAGCAAATTCAAAATTCTAAAAATGTAATATCAAAATCTCTCTCAAGAAGTCTGTCCGATTATCTCTATCATGGCTATGGATGCATGGTTGATAGTAGAACAATGTTGCAACTATAATCATATACATTTCCTTTGGGGCTATAGATGTCTAACTCGGTAGAAAATAAATGCAAATATTACAATTATCTTCCATCTCATCATTCACCAATCACTTGTTTCAATCACACCTATGCATTTTCTTGTGTTTTCAATTACTATTTTATAGGTGTTCACTTCAAGAAAAATAAAATTCACGTACACACATAGAATCTCAATGATACATAGGGCTAGTATGTCACCTGATAATGTTCAAACATCATTCAAGCTATGGTTTTTAATTCACTTATTTTCTCATGACTTGTGCCTTCTTTCTCATAATATTCTCACTAAAATCTTGTTTCAAACCATGACAATCTCATCGAACATAGTTATTGCATTCCATCATTTTAGTCATGTCATTCACTTAATTACATTTAAATCCTCTTGGACTGAACATCTATGAGAATTCGATGCCTTTTGCAAAATTTTACATAACCACCAATTCTAATGTCATTTATTTTACAATCATTTTAAATCATCACCATTGTGCTAAGGAATCCATGTTATCACACTATCTAACTTACATTCACTCTTATACATATCACTCATCACATTTTCACTCACACATGTGTGTGGTAAAATTTTCCTCCCATTTCACTCATCACACATTTACAAAGGTTCATTATCCATCATTTATCGATTGCCAATTTAATCCCATACTACGTTGGGCAGCTTATGACTCTAAAAACCAACATTTGAGGGGATATCACATCAAAACCCTTCTCAAAATTTTTTATGCCATCCATCGTCACCTATCTTAGTCAATTGACCAAATAATATCTACCTTACGAAATCAACGTATCGATCCCTTCATAAACTTCAAATTAAGTGGCCCACCGACTCACATTTCTAGGTTCTTGTCTATCCACTTAACCATCTAAAACCGTGTGTGTAAAAACCATTTTCATAGGGTTAGATGACCCCCATATCGTATTCATTTATTGCACTCCATCCTACCTGCTATACCATATAACCCAACATAAGTAAAATATAGACACTAGAAAATACACCTTGCACATAATGTACTCTAAGCTAAAAATACAAAGAGCATCATAAAACTACGGTAATCCTTGAAAATCAAATACTCCCACAAAACACCTAAAAAAAAAAATATGGTTGATTTAAGACATTCCAATCTCATTTACTAATCCTCACCCAATCAAATTTAATTTTATCCACTCCACCTACCCATTTGCATCCCCACCTTTGCATAATGGACCCTTATCATCTCACCTTTCTTTTCACATTGCACCCATACCCATCACAATACTTTATGAACTTTAAAACTAAAAATAACATTCGACCCCCTCATTTTAGTCTCTAAGCTCATTGTCACTTTCATAGTTTTGGCTATTGTTAGCACATGTGTTGTTTACATGTTTTTCCAAAGGAGAAAGGAACCCATTTTATACACATGAAGCTCATTGCATAGTCAAATTTTAGATTTTCAATAGTGCTTCTAGTCATGCCTATGACTGGATTATGACTTCTCAACAATTTTTTAGGGATTGCACCCATGAATGATCTACGACTACAACAAGCTCAAAATTAGAAAAGACACCTTAAAAAACCAAAAATCATTTACAATAAAACCCTACAACATGGCTTGGTCCCCTTGGGCATCCAAACATGTATATCATTTCTATTTATCATTTCATTTATCTTTTGCATGTCTTACATGTTCTTATTATCAATCTTGAAAAGGGCTAGGGATCTAAGCGAGGTAGGTCCCTAATCACCAATAATAACTAATATTTGTTTGAATGTTTGCATGTAGATTTAAATTCAAATCTTGAAGTTTATCCCACTTTATTCGGTGAAAGAATCTATGTTTGTCCCTCAAATTTTCGATGCTAGTAGCTTAAATCCATTTTATTTAAACAACATTGATTTGGGGTTTTATATTATATCAACTAACACATATTTTAGGTGATTCAAATCTAGCCATACATGGTCTACTTAGCCTTTGGAGTCTCTAGAGTCTTTGATAAGTGGTTTTCCTAGGTCTTCTTTTATTGGATTGTTATTCCCCACATACACTATATCATAAGGTTTTCCTAACCCAAGGGGAGTTAATGCACCAATGGTATTTAAAATAAGATAAGTATGTCTAACCTCTCTTTACCTTTATGTTATTTAAGATTTGGATGTTTGTTTGATATGGTCATACATAGGTTAGAGTAAAGTAGCGTATTATTGCAATATTTATCTATCATTCTTTTCATTATAAACTACCCTTTGGGATTTTTTATTTACAAGCTATTAATCCTCACAACCCATGTTTACAACCTTGTTATAAGAATCTACTTGTTAAAATCTAATTACAACCTTGTTATTTTCTACTTACTATCGAGACTTAGTTAGACGCCACTACCTTATCCTAGATCTAGGCTTTAGAATCCTACATTACTTATAGAGTGTGGACTATCACCTTACCGGTAGATCTTATATTTTACAACCTAAAACCCTAAGGTTTTCATATTTATCACGCCTCTTTAATTATCCTATTCTAGGTTACCCATCACCTAGGGATAAAGAGGATTTTCTATTAGGCCATTATTTATTTACATATAATGGGCATCCTTGATAAATAAATAATTGTAGGTAAAATTAAGGTGTGAGACTACTACTTACCATGTATTGAGCTTGTGCTTCCATGAAAAGCATTTCAATTCACTTCTTGAAGTGACGATTGGATCCCAACCACTCAAGCATTTTGAGAAATAAGTGTCATCAAATTCAATCAAAATGAATACCTCAAATGAATATATCCTTGATAATATCCTTTTAACATGGAACAATGGGAATATAACACTCACCAAAATCTGTTATTTCTCAAGATTGATTTTTTTAATAATTTTGAAATGAAAATCTAATAAATGTTGCAAACCATATTTTGTTCAATCATACAAAGTAAAAAATTAGGGACATGAGAAATGGTCATGTGGGCCTATGACACAAAATTGAAAGTCACGGTAGTATACATGCGAATTCCACAATATTTTTCTACATCATGAACATCTAGCTTGAGCATCTTAACAAAATATAAAAATATTTGTTAAGTTTAAATATAAATCAAACCACACCACTCCCCAAGAAACCTAACTAGAAGTGATGAAGAAACAACAAAAAAGTAATAATAATAATACAATTTTAGGGACTAAGTATGTTATATGTGAAAATGACAATCGAACATAAAATACTAGGGAACAAATATAAAGGGCCTACACAAATAATACCAAAAAACAACACATGGATATAAACTATAGTATCAGTGGAATACAAAACCACCAATAGTAATACAATACAAGAGTCTTAAATGGAGAAACACATATAGAGGTATAGAAGGGAATGATATTCCATGGGGGTTTAATAAACTCATTGAATTCCACCATGCATAATCTCATAGGGCACCCAAAAATTTACCCATTCCCTATTTTCAACCCTTATATAAGCATAATGATTAGAGCACGGGGTCATATATTCATCTACATATGTTGGGACACCCATAAGCTATCCCATTAGATACACAAGAAGAGACAAATATATGTAAATGAAAAATAATATAAAGGGTTTAATAGACCTAGCCATACCTAAAAATTTAAGAAAAAATGAGTAAAAATCTCACAAATATTTTACCAAGACATCTCACAACATCCCAAAATTCCCTACTATAAAAAAACAAGGAAAAGTAATATAAACAATAAAAGAATGAAAAATGGGAAATGAACATTTAAGTAAAGTGTCACAAGATGAAGTAGAGGAAAATCAAACCATGAAATAATACCCTTAACTCAATCATAATAAACAATAATACTACCACAATATGTACAAGAAATAAGGGTTGGCCTTATAAAACAAAACAAATGGTGAAAAAGGATTTATGGGAAGTATTATCTCAAACAAAAGGAGAATGAGACATACTTGGAAAATAAAGGATAAAAAAATGAAGAAAACCAAGACAATAAGGAGCATACAACACGACATCAACGTTGCTAAGGTGGTCATCATAATTATACGTCGATGAATTAATGAACATGAAAAAGATATTTGAAGCTATAGAAGTAAAGGAACAACATAATTACAACAAGATGGAATGAATCACATAATCTAATTTGAAATTTACAAGAGAGAATAATCTACTAAAGGAGTAGATAAACAACCTATAAAGTAACATGGAAAAAGGGCATCAAGAGTTTATCTTGTTTAAAAAAATTATATACCAATTGAAATTACATAAGGGGAATAGATCAAGATTGGTCAAAGGAAATGACACATCACAAAAAGACATTAAATCTGCATATTAGAAGTGGCCCCTAAAATGACTCATCAGAGACACACTAGCATTGTAGTTCAAGGATTTTTCACAAAAGATTCATTTATATGGCCTTAAACAATGTGCAATGAGCATAAATCTTTATTCTTATCACATATTGGGACTTCCACTAATTCAAAAAATGGGAAAACAAAGAAATGAAAACATACAAGCTACAGTGAGAGATTAAACAAAAAAACTTCCATTTGTATCATAGTGTTGAACCAAAATCCAATAACCAACCATTTTGTGCACTAATGTTACATATTTTATATACTTAAAGGCGAATTTTAACCTTCCTATATCTTCATATTCCATTTCTAGGATAAAGGAACATTATATATTCCTTTTCTTAGGCTAGAGGAGCTTTACATATTCCTTCATTTGTCTTGTCTATACTATACATGCAAATTAGATATTGCACACAAATAATACAATATATAAAATTCACTAAGTTAGATTTTAGGCCTTAATATCCCTCAACACTTTCCCAAAATTAAAATGTTGTCTCGTCCCAAGATAAAATAAGCTATCACAAGTACGGTCCATGTTTTTTTCATTCTTTAGTCTTCTGATGTTCTTCTCAACTCTTCAAATTTGGATGTTTTGTTTGTAGTATGTGTAAAGAATTTAATTTTCCACTTTTCACCCCCTGTACACTACTTAACCTCCCTTGTGATTTTTCAAGTAAGTACTATTTCTAATGAGACCTCCCTTCCATGTTTTTTGTTTTAAGAAATCTCCATATATTTCACTTTCAAGTTTTCAACCTACGTGAGCCTTCTTACGGATATCATGACTACTCTATGTTGTTATATAAAAAAATCACTTGCCAAATTTTTATCCTTCTAGACATACTTCTTCACTTGAGGTCAGAGAGATGGAGCTTGCGGGACTAGTAGTGATTATTTGCTTAAACTCTATACATAATCACTTATAAATCTAGGTGCATTGGAGTGCCTTTCATAATCTTTAAAATTGAACATAAAAAATCCACGTCTTCCTTTTAGATCTATTTTATAACTACTTCATCAATTTTCTCTAGGAATACTTGGATGTATGTTATGGATAACATAACCTTGAGTAGAGTGTCGTCATTGGTTATTTAAATAATTGGCCCATGTAAGGAGATGGTTTTGTAAACTTTTATAATCAAGTCTTCAATCCACCCTCTTATCCTTTGCACTTTTACACTTGTAAAAGTATTGCATGATTCATTTCATTCTCATTCACACAATTTGTCAAACACGTTATATCTAGCTTTAAGAGACATGTTCAATGCATCCTTTTCATTCTTGTAATTATGTGTGGAAAAAATCAATGCATGTGTAGTCTTGGCTATTTATATTTTTTCCTTGCAATTTCCTATTACCTTTTCGGTTGTGCATTTCGGTCTAGTATATCAAATGTGATCTTATTAGATAATAAACTTGATATATTCTCACAATACCAAGATCACCTCTTTGGCCTCCTTTTCCTATGACACATGTTTCTTCTCCTTTTTTGTGAGCTCTATTGGCACCAATTATCGTAAATTTTCTAGCCATCATAGTCAACTTGACCTGTTGGCTCATTACCTAGTCATTAATGGATTTTATCACTAGCATGAGACATTTATCTTTGATATCTATCTTCATATTCCATAATGATTTCTCAATGGTGAAATTTTATTGCACAAATTATAGAGAAAAAACACTTATATTTGCATGCAAATGGATTGCACCTTCTATTTATGTCTAGAGTGGAATTTTATTTATATCCACCTCGACCATGCTATTGAGATGATGCTTTCTTTGCTTCTTCCATGGTTGTGTAATTTGAGGTACCAAAGTGCACACATGTGATGAAGGAGAACAATTTTTCTTCACCACGTCAAAATATTTGTCTTCCCTGAACACTAGAGTGTTTGTGTGCCTCCTCCTCCAAACTCCTCATTAGATTGCATTGTGGATGATTCGATGTAGATCTTCCTACTTCTTGTGTAGTTTCTTGGGATTTTCTCCTTGTTTTAGAATTTATATTGGTACCTTAGGATGTGGAATGTGGGCCCTATTTTCTCTGGTTTTATGGTTCCATCCTCATTTACCTTATGTTATACTTCATGTTTGGTGGCTTCTTTCTCTTTTGAAATTCATGCATATGTCTCCTTTTACACTTCCTCTTTATTTAATTTTAATGTTATTCATCCTTCTTCTGCTCCTTTATTATTTTCTCTCCTCAACATCCTTCTCTTTTTCATAGAGCTTTACCTTCCATTTAACCTCTTCTTATTATTTTATTTTACATTCTTCCTCTACCTTTTTCACTTGTTCTTGTGCAACAACCTATTTTTTCTCTCTGCATCTTCCTCTTTATTTTTATTTTCCTCTACCTATTCCTTCACTTTTTGTTTGTTCTCATCATTATTTGTCCATTCTGTCTCCTTTGGATTTATTCTTGTCATTAAAACCTAAAATGAATTTTAAAAATTTAGGAGGTTAATGTGTTCTTATTGATCTAAGGTTGAGGGTCAGTAATATGTGGTATATTCTCGATCAAATAATAAATATTAATGCATAAATTGAATATAATATCATCATAAATTAGTAAGATAGAACATGGATATGATTGTTAAAACATAAGTAAGTAGATGCACTTATATGATTATAGAGGTAGGAAAATGAACTAATAATGTGAACTAATTATGAAGGTTGGTAATTATTTGGTAGTGCTTTGTTTCTAGAATTTAAGCAAAAATTTGAGCAAGTAAGGAATCATCTAATATGTATGGAAGTATCATATGGTTTAGTACCTTTCATATAGTTTTATATAGTGATGCATTGGCATTCTACTTATATTTGTGTATAAAATTGATTATGACGATCTTTAAGCTAAAACCCTAGGTGTCATATATTTGTAAAAACCTCATTGTGATGTTAAATATCTTCAAAACCATAACCACGAGTGGGATACCTTGCAAAAAGGTTAGTGGTTGGGTGAAAGTCCATTATGTACATCATAGGTTACATTGGCAATACTATAAAGAGACATCAAACCACACATATTTCTCCATCTAGCATGTGATATCTATATGGATTCAACTAGTTTGGAAACTCGATAACCTAATAATGAGAAATAATGGATCAAAGTTCTTAGATTGAATTTTTTTTAAAGATGTGTAAATTGAGAAGAGTGACTCTTGAACCTAATTGGGAGTACCTCAGACATGTGTGGGGGATTCTCCTAGATTTTTCTACTACTTTGAAAATATTTAGGAGATTTTGGAGTAATTTTAGAATGTAGTTTTTAAGTATGCTCTTGAAAGTTCTAGGTGAAGTGAATAGGAGAATTATAATTTCTTATATAGGTGTTCGTAGATTTTTATTTTACATTAAGGATGACCTTTAGGATATAAAATGATCCATAAAATATATCAATTGAAAAAGTCACTATTGGATGGTTAGGAAAAACCTTTAGCTTTGGATTGAACTATTAGATGATTTGGTCTGAGATGGATGACCTCACACAAGCAAATTTTGGGATTCTACAAAATTATGGGGATGATTCTTAGAAGGAATATATTGTTGTTGAATAATAAAATTAGTTTTTGAGTGAATGAGCAAATAGAGAAGAAATTCATACACGGGAGATAAGGATAGGTCACCTAGGCTTCGAATGCACATGCAAGTCATGCTTTAGGTGAAAATCTAATATTGTCATTGCCAAACTTAGGTGTCTACATCCCCCATTTAAGTAGGAAATGAGAATTACTTGTGTAAAGCAAAAATACTTGAATATGTAAGAACACTTTATTTTTCTCAAGATTGTTGATTTTTATTGCTTATTAGCATACTTATATAACAAAACTTGCAACTCAAAGTATATTCAATGTTCACAAAAGGATTTAAAATTTAACTTGGTTTTAAAAATATGCTTGTAACTTGAAAATTGCATTAGTGATGCAGGAGCATCATGTTTTTACATAATGAAATTTTGGTGTGAAAGTAATTTTAGCTTGTAATAACTCTAAGGGGTCCATTTTGGTATGTTTGTAGGTTTCCCAACTCAGTTGGGCCTTCCACATTGTAATAAGGCCATTTGGAGTTTTCCCTCCAAAATGGGCCATTCAAATATTTGAATTCTCCATAGTTGTGTCTAGTGTCTGAAGTGCTAGTATAGGTTGAATAAAAAATGTAAAGAGGTTTATAAAGGGAGCTCTCACGGTGTAAAAACATGTAAACACATCCTCTTAGTTATAATACTCAACCATAGTTGCTCATGCTAGGGTTGGTCACTAAACACCTATTGTAACTACCTTTATCTTAAGCTCTAAAAAATGTATTAGAATGATTATGTGGAGAGGAAGTTTTTGGAGGAAGAAGATAGGTTGGAGGAAGTGTTAGAGATCCCTTGAGGCTCAAGAATGATATGTGGAGGTCATAAGAAAAATTGTAATACAAATATTTAATGTATGTAATGGAATTCTTGTAATATGCATTAAGAACCTTGTAAATAAGAATGATTTGGGGTTATGAAATTATGGTTCTTATGTTAATTTTATTGAATATGTATTTTATTGTTAGAACTAATGATATTACGAGTTGAGTTGCATGGTCTCTAAAATAGGGTTGAGGATGATTTGATAGAACTTGAGTGTGCATGACATGTTTTATGTTTAGAAGAGGAAAATTATATTTTTGTTGTTATATCCCGAGGAGACAAGTTAAGGAGAAGGTTAAATACATCAAAGACAAGGAAAAACCATGAAGTGAACTAATAAGCCTTAGAGAATAGTGTAGCGAGACCATTAAGAAGGTAAAGTAACAAATTCATATAGTTCTTGTGACTTATTAGAAGAAAACAATGAATAAATGATTGTATGTTGTTGTTCTGTAAGATCTTGAGAGGGAAGAGTGAGTAAATAAGTTATTAACCTATAGGATGTATGTAATTTTAAGGAAGACAACTAAAGATTGAAGTTTAGGAAAATAGAGTTAACAATCACTTAAGTGGTAAATGAAGTATTAAAGACCAAAAATGAGGTCTCAATCATCATAGGAAACTAAAGATCATTAAAAGATATTTAAGAAGGTAAAAATCGGTGATTGGAATCTTAATGCAACCCTAATATGTGGTTAAACCAAAATAATTTAAAAATTTGTACCTCATTGCCAGTATACCCTCTCAGGGTTTGAAAAAAGGAGAAAAGTGACATAACATATTTTTATCCATTGAAAAATGTTGAAATTTTGTGGACATGAGAAATTAGATATTTTTAAGGGTTTGAAAGCCATATAATGAGTTTTGAGATGTCAAAGTTGAGAAATACGGTGACTATATGTGGAAAATACAATTTTAGAGGTTTCTAAGAAGAAAATTACCGAAAAGCCTAAAACTAGCTTTTGAAACCTATTTTAATTGATTTATAAGGTGAAATGGGGTCTATTGAAGGTGCATACATGACCAAAAGAAGAAACACAAACTAATTGAGGTTAAATTTTGGAAAACATAGTAGTCTTGTCATATTTCCTAGACTGACATAAGCATGTAATGAGAAGTGAATTTCAAAAAGGAATGTTCTATAAACTAAGGAACTTAAGTATGTTAAAATAGGGGTGTCTAGATAAAAAATAGGTAGAGAACGAACTTTAGAAGAAGAACAATGAGTTTTAAGTTTAGAAACCTTGAATACATTCGAATTCCTAGCGAGACCCATAAAAATGATTTCTAGGTAGATAAGAACTCTGTGTTGTTGAGTTGAAATAGAGTTGGAGACTTGATGGATAGGAAGAGAGAGGAGGTTTTAAGCTATTTTAAGGTGTTATAGAGCTATGTGGCTAGATTAATATCATTGAAACTTGTAAATCTTGTCAAGAAGCCTTAAAATTGACGTAAGAGACCTAATGTGAGAACGATATGGGAGAAATTAAAGGGTCTAGAAAAAGAATGGAATAATAAAACTTTTCATGAAGAATAAAATCCATAATGGGCATTGGAAGCTGTGTTTAGTTTTGCAAGAGGTGATGTGAGTTTCTCCCAACAATGATATCTTCAAGAAATAAGGGCTCTGAGGTTAGGTCTTGTTGTATGCAATCTGTCTTGTTTGATTTGAAAGGGGTATACTAAGATACAATGTATAAATTTTTAAGGAAACACAAGGCCCTTAATGGGTACTCAAAAAGGTTTTTATAGTGTTGATAATGTTTAAGTATAGGACTAGACATCGAGTTTGCTTGTTTAAACGGATAAAAGCCTAATTTGGTCTTAGGGAGTGAATTGAAGAATTGAAGTCTTTTTGAATGATTTGAAACAATTATCTAACATGGATTGACATGATTGAAGTGTGTAAATAGTAAAAATACAGAGAAGACAAGAGTTTATGCATGTTGTTTTTCCTTAGACCTATTTGGAACCTTGAGAAGCCTAGCAAATATTTGCATGTTTTGTGATTATCAAACTAACAATGGTTTTGGAAGTGTTTACTCATCCTCAATGATATCAATTAGTAACTATTAAAGTGAAAAATATAAAAGCATGGAATACGTACACTGTTTGCTTTACTAAAGGAGAAGCTCATGAGTTTTTCATATTTAGCGACGTGGATTGGAACTAAGTTCTTTGAAAGATTAGGGTAAAACAGTCCCAATTTTTTTTAAGGATATGCCATAGCCACAAAATAATTGTGTGTCATTTAAAGCAACAAAAAAGGGAAGGGTGTCAAAAGAATTTATAGTCATACAAAGAACCTTCTAAAATAAAGAGGAGTGTCACATGGATTTCTCATTCACCTAAAATACTCATTGAAGGAGTGTGAAGAAGGCTATCAAAAGGATTTATAATCTCCCAAAAATCCTCCCTAACGAGTGATAAAAATGATGTCACATGGATTTATAGTTTCTCTAAGAGCTTCTTCCCATGGACCACACCACTATAGATGGATATAGGTCCAAGCAAAAATAACACAAATTTTGGAAGGGAATGACATGCCCCACTATGTGATGTCTCTACATGAGTATCAAATGTGAAATATTAAATATAGTATAAGGAAAATAAGGCCTATGCACCTATACCCTATAGTAAAACTATGCTCAAGTTATGCATCGCCATAAAGAAATATAGTAATCAAAACCCCACATTGTGTATAGGAATGTAGTGGACCCCACCCAACATTGTGCTAACAAAATTTGAACATGTATTAGAAACATGTAGTTACTTGTGAGAATATGAGAAATATCTAGTCTACTAAAAATAATAGCAAAGATAAATACATTCATCATGGATGGTAACATTTGGTAGTTTTGTCCCTTGTGGATGTTTTTTTCCCTATGTGTGATCTATTCTTGTTTTGAACATGATTATGTTATTGAGTGTAGTTACCATGTCCCATTCTATTCCTAAATTATGAGTTTTATTTGTGTGTATGATGTGAAAAGATATATTAGTAATAAACCCCACTAAATGCCCCCTCTTTTGAGGTGAGTGAGATGTGCAAACATAATACTTAACTCAAAATAAATGATGTATATCCATGTCATATATATCTCATAATCACCATTAGATCACATAGAGGGTTCTTTGTAGGTGACCACCAATGAGTATTGTTCTTGAAAACATATTTATGGTGGAAACCGAAACACTAAAAGAAAGCAATCAAGTAACATGCACATAGGTATTTAAACATACAAGTAATCTAGTATACAAGTACACAAGCAATGTCACATATGTTAGTCATAGTAAAGGAAAAACATCACATAGGATCACTTAGGATAATGTATAACACATGAGACGTTTACGTAACCATGGACCCACATATATAACATGAAACACATGATGCACATCAAAGCCACATTTCCAAAAATGAAAAAGTACAACAATGATCCCACTACAATATACACTTACTCATAGGCACTTTCCCAACACATCATTTTCATGTGAAATATTTATTACAATCCTATTTTTATTAGTTGACTATAATTTTCTAAATAAACACATAACATGGGACCCTTTGTTCCTTTACAACTAGGTTGCATGTTTTTGTTTAACATTTCACCTATAGTGGTTCCTTTAGAATTCACTCATTTCTCTTGTGGAAATAACTTTATATAGCATGATTGTGATTAGGAATGTATATACACACATGCATCTTCTAATATTTGACTTAAGGATTTGTTTGAGAGATCCGTGTTTACTTGGTTTGGAAAAATACTCTCGTTATAAGGAGGAAAATTCATAGGAAGAAAAAGGAAGGTTACTAGATCAATAGAAAACCTATCCCGAGTTCATTTCATAGCATTGTTTAATACTAACAATACACTCTTTTAATCTTCAAGTTATTACAACCAACTATGTAGGTTAACTAATTAAGTTGTATCATTCTTGATTCACAATCCATTGCTCTAATTAGGAATTCATATTTTCACAATCATATTGCACATGGAAGGGTACATTACACTGTGTTCCCATTATAGAGATTTTCTTTGAATTTAAGTGATGAATTTCACATTTCAAACTACTTATGTTTCATCATCTTAAGGATTTACTCCTAATAGCAATGGGTTAATTACATGTTTCGACCATAAATTCTACTTCTTGAGTGATCCTAGGTTTAATATATTCCTATCGCCAAGGGTTCTACTAACTTTTACAAGTCCAACTAGAGTGCAATTTCCTTAACTCATAAGACCTTGGCTACAAGCTGAAGTTATCCCATTCTCAAGGCTACATTTTATTATTTCATTAGCATCATTGTTTAATCCACATTTATGCAAACAAAAAGCATGTGATCATGCATCATATTTGGTTTTTGATTTATTAGGTTGTTGTATTAGTGTGGAGCTCTACTTTATTACATTCATTTTATGATCACATTTGACATTTTAGTTGGTTTTGACATCATTCAATGGTGTACCATTTTTTTGTAGCGGTCATTTCTTAGTTTAATCTTATTTACCCTTTTACTAACTACATTTACGTGGTTACTTTGGTCATGTATTTAACATCATTTTGGAACAAATGTAATTCCTATAACACTTACATATATTCGATGTTTAAATTTTACCTTTTCTAGACAAGGGAACTATCGTGAGATCAAGGAAGGAATTATTAGGATTTAAGGGTGATTTAGATTCAAGATACCTCTTCCCATAAAAATCCTTCCATCATAGTACCCTATTTTTCTATTACAGTTTGTTATAATTCAACAAATTAGTTTAAGTAGATTTAACCTTTACACGTCATAAATTTATTTTTTTATTATATAAGAGTTTGTGTTGGCTCAAATGCTTGATTTCTCCAAGAACAATTCATATTTATTTATTTATTATTATTTTTAACAACAAGAGAATGCCTAAATCAATTATGAAGACTTCAAGCATAACTTTATTCCTAAACAATATCTTATTTACTCTTGTTTCCCATTACTCTTACATGGTTAATTTGGACTCTTATGGGCATTGTTTTAGAACAATTGTAATTCAAATAACACATAATTTACACTTAGGGATTTAAGACTACAAGGAGTACGACCTCACACAAGACAACTCATTTCATTTCTCTTAGACACACAAGTATTAAGTGTATATTGCAAGAGAGATATCCCAAATAATCTTATGCATTACAAAAGCCTCCTAAGGACCTATTTCAATTGTTGGGTAAATACGCAAGTAATTTGAAAATGTAGTCTCCACTCACATAATTTAGATCTCACAAGAGATCAATCATAGGTACAACCACCAACTATCTTGCAAGGCTTTGGCCACCCACTAGGGTACCAAGGAAATTACACACAAGGGGTTAACTTATTCATGATATGGTCATACCTACAACACCTAGACATGATCACCTCACTCATCCCAATATGATAGGTTTCACAACGTAAAATCACCACCTCTTAAAATATTCAAGTAAAAGGTCCTTAATAAGATGCCTTAGGTGTGAAACAAGAAGATGATTAATGAGATCAAAGTATTTTATTAACAAGATCAAGTGTTTTATACCCTGGAAAAGAACTCAAATGGGGGAGGAAGTACAATAGGAATTATAGCTCGTTCTTTTAATTTCATTAGTTTTAATGAGATGAGATTCTACCTAGCATTTTGGGTGTTAAGGAAATAAACCAATAATTAACATAGCAAAAGATTAGTTTAATATCTTTATAACATAGGTACAACATTGAGCACAAACTTCACATCTAATTTGACACTATAAAATATAGCCACATTGGTATTCCCTTTTCAAAATATACAAAGAACAATTCTTGAACAACAATACATATCATTATTCTATGGTAATACATGTATTGCAAGATGAATATAACTTTACAATGACAACTCATTAATTACAACATATCACATCTAGAAAATTCCTCTTGTTTGGAGTACCTGCAACCAATGTTGCGTCAGTCCTAGGAATGAGTATGGAAATCCCCTACACTCAAGCATAAATTCCACACATCCATCATTTCAAACAATCGGAAAAGAATAGAGAGAGAGATAGAGAGAGAGAGAGAGAGAGAGAGAGAGAGACAAAAGAGTAAGGGAAGGAAGAAGAAAATCTAGGATTCATTTTCTTTTCAAATCACCGTAACATCATGTATCCAATTTTCATTTCATTTCAACTCATATACATTTTGACCCATTTGTATTTTCAAAACCAATCAATATTTTCATAATTATCTCTAGAGAGAGAATAAGGAGAGAGAGAGAAATTTTGGATTTCATTTTCCTTTCTATTCATCATATCATAATCACATACATTATCAAATTTTCATTTCATTTCCAACCCATGAACATTTATAACTCATTTACATTTTTAGAACCAGTCAAAATATCAGAGTTACTTCTAGAAAGAGAAAAGGGAAGAGAGAGAAACATCATAATTTCCCAAAAAGCATTCATACAATAATTTGATCAATTCATACTCTATAAAGTGTGGAAATGATATGTACAAGGTTCCATGGTTAGTTAGGAGTCAACAAAACCCTTAGAAGGTGTGTTTAGCTAAAGTTACAATTTTGGTGCAAGTTGGCCAAAACATCTAAAGTGCTCACAAATTGGGCCTTGAAAAACACTTGTTTTAAGTTTGAACACAAATTTTGATGATTCCTGCATACTCTCCCATATACATAGAATTCATTGTGTTTGACGGAAGTTTATTACAAAGAGAAGAGCTCAAGTTACAAGGGAAACTCGGGCCTAGTTATCGTAATTGTGACAACTCTTGTCACAACGTGACAGTGGGCCCCAAAACCCACTCACAAAACTAGTCTTTGAAGGAATTTTCATTGAAATACAGATGGGTTATGATTCTCTTGTTGGTAGTCTAGGGATAGGTGGAAGTGGTTTTCATTTTCGCTCAAACTAAGCGGTAACCGTAGGCCGAAACCGATCACGTTTTACTAAAAAGAGCACGTCACTACAAGTGACTGATAAGCTAAATGGGCTTAGAAATTTGACATGAAAGGTGTTAATTAAGTTCAAACAACTTGGTTAAGTTTCCCCATAGTGTCTCATGTTACTAGGGGTCATGCAAGGAGTTTTAGGTTTGTGGTATATTTTGGTGTGGCGCTCCATGCGCATAACTTTTGGGGTCATAATTTTTTTTTGATGTTTGATAGTTCCAAATGAAGTAAGGTTTTATCATTGGTTGGAGTTACATTTCCTAATAATAAAATTTAATTTCCAAATGTAAGAAATGATGAAAGCAAAATTTAGTACAAAAGAAAAGGGAAATTCCATACCTTTTTCCCGATGCTTGCTAGAGAAATCAGCTAGGCAATTTTTGCCATGGCACTTGACCGATGAAAATCATTTGGTTGAAATTTTTTTATTCCTTTTCCATGAATCCATTTTGGCAAATCCAGCAAGCATGGCCTTCCATGAACCCATTTTCATTGGCACATTTGTGAGTGATACCGCTACATTCCAAAACTTAGCATCACTTACAGCATTGAAACATTCAAGTAGATGTCTTTGTATTGGTATCCCAACCTAAGTTACATATATAACAATAACAAGTCAGTGCATCTGACCAATTTCTATGATTTGTGTCCAACAATCCAAAGTACAACAGGGCATCCATGCCTCGTGGTACATGAGGAACACAAATTATCCTGAAACATCCAAAATGTATGTATTTGTATTTTCCATTTTTTTTTCATTTTTTTGTTATTTCACTTTTAGTAAACAGAGGGAAATGGAACAACTAGACACCATTTTATTTCAAACGAATCAAAACTGTCATATCTTGCAGGAGTACCGAGTGGCCAAGCCCCATTACTTATGTCCATGCCTTGCTCCAAGACTCCCATTTCGCTGCAAGCTGGGAGGATGCTAGAAAAGTTGGAGTTTCCTTTATTTCTTCCCCCAACATGTTTCCCAAAACCACCATTTTGGTCAATATCCTAAAATCATTTTTTTTCCATGAGACAATATATGGTTGAGGAATTTTTTTTTTTATTTTCAATACCAAATCCACATGCCTTGTAAATTCTCCCATGTATGCATACATGTCAACTAGGGCACTTGTAATAACAAACATCGACAAAAAAAACCCTTTTCCATTCTACAACAATGGATACCCATGCCATGTTCCAAGGCTATTACTTTGGCACAAGTGGGAGATGGGGATTATGAGAAAAAAGGAGATGCGAGGGGGTGTTTCATGTAGAGGAAGAGTGACAGAGAAAATCTTAAAATACATATGTGGGAAGGAGGAGGAAAAGGAACTTTATCTACCTTAAATAATACAACAACTACTCGAAATAAAAATAAAAAGATCAGGAAAAATGAACTGGTAGCCATCGTTGGTCCTAAGAATGGTGTTGTGAAGGTTAAGCCTCAGCATAGTTACACAGGTGCTCAAACACGTAAAGAAGCTAAATCAATGAGGCTAGACATTATATCCCGTGAAGAAACTCCTCAACCTCAACCTTCTACTTCCTCTGCATACAACAGAAAAACTAACAGGAGGAATATATCCTATCTCTCAAGATACATCGAACCAACTTCAGAAGAAGATACAGATTCAGACCAATCAATTTGTGTATAGTAAAAAGAGGAGAGATTAGGTTTAGATTTAATTTTGCATGCAAGACTTGTTTAACCCATGATCTGATTGAAGGATGGCTATTAGCAACAACTCCACTTTTACACTCATTGCAACTATCCAATTACTTGCTAAATCTATAACGTTAGCTTGGGTTTTACCATAGCACCTCAGGTCTCGAATAGAGTGATTTTATCATATTGCAAGGAAATGACAGTCTCAAAGGACATTGATGGGTGTGTTGCTCTTCAAGTTATGCTGATTAGGCTGAAAAATTCAACTCAAACTATCCTGTAATTGGATTGCGTGAAGTGTGGGGCACTACATCTCCCTCCCCTTATAAGAGCATTGTCCTCGATGTGACACAACACAAAGCTCAAAGGATACGTAGGCAAGAAATTCAATAATGACACATGTCATTTAACAAAACAACTTTTCAATACAACGCGACCACAAGGAGAAAACTAATTTTTGAAATATCTTGAATTTTAATGTTCTGTGAAGATTGGTAGTTAGTTATCTTTTATTTTACTTCTTAATTAGTCTTTTTTTTTACAATATTTCTTAATCTCAAACTCTTAATATTCATTGTTTAGAATTTCAATTATCTTATGTTCATGGGTGCCCAATAGTAATTGGCCTCAAGATGTCACACAAAACTCAACACAACACAAACGACCCATGAGACATCTTGCTACATACTTTCATGATTGTATCACATCACAAGACCTCTAATTCCACCATGGAAAGACAAACAAGTAGTCCACATAATGAATAATTTCCAACAATTATGTCATAGGCATAAATCCAACACACACATGTGACTGACAAACATAATCATCACGCTGATACATATACAATTGGTATCACATGACCCAAATACCATGACTGTACCAACACACAATGCCAAGTCAATATCCAATAGTACATAGTAATCCAAGAGGAGCGTCAAACCTCAATCATAACAATGCCTAACAAGACTCACAAGAGTACACATAACTCATAACACCAACTCCACACATCACAAAACATCATGAAACAACTCCATATATCTCCCAAAGCATCACAAAACAACTCCATATACCTCCAAAAGCATCAGAAAGAATCATATGTCAAAACCAAAGTCATGCTCACTCAACCATAGAGCCCCATCTCCTTATTTCTCCATATCGGGTCACTCAACCATAGAGCCCCATCAATAATATCGAGTCACTCAACCATAGAGCCCCATAAAGAATATTAGGTCACTCAACCATAGAGCCCCATAAAGAATATTGGGTCACTCAACCATAGAGCCCCATCAAGAATATCGGGTCACTCAACCATAGAGCCCCATCTCCTTTCTCCATTTAATGAGGTCGGGTCACCCTATGGCCCTGGGCACATAGAGCCCCATTCACCCCCACCCAAGTGGTGTAGTAACTGTAGTTCAAAAACTACACGGTGTTATGACCCCTTGGGGCATACCCCATACAATGAAGTGGGTCCATAGGTCCAACCACTCCATGGTTAATCCCATGACCCTATTCCAACACATTACGACATTAGAACCAACATAACAATCCATTTCAAATGCCAAGTGGAAAAAAATCCCAAGCCTTGGGCTAGGCTATAAAATTTTAAACATGAAAAGAAAATTTAAAACTAAGAAAAACAAATGGCTAATTAGCCATAGTTAGTGTAAAAAATCTCACATGTTAGTGCAACAACCAAATAAAATGCCCAAAATATAAGAACATATCAATCAAGAAAACTGTTGGTTCTGACAAGAAAAGAGATAATGATCAATTTATGAATAAAATATGTATAGAGAAATAACACATTACAATCACTATGTGGCATTATATGGCCACCAAAGGGGTACTCATCAGTTGCTGACACTCGGATATCGAGCCTCATCTCACAAAATAACATGTCAAATAATATAACTATCATCATCTCTTGCTTGAATCATCCCTCCATACTCCCACAAGGCTCAACATAGTCTCAACATAGTTTGAGAGGGGGTGTATAGGTTGCCATTCACTGAGCCTAAGGTGTTCATGAAACACAATATACATGGTGGCCATGCATACCAAACAAATAGAAGTGGGTTTTCAATCTATGTAAGACTCCACTCCCTATCTCATACTCGGCTCGAGTGAATGGTCAATGATACACCAATGCTAAGGTACACATAGGTCATCTATACGAAAACCATATAGGGAGAGAGAAAATAGTACATGTCACCATCTACTGAGCCTAAGGTGTCCGTGAAACACAATATATATGGTGCCCATTGGGAAATCTGCCATACATACCAAAAAAATAGAGGTGGATTTTCAGTCTATGTAAGACTCCACCTCCTATCTCGTACTCGGCTTCAAGTGACTGGTCAACGATACTCATTTCCTCTCTCCAACATACACTTTTTACCAATTTCTTCCCTTAGGGTTGGTTAGTGTAAGGTTCACAACATAACACATAACTACATTACTAACATGATGGTGATTCACACATTAACCATAGCATCTTACACATGGTATATATATATAGGGTATAACACAATCATTACTTTCATGGGTTACAATACATCACATTTCCACATAATGCACCCAAGTGCAAGTACTGTACAATAGGGGTCATATGATCACCATATGCCCCTAATTCATGACATGAACCATCACATATTACATGAATTATACATATAATGAACACAATGTCTAACATTACAACATATAGTCAATTGCAATTACAACATGGTGACACATGATTCATCACAACATGTTGGTGACATCATGATACAATCCAATTCACTATACACCATTTTTTTTTATACAACCCATCAACACACCTACATATCACAGAATAAAAAAACACTCCAACACTCTGCAATCCACAATAACATTATTTTCACACACAATCAAGGTGGCACATCACACGTGAACTCCTCATTGAATCCATGAAAAGGAGAGTGAATACTCTCATCACAAACACATCAACATGATAACAAATACACACTAAGTGACATGCACAACATGTGTGTTCATAATATCACAATTACAACATTGTTCACATCACAACATATATCACATTACTCTTCCCATCTCCACCACCACCATGCAAAATCATCACAACTCCAATCTATCCTAGAGGTTTGAGAGCATGAACCTCACTTTGATACCATATGTAATGCCCCACATTTACACACACAAAAATACAACACACATAATAAATATAATTTTTTTGGCTTACATTGCTTGATACATAACATCACATAGGATCACTTAGGATAATGTATAACACATGAGATGTTTGTGTAACCATGGACCCACATATATAACATGAAACACATGATGCACATCAAAGCCACATTTCCAAAAATGAAAAAGTACAACAATGACCCACTACAATATACACTTACTCACATGCACTTCCCACAACACATCATTGTTCATGGTGAAATATTTATTACAATCCTATTTTTATTAGTTGACTATAATTTTCTAAAGAACACATAACATGGGACCCTTCATTCCTTTACAACTAGGCTGCATGTTTTTGTTTAACATTTCACCTATAGTGGTTCCTTTATAATTCACTCATTTCTCTTGTGGAAATAACTTTATATAGCATGATTGTGATTAGGAACATATATACACACATGCATCTTCTAATATTTGACTTAAGGATTTGTTTGAAGATCCGTGTTTACTTGGTTTGGAAAAATACTCTCGTTACAAGGAGGAAAATTCATAGGAAGAAAAAAAAGGAAGGTTACTAGATCAATAGAAAACCTATCCCGAGTTCATTTCATAACATTGTTTAATACTAACAATACACTCTTTTAATCTTCAAGTTATTACAACCAACTATGTAGGTTAACTAATTAAGTTGTATCATTCTTGATTCACAATCCGTTGCTCCAATTAGGAATTCATATTTTCACAATCATATTGCGCATGGAAGGGTACATTACACCTGTGTTCCCATTATAGAGATTTTTCTTTGAATTTAAGTGATGAATTTCACATTTCAAACTACTTTGTTTCATCATCTTAAGGATTTACTCTCAATAACAATGGGTTAATTACATGTTTGACCATAAATTCTACTTCCTAAGTGATCCTAGGTTTAATATATTCCTATCTACGCCAAGGGTTCTACTAACTTTTACAAGTCCAACTAGAGTGCAATTTCCTTAACTCACAAGACCTTGGCTACAACTAAAGTTATCCCATTCTCAAGGCTACATTTTATTATTTCATTAGCATCATTGTTTAATCCACATTTATGCAAACAAAGCATGTGATCATGCATCATATTTGGTTTTTGATTTATTAGGTTGTTGTATTATTCATGGAGCTCTACTTTATTACATTCATTTTATGATCACATTTGACATTTTAGTTGGTTTTGACATCATTCAATGGTGTACCATTTTTTTATAGTGGTCATTTCTTAGTTTAATCTTATTTACCCTTTTACTAACTACATTTACACGTTACTTTGGTCTGTATTTAACATCATTTTGGAACAAATGTAATTCCTATAACACTTACGTATATTCGATGTTTAAATTTTACCTTTGCTAGACAAGGGGAACTATCATGAGATCAAGGAAGGAATTATTAGGATTTAAGGGTGATTTAGATTCAAGATACCTCTTCCCATAAAAATCCTTCCATCATAGTACCCTATTTTCTTGTTACAAAGTTTGTTATAATTCAACAATTAGTTTAAGTAGATTTAACCTTTACACGTCATAATTTATTTATTTTTGTTATATAAGAGTTTGTGTTGGCTCAAATGCTTGATTTCTCCAAGAACAATTTGTATTTATTTATTATTATTTTTAATAAGAGAATGCCTAAATCAATTATGAAGACTTCAAGCATAACTTTATTCCTAAACAATATCTTATTTACTCTTGTTTCTCATTACTCTTACATGGTTAATTTGGACTCTTATGGGCATTGTTTTAGAACAATTGTAATCCGAATAAAACATAATTTACACTTAGGGATTTAAGACTACAAGGAGTACGACCTCACACAAGACAACTCATTTCATTGCTCTTAGACACGTAAGTAATAAGTGTATATTGCAAGAGAGATATCCAAAATAATCTTATGCATTACAAAATCCTCCTAAGGACCTATTTCAATTGTTGAGTAAATACACAAATAATTTAAAATGTACTCTTCCTCACATAATTTAGATCTCACAAGAGATCAATCGTAGGTACAACCACCAACTATCTTGCAAGGATTTGTCCACCCACTAGGGTACCAAGGGAAATTACACACTGGGGGTTAAACTTATTCATGATATGGTCATACCTACAACAACTAGACATGATCACCTCACTTGTCCCAATATGATAGTTTTCACAACGTAAAATCACCATCTCTTAAAATATTTAGGGAAAAGGTCCTTAATAAGATGCCATAGGTGAGGCCGATGGGGTGGGAGTGGTGCGGTCAAGTCAGATGGTTGTGTGCTTGCCCACCCAGTTTCAAATCCCCCCAGGAGGCTTGATCCTCCTCGGAGGTGGTTTTGCCACCGGTGGCGGCTTATCTGCTCATGCTAACACTGGTGGTTTCTCCTCACTACTAACGCTGGTGGCTACTCCTCTCATTGTTGACATTGGTGGCTCCTTCTCCTCTAATTCTTTGACACTAGTGGCTCCTCCGTTTCACCTGTTGCTCTTTTTGCTTGTCGTGGCTACTCCTCTCGCTACTGACACTTGTGGTTGCTCCACTTGCTACTAATCCTAGTGGCTACTCCTCTCACTGCCGACGTTGGTGGTTATTCTAATAGTTGTCCCACTCTACAATTGCGATCATTCGATCGATGGTATTTGTATCTTCACTATGGTTTCTTGTTTGCTTTAATTGGGTTCCTAATACTGGTCCCCTTCATTATAACCAGGTTGTGGATCCTCTCAAAAATCCTCAAGTGTACAAGGATGTGGGTCCTTTCAAACACCCTCAATTTACCCTCAATCCAAAAAAAAAAAAGATGCCATAGGTGAGAAAAAATAAGATGATTAATGAGTTCAAAGTATTTTATTAACAAGATCAATGTTTTATATCCTGAAAAAGACTCAAATGGGGGGAGGAAGTACAATAGGCATTATAGTTTGTTCTATTAATTTCTTTAGTTTTAATGAGATGGGATTCTACCTAGAATTTTGGGTGTTAAGGAAATAAACTATTAATTAACATAGAAAAATATTAGTTTAACATCTTTATAACAAAGGTACAACATTGAGCACAACTTTACATCCAATTTAACATTATAAGATATATCCACATTGGTATTCCCTTTTCAAAACATATAAAGAACAATTCTTGAACAACAATACATATCATTATTTTATGGTATGGTACAGGTATTGCAAGATGGATATAGCTTTACAATGACAACTCATTAATTACAACATATCACATCCAGAAAGTTCCTCTTGTTCGAGTACCAGTAACCAATATTGCATAAGTCCTAGACTGAGTATGGAAATCCCTTACACTCATGCATAAATTCCACGCATCCATCATTTCAAACAATCAGACATACAATAGAGAGAGATAGAGATATGGAGAGAGAGACAAAAGAGTAAGGGAAGGAGGAAGAAAATATACAAATCATTTTCTTTTTAAATCACCGTAACATCCCGTATCCAATTTTAATTTCATTTCAAATCATATATATTTTGACCCATTCATATTTTCAAAACCCAATCAATATTTTCATAGTTATCTCTAGAGAGTGAAGGGAAGAGAGAGAAAGTTTGGATTTCATTTTACTTTCTATTCATCATATCATGATCATATACATTATACAATTTGCATTTCATTTCCAACCCATGAACATTTACAACTCATTTACATTTTTAGAACCAGTAAAAATATCATAGTTACTTCTAGAAAGAGAAAAGGGAAGAGAGAGAAACATCATAATTTCCCAAAAAAATTCATACAATAATTTGATCGATTCATACTCTATAAAGTGTTGAAACAATATGTACAAGGTTCCATGGTTAGTTAGGAGTCAATAGAACCCTTAGAAGGTGTGTTTAGCTAAAGTTGCTAGTTTTGGTGCAAGCTGGCCGAAACATCTAAAGTGCTCACAAATTGGGCCTTGAAAACACTCGTTTTAAGTTTGAACACAAAGTTTTATGATTCCTACGTACTCTCCCATATACATAGAATTCATCATGTTTGACGGAAGTTTATTACAAAGATCAGAGCTCAAGTTACAAGGGAAACTCGGGGCTAGTTATCATAATTGCGACAACAACTCTTGTCACTCAGTGACCGGTGGGCCGTAAAAGCCACTTGTAAAAATAGTCTCCGAAGTAATTTTCATTGAAATGTAGATGGGTTACGATTCTCTTGCTGGTGGTCTAGGGATAGGTGGAAGTGGTTTTCATTTTTGCTCAAACTAAGCGGAATAGTAGGTCGAAAGCGATTGCGTTTTATTTAAAAAAGCACGTACTACAAGTGATTGATAAGTTAAGTGGGCTTAGAAATTTGACAAGCAAGGGCATTAATTAAATTCAAAAACTTGGTTAGGTTTCCCCATAGTGTCTCATGTTACTGGGGTCATGGAAGGAGTTTTAGGTTTGTTGTATATTTTGGTGTGGCACTCCATACACATAACTTTCGTGGTCATAATTTTTTTGTTGTTTGACAATTCCAAATGAAGTATGGTTTTATCATTGATTAGAGTTACATTTCTTAATACATAAAATTTAATTTCAAAATGCAAGAAATGATGAAAGTCGAATTTAGTACAAAAGAAAAGGGAAATTCCATACCCTTTTCCCGATGCTTGCTAGAGAAATCGGTTGGGAAATTTTTGCTATGGTGCTTAATTGACAAAAATCATTTGGTTGAAAGTTTTTGATTCCTTGTCCATGAATCCATTTTGCACAATTCCAAAAAGCATGGCCTTCCATGAACCCATTTTCATTGACGCATTTACGATTGATCTGCTACATTCGAAAACTTAAGCATCACTTATAGGAATTGAAACATTCAAGTAGATGTCTTTGTATTGGCATCCCAACCCTAAGTTACCTATATAACAATCAACGAGTGTATATGCCAAATTGCTATGATTTTTGTCTAAAAATCCAAAGCACAATAGGGCATCCATGCCTTGTGGTACACGAGGAACACAAATTATCTGAAACATCCAAAATGTATGTATTTGTATTTTCCATTTTTTTCTTTTTTTGCTATTTCCATTTTAGTTAACAAAGGGAAACATAACAACTAGACACCATTTTCTTTCAAATGAATCAGAACTATCATATCTTGCAGAGTACCGAGTGGTGGGCCCAATTACTTATGTCCACACCTTGCTCCAAGACTCGATTTATTACGCAAGCTAGGAGGATCCTAAAAAAGTTGGAGTTGCCTTTATTTCTTCTCCCAACATGTTTCCCAACAAAACCATTTTGTCAATATCCTGCAATCATGACGTTCCATGAGACAATATATGGTTGAGGCATTTATTTTTCAACAGTCCACATGCCTTGTAAATTCTCCCACGTCTGCATACATGTCAACTAGGGCACTTGCAATAACAACATTTGACAAAAACCCCTTTTCCATTTTGCAAAATGGATACCCACGCCTTGTTCCAAGGCTCTTACTTTGGCACAAGCGGGAATATGCTAGCAAAATGACATGCAGAGGGGATGTTTCATGCAGAGGAAGAGTGACAGAGACAATCTTTCAAATACATACATGGGACAACAGAAAAGGAACTTTCTACGCCTTATACAATACATCGAGGCACTTGAAATAAAAATACAAACATCAGAACAAATCCTCTCGGATACATCGAACCGCCTTCTTGAAGAAGATACTGATTTGAGAACAATTAGTTTGTGTATAGTAAAAGAAGAGAGATTAGGTTTAGATTTAATTTTTCTTGCAGGACTGGTTTGACCCATGATCTGCTTGAAGAATGGCTATTAGCAAAAACTCCACTTTTACACACATTGTAATTATCTAATTTCTTGCTAAATCTATAACGTTAGCTTGGGTTTTACCATGGTCATCTCCTTAGGTCTCGAATAGAGTGATTTTATCATATTGCAAGGAAATGACAGTGCGAAAGGATATTCGTGAGTCCTGTCACTCTCCAAGTTCTTGAAGTTGAAAAAGTCGGCTACTATCCTATAATTAGATTGCGTGAAGTGTAGGGGCACTACATACACAATAGTGTTGTACACATAAAAAAACACGAGAGAAGGAAATATAAGCTACAAAAAGGGACACAAAAGTGTTCCAAATACAATCATAACAAAGGCCGTAAGCCACATACATGAAATCAAACAAGCAAGTGAATACAATAAGAGATAACATCCCTAAGGCACACATATAAAATAAGATATCATTGCACAAGACACATGTGTTAGCCATAGAAGTATGAAAATATCATATAACACAATATAAGTAATTGAAATGAGGAAGTGAAAATAAAAAATATTTAAACAAAAACAATCAAATAGTGTAAAAGACACCCCTAAATTAGCAAGGCCACTAGGAAGAGGAATAGGCTAGCACCTGCCATCATGTAAAATCCTATGTATTTGTTATAAACAGTACTTTAAATCACTCATCAAGACCTGCTACAATTTTAGTTTAAGGATGTAAATATTTAGTCCCTTTGTAACCCTTTTAATACTACACAGTAAAGCTAAATTATCATAGTATACAGATTGCATAATAAGCTACACACTAGGAGTTTAGATAATGGAAAAATACAAGCTAGCAAGAGACATATAGATATAAAAATAAATAAAATTATGTTATTGTAAGGAGACACAAGAGATCCCCAATAAAAACTAGAGTTCCAAGATCCAAGACCCAAGATCAAACTTTTGCACAATGTACTTAGATTGTTTATATAATTTGATTTTATTTTCAACCTTCTAGTCCCTTAATATTCCCTTTTTGGGCTAGAGGAGAATTTCATATTTTCTTCCCAGGCTAGAGGAGATTTACATATCAACTATTGTGTCTTGTCTATACTATACATATACACTTTGGATATTGCACAATATATAAAATTATACAAAACACATCAAGTCATTAGTTTAGCCTTAATAACCTTCTAACAATTTCCCAAACTTAAATAGTTGTCTCATCCAAAAAGAAAATTGTGAAGCTTGGGAGGTGCTTTATCTTCATTCTTTGGTCTCATGACATTATTTTATGTGTTATGCATTTAGGTTCTCTACTCTCGTTCAACACAAGGAACACCATTTATTGGGTTTCTTTCCCTACTCACTACTCAACCATCCCTAGAGGTTTTCAATCTATTAATTTTTCCAATAGACTTCCATTTTGGGTTTTTAGTATGTAGAAACTCCCTCATAGATCACCCTTTCAAGTTTTCAACCTATGTGGGCTTGTTTACAGATATCCAAAAAATATGTAATCACATTCAAATTTTTAACATCACCTTTAAATTACAAAGTATTGTTTGCCTACTTTTTATCTAGCGAATATGAGGACGGATCTTACGAGAGATTTTATTGGCAGAGGAACTAGCGGAAGTGGAAATACAGGTTTCTTGGAGTTTGTGAAGCATGGTTTGTGGAGGTACATACTTCATTCAAATCTATGATGGCCTCATCAACCCTATTGAAATATCCTTGGAGTTGTGCAAGCCTTTCATGAATTCCATCAAAGCATCCTATTTCTCTACATCCATAATTGGCTCGTAAAGGGATATTTCATTTTTAATTTATTTAATCAACACCTCTATGTGATCTTGTAGTCTCTATGCTTGCACCCCCAAACAAGTGTTGCATAGTGTATTGGTCGCCTAGTCATGTAGAAGATCACTCAAATTATCTCTAGCTTTAAGTAATGTATGCAATGCTTGCTCAAATTTTAGACCATCCTTCACAGTTGTCATCTACACATGTAATGCCTTATCAAGTTGTATGTTGTCTTGATTGTTGTTCATGGTCACTGTAAATGTGATTCTAATATAGTAATTCATAAGTGATTTATTTTTTGGGCCATGAATTACTATAAAAAAATTATACACTCTTGCAAAATTGAAACCACACCCTTCACCTCCTTTTTTTTTTTGTAGTGTTGCGGTTTAGTAATTCAACACAACATAGTCGTGCATGCTGAAACAAACACACATACATTCACCACATGCACACACACACACACACACACACACTCTCTCTCTCTCTCCCTTTACATGGACATCTATACATATTTAAATGGTGGAAACTTATCCTTACCAACTTACATGTTTTAATGAATAATCCCTAAATATATTATGCATGCTTGCGCTTCCTATAATTAGTTGTTATCCCCTGGTTTTGTGCTATAATTAGCCCCTTATTTACTCCAGTTGCATGTGCTATAATTAGATCCCTCCTCTGTGTTATAAATAGCTTGATGTATCTTCCATGTCATGATATAGTTATCTTTCTCCGTCCATGCATTTGCTATATTTAGCTCCCCTTGGTGAACATGCCATCTCTGCTTTTGTCTATTTTTAGCTCATTCCATAATTCTGGCTAACTCATGTGCTTTCTTCCCTTGTGCGCAAACCTTCGGTGCATCCTCTTCTCATACCTCTATACACACCTTCATGCGCTTCTTCTCCTTGTGTAATTTATACTTTCATGCTTTTGTATGCACCTTCATGCGTTCCTTGACCTTTGTGCATATCTTCATACTTAGCCATTTATTCAAGTCTAACATCACCCCACACTAGGGATATTATACATCCTCAGAAATACTTAAATCAATGAATGATGGAATAAAGAATCTTGTCCCAACAAATAATCTAGGAAAATCCCAAAAGAATATAAAGAATTTGTACTTCTACACACTCTAAAAATAGACTCAAGATGTTGGTAGGAGTTTAAGAAATTTGAGGCTGGTTGATGCCTCTAGCTGCTTTCACTCTTCCAATGCAATTTATGACCTTCCTGGTGTTGATTCAACAATATTGGGCATCTTCTCTAGGGTTAGTTCCCCAATCTTCTCTTGCAACTCATTCAAAATGACATCCCCATTCTACATCCATACCTTCCAAGTTATCTACCCTTCTCATCACCATGGTTTGCACCTCTCCTAGCCTCACCTTTATCTTATCGTGTTTGGATTTATTATACTCTTTCTTATCTACTACTTCTTAAAAAAATTGTGCATGACCCAATTTCCTGTGTATAATGAAGCTTGCAAGTGGTCCAAATCCACCTCATATTCTGTGAGGTGTGTGCTTATTATTGTGGTGTCCTTAAACCTACCGAAAATATTGTCAACCCTTTACATGGCTTCCTTCATTACAACTCCTAGGTCTTTATATATCTTGATTCTTTTCTATCTTGATTCTTTTCTCCATCTTTTCCCTATTCACTCATGTTAAGTCCTCTGTTGTTGACCCTTGTCCCTTATTTTCCTTCTCAATTAATAAGTCAACTAATTCTTCCAGGGTGTTAATTTCCCCAATTTTATTCATCTCTCCTTTGAGGCTATATCCGGGCATGAATTTTCAATATGCATAATTTCCGTGTCACTTTGGTATTTACAGAATTTGGATGGTTCTTGTACTTATTCAATTATACAACCAACTTCTTATTCTTTTTACTTATATCTTTTAGGTCCTCTTACGTGTAACACAATGCTACTCCCTTATTGACTTCCTTCTCCCTACCTCGAAAACTATTTTATTCAAGGATTTTCTTGCCTTCTCATCAAAGCTGAGTTGAGTCCACAATTATAAATACCTTTGATGGGTGCTTCTTCCCATGTAATTCAATGACTGACTCTTTCTTCACCTCAAATTGTGACTCCTCATTGTGTATTTGCATCGTGAAGGAAAGCATATATGCGCGTGCACTTACGGGATTCATTATTATTGAATATATACCAACAATATAGTTGTTTGGTATCCACGAAGCTTTGGAATATGCCTCTGATAAGCTTGGTTATATCATCTTGGTATGACAGGATTGGGTGAGGATGTGAATTTGGTGGAGCAGATCGTGGATTTTTCCTTTGTCCTAATCTCACTATTGTACACTGCTTACATAGTGTTTTCCACACATGAATGACATCCTCTCCTCTAAGTCCTAATCTCTCTCATTCTTCCTTACATTATTCCTCCTCTTCATGTACCTCTTCATGATACTTTTAATGCTCATCTTCACGCACGTGCCCCTCATAATGAAACAACCTTTCATATTCATACTTTTGGTCACGTTGATCATCCCCTTCATCAATAATGTGTATCACCAAAGATCCCTTTACTTTTGTGAACCAAGGGCTTCTTCCTCATGATGCTCCTTTGGCTACTCTTTTTCCTCTTTTGTGGTTATGGGCCTTCATGCTTCTCTAATTGGGGCAGTTGGAGAAACTTGAGGAGTGTGTGATGTGCTTACTTCCGACATTGTGCTCGTATCCTCTTCCACGCGCTATGATGCAACTTTCCTTCTATCTCATCTTCATCTTCTTCTTCTTCTTATTTTGGGGTTTGATCACGCCTAAACTTAGGTATTCTCACTATTATTCCGCTTGATGGGGGTTATGTAATATCGTGTCACACACTTTAACCACCTTACCATCCTTCAACTTGGGATTCAAGTAGATGTATACCTAGCATGCCTCCTTCCCTACCACTAATGTCATGATGGGATTGAGGTCCATCGATCGAGACTCCATTGTCTCCACGTAGGGTGCCTTGGTCTCATATTTGTATACCTTACACAAGGTTTGGTAGTCAACATATACCTTATCTACATTAAACTCAAGCAGTTACACATACTTGATCATATTTCGTGTCGTTGAAATATTTGGCAATGAATACAAATGATAGTTTGTAGTAAGGGCCCATCTCTCCATTTACTAGCAAAAACCTTCCATGGCTGAAGTGTTGAATAACCGCCAAGTCTACTTGCCCTCGTAACTCTGTTGGAATCTTTTCGGGCATGTTCCAAGCATTCTCAAAGGTATCACGCAACTATTTATACCATCTGTCTAAGTGCACCTTATAAGTACTTGTGACCCTGCCATCACAAGTATATTTGGAAAATTCAACTTTCAGCGATTGCTACTCCAAGGGGTGCTCCCATTATTTTCCTTTTGGTCCACCCAACACTCTGATCTCCCATAATACTATGAGGAGAAAAATTGACCCCCATATAATCTTCTCCCCTTTGTCATGTTGTATTTTTTCCTGCCCTCGGTGATGTACTGAGAAATGTTATACCTGGTCCCTTATGTTATCTTCTACATAATGTCCAAGAATTTCTTATTCACTTTATTCCATCACTTTGAGGTGCATAGCTTGCATAGCCTTACCAAGCACATGACTACTCTCATCCCAAGGTTTTGATGTTGGTGACTTTGAATGCATGACATCTCCTCTCGATAGTGTAACTTGGTTTCCATCTGCTCCACTACAACCTCGTCATGTATATCTAGAGAAATTTTTACACTACTATCATGCAACCCGACCACTTTTCCAATAAATTACACGGTGATGTGCATGCTTCTTTCTGAAAAATAAAAGTAGTCCTCATGGACTCTTAACATTAGGCATCGAAATAGGTACGCGGTCTTACCAAAGGATGGTAATTCAAAAAAATTTAGGACCCTAACATCTACCAATGTCTTGCGCACACTTTCGCATCATCTATCAAAATTTGTAATGTTGCGAGTTAAATGGTCTGTCTCTATTATGACATCATTTATGATCTCACTTTTGTGCCCCAACATGCAATGCTTATACTCACTAACATTACACTTCTAAATTTGAGACGTCATGGATTGCCAACTATTACTTCCCGAGGGTACTACATTTCGAGTACCAATCATCACAAGTTTCCTTCATTGGCTTCTTGGTCTTTGGTACACTCGTCCTTGGTGTCATTGCTTCCTTAGTTTAAAAATCCTACAAATTCAAATTCTGCAGATTTTGTGCCCTAGGTGCTCAAACCTCCATTGAGTTGTGGATTTCATGTAACTACAACTATTAGTTTCTCAATTCTTGAATATACCATGTGCTCAATCCTACAAACTAGCTCACACAACTTCGTACTTCATCAAATCCTCTTACAAATTTTAAATTCTTCTCTAAACCCTTCTAGCAGCTTCCACTTACATTTGTTATTTCCCAAACGTAAGGTGCTCTCGGTTCTTAAAATTCTTTGGTCACCTTCGCCGCTTCTTAGTTACAATCTGACCGGTTGTTTACTAGTTTGTAAGGTGAAAATGAAAACTGCACTTGTTACCTTTTATAGATTTCTAATTTTCTATCACATTAAATACACTCACGTAGCATTGCCTTTTGGATTTAATGCATCTTTTTCGTTTTTCCACCTTTTTATGCGAATCTAGGATCATCGTAATTTTCTCTCATGCATAGAACTCCATGATCATCATAACCTTCTTCCATGCGCACGACAGTCCATAACCTTATGACACACCATCTCTTCCTCTGTGCCACTTACCAAGTAGTTTCCCTTGCTTCCTACCTCATGTTATACCGCTCATTACTCACCCATTACCAATTTCCAAATGAGTAACTTTACTAATCATATGCGTTAGCGTCTTATCAATCTAATCGCCAAAATAATTTCTCCAAAATGTGCACTCTCATGTGGTTAACCAATTCATGATTTTTCCTTTGCACGCCTTTTCCTCCTACCCCACACTAAAATCATGTGCGGTCCTTTTTGCATCATGTCTAGAACATATAGATCATCTCCCGTGTACGAACGTGCCTTTTACAAAACAAGAGAAAAAAACCGAAAGGGAAACCTAATCTAAATGGCAAGATTTCCATATTTCAAACATAAAAGAGGAAGCTTATTTATAGTAGGGCTTTAACCTACTTCTATTAAAGTAACAGGCATTACATGTCCATCTAATGCCCGGAGTGACATGCACTTGAATCTAACAACTTAGTTACTTTAAACGGTCCTAACCAATAAACTCCGAGCCTCCCTAGATGATGCACAAAATTTGAATCATAGAGGAGAACCAATACCAAAATGATGAAAGACTAGTTCCCGACATGCTTATCATGCCAAGCTTTCTATCGTGCCTTCTTTGTCCTTTAATTCCATTGTGTAATTGTGCGCCTTTCATCTAACTACACGAGTTTATCAATGCACTCTTCTAATGTTTATAGTAATTTTTATTCTGCATACCACATGCATTGATTACATGATTGTGTCCAATCTTCACCCGGACTTTACTGATTCCCGATGTGAAGGAGGAGATCATCCTGCATGCTTTAAAAAATAATGGACATAGCTTCTTGCACCTTTTGTTGATATGCAACAAAATTGTCCGTTGTCGCTTGTCTTCTCTAGTCAGAGCCTTCTTCATTTCGTTTATGAGCGTCTAGAGCTTGCAAGCCATGAATTCTGCCTTCAACTATATTTTCCAAATGTTGTAATTGTTTCCATTCAACATCTGTGATTTATCAATAGTAAAGTGGTTAGATCCCATTTTCACGTAAATAAATTTCAATAAATAAGAACAACGAGGTTTATAGTAATCAAGGTTTAAAAAATCCCCCTGTCGTTGTTCAAGCCATACAATCAATTTTTGATGAATTCACAATGAAAAAGGACCTGTCAAACCAATAGTCTAAACATATGATATATTAGTTTGACAATAGTAATAATTTATCGAAATGTGAGTGATTTTTTTTTTAGTTTTTCATGAAAAAGACGACGACTTAGTAAATGTCATGTCGTAAAGAACTTCACTTTATTTATCTAATTCAAAAGAAATAATTTAAACAAATTTCCTATTATTTAGATAAAAAGGAATAAGTTTTTAAAAGAATATATATATATATATATATATATATATATATATATATATATAATATATATATATATATATATATATATATATATATATATATATATAATGCATATTTATGAAAAAATTGGAGCATAGCTCCTATGAGGGTTTATGATGATTTGTCTAGCTCAACCGAGTTGGGTTCCAATTTTGCAAGTTGAGTTTGAAACCAAGCCCATATTGTGTCATTACAGGCGGGGCGAGAGACAACGAGGGTAGACAGAGGCGTGGGCAGCGACAACGAGGGCAGATAATGGGTTAGCGAGTAGAGTTGACTATTGCGTGGAGACAACATGCATAAGGTAAGGTAATAGCGGTGGGGTCAGCACAGACAGAAGGGCAGACAGGAGGGCCCGGGTCAGAGAGGCAACCGGGAGTGGATTCTTCTCCGAGGGCTCAAACCGACACGCAGTCTAAACAAGTCAAGCAAACCATGGTTAAACACGAGTTTCCCAACGACAACCCAAACAAAGAGATACAGAAGTACATTGGTCCAGTCACATATTTAGCAGAAGCACACACTCACTAGGGACAGTGGAACAAGCTAGTTTTTGTGAATGCAAAAATATAAAGGGATTTTCATGCGGTGTAGACAAGCCAAAAGTTAAGGCAAACCTAGAGGCAAACCCAGAAGAAAAATCTAACTTTGATTCTACCTAAAGCGACAAACAACAAAGGTACTTTTGTCTTCAAGGATCAACTTATTCAAGGAAAGCAAACAATATATAAGGAAGGGAGAGAGGCTACAAAGCTGAACAAATCAGAAAATTTTGCAAAAAATAGCGAGGAACGAGAGGAGGTGATGCAAGACCCCAAACAACTATATAGTCCTACATCTACACCTCTGCTTTGGTCTTCCGCACTGTATGTAACTGAACTCATGAGCATGAAAGAGAGACTGGGACTCTTAGAAAATCAGATGTTACAAGCAGACATTGAAAGAAGAAAATGTGCAGAACATAGACACAAGCTAGAAGGGGAAAATAAAGCTCTCAAAGAGTAGGTTCTAACTCTACAGAACCTCATGGAAAGAGGACAACAAGAATTAGTTGCTTTAAAACACGACATAGGTCATCTGAAAGCAAGGGGAGAAAAAAACACTGAAATGGCAAAGAGAAAGGAAAAAACACAAATAAATGAATTTCAAGAAACAATCAAAAACTTGGAAATAAAAGAAAATCAACTAAAAGATCAGATAGAGGAGGCCAAAACATGGTCACAATTGGTAAGTAGATCAACAAGCGAACAAAGGCAAGCCTTAGAGAAACATGTCAAATTTCAGATAAAAGAAGAAAAAGATCAACAGGACAAAGCATTAAATTTTATCATCAAAGGTTTGAGAGATTTTGGTGAAAGAGAGAGAACTGACATATTGACAAGGGATTTTCTTAAAGATCAGTTGAAATGGACAGGATATATACAACAAGCTAATAGGATTGGCAAGGGAATAGAAGGAGGAAGAGATCGACATGTGCGAGTGGTCATGAGAAATATAGAAGACAAGCAAGCTATTCTAAAAAGTAGGGGGCTTCTTCGAGGCACACATATATATCTAGACGAGGATTTGACATTCGCACAACAAGAAGATCGTAAGAAGGAATGGGAGAAAGTGAAAAAGGCAAGAGAGGCAGGAAAATGGGCACAATTAAGGAATGGCAAAGCTCAAATCAGCGAGTATTCAACAAACAGGAAATAGGAATTCGGGGCCCCACGGGATCCTATGCATATAGTAAGTTGGAATTGCAGGGGGTACCCATGGAGAAGAGGACCTGGTTTGGGGCCCATAGCAGAGGGGAAAGATATTATAATCCTTACGGAAACGCATGAACATGATGGTTGCAGAGTTCCAGATTTTGAAGGATACAAGAAAATTTCAGTTTGGAATGAAGGGAGTGAGACAGGGAAAGGGCATGGAGGAATCACAATTCTAATCAAGGATACATGGCTTGGGGTCATTAAAGTGGAAAAAGAAGATGCAAATAAGCAATATATATGGCTGAAAATAACAAGATAACAAGACAACTATCAGATTGGCTGCTTGCTACTTTGCTCCGCAAGGATCAAAGACATATAAGAAAAGAAATTTAGATAGTGAGGACCCTTATGCTTCAATAAAAAAAGACATTTCTTTGTTTAGTGCAGACGGAGAAATTATTATGATGGGAGATTTTAATGCAAGAACGACAAATAATCAATCTCTTCAGTTGGACAACACCAAAGGTGACAATGGAAATCCACTTTGGCTTGATGAGGCAGATGACAAGTTTTGGGAAAGAATATCCCAAGATGGGAATGGAGGGGTGACACTCTTCGGGGTTGAGCTCCTAGGTCTATGTAGCCTACACGACATGGTTATTTGTAATGGCATGAAGACTTGGCCTAGATCCGGAAATATCACTTGCAAAACGTACAATGGTCAAAGTGTTGTGGACTATGTTATCTGCACTCAAAGTTCTATTTGTAGACTGCTCGAGTTCGAAATTGGAGATTCTCCTATTGAGCTCAAATCTGATCATAAACCTCTCTTAATCAAACTTGCCACCAGTACAAATCAGCAACAAGGAAACCAAGGCCATCACTTGCCAGAGACATATCCAAAACAAGGCAAAATCATTTTGAATAAAGAAAATTAGGAAATCTTTTTGGCTGCCCTTGAGCAACAATTTCAATCGACAAAAATTGATTTAGAGTGCAATACGATCAAGAGAGCAAGGGGGTGTGTTGGCAGTAAACTAATGACACCTTTAATTCACAAGGCTTTAGGTGCTTGCAAAAGATCTAAGCCTAGAAAGGGAGCTGCAAATACTTTTCCCACTAATCCATGGTATGATGAGGATTGTAAGGCTGCCAAGAGAGCTATGAGGGAAAGTGGAGGGAATAAAATAAATAAAAAGAATTATAAGAGACTGGTTCAATACAAAAAAGAAACCTATGTGAATAGAAGGAGGTCGGAATTAATTGCTCTCGGAAAACACAATCCCAAAGGATTTTGGAGGGAGTTGCAACAAAAGAAAACACACATAGAAAACAATATCACAGAAGCACATTGGTTAGAATATGCGAAGCTTTTATACGAGCGGTCTCTTCAACAGGATAGCCCTCCCATCCTCCAGACTTCAGTCGAGCTATTCTCAGAAGATGACATCAAATACGGCATTCAAAATCTAGCAAATGGAAAAGCACAAGATGTTGATGGGTTACAAGCTGAATTTTTAAAGTGGGGGGTCGAGGTGCTTGCTCCACATATCAGAACAATCTTCAATAATGTAAATCAAGTAGGGTTCCCAATAGAATGGACGACCAGTGTGGTTATTCCTCTATTTAAAAGTGGGGATGTCAATAACCCTTCTAACTACCGCACCATTATGATCAATCCTCTGTTTGGTAAGTTGTTTGGGGGCATGATAGAGTGCCGAATCAGCAGTTGGGCAGAAAGAGAGGGTAAAAGAGCAAAAGGACAGGCAGGCTTCCGACCTAAACATTCAACCATTGATCATTGCATAACTCTTAGGCATTTGATTGAAAAGGTTTGGGATTCACAAGGTGAGGAAGCTTTTTGCTGTTTTGTTGACTTTAAAAAGCGTTTGACACGGTCCCTCATGACAAACTTTGGAACAAGATGGAAGAACTTGGGATTCCAGACGAGTTTAGAGCTGCAGTGCACAGGCTTTATGAGCAGGTCAGAGCTAAAATCAGAACTAGAGAAGGCATGTCGGAATGTTTTGGTAGTGACATTGGTGTCAAACAAGGCTGCCCTCTTTCTCCCACTTTGTTTGGTTTATACATTGACAAGCTTGAAGAATGGTTACACAATACCGAGGGAGGGGGTGTTCAGTTGGCGGAATATGTGGTGAAGTTGCTCTTATATGTTGATGACCTTATCTTAATATCAACAACAGCTCAAGGTTTGAGAGAGCATCTAAAAGCCTTAGAACTCTTTTGCCAAGAAGTTGGGATGCAAGTGAACATTGGCAAAACAAAAATCATGATTTTTTCTCTAAAAACAAAAGGGACACACACTAACTTTCTTTTGAAGGAGGCCATTGGAAATTGTTATTGAATACAAATATCTCGGGATTGATTTTCACCACAAAATGAGCTGGGAAACTTGCAGAGCAAAAATAATTCAAGGAGGTTGGAAAGCATCATACTTGCTCCAAAATAGATGTAGGAAAGCTGAGCTTTGGGACTGAAATACTAAGAAAACCCTCTTTGGTCTGTTGGTCACTCCGGTGGCCCTTTATGGGTGTGAAGTCTGGGGAAGTAATATGTCAAAGCATGGATGGAGACAGGTAGAAAGAATCCAAAAACATTTAATCACAAGCACTCTCAAAGTTAAATCAACGGTTCCTTATGAGATTTTACTGGCTGAAGCGGGCATCTTACTAATGGAAGCTTCGCAATCACTGGCTAATAAGCTATTTGAAAAAAGTGGAAAGCATGGACAATCATCGTTGGCCCAAAATGGTTATAGAGGATAACCTAGAGCGTAGAAAGAAAACCTGGATGAAGCAGAACACCAAATGGATGGAGAAGTGGGGCATCCACTTCCGTGGAGTGCCCTAACAAAGAATAGGGAAATAAAAAATTATGTGGCGGAGAAGTTTAGGAAAATCATGTGGACATAAAATATTGGTCGTAAGAGAGAGCACTATATCAAATATTTCAACCCCACTTGGGCTCCGATAACAAAGCTTACTTAAGGGCGGATATCAAAGGTAAGGCTAGGATTATTTTGGCTCAGTTGAGGACCGGGTCACATCATCTTTCTGTGAAACGGGCAGATGGACTATTCCCAAAGAAGAGTGGGAAAAGAGAACTTGTCTTTTCTGCAGTACAGGGGTTGTTGAAACAAAATGGCACTTCATCATGGAATGCTCAGCGTATGATGACATCCGCTTCCAGTACGAAAATGACTTACAAGTGGACAACCTAGATGAGTTATTTGAGGAAGCAAAGCTTCAAAGGATTGCTGGTTTTGTGCTCAAGTTTCACAGTAGGCGAGAGGATTTGGAAAAGAACTTGGTTTTAGCTTAATGTTTCGCTTTCTTTTTTGGTCCCTTTGACTCTTCAATCACGTGGATGTCATTAAAATCTTTCATTTCATTTCATTACCAATGTTAACTTGGTGGGCTCTAAGGGCTAGCTCGGTGAGTTGCCATGGTGTGCAAACAAACACCCATAACGTAACAAACCAATCGAATCTCTGCGCATAATGTGTCGTGATCATTATTAATCCCAATTTAACATTGGGCTAGGAAAAAGTGACGAGTTGACAGGTCGAGCCCTTGGCCGAGACCAACGCTGAGCCATTTAGATTTAAAAAAGTGAACTCCACATGAACGAAGTCACCTTTCCTCATGCACCGACGTGGCTATAAAAATCCCTCTACTACATTATCCTTAGTCAATGTGGGACTAAGTTCTATTTATTTCATACATTAAAAAAAATTCCCGGGGAAATACTATAGGTCAACAATTAGAGTTTTTCGGAGGTCGACACGTGGAGTGTTGTGGAGGGAGGAAGTGAAAGGTGAAGCAGGGGCTCCACGTGGGAGCGGTTTCAAAGACCCATTAAAGATTTTAAACTAGAGTATAGTGTTAATTATACATCGTAATTTTTAATAAAAAACTATAGTATTAAATTTAAATCACTTTAAAAACATATAATTAGTTTGTGTATTTTGTTGAATACCAGAGTCAAGTGGTCATCACTAGTCATTACGTAAATAAGATAATAATTCATTAAATTTCAATTCTAATCACCTCTTAAAAGCTTTTTACTCTTATGGCAATGCGTTCTTTTGGACTGTTAAGAATAGAAAATCAATGTTTTTCTCAAAGTTTCGTTTGGTTAATCCGTTGGTATGATCAACCCCAACTTCCCCCAACCATGAACTTCCAATACATTATTCAACCGTATATTTTTGAGCTTCATCTTTACTAATGATCATTTTATGTCCAGGGTAGTTGATAAGATTGGTGATATTAATATTCACTATAAGACAAGGTATCCAATGCAAAGTGTATTGGGTTTATGCTGTAGTTTAAAAATAGCATACTTATTTTTTAATATAAGTGGACCCTTATATTATTAAAGGGTCCCAAATTAGGATAGACTATTGTTAAAAACCTATAGACATTGGTTATAGTAAATTTATTTTAGACATAATCGGTTAATCGAGGGACATAGAAGTTTTAATTTTCGAATATCATAGATGGACTGAAAATTAGAATTTTTGATTTTTAAATGATATGGATGAACAAAATTACTTAGAAGTTTTGATTTTCGAATATCATAGATGGACTGAAAAATTTGAATTTTTGATTTTTAAATAATATGGATGAACAAAATTCTTACCTTTCCTGCAGTTCCTAATAAATCTTGCACTCAGAGATTTCAAGCATGGGGGTAAAAGCTCTTGAAGACCTTTTGATTATTTTTCACCTATGCACACATTCATGTAATAATTTGTCCCAGAGGGTAGGGGGTATTTATTAATTTTTTCAACTACTTAACCACCCACCACCCCAACCGACACATACTATTCGATAAATAAAATTAAAATTAATTACATACCTTCACTCTAAACTATGTAAGATCAAGGATATTAATAACCATGTTAATTAATATTTACAACAAATATTAAAATGAGAAAATAAATAAATATAGTACATATAATACATGACACAATGTTTACGCGAAAACCCACGGTGAAAGAGAGAATTTTCCATTAACCAAGAAACAACAAATTTGATCTAGTACATCCCCTTCCCTCATTTCTCTCCCAAACCATTCACCCGAGGTGAAAATAATATGATCCACGACCATATTTAAATGACCCCACGGGTCATGAACATATTAAGTGACGGGGTATGATTAAATCATACCCGATTTAATATAAATTAGTTACTAAATAACCAATTAAACATAAACATAAAGTTTATATTAAATAATTAAGAATATAACCTATTCTAAATTATTTAATTATAAACTAAAGTTTATAGGCACTTAATATTACGTTCTAACAATATGAGAAGAATCTTCAACTCCATCTTGATAATTCCTTATAGAATCTTCTTGTTTACAAGGAAATGGAAAACTCCATACTCACCGTGATGATCTGGCCGTTACGCTCCTTTGGTGAGGATGGTGGAGTCAGCTCCTCGGAGAGGTCATGCTCAATTTTCTCATCCACCTTGGTTTCAAGAAATAAATTGGACTCTTCCATTTGTTCATCCATGAGAAGGGAATTTGATTCTTCAATTATCTCCATTTCATCATTCAACATTTGTACATCAATTGAAGAGTCAAAATTAGAAAGGATATTATCCATGCTTACCTCGAATTCGTCATCTTGAATCCAAGATGAAGGATTGATTTCTCATACTTCTTTGTTCTTTTTGGTGGAGTCCTCGTAAAATGCTAGCTCATATTTCATAGAAAAAGAATCTTCCTCTCTTGAATCCATAATTTCTCCAACAGGTGGCCTCGAGCTGTAATGAATTGATGAACGAAGGTTCAACTATCGTGTCTTCTTTATCATCCTCTAAGGTGCTGATTTGATTTACATCGGAAGGTTCAAGAACAAAGCATTCATCGATGTGCACAAGAATATTTTGGGAATGAACACCTCAAGTGCGGACGATCATCGTATCTTCTTTTGAAAGGTGAGTTTCTTCTTCCTTAACATTTTAAAGTGTTACAAGTGTTTCATACCTTTTTGCAAGGCCAATGTGTAATTCTAAACCTCATGGTATGCTTCTTAATCGAATCTCCTTCTTATGCACTTAGAAGCCTTTGACAAACTCTCTTCTCAAGACATCCATTTCTTCATCTCCGTATGCAAGAAAATCATCTAGAGGAAGGGATACGACATATAATGTTCTCAACTTGTTAGTCAATGTGAGAAGTTGGAAATTTTACCTTCAGTGAGATTCTCCACCATCATGTCCTTCATACAATATTTCGTATCTCTTATGAATCTTCTTCATCCATTTCTTGGATTCTCGATCATCAACAGGTGTGATTCCCATTTTCTTTCCTCTAGCAGAGTCCCTGTTTCAATGGAGCCATCATGACTTGATGACTGGATCTTCACAAACAACAATATTCTCCATTCTAGATAATATTTTCATGGCTATTGCAGAAAAAGTTTGGGTCTTCTTTCCCTTAGATGATTGTGGGGTTTTGTTTCAAGAAAGAGATATCCTCGCCGTCATTGCAGAATTCTTAACTTTACAAGAGATGTTCCAGAATTATGGATGATCAAAATTTTCATCTCAAGGTCTTCTTCTTATTCTTCTTCTTAATTGTCATCACTCACTAGTGCTTTGGACACCAATCTCAAAACTTCATCATTATGATGCGGGAAATGAACGTGACATGGATTCATTCCTTGACGGAGTTGCCTTCAAAATTTGATTTTACTTTGAAATCTATTTTTTTATAATTTTTGGAATATATACTTTTATTTTATTTTCGGAGTTCTTTGCGGGTGCACGTGGGAAAATATCTCCCAACACACTGATACTAAAACTCTGTTGGTGAAATAATTTTTGTGTTGCAAATTATGTGTTTCCACCAACGCTCATGAGGATATGCCCCCTTCTTGTGTATGGGGAGGCTCCCATTATTGAATGATAACTATCTAATCCTATCTTAATGCTATAGGGATTTCCAAGAGGCCGAGATCACATAGGAACACTTCACTGAACATGTGGAAAATATTTGTATGGGTTATAAGGGAGGAATTTTCAGCGATGAGGGGTGAAGGAGAGAAATTAGGAAAGAGAGGGTTATTGTTGTGAGTAGGAAATAACAGAGTTCACACACAATAACTAGAGTATTTCAAAATTCAATTAGAGGAAAGCAATAATGTAATCCATTAGTGAGACTAAAAACTAGAGACAGTTCTTTAGATTCATCTATCAAGGATGCAAAGTTCCTTCTTGATCACTATGCTTGCAAAGTGTAGAAAAGAAAGAGAATAAAGGAAAGAATGAAAAGGGAAATGGAAGAAATATATCTTTTATTTATTTTGTTTGTGATACAAAGCTCAACGTCTAAATCACAATCCACAATTGCTACCAAGAACTAAAATTTTCAAGATTTTTAGGATCCTTTGGAATGGAGAAGCCATCCCAATTTATAGCATTGTGAATTGACCTTTATCTACCCCCCACATGAATCTTCATGTTCTCATTCAACTTGTGACTTTACATCTTCCTAGGAAATGAGAAATAAGTTCCCTTTTTATAAATCAAAGGGACTTTATAATTCAACTTTAGAAAGTCACTTAAGTGAATGAGACAAATTATCATGATTACATACAATGAAGAATTAGAAAGGGGAGAGAAGAAAGAGGGAGAAAGAGAGGGAAAGTAAGAAGTTGATAAAATTGATGAAGAAGATTCTTCGATGAAGAACTTATTGATTCATGATTCCCGATCAAGAGCTTCCGGTAGTGTTTTTGAGTGTACATGAGATGAGGTAGAAGCGAGCTTAGTTAAAAAGTTAGGATTTTAAACTCTTGGCATGGGGAATTTATATCCCTATTATCCCCTTTGGAATGGGGACAAGAAGTGAAAGAAAATGTGCCTCATTTTAATCTTGACAAGTGTCATTGCATGATTGGATGATGGGGAAACAAAAATTTCCTTTTAACACCGAGGGGTTGAGTCTAGGTCATATGGAAAACCATGAAAGGCTCGAGAGTGGGGTGTATTTTCTTGTCCCCTCTTTCCCCTTGGGCATGGGTATAGGAGGGATAGAAAATACGCCTCGTGTGGTGATGAAAAGTGACAAGACGTGATTCAACAAGAAGGAGATGGGGAAAAATAGCTTTAGCACTTAGAGCTTTAAAAATCACATGCGTAACCAAGGCAAGGGATAGAAAAATGTGCCCTCATGTGGTAATGACAAGTGGCGGATTTTGATTATACGACGTGAGGGGCCGATAATAGGTAAATAGGCTCGCAGAGTGCTTGTAAGTTAGTCACATGAGGAACTTGAAGGTAAAGTTAGGGTGGGGTGAATTTTATTATCCCCTTTATCTCCTTTGGAATGAGGAAAGAGGGACACAAAAATACGCCTCAACCCCGGAGGTGATAAGTGTCCTTTTCAAAATTGACTAGTTGCAGAAGCGCACTCCGTGAGAGAGAAGACTTATGACGAGGTTTCCAGAGCTCTAGGAGGCCTTTTTAATTAATCCTTATATGATCCAAGATCAATGGGATGGATATCATCCATCAATTATGCCCGAACTCCCGAAATAGCTTTGATTTCTTTGGGAGAGTAGGGCGTGTCTACAAAATTTGAGCTACCTTGAGAGATACTTGAGTCTTGTGAAATATTTGAAATTTAAATCATTCATAGAATTATTCTATATTTCTAATGAATATTTTTTTGGCTCCTAACTCCTTACAGAGATCCCGTAATCATTCGATGAAGATCGTGCTCCATTTTTACTATACACTCCTTGCACCTTAGAAACATGTTGTTATACACATTATCCCTAAACCTCCAAATATTCCCTAAAATTTACTAATTCCCTTCCATCATGATCATATATCTTTAATACAACCTCTGGATGAGTGAGGTATTTTCTTTCCATCCCTGGAGGATGCACACCAACCTGGAATGGCCATAATTAGCCCTTTCTAGGCCTACTGAGAAACTAGCCTTCAGAAGCACTTCACCGTATGAGATGAATTACATTTTTACTTCATTTAAAACATTAGGGAAAGTTTGTTCAACAAAATTTATGGGATTGCTAGGCTGGGATGGGCATGATACCAAAGCGAAATTGATCCAAAGAGGGGTTCAGGAAGACTTAGGAGTAAAATTTTCACATTTGGGTCTAGTTGTCATGCTTGAAAGTTTGAAATTTTCATGCTACACATTTGCATGACAACACATCCATAGGGATAATAACCCATTCATATGCATTATGAAAACTGATATAAATATTGTTAAAGTATAGGTATGCATTATTTTTATAGAACCACGGGCGGCCAAACAATGTAGGAAAATATCTCGCTCTGCCAATTCGAAACTCTAAATATCCTCTCAATTTTGATCCTTGAACTTTGATGCTTTCATCCTTCAAAACACTAATGGGAATGGCCCTTGTCTTTTTTTCCATATACAAAACACTTGAGAATGGTTGTAATGGTGTCCTACATATTATATTCTAAGTATCAAGGGTAAGGACATTAACTTCGCACCTATATCAATCAAAATGTTACTTACCAACCAACCATCTATAACCACATCCAGGGTAATATCCTTATTGTATTCATGATTATGAGGTGGTAAATTAGCATGTAAGATCTATCTATCCCTCTCTATTCCAACACATGGTACCTTCTATCGCAAAAATTCTCCTAATAGAGGTATGATATTCTCTTTTACCTAAGCATATTCCATACTTCTTTGAGGTCATCCACATTCTTATCAGGTACTTCAACTTGTTTGGCACACTCTCTATCCTCGCGATTGCTCTTTTAGGAAAATTATATCTCCTTGCAGTTCTTTGATCAATCCCACAGTCTCTTAGAATACTTCCTTTTACCGACCTATGTCCGGATATTTACTTGGTTGTGCATTCTCATCCTGTCTGATATTCTCTTATCTTGTGTGTCGTAACCAATAATGGTTGCTTCTCTCACAAAGATAAAGTGTTAGGATACCACTATCCCTACCTAGAGTGATAAACCTTTATCATTGTTGCACCCATATGCTTCTTGTTTTTTCACATGTGCACATAAAAATCTAGGTATTCTTCTACTGTGTGCCCCTTTCCATTGACGTGCAAGACCGGGTTCTTCGGAAACTCATGCCGATAATGGTTTGACGGTCCACATGTATAACATGTTCCTCGGTTGAACTTTCCTCCGTGACCTCAATAGACTTTGCCACGATATATTCCTCGGTATCCTCCATTATCGTTGATACATGCGCCATTATTATATCCAACTCCATTGGTTTCTTGTTCACGTCCCTATGAACTACTCTCTGTGCTAGCTTGGCACAACCTTGTCTCACAAGCTTTATGAATGTGGTAAATCAATCGAAAATTAGCCATGTCACGGTGTGCATCTCACAAATATTCCAACAGAGTGACATGTTCTTTCGGGTCATGTGTTGAAGGATAGGGAAATTCTTGACATCATGATCCTTCTAGAAAATCTCAAAAGCCGAGAGAAGTGCGCACACATTCCTGTGTGGACATCTATCCTTAGTACAACCCTCTACATCACAAACTGTACACCATAGTCCACCACAAGTATCATGCATGAAATTAGTAGACAACATCTCCAATCGTGTTGGCATACCCGCAATTTATGCTTTTAGGAACACACTTACCAAAGATCTACGCTTCCAACCGCCTTTGTGTGTAGCTACCTCTCTAGAGCCTTACGTGGGTCTATGAACATTTTATGTGATACCACCCTTCTAAATGGTTTTAATAATCCACCCACAAACGATTACATGTGTTGAATTTGATGTATGTCATACGAGAGTTTAGAAATAAGAGTTTTGAATTGTGCATCATATTCCCAAAAATATCAGATAGTCCCTATTTAATCTCATTGAGCACACTTATACTTTGTTTCTCAAACTCAGGTATTTAAAAATTGGATAGAAAGGTAGCACACAATGCATCATATTCCACTTCCATCTGATGTGGGTCATACTTCTTGTACAAAATGTGCACACACCCTTGCAACGTGGTCGTGAATTGACTCACCTTCCTATCTACGGTTTTTATTACCTTGGCCCTCTATAACATTTCACACTTATGTACGTGCTCTGATGTGTCTTTGACTCCTCAGTACTTTAGTAAATGAAGTGACATCTCAAATAAAATATGAGGAGGATGTTGTGGTGGTGGGTTACTTTCTTGTCCTAGATTGCTTCTACTTGGGGAGGACTAGATCCTGAACCCAAACCTCCACTAGGGTTTCCTCCACTGGGAGGACCAGAGCCTCCCGAGCCTCATGTGCATACCCGAGGACCTAATGAATTTTTGCTTTGCATATTTATAACAGAGATAAATTGCACACCAAATATTTTTCCTAGTATCCCACCTATGGGATTAATACCAATGGGTAACACACTAATTTTCTATCCCGACATTGTACCTACTAGATTACTTCAAAACAAACTTTGTTGTCTAGCTACGAGAGCTTGTTGTTATGTAATATTCATTTCCTTTATTTTTTACGGTGAGATGATACCAATATGTATTTTCTTGTATCTCCAACCTAACTTGGTGATCCCCGATTACCATCTTGCTTTCCATCACTATAATGATCCTTTATGCGAACTTCTTATTCTTTAGTACGGCTGAAGCACAAGGGCTAAGGTTCAGGTGGGTCAAATGCGTGCCGATGATTCTTTCTTCACCAAAATTGATTTCATCAGATATCTAGGGGTCCTTTTACTACGCTTACCCAATATCGAGAGACATGGTCATGCGTTTCCTCACTTCTCGCAAGGTTCTCATCGCATCCACCCAACCCCATTCCTCTATTTCTTAGCACTTCTTCAACTTCCCTCTCTCACGCATCATTATACTTGTGTAATGTTTCTTCTCTCTTTGCTTCCATACGAGTCAACATCATCCTTTCCAACCTCCTCTCCCGTCCTTGCGTGTGGCTGGTGTTTATCTAGCCATTGGCAAGTTTTCAAGTCCCATGTCAACCATCACGGTTTTTATATCTAGTAGTATTGCACGTAAATATGATCCTCACCGCTTATGAAGGAACTAGAACTATGTTTCCTCCAGCACGAAAAATGTTGAGATTGCGTACTCCAAAGTGTAATTCCACAAGATGCCTACCCACCAACTATGCTATGGTTCATCCAAATTAGCCAATGCCTCGATACTTACCCTAACTCTAGATCTGATTTCACCCGATCCTAATTCCTCTCGCTTCTACACATACACTGCTAACCATTCATACAATTACCGTGAAAATAAGCTAAATAAAGTGTCATAGATTGAATCATACAAGTTTTATTTGAACCATTTGCATCAATTAAAATTATCACCAGTGTTATATCTCTCGTAAAATCTCATCTTCTCCATTGTGTATCCACCTTTTAACATTCTCTAATGAAAACCAATACACCATAAGCTTGCCACATCTTGAGAGCCTCGAATAAAAGAAGGTCCCAACAACATAACCAAAATCCCGTGCTACATTTTAGTAATTTAGCACAACATAGTGTGATGCGTTGACACCTCACTCATACCTAGGTCTAAGTGCTCACCCAAAGCATGCACAACTCTACCAAGTTATTTCTAGGGCAAAAATCAAGACATGGTATATGCTCATAGATAATTGATCATAAAGGAGATTGTATTCATTCATCATCATATATAACACTTAATAGAATCTCGGATGCCAATTACACCACGTGCATCTCTTTGTACTTTGGCAATCCATACTAGATTATCCATTAAAAACACATGATTTAGACACTTGATAGTGCACACACAAAATCACACAAATTTTTACATACAAATCTCGACACACTTGCACACATACACATTCACCCACATGCATGCTCTCTCTCTCTCTCTCTTTCCTCATTTACATGGACACACCCATATATATATATATAAGGTGGGAAATTTTCCTTCACCACTTACATGTTTTAATAAACAATCCCTAAATATAGTCTCGCATGCTTTTGCTTTCCTATAATTAGGTGCCATCCTCTCGGTTCTCTATAAGTGTTCTACTGTGTGTGCTATAATTAGCCCATGCTTTACTCTAGTTCGCATGTGATATAATTAGATCCATCCCCATGCTATGAATAAATTTATTTATTTTCCACATCATGTTATAGTTAGCTTTATCCTTCAAAGTGTATATCCTATATTTAGCTCACCTTGGTAAACACACCATCTCTACTTTTGTCTGCTCATTCCATAATTTTGTCTAACTCTTGTTCTTTCTCGCCTTGTGTGTAAACCTTACATGCATCCTCTTCTCATACCTCCACACGCACCTTCACACACTTCTCCTCCTTGTGCAATTTCTTCTTTCATGCTTCGCTCACCTTCACGCGTTCCCCAAACTTTGCGCATGTCTTCATACTTAGTCATTTCTTCAGTCTAACATTTTCCTAGAGCAATTAGTTCTTTAGTTTTTGCAAAGTTATTTTTCTTGCTGATTATGCACTATTTTTGCTAACCGAGTGTTTAGCTGAAATTGATCACTCACGACTTGCTCATTTATTGATTTTCAATGATAAGCTTGGAAAAATTATCCTTAATTTGTTGCTTCACATTGTACATTATTTTTTCCAAATTAGATTTTTTATCATGCCAATTACATAAGAACCACAAAATTATTTACTTACATAATGTGCCCCCTCTACCTATGTTTGTAATGGAAATTTATCAATATCCACCTCAACTTTATTAACAATGACTTGTCTAGTGGTCACTTGCATAGTTATCTGAGAAATTCACGGCATAATATTGTACACATGTGAGGAGGAGAGGATAATGTTTCATTTCTAAGTTTACACCATTATCTACATTCCTCGCCATAATGTTTGAGTATCTCGTCATTCAATATCTATAGTTCTATAATATATAAATGTTTTAATCTTCTACAATATTGCATAAACCATAGGATTCTCATCTTCAAAATTGAAAGTTTATATGAAGTCTTCTTGAACCTTCCTCTAATTACAAATTTCTCTTATCCTTTCTTGGTTCCTATACCATATTTTAGGTAGTGGAGTGAGTATTTCATGGAAAATATGAACCCACCATTTCGGTTTAATCTTTTACACTATCAAAACATCAACACATTTTTGAATGTGTAGCTTTAGAACCAAACTTTCAAAAATATTGGCCGTAATTTTCTTAACCTAGAAGGCAAAGTGAAAACCTTGCAAAATCATCCCTACTACTTCTATCCATCCCAAAGTTTTTGTCTCTATGTATCATCCACCATGTTTTCTCCACTCCTTTTAGTGCATAATCTAGTGTGTGTACTCTCATATCCTCTTGTGGTACATGCTCTTAAAATTTGATTAGCAAAGTATCCATATTAGACATATTGACCTATTGTAGGATTTGTCTTTCTTCCATGTGCACCATTCTCATTAGTTTTATTTCATGCTCTCTACAAATCCAATGATTTAAATATACATCCGAATCTCCACCGATTGATGAAATTACCACCCATGTAATATGAATTTCCCATTAGGATCAATATAATCGTGATGAGTCTCGCACAAAATCATATACCCTTTATATATTTTATTTAGTAGGATATGTGATACCATATAGGGAATTTTTTTAGGATTATATTATTTGACTATGTAGTGCAAGGAATCTCCCAAGTTTTTCACTAATGTCATGCAAAGTTACTATGCTCCGCTTTTGTTGCCTATTGGGTTGATGGAGAAATGACCAAGTATCAAGGGTGCACGGAATATACTAGCGCGTAATAGGAGCGTATGAATAGGCATGAGATTTGGTAAAGTTGCGCTCAAGGTTTCACATCCAGAAGACAACACTCACGACTTAGCTGATTTTACATGGAAAGGGCTAAGAATAGAAAAAGTAGATGGAGTATAGGTCACGTAAAGATAAGAGGAAAAACACTTTGAGGCTAAGTAAAGTCTATTTTGGGAGAAAAGTAGAAGATTTGAGGTCATGCATCGACCAAGTGTTATGTTTGTGGAGTCTATTTTCATGTTAGAGTGTGGTACACCTTCTATGTGTTACACCGGGGGTTTGGGGCGAAGCCCCCAAGCAAATTTTCATGGGTGTTTTATTAACCCATGGGTAATGGGTAACCGTTATGGGCTTTTCTTGGGCCCATGGTTTTTCGGTACCCATTGTTTTGTAAAACCACCTCTTCGGCTACCCATAGGTTTATGGGACGGTTTTGTTTTTGCCCATTGTTTGATACCCACGGTTTTGTAAAACTGCTTAAGTAGTTGTCTATTTATATGGTCTTATGCATATGATAGATAGATAAGAAAATGTATTGTAGATGTTTTTGAATTCGGGTGTGAATTCTATAGAGTTTGTTGAGCATAGCTCCATACGGATCTGGGTATTGTATTGAGAGTGGAGGCTTGTAATAAAATATGGGCAAGTGATTCTTGGTGGACATAACCCAAATTGGGTGAACCACGTTAAATCTTGTCTCTCGTGTTGTGTTATTTATTCCGCACTTTTATTTGAGATCCGTAATATTTTTGCATATTGGTTTCTCTTATTGCGATTCTCGCAAGGGATTATTCCACATATTTTATCTCTTTTTCCTAACAATTGGTATCGAGTCTGGTTTGGTTTCTTTGAAGTGTTGAATCACAGGAAAGTTTTATCTTGAGTGGGAGCTATGGCAGTGATGGAAGATCTAGGGTTGATAAATTCAATGGGCGTAACTTCATCTTTGGAAGATGTAGATGGAAGATTACCTTTATCAGAAGGATCTTTATACTCCGCTGTTTGAGAAGGTGAACAAACCCTCGAGTATGACAGATGCGGAATGGGATTTATTGGATCGGAAGGCACTTGGAATGATCTGATTGTGTCTTGCATCTTCGGTATTATTTAATGTTTCAAAGGAAAAGACTACAAAAGAATTGATGGATGCATTAGGAAGTTGATGAAAAACCCTCGCCTCTAATAAGATATTTTTAATGAAAAAGTTGTTTAATATGAAGATGTCCGAGAATAGTTTAGTAGCAAATCATTTAAATGATTTCAATATGGTTGTGAATATGCTAGCTTGATTACATAATAGAATTTGATGAAGAAGTTAGGGCTTTATCAATTTCAGTGCACTTTACCCGAAAGTTGGAATAACTTGGTAATGGCGGTAAGCAACTCGGTTCCAGCCTAACTTGAAGTTGAAGTTTGAGGATGTTGTAGGGGTGATTCTAAGCGAGGAAATGCAAAGAAAAAGCTCCGGGAATCTTTACTTCAGGAATTATTTGATAGTGGAAACTAGAGGGAGACAAGAATAGAGGAAACCGTGGAAAATTGAAAGATCGGGCAAGGTCAAAATCCAAGAGCAAGATTGTATGTTGGAACTGTGGAAAGTCTGGGCATGTAAAGAAGGATTATTGGGAGCTTCAGGACAAGAAGAAACAATAGGAAGAAAATAAGGAGGCAAATGTGGCATCGGGTAATGTATCCCAGATGCTTTAATTATTTCTTTACATAATATTATTGAATCTTGGGTTTTAGATTCAGGGGCTTCTTTTCATGCTACTCCACATAGGCATTATTTTGTTGATTATGTTCAAGGGGATTTTGGGCATGTTTTTCTTGGTGATGATGAGCCTTGTAGTATAGTTGGAAAAGGTTCTATTCAGGTTAAGATGCAGAATGGGAATACATGGCTATTGAAGGATGTCAGATATGTGCCTACATTAAGGAGAAATTTGATATCGGCGGGGTAATGGGAAGTGATGGTTCAGATCTTGTGATATTTACAATGACACTGGAAGGTTACCAAGGGTGCTCTTGTGGTGGTAAGAGGTAAGAAGGTTGGAACCTTGTATTTATCCACTGATAGTACTAATGATTGTAATCTTGTGGCTTCAGATGTAGATACAACATTATGGCACTATAGGCTTGGTCATATGAGCCATAAGGGCATGGACATCATAAAGAAGAATTTGCTTGGATATACAGAAATAGGTTTGGAGTTCTGTGAGGACTGCATATATGTGAAACAAAAGTGAGTAAGGTTTCTCAAGGTTAGACCTACAAAGAAAGAGAGTAAGTTAGAGCTGGTGCATTATGATGTGTGGGGCGGCTCTGTATCATCTCTTAGGGGTTCAAGTTATTATGTTACTTTTATTGATGATGTAACAAGGAAAGTTTGGGTTTATTGTATTAGAAACAAATATGATGTATTTGACACTTTTGTTAAATGGAAAGCCTTGGTAGAGAATGAAACAGGTCTCAAGCTAAAATGTCTCAGTCGAGATAATGGAGGGGAGTATATCAGCAGCAATGAATTTAATGATTACTATTCTAAGAATGGAATCTGCAGCAAAAGACGGTTTTAGAACTCTACAAACAGAGAATGGGGTATCAGAAAGGATGAACAAAACAATAATGGAACGTGTTAGGAGCATGAGGTTACATGCAGGGCTGCCTCTTTCTTTTTGGGCAGAAGCGGTGAGCACAACTGTGTACTTGATAAACAGAGGACCCTTAAGTGCCTTGGATGGAGGAATACCTGAGGAGGCTTGGTATGGTAAGAAAGTTGATTATTCATTTCTTAGAATCTTTGGATGTGAGGTGTTTGTTCATATAGACAAGGATGATAGGACCAAGCTAGAGGCTAAATCGAAAAATGTACTTTTATTAGCTATGGTGATGACGACTTTGGATTTAAATGTTGGAGTATTAAAGACAAGAAAATCATTCGGTCTAGGATGTGGTCTTTAATGAGAAATTCATGTATAAGCAATAAGCATTACAGAAAATAGGAAGAATCCAAGAAAGAATATGCATGGTAGAGGATATTTCAGATGGGAAAGTGACCCATGAATCGCCTTCAGAACCTACTCAATAGAACCCCAAACTCCTACAAAGTGAGGAGGTCTTATAGGGTAAGAAAAGAACCTAAACATTTTTCTCCTTCTCTTTATTATTTATTACTCACCGATAGTGGAGAGCCGTAGAGATTTGATGAAGCAATGCACGGGTAGATGCCAAGAAGAAGTGGGAGCAAGCCATGGATGAGGAGCTTAAGTCTCTCATGGAGAACTAGACTTGGGATTTGGTGAAGTTACCTGGAAGGTAAAAGAGCATTACGTAACAAGTGGGTGTACAGAGTTAAAGACGAAGGAGGAAAGAAAAGATATAAGGCCCAGTTGGTGGTCAAGGGGTTTGCATGTAAAACAAGGTATAGATATTGATGAGATCTTTTCTCTTGTAGTAAAAATGACTTCTATTAGAATTGTTCTTGGAATAGTATGCATAATACTTGCACTTAGAATAGTTAGATGTAAAGACTAAATTTCTCCACGGTGATTTGGAGGAGGAACTATATATGCAAAGAACCAGAGGGCTATGAGGTCAAAGGTAAATAGGAGATGGTGTGTAAACTGAAGAAGAGCTTGTATGGCCTGAAACAAGCTCCACGTCAATGGTATAAGAATTTTGATAGCTTCATGATGGAGTAAGGTTATATTAGATGTCATTCTGACCATTGCGTGTATACAAAGAAATTTGAGGATGGAAGTTATATTATCCTATGTTTTTATGTTGATGACATGTTGGTTGCAGGTAAAAACATGCAGGAAATAAAAGTACTCAAGAAACAACTAAGTGAATCCTTTGATATGAAGGATTTGGGGGCAGCCAGACAAATCCTTAGTATGAGGATAACTTGGGATAGGAAGGAACGGAAGTTGACTTTATCTCAGGAAGAGTACATTAAGAAGGTATTGGATAGGTTTAACATGCAGGATGCTAAATCGGTTGGGACTCCTTTGGCAGGACATTTTAAGTTATCAAAGGAGCAGTGTCCCAAAATAGAGCAAGAAAGAAACCAGATGTCCAAGGTACCTTACTCATCAGCGATTGGCAGTTTGATGTATGCTATGGTGTGCACTAGGCCTGATATTGCCCATGGAGTGGGAGCTATGAGTAGATTTATGAGTGATCCAAGTAAAGAGCATTGGCAAGCAGTAAAGTGGATCCTTTGGTATTTGAGAGGGACCATGGGGACAGTTTTGTGCTACAGTGGATCAAACACCACTTTATGTGGTTATGTAGATTCAGACATGGCTGGAGATGCAGACTGCAGGAGGAGCATGACAGGTTATATTTACACTGTAGGTAGGACAACAATGAGCTGGATTTCACGACTACGAAGTTGGTGGCTTTTGTCAACCACAGAGGCTGAGGATGTTCCTGCCACAAAGGCAAGCAAAGAGATGATTTGGTTACAAAAATTGCTTGAGGAGTTGGGGCATAAGCAAGAGGAATGTAAGCTGCATAGTGATAGTTAGAGTGTTATACACCTAGCTAAGAACTCTGCTTTCCACTCTAGGATGAAGCATATACAGTTGAGATATCACTTCATCAGGACAACTTTGGAGGAAGATAAGTTGAAGTTGGAGAAGATTCATACCACTTAATCCTCGCAGACATGATGACAAAGGTGGTCACAAGGGATAATTTAAAGCTATGTTCAACTTTGGTTGGCCTTCGCGAATGACAGTGAAGGGTTGAGAAGCTTGCTCAATGGAAATCGGGTCTCCAAGTGGGCGATTGTTATGTTTATGGAGCATATTTTCATGTCGAGTGTGGTACACCTTTATGTGTCACACTCAGGTATTTTTATAGTAGTCCCGCCGTTGCGGTGAGCGGGTCGGGGTTAAGCCCCCGATCGGTGGGGGTTTGGGGGCGAAGCCCCCAAAGCAAATTTTCATGGGTGGTTTATTAACCCATGGGTAATGGGTAACCGTTATGGGTTGTTTTTGGGCCCATGGTTTTTCGGTACCCATTGTTTTGTAAAACCACCTCTTCGGCTACCCATAGGTTTATGGGACGGTTTTGTTTTTTGCCCATTGTTTGATACCCACGGTTTTGTAAAACTGCTTAAGCAATTGTCTATTTATATGGTCTTATGCATATGATAGATAGACAAGAAAATGTATTGCAGATGTTTTTGAATTCAGGTGTGAATTCTGTAGAGTTTGTTGAGCATAGCTCTAAATGGATCTGGGTATTGTATTGAGAGAGTGGAGGCTTGTAATAAAATATGAGCAAGTGATTCTTGGTGGACGTAGCCCAAATTGGGTGAACCATATGAAATCTTGTCTCTCCGTGTTGTGTTATTTATTCGCACTTTTATTTGAGATTTGTAATATTTTCGCATATTGGTTTCTACTGTCGCGATTCTCGCAAGGGATTATTCCACATATTTTATCTCTTATTTCCTAATACCAAGCTAATAATAGGATTAAAGTAGAGTTTAATTATAGATTAACATATTATTAGCCTCCTTGTAAAAAGTGCAAACTCAGTTAGTGCATGGCTATTTTGAGCATACAATCTATTTTAAGAGTGCATGGGTAGTGAAGGTAAATTTCCCACCCCTATAAGTATGTGATGTATTTCACGTTTTGAGATGCGATGTGATGTTATGAGTTGTATTGGAGTTATACTACATGTGTGAGTATGCTCGCATGAATGTGTGAGAATATTATGATGTATTCACTTCTTGTTTTGTGATGAATTAATACAGTGGATCATTGTGGATGGATATTAGTTTTTTATGTCTCTATTCATAGTAATTTTATGGTAAATCTGATTTTAATTGGTTTGATTCATTATGCTCTGTGGTTGTGATCTCGATTCATGTTATGATTTGCACCTAGTTACTTGATCTCTTAATGGTTAATATGGTTACACATGCTATCATCTTGACAAGAAAATATAAAAGAGGGACCTAGTAGCTTCACATGCTTTGAATGAGCATTTATATCTATCCGAATGAGGTGCTAACGTGCCTAGGTAATTAATGGAAAAATAAGACTACATTTAGGTTTCGTTGCCAGGACCTCTTTTCAAACTATTTGCCATGATGTTGCATGATGATGGCATATCGATTGAATCTTGTGGCCATTGAAGATTGAGTAGATGAAGGACAAGATCAGTCTGCATGAAGATATGATTATGGACCTGATTTCAATGCACACAAATGGGTGGAAGTTAATATATATCATGAGATTTATGAAACATTTTCAACCTATTTCCTATAGAATTGTACGAGTGGTTGTCAGCATATGCATCAAAGAAAAAATGGAGTTACAGACCAAGGGTTTGGATGTAGGAAGATTACCAGACATTGTTTGATGTAGATGAACCTTTGAAGTGTGTTGTGGATCATGAGTGGGATGGTGTTGTGCGCAGTTATACTCAGGAGTACATTATTTCTACATATTATTGTCCGAAGGTTGCTGAGTTTGAATTTTTGCGTGATCCTAAAGGATCTTATATCCATGCTATTCCTTTAGCAATTAAGATCTTGATGGTGGTGCTGATATTAGAGTGCCTACCTATGGCTAGCTAGATCTACCATCGCGTGTAGGGGTAGGAGCAAGTGTAGTGAAAAATGGTGGACCTTGTAGCAGAAAGGAAGAGATAAGAAAAATGACTTTAGTATAATGAAGCACAAGAGAGGGAATTGGTGAAGCAACACAAAATTGAGGAGTCTGTGGAGTTGCATACGATGATGTCATGAAGGATTTGAAGCTCACGTAGAATACATGGAGCCAGAGCATCAAGATCTCCCCAACTTAGGAAATCAAAATAGAGAATCCCCTTCGACTTCTGATGAGAGTGTGTCAGAGGAGGAAAGAGTAAGGACTGTGGGTGCACATCTGATCCCACATGACAACCTAGCCCTTGCGCTTAGTGTTCCAATTCTAGAAGTAATCATTGATAAGTAGGAAAGTGTAGGTAATCCAAGTAGTTTCAAGTAGATATCATTTTCCTTTGAATACAAAAGTGCATCAGACAACACATACACCTATGACAACACAGATGAAATCATATTTATTTGGGGGACTGATTAGAGGAATATTTTCTTGTACATCATCGAAAAGAGTGTGGGCATGCAGAACATTGGAAATATGTCTGGAAGTAATACAACTTCACAAAATGTGGGAGTTCATTTTAGTACCATTGTTGGGACTCAATGAAGTATATCCACTTTGGTATGTTTCCTACTATAGGAGGTGGATCGGGAAGATCGGGATGATTGAGATAAAGTGGATCGGGTGGTTAGGGAGGTAGAGGAAATCTGGTAAGCGACTTTGGTTCTTGATCCGCAGCACAAGGTCCACACCCTCATCAACCACATCAAGTGTATTATAAGATGTCCCTCCACTTTCCGGAGTATAGAGGTATTGAAGATGCTACAGAGCATGTGCACAAATGTGACCTGCTATGGTGCGCTAAAGGAATCACAACATCAGATATATTAAAAGCCATTTTGTTACTACTCTTTAAGGGCTATAGAAAGTATGACCCGCATCAAACTGTGGTGGATTATGATGCTTTGCATTCTCGTGTTTCTAGATGAGTTCCATATTCAAGAATTTGAGCAAAAAAGTATCAAAGATACTTAAGGACATTAAATAGGGCTTATCAAAAAGCATTCAGAATATGATGCATGATTTAAAACTTTGTTGTCAAAGTTGTCTTATGACATACATCCTAGTCAACATGCATAATGGTTTTTGGTGGATTTTTGATTCCATTATGAAGGGTGATATCTCATAAGAAATTTTTGAATCCACATGACACTTTGGAAGTAAATCTAAACACCAAGCAGTTTGGAGTGTGGATACTAGAGTAAGTTTGTTCTTAGAAGCACATATTGAAGCTATGACAAAACAATTAGAGAAGCTCTTTGTGAATTTAGCTCATGAGATGCGCAACAAGATATGGTGTACATACTACAAGGTTAAAGGACATACCAAGGATAACTATGCTCATAAGTCGGTGTGCACCGTGCTTTTAGATTGTGAGATCTATCATTTGGACCATGATGTGAGTAGATGTCCCCTCTTACAAAGCACATAATCCAGAAGAATGTGTCTATGTATTGTAAGATTTACAAGACTCATACTCATGACACCGTTGAATGTAGAGTGATTGATCATATCCATGAAGCCATTTAGACTGGTGTGTGCCAGACTAGTGTAGCAAGTGAATCTAAGGAACATGGATAACACCATAATTAAGGGTGTAATAATGGGGATAATAGGAATAGAGGATTTCATGGAGGATATAGAGGCCGAGGTCATGGCGGTGGGAGAGGAGGATTTATTAGAGGAACTTGTTATACTTGTGGATCCCCTGATCATTATCACCATGAGTGCCATCAGAATGTGGCTTGCTCATTGTGTGGAAAACAACACAAATTTGAAGAATGCCCTGAATTATATGAGGACATGAGAAATTATCACAAACAAGACAAGGGTGTGAGAATGATAAAGGTACAACTCATGGTTGACGATCAATGGATGTTGAAGGTAGTACCTACCCCTGAGTTATAGCTTGTTCTGGTTATTAAACGCGTTGAGGCTGCACACACACTTGAAACTCTAAAGTATAATATGACTATAACAAAGCAAGAAGTGATTAATTCCAAGAACCATGATATTGCACATCGTAGAAAGAGGTTTACCAAAAACTATGGACGTTATTAGGGATATTTAAGGAGAGGTTCTGAGCCTTAAGGAGTAGGCGTGTGTGATGGAATGAGCAAAGAAGGTTGAAATCCCTTGAAGGATGTAGATGACTTGAAGGAGGTATGTCAAATGTTTCACCAGAGAACATAATCCCTTTGTTAGGAGAGTGGTTGAGAGAAAAAGTACCATCGCGTAGGTAATGAGCACAAGAGGCAAATACTTCATGTAAATCGCCTCCCCATAATCATGAGTATGATAAGGAGATTACATTGAATGCGGTCATAGATGGATGGCTTCTGAGCAACATTATGATAGATATAGGTGTGGAAGTTAATGTAATCACATTGGATGCATGGAATCAGATGGGAAGACCACCATTGCAGCCTTCTTCGAATGTGTTGTATATGATAAACATAACTCGAGCTAATCCTTTTAGAGTGTTAAAGGATGTGACTATTACAATTCAGGAGCCACATTTACTAGGGACTTTGAAGTGTTATATCTAGCTCAAGCAGATAACTTCCCAATGTTAGTTGGGTGCCCTTGGTGTTATGCGAATAATGAAAATTTGTGCTTCAACAAGGGGTACATTAGATTTGAGAACAAAGAAGAGAACATAATTATACCTTTGATAGATGAAAATGTTGCTCCACATGTTGAGCCTTTGAGTGAAGAGGAATTGAACAGGATATATGTGTACATAATCAAGGACCCTGAGGTAACTAAGCCATATAAGGAAGGAGTGATATAGTGGGATGATGCTTAGTCAATTAGTGATACTACAAGTATTTCATGTGACAACTGGGCATATGGAACATATGAAGGATTTGGGTGAGAGATCAAAAACACCGTTACTCACATGATCAGGCCGCACATGGTTAGGCACTTGAGTTATAACCGGTACCTCGGTATACTGGTGAAGGGAACCCTGATGTATTTCTACGTGTCATGGAATCCTAGTGGAATAATGAAGGAGATAGGAGAAATATGTTAGTATATACTTTACACGAGACAACCGCATGTTGTTCGACAACACACATAGACAACCTTGGAATGGTGAGAAGTGAGAATCACCTTTTCTACTAGGTTCCTAAGGAGTAATGTACCTTCTCAGATATGTGAATTCCATGGGAAGTCCTTGCTTTGCACAACGCTCAAAATTGTGAGAGACTTTGGACAAAGGGGTAGGAGGCTTTGCTACCATCACTCTGGGTGTATAAGTTCTAATCCACTTTAGGTAGCTGCACACGTGCATGGTATGTTCATGCATAATTGATAATAGAAACACTTAGTGGAAGGAGATGACCTCAGGTATGATCCATACTTTTGATTACTTTTCTACTAAACCTCTCAGTTAATGAAGCACTGTAGATTATGAAGTGCCTTACTTTGGGAGATAACATGAAGACTGAGGAACTCTGTTAGATATGTTTGGAGAGTTGGATTTAGAGGTGCACCTTAACCTTGAAGAGACTGAGGAATAGGAAATGTCCATGCTTGGGAAGAGAAGAAAAAGGGTAAGCGGTATGCACGATAAATGATGAGGATAACAACCTATTTGTTAACCACATTGAAGGTATGTGCAAGGTGATGGAAAAAATAGATGAAAAGGTGTATGTGTATCATGATCCAATGAAGAAAAATAAGGTTAATGTTGGAACAGATGCAAATCCTCAAGAGGTCATTATTGGTGATTATTGTCGAAGTAGGAAGTGGAAAAGATTATTGAATTCTTGTGCGACTTTCAACACTTATTTCTTGATGCAGGTCATCACCCAAAGTGGCAATCTAGGCATGTTGAGTCCAAAATTTTAGACTTCTTAGGTTCATTAGGTTTTTAGAGGGTCCTTAGGTGGTATTATTAGGTTTTAGGGATTCAAATTTTAAACTACGAGGTTTCCCTCCACTTTTCTCTATTTGAAGATTTGAATTTCCTTAGTCCAATTTTGGCTTTCTTAGCTTGTATAGGGGTTTCCTAGGTGATTTTCATGTATGTTTTAGGTTGTTATTAGTAAATTTTTGTTAAGGAGTCTAATTTTGAGATGTAATTGGTGTAATAAGATGTAAGAAACTTTATGTAAGATTCTATGTGCAAGTTAAGCCTCTATATGACCTCTTCATGAGGTAACTTGCATATAAACTAGAGTCTTATTTTGAGTAGTTAGTTACAACCCAAGAAAGAAAGCATATACATTTATTTTTAATTGATTTGATATTATTGATCAATCAAGTATTGTAAGAACTTGGAGCTCGAAGGGCATGTTCAAAGGGGTTGTTGTATGTAAACAAATTTGTGACAATTGTTGTGTAGGATACAAACTCGTAATATTTGAGATGCATGAATAAATACTGGTAGGAGCATTATATGGTTGCATTCTAGAATTTTGAAGGTTATTCATTCTTCTAGAATTCATGTGTAATGATTACTCTCCAAAGAAGACCTGTAAGTTTGTTTAGACTTAAGGTAGTTAGTTCCTTATATCCTTTGATGTGGTAATTGTGGAAGAAAGAAGCCAATCGGAACTTAGAAGAAAGGGTTTGTTATAGAGACAACGAGGAAGGTGATTAGAGTGTCATCATATGAGCACAACCTTTATAAAGTTCTAAAAATTAAACTTATTCATATATTTTGTGATCGAGCCCTAACAATTAGAATACTCGCTAAGAAAACATGAAGACAATGAACCTTTGTCTCAGTCACATAATCTAGTCTAGAAGGATTTCTAGTAAGTGTTTAAGGATATGAAAGATAAATTCAACTGATTTGAATAAATTTTATGTTTTGAAAGAAAGTGTGATAGATTTTTGTAAGAAAATACACTCTTGGGCTAACTCGAATGTCATGATCGACACCAGCTAGGGTTTGAGAATAAAAGCCCTAAAACTAATTTTTTTACCTTAAATATTTGAAGATATCATCTTGAAGGCATCATCTAATGAAACAAGAAGGAAATTTAAGAATCTAATGGAGGAAAAGTAAGATATTTGTGATAGTATATCAAGATCTGTCTCCATATATTAAGACCTTGTAAGGATTTGAATTTTGGGAACTTGAACAATATTTTTCAAAACAAACTATATTGGAAGTTTGTACACTTAATGCTCACCCAAATGGGTATTTTAAATAGAAACTAGTTAAAAAGATTTGATCTCCAATCGTAGTTATCTTAGAATTCTAGTTTCACCGTGGCTAGTAGTATGAACTAGGTCTAAGAAGGAGGCTATTAAGGAAAACGTTTTTGTATTCAAAGTTGAACAAAGCTATTTTGCTTACACATTTAACTCTCAAAAAGGTCTCCAAAATTCCATCTAGTTTTCTATATTGAATGGTAGGTTATTCCAATTCATAAGGTTCCATCATCAATCCTCTTAAGAAGTAAATTGGTAATTTTAGTAACAAAGAGAAAGTTTATAATTTTTTTGTGATTTCATTGACTTAGGTGGTTGAAATAGGTTGTATAAGAGGTAATAAATAGAGTTCAAGCCCTGAATGATCCACTCAGAGCATAGGATATCCTTTTTGCATGATTTGATGATTTCTAGTAGAAAGAGCAAGAGCCATTTTTGCAAGCTTGAAACAAAGTTGAAGTGGTTTAAGTAATCTAACTTGGTTAAGTGTATTGAAGAGCCTAAAACCTCTTCCTCATTAGTGGTATCGGAGATTGAAAAGGATATGAAAGTGACAAGAAGAAAAAGAAAGAAATAAGTTGATACGAAAGTGAAGATTTGACAAAATGCCACCAAGAAGAGTAGGTGGAGGTGGAAATAGAGAACAACTTAGAGGTGTTGAGTTGGAAGCAATGCTAAGAAATATTCAAGATAGGTTAGGAGCATTAGAGGTCTCCCAGAGAAGAGGCAAAACATTGGAAGAAGACAATGATGATGAGAGAGAAAGAGAAGTGGCAACAATAGAAGGAGAAGAAGAAGAAGAAGGACCAGAAGTAAGGATACTGAAGGTAGTCATGGGAGCAAACACAAAGCCAAAGATGAAAGTTCCAGAGTATGGAGGTAGTCTACATCTAGAAGAACTCATAGATTGGATAGAAAATATGGACAAGTATTTTGACTTTGAGAACATTGCAAAAGACAAAAAGGTGAAATTTACAATCACCAAGGTCACAGGACATGCAACAATATGGTGGGAATTTGTGCAGCAAGAAAGATTAAGTAGAAACAAAGAGAAGATCAAGAAATGGGACAAGATGGTGGCCAAGTTGAAAGGTAAATTCATTCCTGCAGACTATCAAACTATTTTATTTAAGAAATTGCAAAATTTGAGACAAAGAGAGTCAAATGTAACTGATTATATTGATGAGTTTTATAAGTTGGCTATAAGGTCTAGTCATATATAGGATGATGCTGAAGAAGTGGTAAGGTATGTGAATGGATTGAGGTTGAATATTCAAGATTAAATAAGATTATTTCATTTGAGAATATCGAAGTAGCCTTAAGGGCGTAAGAAAAGTTGTCAAAAATAAAAACTCAATATTTGAGAGGTAGAAGAAGAGGAGTAAGAGGAAGAAATCAATAGACATGAAGAGGACAACAACATCATCAAATAAATGAAAATAAAGTGACTAGTTCACAGTCATAAAGTTCATTTACGAGGTGAATACTCAAGAGGTGGATATGGATACAGGGTAGAGGAAGAGGCAAAGTTACTAGAAGATGCTTCAAATACAAGTAGTTTCTTTGGACATAGATCATTTGAGTGTAATGAATATCCTCAAGCAAGAAACAACAGGGCTAATGAGGCAAGAAATCAAATAGCACATGCAAAAGAAGAGGAGAGTGCAACATCACCATATTTGGGAGAAGAACCTGAAACTGGAGAATCTTTGATGATGAGAAGAGATTTGGTGAATACAAGCAAGCAAGAAGAACCAGTGCAAAGAAGAACCTTTTTTAGGACAATATGCAAAGCAAGAGGTAAGTGCTGCAAGATCATTATTGAAAATGGTAGTATTGATAATCTAGTGTCCACTAAAATGGTAGAAAAAATAATTTGAAGAAGTTCAAGCATCCTAATCCTTTCGAGTCTTCGGGTATAAATAGAGCATTAGGTGCTGGTAAATCACTAGTGTCTAGTTGATTTTAAGGTAGGAAGATATCATGATTATATTTTATGTGACATATTACCCATGGATGCATGTCATCTTCTATTGGGAAGACCATGGAAATTTGACAAGAGATCCATCCATGATGGGTGGACAAATATATATACCTTTGTGAAGGATGGAGTGAAGTATACTTTAAATCCATTGAAGGATAGAAGTACATGGCTTGAGCAGTAGTCAAGGGTAATGTTTATGGGTTTGAAGTTATTCTTTCAATAGAGAGAAGAAGGTGAGGTGAGTCAGAACAAAGGAAGTACAATCAAAATGGTGTGGCAGTGGTTCAGTGGAGAGCATGGATATCGAACAAATTTGCAAAAAAAAGTGAGTATGAATAATGAGAATGGAATTGTAGGTCAAGGTGGATACAAAGATAATGGTGTACTAGTAGAGGTAGATAAGAAATGGTGTGACTCAACATATGAGGTAGAACCAGACCTTGAAATGGGAGAACTCGGTCTGGAAAAAGTATCAAAACAGCCTAATAATTATGAAGTTGCAAAAACAAGAAGAGGGTCAACATGAAGAAGAAGAAGATAAGATAGTTGACATGAAAAAGAAACTCAGGTTTTGAACGCTAATCTCTGTTTGAGTGTTGTTAGTGCAAGTTTGAAAGTGAAAGTAAGAATGTAGCAAAAATCACATAGAGAGATATATACCACACAAGCATAAAAGTTTCTCAATATTGAGAATAAATTGAATCAACAAGAGGTATAAGGACAAGGTATAACTTTCACAATAGTCAAGGAACCTCAAGAGTCCTTCCATAAGAACATGAAGTAGGTGGTTAGACTCAAAAAATTGATAGAAAAGGCAATATACATTCTTATACCAGTTAAGGAGCTTGTGTTTGTAATTCATTTAAAGAACCTTGGAAAGAACATGATACAACTTAATGGTAAACCTAGAGAAATTAATACATCCCAACAACATTCTCAGGAGGTCATGCCAAACTAGAAGCAAAGAAAGAAAGGACAAGAACTAGTTAGCTAGAAAACACATCATAGGAAGATTATTTTCCCCTCATGAGTATGATACAGGGACATCACTCTAGGGGCAATCTAGGCATGTTGAGTCCAAATTTTTAGACTTCCTAGGTTCATTAGGGTGTTTAGAGGGTCCTTAGGTAGTCTTCTTAGGTTCTAGGGATTCAAATTTTGAACTAGGAGGTTTCCCTCCATTTTCTCCTTTTGAAAATTTGAATTTCCTTGAGCCAATTTTGGCTTTCTTGGCTTGTATAGGGTTTCCTAGGTGATTTTCATACATGTTTTAGGTTGTTATTAGTCAATTTTTATTAAGGAGTCTCCGTTTGGGATGCAATTGGTGTAATAATATCTCAAAAGCTTTATGTAAGCTTCTATGTGTAAGCTAAACCTCTATATGACCTCTTCATGAGGTAACTTGCATATAAACTAGAGTCTTATTTTGAGTAGTTGGTTACAACCCAAGAAAGAAAGCATATAAAGTTATTTTTAATTGATTTGATATTATTGATCAATCAAGTATTGTAAGAACTTGGAGCTCGAAGGGCATGTTCAAGGGGTTGTTATATGTAAACAAATTTGTGACAGTTGTTGTAGGATACAAATGCTATAATATTTGAGATGCATGAATAAATACCTGGTAGGAGCATTATATGGTTGCATTCTAGAATTTTTGAAGGTTATTCATTCTTCTAGAAGTCGTGTAATGATTACTCTCCAAAGAAGACTGTAAGTTTGTTTAGACTTAAGGTAGTTAGTTCCTTATTTCCTTTGGTGGTAATTGTGGAAGAAAGATACCAACCCAAAATTGGAAGAAATGGTTTTTATAGAGAAAAAAGTAAGGTGATTAGACTGTCATCATACAAGAATAAATTTTATAAATTTCTGAAAATTAAACTTAACCATATATTTTGTGATCTTAGCCCTTATAGTTAGAATACTCTGCCAAGAAAACAAGAAGACAATGAATCTTTGTCTCAGTCACATAATCCAGGTCTAGAAGGATTCTGGTAAGTGTTTAAGTCTCTAAAAGATCAATTTAATTTATTTGAATCACTTTTATGTTTTGAAATTAAGTGTGATAGCTTTTGTGTAATAAAATACACTCTCGGGCTAACTCGAATGTCACAATCGACACTAGCTAGGGTTTGAGAATAAAATCCCTAAAACAAATTTGTTTTCCTTAAATATTTGAAGACATCATCTTGAAGGCCTCCTTTGATTGAATAAGAAGGGAATTTAAGAATCTAATGGAGGAAAAGTAAGGTATTTGTGATAGTATATCAAGACAAAGATGTCTCCATATCTTAAGACCTAGTGAGGATTTGAATTTTGAGAATTTGAACAATATTTGTCAAAATAAGCTATATTGGAAGTTTTCACAGTTAAAGCTCATATAAATGGGTATTTTAAACATGCATTAGTTGACAATATTGGGTCTCTAATCAAAATTTATCTCAATATTCTAGTTGCGGCAGCAGGCTAGTAGTATGAACTAGGTATAAGAAGGAGGCTATTAAGGAAAGGGTTTTGTATTCAAAGTTGAACCAAGATATTTTTCTTACACATTGAAATCTAAAAAAGATCCCCAAAAGTCCATCTAGTTTGGTAGAGTGAATAGTAGGCTGTTCTAACTCATAAAGTTCCATCATCAATCCTCTTAAGAAGCAACTTGGCGCTTTTAGTAGCAGAGAGCAAGTTTATAATTTTTTTATGATTTCATTGACTTAAGTGGTTGAAATAGGTTGGATAAGAGGTAAGAAACAAAGTTTAAGCCCTGAATGAACCAATAATAGCATAAGATATTTTTTTGCTTGATTTGATGATTTCTAGTATAGAGAGGAAGAGCCATTTTTGAAAGCTTGAAACAAAGTTGAAGTGGCTTAAGTAATCTAACTTGGTTGAGTGTATTGAAGGGCCTAAAATATTTGCATCATTTCGAGGGGATATCATGAATTAAAAGGAGTACACCCTTATTTAGGAGAGATGAGAATCAAACTTAAAGATGGTGTGCACCGATTAGGAAGAGGCCATATACGATGAATTCTAATTTGCGCGTCAAGGTAAAGGAAGAAATTGATAAAATGCTCAACTATGGTATAATTGAGCCCACCGAGGAATCTTAATGAGTTAGCCCCATGGTCATTAATATTAAAAAGTATGGGAGGATAAGTATCTGTTTGGACTACAAAGAATTAAATGATTCATGTGTTATCGATCCTTTTCCCACCCCATTCATAGAGGAGATTCTTGAGGGAGTTGTGGGGTGCGAGATCTACTCTTTTATAGATGGGTTTTTAGGATACCATTAAGTGCGCACAACAAAGGAAGATCAATAAAAGAAAACTTTCACCACAGAGTGGGTAATTTTTAGATACACAGTAATGCCCTTTGGATTGAAGAATGCGCAACAACGGTGTTATCGCGCATTTTGGTACATGCATTTGAGGACTTCATTCATAAATTTTTATAGGTGTATTTGGATGATTGAACCGTTTATGTCATAGTTAAAGACCATTGTGATAATCTAAGACTTATGTTTGAGAGGTGCAGGAAGTTGAGCATCTCTCTGAATATTAAAAAGTGCATCTTTGTAACACCTTTTGGCACTCTATCGCGGCATATTATTTTTAAGGAAGGGTTGTTGGTGGACCCAACCAAGGTCATTATGATCTTGGGTTTGGAGGAACCTAATAATCAAAGTCAAATGCATAAATTTATGGGACATGTAAGGTATTGCCATAAATTCATTAAGGTTTATGGAAAGATTGTTGTGCCCCTAGAGGAAATTTTGAAAGCTAAAGGGAAATTCTATTGGTATGATGCACAACAACATGTGTTTGAAACATTGAAGGAAAGGCTTACTACTGTGCCTATTTTGCACTTTCCTTTGTGGGATAAACCCTTTCATGTTCATGTGGATGATTTTGGGATTGTGATTGGTGCAAATAGGAGAAGGAATTATGGACCACCCTATTTGTTTTGTAAGTAGGAAGTTGAAACTAGTAGAGAAAAACTATACAAATACTGAGTGTGAGGATTTTTATATGATCTACGCGCTACACAAGTTCAGACAATACTTATTGGCAACACCATTTATCTTATTTATAGATCACATAACACTTAAGTATTTGGTCAACAAGCCTGTTTTGTAAGGGCATATTTGTAGATGGATACTACTATTTTAGGAGTTTTAGTTTACAATAATTATAAAACTAGGGAAAAGTAACTCAGGACCTAATCATATCTAGCGACGATGCACAAAGCATTGAGGACACAATGCTAGATGCACAACTCTTTAGATTAAACCACACGTCCTCGTAACTAGAGGAAATTGCAGTATTTTTATGCACTGGACATGAACTTAAGGGAATGAAGACATTAAAGAATAAATAACTTGTAATATGCGTGGCACCTTACTAGTTGATAGGTGGAGATTTATACAATATAGGTTGTGATGAAGTTTTATGCTGGTGTGTTTTGGAGCATGAGAATGAGGTTATTATGGAAGAATCCCATGGGGGAATTAGAGGAGGTCATTATGTAGGTGATGCCACTGTGTGCAATATTTTACTGGCTGGCCTTTGGTGGGAAAATTTATACAAGGATACTAAAGAATATGTCAAGGAAAGTGACCATGTCAGTGCCTTGGGAAGCCTCAAACCAAATATGAGATGCCTTTGAGACCTATTGCAAGTGCTAAACCTTTTGAGAAATGGGATATTGAATTTGTAGGTCCTATTTCCCCACACGCACAAAGGAATGATGCATGCTATATTATAAATTGTACAAAATACCTAACAAGGTGGGTATAAGCAATCATGCTATGACGGATTGTAAATTCGCTACAACAACAAGATTTTTATGGGAAAACATTATCAGTAGGTATGGATGTCCATTGATTCTAACAAGTGATAAGGGAATTCATTTCTTAAATGAGACAGTTAGGATTTTATTATTAGAGTTTATGGTGGCACACCATAAGACTACACCCTATCACCCATAGGAAAATGGTACTGCTGAAGATTTCAACAAGATTCTGGGACAAACATTGACAAAGATTTGTGATGTTGGAAGGAAAGATTGGGATGATAAAGTATCTGTTATACTTTAGGCATATAGGAACACCTACAAAAGGTTGAAAAATGACACACCATTTCAGTTGGTGTTTCTCAAAGAGGCTGTATTACTTGTTGAATTTATGTTGCCATCCCTGCGTATTGCACATGCAGGACTAGCTGATGAGTAAGCTATGGAGGAGCATATAGACAAACCGATGTAGTTAGATGAGAGGAACACCATTACACAATGGATTCAAAATACTAAGAAGGCGAGATAAAAATCATGACATGATAGACATATTTGAAACAAGACATTTGAGGTCAACAAGATGGTTCTCCTATATGATTCCAAGTTTGGGCGCCACCCAAGAAAATTGAAAGTGCATTGGTTGGGAAATTTTTTCGTAACAAAGACACTTGATTCAGTGCTTATCGATTCTGGTGCTACTGGATGAAAATTTGTTGCCCGATTACTTCCATGGGAGTAGGTTGAAGCCCTACTATAAATAATGCTTATTTTTGTTTGTAATAAGGTAGCATTGCCACTTAGATTAGATTTCCCTTTTATGTGTTTCCTTTGCTCATTTTCATGCTTTGTCAATTTGGTTTTGTGTTTTGTTGTAATAAGCGCGCTTACGCGCAAGGAGCTGACTACTATATTTTGAGTTCATGTGCATAAGACTGTACATGCTTTTAGTGTGGGGTGGATTACATATACATGTAGAAGAGTAAATTGGCTGGTGGATGACAACATTGGTTTCTTAGAAGAAAGGTGCTTCAAATAATGACAAAGATGGTGATAATAAGGATTTGAAGATAATTTTTCAGATGTATGACCACGTGTAAGAGATGGGTTTGCACAAGTGTAACACAAGGTATGCACCAACATGGGAAACTACTTGGAATGAGGTGTAGTGGATAGGTACATTGACACGGTGGACATGTGCGAAAGGAGGTCTGTGGCCAAGAAGTAGTGGGTGCACCAAAAGGTTATGACTGGGGCATAGAAGAAAGTGATGTAAAGTGCGGAAAAAGAAAAAAAGTGTAATTAAATCTGAATATGGTGAGTACGTAAGGAGCAATTAATGTGGATTTTTTGAAAATCCTATAAAATGAGCACAAGCGACCCCATTTCTTACCTTGCATATTTAAGTGTTTGCACCCTTAGAGTGAATTGGAGAGTGAGCAAGTGCATAGTGTAAAGAGTAGTTATAAATCAATCGAGTCCGGTGAGAATTTGACACGGCCTATGTTGAATCTATTTTGTGAGAGGTTTTGAGAAGGATGAAGGCATGAGAAGAGAAAAATCATGGCTTGAGGGTTCAGTTTGAAGAGTTAGGGTTTGAAGGAAAGCAATGACATGCCGAGCTCAAAAAATAGAGAAAAATTAAGGGTGAGGACTACAAGAGTAAGCAATGATAAGTCACTTGAAATTTTAGGGCATATTACTAGTTAAGAAAAGACAATGACACCAAGAGAGATACGGCCGGGAATAGGGAACCTGTGTGACAAAGGAGGAGGCACCAAAAACATGGTTTTTTGAGATGTAATTCTGGAGGAATTCATTGAGGGAAGGTTGTGGAATTTTCAGCCGATGAAGTACAAGATCAGCGACATCAATCACCGCATCAAGTAGACCCTGAAGGATATCAAGGATGACACCATTCTGAAGACCAATCAAAGGATGATGGATGGACATAAATTTTACGATAACTCAATTTACAAATTTTTGGAAAACGTCGGGGTGATGTAACTATATGAGATGCCCTTCTTTGGAAAACTAGAATGCTTGTACCAGTGGCTTATGTCGTGAGTCCATGAGGACTACATCTACATTCGGTAAAAGGATGATAATTATAAGGAAGATGATTGGGAAGGTCACTGGATTGCGTGATTCGGTTCATAAATTTAACCATACCTTAGGGATGATGATGGAGTAGATGTTACGATCGTCATGATGAAGTATCATAAGGGAGACCGAGCTTTCAATGTTTCTAACATAGAAGGCCGACTACAAGGGTAGTTATGTGCCTTGTCGATACAAGGTAGGAAAATCAGAAAGGTATAATGAAGTGAACAAGTGCTGGTTATATATCACATAAAAAATGGTGAATAAAACATACTATAATATTTCGAGCTATATTGCAAAGACCATCATAGAGGAAGTGCACATACGAGATAGACAAAGTTGAGAAAATTACTGGGGCACTATCTTACTTCTTCTCGCTATTTTTTGAAATCAATGTACTTGACACGCCAAAAGAGAAAATATGGGTATATTTGATGGAAAATAGGTCTCCAACTAAGAAATTTTCTAAGTTCACTTGTCAAGGTAGTATCTATGGTACTTACAAGTAGTGCATGGACAAATGGTACATAAGGATGCATGATGCATTTGAAGGAGAGTGACACATCCCTCAAGAGTTTCCAAGCATTTTCTATGGACAAGATGATTTTGCAGTGTACCAAATTTTTTTGGGTAGGCTATACATGAAAAGTGGAGAGAAGAGCCCCTGGTGTAAGTTGCCCTTTGCTTTTATAGTGCGTTATTTTAAAGATTGGGTGAATAGATTACATAATGTGAGGAAGTCGACTTTTGATGCAAACAAGGTAGATGTGGATATTCATATCCTATGCAAAACTTATGTCTACCCCAATAAGGAGGCATACGAAGAAAGGGTAGAGTCGGATAATATTTGATGGAAAATAGGTCTCCAATCTAAGAAATTTTCTAAGTTCACTTGTCAAGGTAGTATCTATGGTACTTTACAAGTAGTGCGTGGACAAATGGTACATAAGGATGCATGATGCATTTGAAGGAGAGTGACACATCCCTCAAGAGTTTCCAAGCATTTTCTATGGACAAGATGATTTTACAAAGTGTACCAAATTTTTTTGGGTAGGCTATACATGAAAAGTGGAGAGAAGAGCCCTGGTTTAAGTTGCCCTTTGCTTTTATAGTGCGTTATTTTAAAGATTGGGTGAATAGATTACATAATGTGAGGAAGCTGACTTTTGATGCAAACAAGGTAGATGTGGATATTCATATCCTATTCAAAACTTATGTCTACCCCAATAAGGAGGCATACAAAGAAAGGGTAAAGTCGATAATATTGATATCACTCCTAAAATTATGGTTGTTGGGCAGATAGAGTTCGCGTGCATCTATGTCTATCTCGAGACCAAGATTCCAAGTATGATAAGTATATTCTTTGGCAAGGACTTGTCACTTCCAAATCCTCCTAAGGGAAAATAGATTGTAGGTGTGAAAAGGCCGCTCGAGGTTACACCTCCCAAGCAAGAGGAGAAGGAAGAAGTAAGGATTGACCTTGACGTGGAGGAAGAGGAAAAATATGATAGTACCATGCCGGATCATAGCAGAAGAAATTTACAAAGGTGGAGCAAGAATACTAATGAGGGAATTGGTACATCATAAATGATGATGAGGTCACTAAGGATGATGCATGTCAAACTAAGTAATCTTGGAGAGAAGAAGAAGAGGCACAAGATCAACATCCCCCTTGACAGTGATGAAGAAAAGTCATCGACAAAGATGTGAGTGGAAATGTTTCTCCACTTAGTACAAAAAGTGCGATGAGAAGAAGGGATTGAGGTTGAAGAAATTCAGAATGGCATGTAGTACCCAATGTACATGAGGAAGAAATTTCTACCGGAGATGACATAGAAATAAAAACAATGAGGAGGAGAAGACTGGTGGACTTGAAAGTGGTTTATAATAAATGGGAGAAGGGATACACAAAGGCACAGGAACACATGTAACTTCGAGATAGGTGCACTAATGGATAGAGGGGAGAAGATATGGTATAAACCCTAAACCTTGGGTATATAAATAACCATATATGAAGATTATTCAAGCAAGGTTCTAGATCAATCTTACCACGGAACAATTATACGGTTGGGAGTTGATGGATCCTAACAGGCTAACGTAAGCACAAGGAAGCAACTCTCATGGAGTATGTAGACTCACACAGATGAACCAAATTTTGACGTAGGAAAGGAGGCATGTTTCAAATGAAAAATGAAGAAGATGCCATAAGCAAGACATATGACAATTAAGCCCATAAAGTTTTTGGATGAAAAAGCAAGCAATGCATTAACTAAAATAATAGACAAGGTCGCTTAGAGGAATGTACATAAGGGAGATACCCTTAGAATCATACTCCAAACTTTAAAAGATGAGTTAAAAAGGGAAAATTAAGATCGACAATATGTGAGGATCCTAAATAGATCCTCATGACAAGGACATTAGAGGAAGAAAATGAATTCCTTATGGTAAAGAAGAATGAAACCTTGGGAAGGGAGGAGAGGTTGACGTTGTTGGCATAAAAGTGTGACGCGCTTAAAGTAACCACATACCCTCATGATGAATGAATAAAGGAGTTGGGAAAGTTGATAGAGTAGAGAATGGATGTCATGGATGGCATGGTTTTAGGGTTAGCTAATGTAGTAAGGGAACTAAAGCACAATGGAGAAAATATGACCTTGGAAGAAATGGAGGTAGTACTTGGTGATATTCCCACGAAGGAAAAGAAGGGGCTCAGTGACTAGAATGATTTGAAGCATACATCAAAGAAGAGTACCTTAAGCTTTTGTTACCCATCGAAGACTAAGCGCACTAGTTATTCAACCTTTCCTTACATTATTTCATTTTTTTATTCCTTAAGTCATTTTTTTTTTTGGAGAGATAATGTGAGAAACCCCATTATCGAGGGTGGAAATGATATTAGTGTGGGGCAATGCTAGGCTGATGGAGAAATGACCAAGTATCAAGGGTGCACAGGAATATGTTGGTGCATAAGAGGGGGGTGTGTGAATAGGCATGCAGGTTAGTAAAGTTGCACTTGGAGGTTTTGCGCCCAGAAAGATAACACTCAGGACTTAGCCGATTTTGCATAGAACATGCTAAGAATAGGAAAAATAGATGAAGTACAGGTCACAAAAAGATAAGAGCAAGAAGACTTTAAGGCTAAGAAAAGTGTATTTTGGGAGCAAAGTAGAAGATCTAAGGTCATGCATCAACCAAGCTAATAATAGGATTAAAGTAGAGTTTAATTATAGATTAATCTATTATTAGCCTCCTTGTAAAATCATGCAGTTGTTAGCGCATGGCTATTTTGAGCATGTAGTCTATTTTGAGAGTACATGGGCGGTGAAGGGAAATTCCCCACCCCTATAAGTATGTGATGTATTTTACTATTTTGGGATGTGATACGATGTTCTCATATGTATTGGAGTTATAATGCATGTATGAACTTGCGCACATGAATCTATGACAATATTATGATGTATTCAGTTCATATTTTGTGATGAATTAATACAATGGATTATTGTGGATGGATATTAGTTGTTGATGTCTCTATTCATGGTACTTATATGGTAAATCTTATCTTAATTCTGGTTTGATTCATTATGCTCTATGGTTGTGATCTAATTCATGTTATGCTTTGCACCTAGTTACTTGATCTATTAATGGTTAATATGGTTATGCATGCTAACATCTTGACAAGACAATACAAAAGAGGGACTTGATAGCTTCACGTGATTTGGGTGAGCATTCAAATCTATCTAAATGAAGTGCCAGTGTGCATAGGTAATTTAGTGGAAAAACAAGACTACATTACCACTTTGATTGAGAGTGGAAATTATAGTCCTAGTTGATGGTCCATTTTAAAATAGATTTTAATATCATGTGTATAAGGGAAAATGGATATTTTGGGATACTATAAGGTTTTTGCTTAGTGTTATTCATGGGTATGACAATAATAGAGTCATCCAAGTGTGCTTTCATTTGATTAATCACTATATTGATTGTCATATTTCCATCATAGGCCTATTTTTTCCTAATTAAGATTGAATAATGCATCTCATTTGTAATCATATTAATAAATTCAAAATCACCCTACAAAATAATATCCCCTACCTTGATTTATACATCCTCCAACCATTTAATTGGATCAAATCTCCCATAGTTAGCTAAACTCAATGTCACCAAGCTATATGTTAAGGCATGTGCACCTATTACTTCCCACATGGATCTAGACATCATATTTACAATGCTACCAAAATCAAACACCGCATCCATGATCTCGAGCCTCGAGAATGATATTTAATTATGTATCTACATCCCATGGTTTCTTGGTTTTCACATATCAAGTTATATTGTCGAGTGCATCGTTCCATTTGATTGTATTTTCTAAGATATTTTCAAGCAAGTTAGATATATTATGAGATATATCTTCATTGCACAATATATTGAATATTTTGAGGAGGTCGGTGAGTGTATCTATGAATCCATCTTAATTCAATATTCATACTACTTTCTCATTTACATGTATCCCTATTTTATATAGAATTCAATAACCCTTTCACCTCTTCCAATAACTCCTTTTGTCTTCTGGTCTAGGTATTTTTCCTCGTGTGTACACCCTATTTAGGGCTCTATAGGAACCTCCATGGGTCCCAAACCTTTTTGTCCCATGCATTCTGGTGACATCTTTGAGACTTACAATTTCCCTAGGTACCACATTGACCATATTGAGATTACACAATTACTTCTCCTTACCCCACTTCTCCAAGGAAAGACACTCTTCTACGTTGTGTTATGCAAGCATTTTATAATGTGCATGATATATTTCCCACATTAGATTAGATGGGTATTTTTTCATAATGTTATTTGGATCCATGAAATGGTAGAAAAAGAATGTCTCCAGTATCTTGGGTCAAGGCCCTATCCTCCTTCACTAGTAATCATCTTGATATCCCCCTTACTTCATATTATATAACCTTTATAGGGTACTCTAACCTTGAGATTGATTTTAACATATATCATATAATAATTGAGGTGGAGGTGCATTCTATTATGGTTGGATTTTTGGTGAAGGATGTGCCCAACCCATCATGTTTTTGGACAAGAGGAGTCAAAGTTGGTTTCTACTATGGTGATGGCGGAGTCCACCGTGCATTATGTTAATGAGACAAAGAGGCCCATCCTCCTATGAGAGCCATTTTAATGTCTCATGTAGAGGATTGGGAATTTAGAGATAATTGTGCTTGAATTTTGAATACATTTATAGTTTCTTACTCTTTAAGATCCATTAGAGCTATGAAATCTATAGATTCATGCATGTTTGACTTACAAAAATTACACACTACATTTTTGGTTGATGCACATAATGATTCATCAAATGAAATTTACTCGTGGGATGATCCCATACCATATAAATATCACAATAATATACTTTCTTTGTCTATAAGGAAAAGTGGATTCATCCCATGGTACCTTAGACATTCGGTTTTGTGGTACCCCACATCTTTGCACTCGCACACTAGATGCTCAATCTTGGATTCTTTCCTTCCTACAGCTTCTTCTAACCTCTACATCATAACATCCAAATTATCTTTGGTCTTGTAGTTAACCCTTGCACTATCATTTTTTCTACCCTTATTGTAGCCTCAATTACTTACGATTTTGTGGAAATATTTATTTGCAGAAAAACAAATGAATATTTCTACGCACTCCCTCCACAAACCAAAAACTTTACTACCATCATAAAAGTTAAAATTTATCTTGTTCATCATATTTAAAAATTAATTCTCTAGGATTTTATTTGATCTTATTCAAATCTTTAATGGTTTTACCTACACACTTACCCCTATTGAATTCAAAAATAACACATTTTGAACATCTAGTAAGGAAGTCATGCTCGAATGCATGGTAAATACAAATTTTAGAGCTCCAACCTATAAAGTTTCTATGAGTTCAAACTTCTTCATATTATCGTCGGTGATCCCCTTCACACCCCATTTCATATTATATGTTAATAATTAATGTTATGGGTTAGTAGATTCATCATATAACTACAAAGTTACATATAAGCTAGTGTATGCACCATCATACCTCTCGCAATTGGTTTCTTTCCTCCTTGTTACACTATATTTCTACTAAGATTTTAACTAGTTTACATGGGTTGTTGATTAGTGTTTGCACATGTACTCACACTTAAAAAATTATATGCACACTTCTAATTAAATCAAAGGAACTAATATTAGATTTTATAGATCCAAGAATTATAACTCCATATTTTGGGCTCACTGCGTTATTCTTCTTTACAATGTCCACTTCTCTTTTTTCTAGCACTAGGAAAACAAATGTGTAATTTCTAATTTAAAAAGTGAGATGTGGATCCCTCCCGATTTATTATATCCCTATGTTTGTGGGTGATGACATCAATATTGCTTGCATAGGGTAAAATTTATGTAGTTTCTCCCTTATTTCTCTTAACCTTCTAAGCACTCTGCTTTAATTTCTTATAAAATCCCAATTTAATCTACCTCATTCGAAAAATCCCGAGAAATGAATTCCATATCTAGATCTAGGGACATATATCCTAGAAGAAGGGAATTATCATCTTTTATATGCCTATATGGATCGTGCATAAATTCCTTCTTTGTGAATTGCCTCTTCCCATCTATGCAATACCAAGGTTTCCAAGATGATTTTTTTCAATTGCATTTTAATTCTAAATATAATTTTAAATACTTTTGATTCCCTATCCTTATTATTCTCTTTCTTTCCCTTGTCTACTAAGATCCTTTGTTCTATCCTCTTATTATGGTTCATATCTCCTTCGCATGACCTCCCGATTGCTTATATCCTCATCATTATTTTCTTTCCCTATTATTTCTAGAGACTATCGACCTCCTTCTTTAGCAACTCTATGTACTCTACTCCTACTCATATTTGTCTCACAATTTCCAGCCATAGAACTAGTGTTTCCCCATTTATTTTATTGTCTTGCCTCTCTTTGTAGTTTTTATAATCTTATATTTTCTTCTTTCGATCCTTTTTGGACCCTTTATTGGTCCTCTTCATTTTGTTCCCTTCCCTTCATCCCCCTCCTAGAACCGCATCCTTTTGTTTCCTACCTAACTACTCCATGTCACACGGAATTCGTACCATGGTTGTTTCCACTATCAAAATTTTTACCTAGACGGGTATTTTCTTAATAAACCTTTCCACATAGTCCACTAAGAAGATGTTCTTCAAAAAAATCAAAAGGACTAAAAATTCATATAACAATTTTGGCTACACACATGTCAATTTTAGTTTTTAGCCAATAATCTAAAATTTTTGTCCATTCGATATCTAATTTATATAGTTATCTATCTTGTCTTCACTTGATATGTGCTTCTCTTTGGATCTATTTCAAAAATAGTAATCTTCCAATCTAGATAACTATACAACTAGTTACTCTAGAAGTTGACACGAAAATATTTTGTGAATATCCCCATATATGTGTTCTATCTCGAACATTTTCATAGGCATTCTCATCATAATCTCATCATATTTTACAAAAAAATCATCTTTTCCTCTAGAAATAACTCCACATCCCACTATCTTGATATAATTCTTAGAAAAATTTGGGTCTAAAAATAGAACCATTGTTAATAGTGGTCATTAGAATCACTCATCATGAAATGCTACAATTGTATTATCAAGGATTTATAGATTTAGTGCATTTGTAAGCCTTTTTAAAATGTATTGTAAAGATAAATTATCACAATATATAAATTCGTCGTAGTAAGCTACATGCCAAAATTTTAAAAATGGAAACATACAAGATATAAATAGAGTGATAGATGTCATATAAAATGGACTTATATTACTATAAGGATCCATAAGATATCCCGAATCAACAACCCAAGATCTAAGATAATACTTCTATAAAATATGCTTACGTTGTTTTATATAATCGAGGAAACTATCAACCTTCCCTTCATATTATATTTTCATGCTAAAGGAGAGTTTCATATTCTCTTACAAGGCTAGAGGAGATTTATGTATAAACTATTTTGTCTTATCTAGACTATACACATACATCGAATATTGCACAATATAAAAATTATACAAAATACATCAAGTCAAAATTTTGGCCTCAATAAGCTTCCAACAATGTGTGTCCTACCCTCATCTCAAGATAACATGCGAACATACATGTGTAAAGAGCATATAGAAAATATGTTATCCATCAAACCATATGACACAAAACATATGTAAAGTGAAAATATAGTAAATCAAGTCACATGTAGGTATCGATTTTATATTTTTGGAAATATTTGAATGTTTTTTAAATTTTATAATATTTGTATAAAATAAAAAATAAAAGCAAGAGTTATTTAACATCCAAAAATAATATACACCGAGATCAAATCCTATTGTCATGCATTTTTGCATCTTGTTGTCATGCATTCTTGCTAGCTCAAAAATTTGACCTTTCAAGCATGAAAACTAAGCCAAATTTGAAAATTTGATTATGAGTCTTCCGAATCCCTCTCGCAATCGGTTTGTCTTCTATTTCATGATAATATTTTTTTGTTTGATTGAAATTTTTTGGAAAGGCTGCAAGGGCCATATACATAAGATATATCATGAAATATTACAAAAGGAAAATACTAGATACCAAAGGCACGAGTAAAAAAGGAATTAACTCATAGAAATACCATACATGGTACAAAAACCTCATAATAGAAAGAAACAAAATTGCAGCAAGTTTTTAAAAAACCAAAAATTGGTCGACAAAAAGTCGAAAATGATCTACATATGTGGAATTATTTATGGTCCTTGAACTTGATCCTTCATTCTTTGGCTGCCCCTGCAGTGGAACCTCTTCTTCATCAAAACTTCTCAAAACCAACCTCATATTATTTCCCTTTCCCATTGCCTCTTTTCCCTGCAAAATATCCAACCACTGTCTATAAATGATAAGCTTTGCACTCATACTCTTAACATTCCTAATCAAATTCCTATTTTTAGCCTTAATCGTGCCACCGAATCCTCTAGAGCTTCCATCTTGTTGGAAAGGAACTTAATGAGACTGTTTCATTCTTGAGCACCGTAAGAGGATCCTCTACCAAACTTTGGAGTACAGTTTCTACTTCTTAATCCTTCTAGGCTTTAATTTTCATTTGCATCAACTTCTCATGATCTTCCAAGGAAATAAAATCTTCCCAGTTCTCTTGTAAAATAATATCTAAAACCCTAGTTTTAGAAATATGGGAAGCCACCTTTACTAGAAGAAAAATAAGGCCCTAGTGGAGAGGATCCACCGCCTTTTCGCTTGAAACTCACAAATCAAGGCTTGCAGGAGCAAAACAGAAGAAAGGAATGTTAATTTTCCTATTTCGATGAAAATGATTTAACATCGTGAAGTGTGTCATGATAATATTCAACTTGTAATTAATTTCAATATATTTAATAAGAACAAAAAAGTGTTTGATTTTTTTAAAAGATCGACAATTCCATTGAGTGAAGAACAACTAGAGACTAGCTCTCCACGGGCTCGAAAGGCTAATTTTAGCATTTTAAGGGAAAGTGTGCATCCTACGAGAAGGTTATAAAATACCATAATAATCTAGAGGTGCTATTTGAGAGAAATTATGGTATTAGAAGTGATTTAGGATTTTTTTTTAGGTTTAGGGCCAGACAACGCAAAAGCGGGGTTACGGGTGTATGGAGTGTGTAGTCAAAATTGGGACCTGAACTTCACCAGATGATTGTGGGAGCTCTGTAAGGATTTATGAGGAAATAAAATAGGAATTGGAAATCTAAAGGAATTATATACATTATGGGATCATCACATATTTCACAAGACCCGATTATTCATGAAGGAAGCTCAATCTTAGCAAACACACCTTGTTTTCCTAAAGACAAAAGAGCCAATTTTTGGAGTTACAGGCATAATTGAAATTTGAAACCTATCAATTTTTTTAAAAAATGGTCTTAGGAGTAAAATTCATAGAAAAATTCATGTGAAAATACGTTTTCAAGCCTTGGGAATTGTCTCTTCCAGCTTCTCTCAGATAAGCATGCTTCTCGTACTTAGCCAATTTTTTGAGTGACACATGTCACCTTCTGGATTCACGATGTAAATTTATGTACCTCTTGTTCCTTTCCAAAGGGGAAATATGGGACATAAAAATTTTACGCACATCATCCCTCCTCTATGGTCCCCCATATGACCTAGCTCAAATTTAACGAGGTGTTTATTATGCTAAACACATCTCCCTCTCTTTGCACCACATAGTGACACTTGGCATCATCTAGTTAAGGGGGCATTTTCTTGTCCCTAGTTTCCTAATTCCCAATGCTATATATGTTACAAAAAAAAATTCCCCATCCTAGCTCCTCCTTAGGTTCTCTATACGACCCAAACTCAGCTCCCAAGTGCTAAGACATGCCTTTCTCCATCTCTCCATCCTCTTGCCACGATGCGCCACTTGTCATCATTTGCTTGAGGAAAATTTTCTTATCCCCCTTGTCCCCATTCACAAGGGGATATAGGGACAAAAAAATTCATCCCATCCTTAAGATTTCAAAACCCTAACTTGAAAACATGAGCTGCTTCCTCATTCGTGAATAAAACTAATTGCCGAGTAACTCAAAAACATAAAATAACTACTTCCAAGTTCATTTTCTTGCACAAATCGACCTTTTTGCCACTATTTAAGCCATTAAACTTGTAAAAACACTATATCTCAAAATTAATTTTGTCTAACACGTTTCAGCTAGTCATGATTGTGAAAACAAAGCTTTTCTAATGACACCTCATCCCAAAAACCGATTGCACCAAGATTTCCACCTATTTTTATCCTCTTAGGAAAAATTTTGATCACTGAAGATTCAATCCTCCATTAATGGATACCATCTCAGTATAAATCCTGAAATTATTCATCCAAAAATTTTCCTTTTTATTTACAAGAGTTAATGTGGATTGGATCACGACGAAAATTGGAGCGTGGATCACAATGCAGAGCTAAATCCAAAAATAATGTTTTTGTCGCAAATTGATGCCAGAATGGATAGTTAATTAAAATAGAATATTATATGTACACTCACATGCTAAAAATAGTAAACCCCTCAAAATTTCAAGCTCCAGTTACTCAACACATCCGGAAACAAGTGCAAAATGGCAAGCAATGTAAAACAAGCAATTTTCCCAAAATAACAAGGTTAACAAAAGTATCCTGCGAAAAATAGAAACTTCCTAAAACTAGTAAATCATCATCAAAAGAGGTGAATTGAGCATGTTAGGATATTTAGAAGATCAAATTTGAGAAAAAGGAAAAAGTTCCCAAAATAACAACTTTTGGTCTTACATGCCAAAAATAGAAAGTTTCGGTTTGCGGCAAAAAGTTTGAGTTGGCTCGATTTTCACTCATCTTACTACTTTTTTCCATCCTAACATGGTTGTAAGGTTGTATTGTAGATAAAAAACAAAATTCACCCTCCAAGAGGATCCTGAAGCATCATTCTGACCACTATTGTGCTAAGGAAGAAGGCATACCATATCGAGACGTAATAAGTGAAAGCCGAGAACATTGTGCAATTGGAAAGAAGTTGAGGAGGATCAAGATTTTCATTCAAATTCAATTCATCAAGAGGATGATCCTCATGAGCATGATAAGAAGGATTCTTCATGAGTAAGGAAAGATGTCATATCAAGAAATGCATTCCTTGTGAAGTATTTTTAAACACTTGATCCATGCCCGATAGGGAGCTCACATCTTGAAATTCAATAAAGGAATATTTTGTAGTGTTTCAGTGTAGTGTGTGGGAAAAAGATGAGAATCATTCTCATTCATTCCTTTATATTCCATCTAGAATCAATCTTTCTATCAAGAAATGTCATCTACTTTTATGAAAAACATGAGCATAGGAGGTGTATGAGTTAATCTCATTCAAGAAGTGTTATGGAGCTAAGAAAGGAAAATGTATGTGTTAGTGCAAAATCACATCACCCCCAAATGAGCTCTAAAAATTTACTTTTCTAAGGCAGACTCATTTGGTGTGATTTGCATAACATTGGATCATTCCCCAAGCTATGGGACTTGCAAATGGGAATGATCCTCCAGAGAAGGCTGGTTCCTCTTCCTAATCCTAGCACTAAACTACTTCTAAGGAAGGAAATGTGACTATCTACTCCTAATCTAACAATTCAAAGGGAACAAGGAGAGAGAGATAGAGCTGAAAATAAAGAAATCCTACACTATAGAGGTGATAGAACCGAGAAAAGAGGAACTGCGATCACAAACTCAATCGCACTGAAATGGAGAGAGGTGAGCAATGGAAAGGATGGAAAGATGCATCACAGACCAAGGATAAAGTTCACACATAACACCATTTCAAACCCCTTAAACACAGCTCCCAAAACCTACAATGGACATCAGAGATATGCACAGTATACTTTGCAATGGTGAGAGGTGAGAAGAGACAACAAAGTGAGAAAAGGATGGACAAAATGCATCATGAAACAAATTTTATTGCTCAGGAGTTCACCCAAGACACTATTAATGGGAAAGAGGCAGGAAAATGCCATTACAAAGCCAAGGGAGGAGGCTTAAACTCCACATTTGACCTTGGAGAAGAAAGAGAGAGGGGGGGGAAGAAGAATGAACAACCTTTTACAATGAATCATGCCCCTATATTTATATATTTGATCAGAGAGAAGAAAGAGAGAGGGAAGCGGGAAAAGTGGGTTGAAGCTCAACCACTGTTGTTAATGCTTTTGATAAAATATGCCCCAAATCCATCTTTACTGCATGATTCCTTTATTCAAGCACCTTGAAAGAAGAGGAAACAACGAAAACAGATCGAATCCGATCTGGTTGTTGAGACAGATGGATCCTGCATTGAAGGCTCGAAGACGTTTCCTCCATTTTCCTTTACCTAACCTCCTCAAAATTAAAGTCTCAGATCTCCATGGTGTAAGTGAGGCCGAGATATTTCCAATGGTGTCAAATTTGTAATATTTTGAGCCCTGAGTTGAAAGATACACCCCTTTCTAAGATTGGACACGTGGAGGCACCGCGCTTACTTGAAAGCTCGACCCAAAGTTTTCCTTTGGAGGAGCATCAAGTTGACACTTGTGAACCTCCACTGATTTGTGGGATTTTCAAAGGTCCCTCTTACTTTTAGACTTCAGGCTACGTGGTGAGCCCGCGCTCATTTGGGTCTTCGCCTTAGGACCAACTCGTAGAGATGCACCACGCTGACGCTTGGCATTCTCCACTTGCACTTTTATACTTAGCCAATTTTGAAGCCTGCCTTGTCCACCTTTTGACTCTTTTTGACCATTTTCTACATGGAGGGCTGACAGAAGTTGGAGTCTGCCTGTAACTTGGAGAACAAATTTAAGATGTGGAAACGACCCGACAGAGTCATTTCCTTTGCACAGGGTCCTTTAGTCTCTCTTGGCCTTCGCCACTCCATGGTTGAGTTCTTATGTGACCAATTTATAGGATTTGAATGAGTTTTCTCAGGTTCCTCTTATGCGGGGTTGTGGCCGATCCAATATTTGCACAGGGTGAAATATGGATAACAATATGATCTTCATCCAAAGCACCATAGTCATAATAATGAGAAATAAACTCTATTCCATACACTTTGTAGTGTTCTTAAACACTCGCCCTAAACCTTGTGGTGTGCTCATTGCCATCTCCTCATGTCATTCCAACTGGTGGCCACTTCTATGTTCCTAAACACTACATTCAACAATATGAAGCATCGGGAATCTTGTAGAAGGAGGATATTGTGATCACCATGCCTCAAATTAACAAGTTCTTCATCAACAACAAATCAGTCAATCCATTTCCTTTTCTTCTTCTCTCTCTCTCTCTCTCTCTCTCCATATTCTAATTTTCAATTGAGAATGTACTTTTTTGCTATTTTTTCCTATTCACTTAAGTGAAAAAATATTTGTAAAATGTAAAAGTACTCTCTCAAATTATAAGAGAAGTACTTAATTTGTCTCTTAAGGAAATTGAAAGTCACAAGTGATGGGACATGAAGAGTCATGTGGGGGTAGATGAGAAGGTTGTTTACAATGTTATAAATTGGAATGGCTTCTCCATTCAAAGGATCTGAAAGTTAGTTTTTTTGTAGCAATTGTGGATTGTTGTATGATTTTTGAGTTTGTATCACCATTACACAAGAAATAAGAGATACATTTCTTCCATTTCCTTTTTATGCTTTCTCTATTCTATTCTCTCTATTCTAAAACTTTGCAAGCATAGTGATCTTGAATAACCAAGAAGGAACTTGGTGTCCTTGATTGATGAATCTAAAGAACTTGTGTGTCTCTAGTTTTTAGTTGCTAATTACTTACATTTTTTTTTCCTCTAATTAAATGTGGACCTACTCTGGTTATTGTGTGTGAACTCTGTTAGTGTCCTACTCACAACAACAATAACCTCTCTTTCCTAATTTCTCTCCTTTATCCCTCATCATGCAAATTCCTCCCTTGTACTCCATACAATCACTTTTCCACAGGTTCAGTGAAGTGTTCTTATGTGATCCCCAACCTATTTGGCCACCCCAAAAAATTAGGATAGTTTACATTTAATAATGGGAGCCTCCCCATATATAAGAAGGAGGGCTTAGCCCCATGACCATTGGTGAAACACATAATTTGCAACACAAAAAATTATTTCACCAACATTTTTTGGTAACTCTGTTGGGGAGAGATCTACCCTCATGCACCCATAAAGATCTCTAAAAATACAAAAAAAATAAGATATTTAAAAATCCATAAAAAAAAAAATTAAAAATACCAAAATTCTATTTGAATGTTCAAAAGCCTTGTTGCAATCCTTTTGAAAAATTGCACTTTTCAGTTTCTTTCCTTTCTAAGTACTTGAAAAAATGTTGAAGAAAGAAGTATACCATGATCTGATCATGCGTGTGGCATTGTTGACCCAACATTTGAAGAAAAAAAGAGTTGATTTTAGACTTCCTATTGTATACGCGAGTAAGAAGACAAGTTTGAAAAATCCTCTTGAAGGTCATATTGAAGAACCAATTATAAACCACTAGTCCTCATTCATGAAAGAAAAAAGAAGAAGAAGAAGAGAGAAGATGATAAATGGCAGCATAACACCTGTTCCATGGGGAAAAATATTGTCCATTGGCTTTAGCTCCACCACTTCATGAACTTCCAAAAGGATCAAGAAAGAACTTTCCAAAATTCTATGGAGATGAAAACAACATCTGATGATCATATCACAACCTTCATCATATCATGTGGCATCCTTGGAGTGTAACACGAAGATTTTGTAATGTGGTTTTTCATGGAAACATTACAAGATGTCATTGTGGACTAGTTCTACTACTTTCCATCATGCTCAATTTCTAATTGGGATGATATAAAAATAAGTTTGAAGAAAGATTCAAGACTTTCGAAGATGTTCATGCCCTCCTTGCTCAACTTACTTAGATGAAGAAAGAACCACAAGATTCATGAGAGACTTTGTGGAAAAATTCAACAAGTTGATCAACAAGATTCCCACCATTTCTCATCCTACTGTAGATAATATGAAAAGGTTCTTCATGAATTCCTAGTTGCCTGAAGTTAGTTTCATTCTATGGAGAGTTCAACCAAGAGATTTGGACAACGCTCAAGAAATTTCCATTAAAGTGGAAGATGACCTCATCTTGTCAAGGAAAGATCAAGAATCTTTGATGAAGGATAAATCCCAAAGTTCAAAGATGAGAGAGTTGATTCATTATTGCAAAATTTGGCTAATGATTTGAAAATGTTGAAGAAGGAAGTTTTTCAACAGCATCTCATTAAAAACCAAATAGAAATAAAATTTAGAAGAGCACCCCGAAGGCTTCCTTGGAAGCATCATAGTCAATATAATATATGTGAGGTAAATGAAGATGAAGAGAATAAATTTTGAATCAAAAATTGAAGAGGAAGGAGAAGAAGAATGTGTTAGGATTAGATATTGTGAATTCACACTAGATGAAGAGATTTTGAAGAACCTACAGATAACTACTCCTATGCAATGTTCACTCGATCACAAAAAGGAGAAAGAAGGATCTTATTCTGCTTCCCAAGCCAAGTAATTGAATCCTCAAAAGGTGACTCTATGAAAAAACAACAAAAAAGGAGGATCATCAAAGTCTGCTTCCATAGGGTCAACTGAGAAGAAGCATGAGACTACTTCAACCAAGAATCCTTCTTCCTCTTCAAGTAAGTCTCATTCAACTTCCTTAAAAAATCAATTTTTTTGTTGATCCTAAGAATATCCATGTCAAGGCTTCCATAATCCCTGATGTGCCTACCACTTCCTCATCCTTTGATATCATTGACCATTTAAAAAATCCAAAGTTTAAATTTTGAGTATGAGTACTTGAAAACCCATCCCAAACAATTTGATAGGCTTGTTCAATATATCAAAGGAAGTAGTTTTATTTCATGTTCTAAAAATTCCACTACCAAAGAACTACCTCATGCCTCTCATTCACTCCTTCTTTGAATTGTCTTCTTCCACACCCTCCACCTCTGGGAAGGTAGAACCTTTTTATATATAGCCTTTTTGGTCAATGGGTACAAACTGAATAATTGCATCATTGAATCTGGTGCTTTGAAACATCATCATGCCAAAAATTTTCTAAATCTCTCTCTCTCTCTCTCTCTCTCCTCTCCTACCTTTGGCCATTTCTCTCCATGGAAATGAAAGAAGTACCTCTCTTGTTGGATAGGTCAAGGATGCTTAGGTAGCATTGGAATATTTCCTAACAAAAAGATCATGATGAGAATACTTGTAGCAGACATGCCCACCTCATATGGTATGTTATTGGGCTCAAAATTTTGTCGAGATGTTGGTGGAGATATAGCTAGATTGGTGGTCATATGCCACCATTCTAGTCAATGGTAAAGTGAAGAAACTTCTTCCCATCAGAAAATGAAATACATCGTTCAAATACTAGATGACCCAATAATGAAGATATCCCATGTCAAAATTCAAAGTCTTACAAATTTTTCATGAATTTTTGAGGAAGATCTTGAGCTTCCCATGTTGGTGGAAGAATATCCAAGCATCATAGAGCCAATCAAATAACATCATGATGACTTGATGAAATTAGAATTTGAGAGTATGTACTTCCATGGGATGTGAGCATGAATGCAATTTCTCTATTGGATGTTGATGATGGTCATGAGAGTCTTGACTTACAAAAAAGAAATCTGAAGTGATGAGAAATGCAAATCAAGGAGTGATTCCCAACAACTTCTTGTTAGGTGTTCAATGTTTCAAACCATGTTCTCAATGTTTGACATGAAGTTCCATTCAATGAGTGTGTTTGTGAATTTGAAGACTTCTCTTTCTCATTGGGGGAGAGGATGATAAGAGATAGAGAATGAAAATATGTTTCAGCCTCTTGAATCCAAACCTATTCAAGGAGATGATGATTTCATCATGGAAATGGACTTCCTAGTTCTTGGTGATCAAGATTGGGAAAATGATAATATAAATATTTTAGCTCCAATTTTGTGCTCATTCCCTTTTCATGAAAATGGAGACATTCTCAACAAAAAAATGGATAGATGAAATGGTGAATGCTTGATCCCAAGGCTGATTTTTTCAAAATGAAAATATTCTCAATGGAATTCTAGAATCTTTCAATGTTCACTTTTCTCAAGAGAAGGATGCTTTCACCATGAAAATGGATTTAAGCTCAAAATGGACAAGATGAAGAAGATGATGGTTTCCATGTTGCATACCCAACCTTGAGCTCATTTTCTTTCAAGATAATAAAACACTATGCACATCACATCATATGGGGCAACATGTTGAGAAAGAAAGAGTAAATGTGAAAGAAGATTCTTGGATCAATTGAGAAATAGAGAACATCAAGAGGCTAGTGATAATGATGAAGCTTTCAAAGCATCTGTTGAGAATCAACTCATGAAGATAGTGGTCATGAAGAAGATGAAAAATGAAGAAAAATTCCTATCAAATTACATAGGCCTTGGTATGAAAATGATAAGCCAAGTGTGATCAAGACTCTTCTTCACAACAATGATGGAAAATCAGCAATTGGAATGAACTTGAGAATCAATGAGAAATGGAAAGAATGTGTCAAAAAAAAAAGAAATGAAATGAATAAGTGGGTCATCAATTGCAATAAAAATCATGCTATATTTCTCAAGAAGTTGAGGAAGGTTCATATTTCAGTGAAGCCTGTCAATGGATTTGTGAAGAAAGGCATTTGATGATACTTGTATATGGGTAAGCACTCAATTTGAATTGGTGCTTCAATGAAAGTGGGTTTTCCCCCACATGTACATAGGTGATTTAGGTGATTTAGGATGTTTTCCATTTTTTTGTGTGTTCCCTTTCATTTGTGTTTCCTTTCTTTGTTTGTGTTTTTTTTTTTGTGTGTGTGTTCAATAAAGGAAGTTTCATTGTATGTCTCTGATATGACTCTTGTATAGCCCAATGGATAAGGCATTGGTCCATGTAATGTCTTGATATTTTGGAGTTCTTACTTTTTCCTATCCTCATTTTGATCTAGAACAATTCCCCAAGCTAGAGCTAATATATTTGTCATGCATTTTTTCTAGCTCAAAAATTCAAACTTTCAAGCATGACAACTAAGCCAAATTTGAAAATTTGCTCCTGAGTCTTCCTGAATCCCCATATCCCAATAATTTTTTTTTTATGTCATGATCATATTGAAAATTTCCATGTATTTATATATGATGAAAAAAATCATGTGAATGTGTTTGAAATGGTTTGAAAAGATCAATCAATTCCATTAAAGTGAAGAGAAACTGAAGACTATCTCTCTCTGTAGAGCTCTAGAAAGGCTAATTTTGGCCTTTTCAAGGAAAGTGTGCATCCTCTAAGAAGGTTATAAAGCCCATAATCATCTAGAGGTGGTATTGGAGATCCATGATGGTGTTGGAAGTGATTTAGGAAATATTTAGGAAATTTTTGAGGTTTAGGGACAAAATTGTGTAAACATGGTTTTCAGTGTGTAGGAGTGTGTAGTCAAAATTGGAACCTAAACTTCACCAAGATGATTATGGGAGAGCTTTGTAAGGAGTTAGGAGAAAAAAAAATAGGAATTTTAAATATTAAGGAATTATCTACATGGTGGAATCATCACATTTTCACAAGACCTAATTATTTCTCAAGGAATCTCAATCTTTGTAGACACACCTTATTGTCTCGAAGAAAAAGGAGCCATTTTTGGAGTTTAAAGAATAATTGAAGTCTAAAACCTATCCATTGTTCTTTAAATGGTATTGGGAGTTAAAATAATATAAAATTTCATATGAAAATACCATATGGAGCTCCGAGAATTGTGTCTTCAAGTTCTCTCTTGTGTAGGCATGTTTCTCATACTTAGCCAATTTTTTGAAGTGACACATGTCACCTTATAGCTTCATGGTGAAATTTTGTGTCCCTCTTTTCCCTTTCCCAAGGGATAGAGGGGAAAAAAAATTTACCCCACCTCATCCCTCCTCTTTGGTCCCCCATATGACCCATCTCATCCCGACAGAGTGCTTATAAAGCTAAACCCATCTCCTCTCTCTCCTCAACTGCACTTGCACTGTGATGACAAGTGGCATCATCTGGTTGAGGAAAATTTTTTTTGTCCCTCTTTCCCATTTTAAAAGGGGATATAGGGGACAAAAAATTTCCCCATCCTATCCCCCCTTATGGTTCTCCATATGACCCAAATTTCAGCCCTCCCATGCTCAAGACATGTTTTCTCCATCTCTCTCTCCTCTGCACCACAAGAGTGACACTTGTATCATCATCTTCTTGAGGTGAATTTTTTGTCCCCTTTTCCCCATTTTAAAAGGGGATATATGGGAACAAAAAAAATTTTCCCCATACTCAAGCCATAAAAACCTATTTTAAAAACAAGCTTTCTCACCCATGAATCAAAAAACTAACTATTTGGGTAACTCAAAAAACAAAAAACTAATTTTTAAGCTTTCAAGTTCATTTTTCTTACACATTTCAACCTTTCCTCCATTTATAAGCCAAAAAACCTAAAAAAATTTAAAAAATATATCATGTTTCCTAAACATGTTCCATACCAGCCATGACTTTGTGCAAAAACAAAGCTTTTCCCATGACTCCTCATCCCAGAAAACTGATTGCACCAATGTTTCCATTGATTGCTCTTCTCTCAAGAAAACTTGTGATCATTAAGCTTCAAGATCCTCCATTAATGGATTCCATCATAATATAGGCATGAAATCCTCCATCCCAAAATTTTCCTTTTTTGATTTGTAAGAGTTCTAGTGGGTGGATCACGATGAAAATTGGAGCATGGGATCATGGTGCAGAAGTTGAATCCAACAATGGTGTTTTTATTGCAAATTGATGCCAGAATGACCAATTACTAAAAATATAATATTATATGCTCACTCACATGCTAAAAATATTAAACCTATAAAAATTTCAAGCTCCGAGTTACTCAACACATCTAGAAACAATGCAAAATGGCAAGCAAGGTAAAATGAAATTTTCCCAAAATAACAAGTTTGAAAAAAACAACTTGCTAAAAATAAACTTTCTAAAAATGGTAAAATCATCATCAATGGAGGTGAATTGAGTGTTTTAAGAGATTCAAAAGATCAAATTTTGAAAAAAAAAAATTTCCCAAAATAACAGCTCCTGGTCCCACCTACCAAAAATAGAAAGTTTCAGTTTTCAGTGCAAAAATTTAGTTTTGGCTCCATTTTCACTCATCTTGCTATTTTTTCCATCCTCACATGGTTGTAAGGTTGTATCATAGATCAAAAAGAAAATAAACCCTCACAAAGGATCCTAAAGCATCATTATGATCAATAATTGTGTCAAGGAGCAAAAGAGGCATATCGAGGTGCAACAAGTGAAAGTCGAGAACATTGTAAGGACTAAAAAAGAATTTGAAGAGGATCAAGAGATTCATTCAAATTCAATTCATCAAGAGGATGATCATCATAAGCATGATGAGAATGATTCTTCATGAGTAAGGAAAGAGGTCATCTCAAGAAATGCATTCCTCGTGAAGTGTTTCTAAACACTTGATCCATGCTCGATAAGGAGCTCACATCTTGCAAGTCAAGTAGAGGTGAGAGTTTGTAGTGTTTTAGTGTAGTGTGTGGGACAAGAACATGGAATCATTCTCATTCATTCCTTCAAGTTCCATCAAGATCATTCTTTCTATCAAGAAAGGTCACCTACTTCCATGAGAAACATGTGCACATGAGGTGTATGAGTTGATCTCATTCAAGAAGTGTTCTAGAGCCAAGAAAGGAAAAGGTATGATCTTTGTTCAAAGCACCATAGTCATAAGAATGAGAAATCATATCTATTCCATCCACTTGGTAGTGTTCCTAAACACTCACCTCAAACCTTGTGGTGTGGTCATTTCCATCTCCTCATGTCATTCCAACTAGTGGCCACTTCTCAAGAATTCATTTAGGGGCCATCCCTTTCACCCACAATGTGAAGGCCTATTTCAGTAAGTGAGGGACAAACATCAAGAGGTTGTGCATCATGGGGAGTGTTTTTGATCACTAATGAAAATTGTGAAATCCTAAGGAGCAAGAGAGTGATCCTCACTCTCATTGTGAGATCAAGAAGGAATCATCATGAGTGATGTCCCATAGTCATCTCAGGCTCACATTGGGAGGTCTCACAACAATGTTCCTAAACACTCATTCGTAGTTTTGAAGTGTCGAGCATCTTGCAAAAGGAGGAGATTGTGATCACCATGCCTCAAATCAGCAAGTTCTTCATCAACAATAGATCAATCAATCAATCTTTCTTTCTCTTCTCTCTCTCTCTCTCTCTCTCTCCATATTCTAATTTTCAATTGAGAATGTACTTTTTGTTATTTTGTCCTATTCACTTAAGTGACAAAAAATATTTGTAAAATGTAAAAGTACTCTCTCAAATTATAAGAGAGGTACTTAATTTTCTCTTCTAAGGGAAATTGAAAAGTCACAAGTGATGGGACATGAAGAGTCATGTGGGGGTAGATGAGAAGACAATTTACAATGCTATAAATTGGAATGGCTTCTCCATTCAAAGGATCTAAAAGTTAGTTTTTTGTAGCAATTGTGGATTGTTGTATGGTTATTGATCTTTGTATCACCACTACACAAGAAATAAAAGCTGCATTTCTTCCATTTCCTTTTCTTATGTTTTCTCTTTTCTCTCTCTATTTTGTAACTTTGCAAGCATAGTGATCTTGAATAACCAAGAAGGAACTTGGTGTCCTTGATTGATGAATCTAAAGAACTGTGTGTATCTAGTTTGTTAGTCTTGCTAATTACTTACATGGTCCTCCAGAGAATGTCAGCTTCCTCTACCTAATCCTAATGCTAAACTACTCCTAATGCAGAAAATACACCTAACTACACCTATCCTAACAATGCCAAGGAGATAGGGAGAGAGAAAGTGCATGAAAAGGGAAATCCTACACTAACGAGGTGATAACACCAAGAAAAGGGGCGAGATACTCTGTTGAGGGAGGATGAAATAGGGAAAAAGGGGGCTGAGGGAGGTCAGACAGATGTGACACAGACCCAGATCCTAATCCGCCATCAAAACTCCATGAAACACAACATCATGAACCTACAAGTGAAAGAACATGCACAGAAAACAAACATGAAATGGAGAGGCAAGAAAATACAATAAAAATGAGCTAGGGTTGAAGAAACACCAAAAACACAATTTTATTACTTTAAAGTATGCACAGACCATTACATGGATGCTCAGAGGCATAAATACACTTGTCAGGTGCAGGAGAAGGCTTATAGCTCAAATGGAGTCGAGGGAAAATTTTGCAAGAGTTTCCCTAGCTCCTAGAATGTCTCTCTTAAAAATGAGGGGTTTAAGTTATTTTATAGACAATTTTCACCCACCCTCATTAAAGAGGTATGGGCACCCATACAAATTCTCTTCCCAAGGGTACTTCTGTCAGATGAAGACATGGGCACCATACCACATTAAATCCATTTGTTGAGCTGTCATTCATTCACCTACCCTCGTCTGGCTTGGGACTTGTGAGCTGCCCAACCATGTGACCCATCCAACCTGCAGTCATCCAAATTGCAACCATCCAACCTCCACCATTCAACCTACAACCTTTCAACTTGCGGTTATTCAACTTGCAACCATCCAACCTATAGTCATCCAACCTACAATGTCCAACCTCGAGCCAACCAACTTGGCCGCATCGCACAACCCTTAGCGACCAACCTTTAGTCATCCAACCATGAGCCATCCAACCTCTAGCCGTGCAACCATGAGTTGTCCAACCTCCAGTGTCTAACTCGTAGGCGTCCAACCCTTATGACCCGCTCAACCCGGCCGCATCTTGTTTAACCCGCATCATCTAATCCCCAACCATCTAGCCTACGGTGATGAACCAACACCCATTCAACCTACACTGTCCGACTTGCATCCGACCAACCAACAATGCGCTCAACCTTGACCCGACACATCTAGCCATACCGTCCAACCCTTATGACCCATCTAACTGCGGCCAACCAACCAAATGGTCGTCCAACCCCCACTGCCTAACCCGCGGTGACCAACCAATGATCATCCAACCTTGTTGACGACCAACCATGATATTTTACATGGCTTGTTAGCTCGCTACGAGTAAAGACCAAATCGGCCAAGCCAAAACATAACCTTCCTTTCTCTTCTAATGGGGTTGAACTTTGACGGTCATCCGCACGTCCAAGAATTATGAATGACTAAGTCCATTTATGATGATTTATCCAAATTAACTCTGGGGGGTAAATTTAGGATAACACTAATAATGGAGCTTCCCCATACATAAGAAGGAGGGGCTTAGCCCCATGACTATTGGTGGAAGCACATAATTTGCAGCATGACAAGTTATTTCACCAACAAATCCTATAGGTTCTAGATCGACCATATGTTAGAGCTTACAAACACAAGGGCCATTTAACTATCTAATTTTACAAATTTTGCATAATGTCATAAAGTATTCCTCATAAGTGTAAGGTGGTTCTTATTCTACCATAGCGAATTTCCAATGTCTTGTATTATGCTAATAATTGGAAATACTATCATGTCAAATAGTAACAAAATTATGAAGTAGAGGGAAATTGATGTTGAGACTGTGTTCATCAAGTTCCTTTTAAGTGTCGTAACCAAGATATTCCCAAGGAAAGAGGAGTGGGTTGAGGGTCAAGGGTGATCTATACTTTAAAAGCTGTTAGTACATGTAAGCCATAAGTAATAAATAACATAATGTAACACCGAAAACTATGGGATGAAATAAGGAGTGAGATGCTATTTGATGGGGTAAGACAAAGAGTGTGCAATGCTTTACAAGTAAATATATTATTCTTTATATCCAAATTAAGAAATACATGTTCCATGTATATAAAGCGCACTATTACAAGTATCAAAGTGAGGCCACTTGTTGGATTCAACCGCATCAAGAGAATATGAAAATTTAAATTTTGGAGATACATGAAAAAGTATATTAATTGTACTATTGACTTTTAGTATATTGATTTTAGTTTCCAATGCTTGAAAATGATCAACATCATGGCTAGAAAGACGATTATAATCACAAAAGGTCTTGATGTGTTATTGAGAAAGATTCTTAATAGAGTGATGGCGTGTAACAAATAATGTTAGTAACTTATGATCCAACAATACGAGATAAGACCTGTTGTGGTGTATCCAAATGTTTAGGAATAGTAACAAAGCTAAAAGTAGTCAAAGGATTAAGTGTATTAAGATAGTTATACATATTTTAGGAGTGATCAATAGTGGGCGTTATATTAACAATAGATGTTGTCATCAAATGGACTCAAAAACATTGAAAAAGGCTCAAGATGAGTAAGATTGCATGTACCATAAGTAGGCTTGGTCATGTTAGGTATAGTTGACTCTATAAGAGGGGAATTTTTAATATTTATTACATGACACATTAACTAATAATGTCCATGCTTATTAGAGACAAAAATAGAATGAAACATGGATTCATCCTAAATCTGTGAGATTAAAATTGATTTTTCACTAACTTTTATTAGAGATCTATATAGTATCATCATCTCTATCATAGTAAACAATGAAAACCCCTCTTGTTTCTATACATTAACTAGAAAAATCAATTCAAGAAGATCCTTATGATATATTGGTGGTGTTATAAGAGATAGTACATATTTATATTGATTAAATGGGACCTTAGCTATAAGAGGATACAATGGAATTTGGGTTAGCTCAATAAGAGGATGCACAAGAGGTGTAGTATCATGGATTTTACTTGAATCATCAATCAAATATGTATATTACTTAAATCCATAAGAATAGGCTATGATGAAGAGGTACCGATAGGATCATTAGAAAAAAACAATAAAACATGTAATATTTGAAAGGTTCATCATCATAAATAATAGTGTACTCATATCCATCATGCATAAGTTTGACATAATGATGAACAATATATGGTATAGCCAAATTAGACACCCAAAGTAATTTTTCCAAGTGTCAATCATGATACATTATCAAATTCTCAAATAGTAGTTGTAGTCCATTCAATTGCATTCATAGAGATACCCATTTGTTGAAGTAAGGATCTAGACCATAGTTTCAACTCAGACCTACTATCATAAAACATAACTTAATTATAAGTATATGAATCCTTGTAGTAATGAGTAATGGTAAAAATTGATCCATTATATGATTAGGAGGAACCTTAGTGGGACTAAAATTAATAGCCTTGTCCATGGTTTTAAATGTGTCCATGATAGATGCAAAGGTAAAATGTTGATAATAATTAGGTATAATAGAATACCACAATGCATCTTATAAGATCTCCTCGTAAATATGGGCCTTATTAAGTAATTCTAGAGTAGATATCTTAGTAGATATATTGTTCAATTGATATATTATATCATAACCTTGGAGTAGATCATGAGGCTTAGAGACATGAGAAAAAGGTGGGGAAAAGGTTGGTTTCCCCCAACTGGTTGCTTATTACATATTGTGTTAGAAGCATAAAATTTGGGTCTCAATATATGATATGTTTAGTAGGGGTGAAATAAAATAATGTATACAATATCTTAGATACCTAGTACTAATACGTATGATTTTTGATTATACATCAATGTAAGAAGGAGCTGATTTAGGATGAGTATAAATACATGTAGGATTAGTATGTGGGTATTGTCTCTTCGGAAGAGCATGGGTATATACCTAGTTAAAGGGATGGTATCCCATATTGGTTTAAGGGAGTGGACCCTTATGCTTGAGTTAAGATTACAAAATATTTAGAGGTGATCCATGAAGATATTAATGAGAAGGAATCCAAGACATATCAGATGGATCACGTACTAAATAAGGGAGGAGAAGCCTTGGGAAATTAGGATTTGATCAACAAGTAGTTTCATTAACCGATTTTACCCTAAAATGAATAAATAAGAGTTAGGAGGTTAATGTGTTATTATTTATCTAAAGGTCAAGGGGTTAGTTATTAGGTGGTATAATCATATTAAATAATAACAATTAATGCATACATTAGAATATACTCTCATTGGAAATTTTCAAGATATAACTTGGAAACTATTGATAAAACACAATGAAGTGGATGAAATTAGCTGTTTACAAAGGTATAAAGTTGAACTGGTAGTGTGGAATGATTATTAAGTCTAGAAATGATTGGTAGTGGTTTATTTCATGAATTGGAGTGTGAAATTTGGTAGGTATGAAATCATTTAGCATGTATGGAAGTGTTAGATGGTTGGGTACCTTTTAAATGGTTTATATGGAAATGTGGTGACACTTTATAGATTTCTATGTGTCTAAAAATGAATATGATGACCTTCACTATGAAACCCTAGGTGTGACACATTTTGAAACCTCTTATGTAATGCGAAATAACTTAAAACTACTAACCATGACTAGGAGAACCTGATAAAAGGTTAGAGTTTGGATTGAAGTGTAATATGTGCATCACCTACATTGGAAATACTTTGAAGAGGCCTCAAAATGTACATAGTTCTCCACCTATTATGTGATATCTATATGGATGCAACTAGCTTAGCAACTTGATCACTTGATGATGAGAAATAATGGCTTGATGTGCTTAAATTGAATTGGCTTTGAAGGTCTCTAAATTGAGAAGTGTGATTCTTGAACTTAGTTAAGAGTACTTCAAACCTCTGAGGGGGGCTGCTCCTAGATTATTTGCTACTTTGAAGGGACTGATAAGAACTTGGAGTGCTTTTGGAATTTATTTTTCAAGTATGTTCTTGAAATTTCTAGGTGAGTTAGACCTACTTATATAGGCATTCATATATTTATTTTTGCATTAGGGCCAACTTATAGGATATGAACCAACCCATAAAAGATATCAAACTGAAACATTGACCGTTGGGTGGCTAGAAAGAAACAATTAGCTATGGATTGAATTATTGGATGGTTCGGTTCGGTTGGAAAATAACATACATGTAGTTTTCAGGGTTTTACAAAATGTTGAGAATGATGCATAGGAGGAATACACTTTGTTGTAGACTAATGCAATTATTTCTTTGAGAAAATAAAAAGTGTGAATAGAGAGGCACATTATATAAGAGAGATAATGAGAAGTCACCTAGGATTGGAATGTGTGTGCAAGTCATGCTTTAGGGAAAAGATAATATTGCCATTGCAAAATCTATGTGTCCACATATTTTTGTCTTCTTTGGCCTCATGTATAAGAAAATTACTTAGATAGATTTGAATATAAATGAAAATAGAAAAAATAAAGAGAAATGATCACAATATGCAAGTAGAATGACTTATCTACTTCAAGGGGGAAAATCCAAATCATACAATAAGACTCAAATGCTCAATATGATGATAAACTAATAGCAAATACCTCCTATATATACCCTACTATGCTATATAAACCACCTAGGATGACCTACTAATCATATGAAAGCATAAATAAATGAGATATGATATATAAAGAGATTATGTTAGCCAAAATTCAGCCATTCATATCACAATATATGACCTAGGATTAAGGGCATAAGACGCCCCTCCCCTTCAAAGCAAAATTTTCTTTAATGTTGGGAATTTTTGTATACTTCTTACACATAGTCCTCCATGTTGATGATCTATAGATGTTGGTACACAATATGTTTCTCCTCTCATGTTGTATCTTCATTGTATTTATTCTTCCACTTGATTATATACTCATTAATTAATCTCTTCTTCACTCTTTTAGTGTACATCTGAAGATTTTTCTCAAGTTCCAAACTAATTTTTCATTCTTTATCTAATTTAAGCAACTTTGTCCTGGCTAAAACATTTTGTGTAAGCTTACTCTCCAAGCCATAAATGTGATAGGCATGTGAAAATGGAAAACTCTCTTTAATACTAGAGAGCTTCAAATATTCAAAAAATTGAATCTTATTACCATCCACTTGAACTTCCTTTATATTCTTTTTCTTATGGATGCACTCTTCAAACTGAAATATTGAAGCTTCCATATTTGGAGCTACACTATTTGAACTCTTATCCTCTATTTGTTCTTCAACTTGATCCTCTTCCTCTCCTTCTACATCACCCATAGCTTCTTCTTTTTCTTCTCCTTCTCCTTCTCCTTCTCCTTCTCCTTCTCCTTATTCTCCTCCTTCTCCTCCTCCTCCTCCTCCTTCTCCTCCTTATTCCTCTTCTTCTTATCATTCTACCTTTCCTTATTGTTATCCTTCTTATTCTTCTTCTTGCTCAACATCATCATTATTTTCTTTCTCATCCTCTTATTATCAATTTTTCCATTCAACCAAGAAAACTTATTCCATTTTCTCCCAAGACTAATATGAACTTTCTTGATTCAATTGAGAGACCTAACTCCACGTTGGATCATCAAGACAAAATGAAACCCAAAACCACGTCCTTTTATATGAAAAACTATTATTATTAAATTGGACCCACCATTCTCTAAAGCATCAATATATCCATTTCCATATAAAGATGGGATCCCCATGATGCAACAAAATTAGGGTTTTGAAGAATAAACTCCTTTAACCAAGATTCAACTATCAAATTTTATAGCCTTAAATTAAAAAATAAAGAAAATAAAACCCATTTAATTTATTGAGAGATTTATGAAAATGTAAACAACTTCGAAAAATTCCAAAAATTATGGCCTATAGAGTATGAAAACCCTAATATTACAATAAGTTTCAAAAATAGATCAAAATAAACGATTTTTGGTGGGTAAACTCCTATTATTATATTGTAAATCCAAGAAAACATTGGATTTTTTTGCAAAAGCGTTGTGAGACATAAGGAGTCCTTAAAATTAGGGTTTCAACATGATTTTGGCCCAAATAGAACCTCTAATACCACTTATAAGGAAATCACTTAGATATAAACCACATGGGTGAACCTATAGGCATATGAAAGCATTGATAAATGAGATATAACATAGTAATATATTATGTTGGCAACAATTTGGCCTTATATATCCCAATCTATGACATAGGATTAAGGGCATAACACCTTACTTTTATTTTTTCTTATCTTCCTCTCTATTTTCTTTCATCATGAATGCCTCTTCTTATTTTTCTGTCATATTTTTATCTTGTGTAGAATTTTTCTTTCTCTTCCATCTCTTACACAATCTTATTTTCCTCTTCTATAGTTTCCTTTTTCTAGTGCACTTGTGCTTCTAGATCTTATGTCTCTATGGGCTTTAGAGGAATCATCTACGTGGGTGGAAATTTTTGAGGGGATGGATTACTTGTGGTATCTAAATGTTTACAACCCGAATAAATAAATAAGATTATGTTATTATGTTAGGTTCTTATTTATTCAAAGACATATGAACAATCCATGTTATATATTTTAATTAATTAATACACATTAATGTGTAAAATAAAATATAGATCCAAAATAAAATTATGAGATAGAAATATTTATAAATGATTTCTTAAAACACAAGAGGATAAGTGCACCTAGTTGAATATGGAGCTAAAAAGATTATCTAGGTGCACAAACTAAGAAAAATATAGAAGTTCTTCATATTTGGAACTATGACTACAAATTGAGGTGGTACATAACTGTATAATATGTCCCAGAGCATGGTATATCCTAGTTCTAAGTTGTATGGTTTTGGAAAAGGATATGGTGACACTTTGTAGATTTTCACGATCTTTAATGTCCTAGAACAATTTTCTTGTTTGATGTTTGGCAGGCTGATTGTTTTTAACTATAATGAAAACGTTATTAAAAATGCATCCGAGGCATCGAACTTGAATACATCCCAAAAGTATTGAATTGTAAGAGTCTAAATTGTTAGGATTTATTAGCTCTCACATTATGAGTGTGTGAGAATATGCTTGTTAGATATATTTGTTCACATAATATTGTGAGAAAAATATTATTTTGGTGGTTGAAACAATCCACCTAATATTAGTTTGAGTAGTTCGTGGAGATGGAATGGGACTCCTTGATTTAAGGAGATCATATTTGAATATATTTTTAATCTACATTGTTGAATATATAAACAAAGAGTATACTTTGTTTTTACTATTTTACAATTCTTTTACTAAATTCTCATATGGTAGCACAACATGTTTAGGTTCGATTTGTGGATCGAGGGAAACTTTATCGAAGCTCATGTTTGTCCATTTATAAGATTCATGAGAAGTTATTCATACCTCTATATGAAATAAATTTAGTAACATCGCTTATGGAAATTATATGGGGTTTTAATGTTCATTATGTGATGGTTCAAATATTTTAGTACCGAGATTGATTATTTTTGGGTGTAGTGTAAATTTTTAGAAGTTGAAATTTGTTTATGTAGAGACCAAATGACTTATGATATTTGTAGCACCCTTCTATCATACAGTGCTATTGTTATTATTACTTCACAATTCTATATCTAAATGTGTATCTACATTGCCATTTTGAATTTTGACACTTATGCAAAACCCTCATGGATCATATTATATCTCGCTAGTGGATGCAAACTTGTTGTGAGATTGTATATGCATATGCAAGATTTCTTATATTTATCTGTCATTGGTCAAAATTGCATTCCTAAGAGTTTTCCTAAAAACTTGGTTAAGAGAATTTGTAAGCGAAAAATAACACCAATTATCGGGACCACGAGTATTTAAATAAATCCTCCAAAGACTTACATACTCCACCGCTTATAGTTTTTGGTTTAGATGATCAACATAGATCCACCATCCCATCTCGTACTCCAAAACTCATGCATGCTCTTATGTAGTACTACCAAGTATTGTTCCCTCTCTCCAAAGTTGATTTAGGTGATTAGGGTTTGTCTTATTATTGTTTTAGATGTTTTAAGTATTTCAAGTTATAATGTGATAGATTACTATTGGAACTAACCATTATATTACTAAAAATATAAGAAATTTACATTAGTAGGGGCAACCAGAGAACTCACGGCCCCCAAAAAATGCATCATATGCAACATAAAATACACAAAGGGATAACATAAAACACGATAATTACATAAGAAATGAGAGCACTAGACACATGCTTTGCCACTCCAAGAGGAGGGGAGGATCATACCGAGGAGGGATGTAAACTCCACTAGATGGCTTGGTCGAAGGGGGGTCCACTTGCCAACCATCTTGGTAAGGCATCTGCATCTCGAAGAGGAACAATAATCCCCCAATGAGGGGATGGATATCTATCCAGAGGATAAATGTTAGGTGGAGGAGAGGCCCATCATGGAGAGCTAGTAGTGCCCTTCCCCTTAGAGGCGGGCTCCAACATGGACTAGAAATGGACATAGCTAAAGGATGACCTTGAGGAGATGCAGAGCGGTGGCTACGAGAGTGGCTCCTGCGATGCAATCCTAGTGGAGGTGGCCACCAAGGCGGAGATGGACAAGGTGACAGAGGCATAGTGTTTGGAGGGACTCGACTCATCATACATGGCGCACTCCCTTAGTGTACAAGCAAATCATGCAAATGACAAAACTCTAGGGCAACCTTCTCTGCTTGAAATTTAGTTTGTATGTGCACAATAGACAAGATAGCCACTTTGTCATTAGTGTAAAACAAGGAAACAAAATGATCATTTTGGAATAACATAGAGTTTTGCACTTTTCGAATATGAAATAAAATGCAAGCTCTAAATAGTTGCCACAAAGTATCAATATAATGAGGCCACGGGCTGAAATCCCTAAACAAAGTCAAATAAATTATTCAGGGTGGAAGGGTTGAAAAAATAATATGATAGATTTTTGAATATAGTCATCAAATATGTTATGTTTGAAGTGTTCAATAGTATTAAAGTCATTTTGTAAACCATATTAATATTTTGTAAAAATGTTAAATAGTTTCTTTATATTTTTCTATTATAAAAGTCATTGGAAAGTATTATTATTATTTTGTAAAATTGCAAAACAATTAAGTCTTAGGTATTTTGATCTTTAAGTATATTATATGTGTCGAAAGTTATGTTGTTTTTCTTAAAAATAAGACTCAAGTTATCAAAAGTTTTTTCGATATTGTCTTGTCATAGTTGTATCATCAAAAGTCCAAAAAAACACAAAAAAATTACCTTAGGGATGCATTTTCGGTGTTATCGATGTCTTATGAAAATAAAAGTGTTTTATATTGCAGGAGGAAGAAAAGAATAATCACAATGTGGAAACAAATGTGCTTCAAGATTGCTATTGCCGAGTAAGTCACACATTCATTGGAGGATGGAGGTAATGGAGGAAGGAGCTTCATCAAATACCTCTCTTCAGTCATTAGTGATGAGGCCATGACACTATATTAGTGGTACCACATTTGTGCCAAAATAGTTAAAGCCAGGATCAATTCCTAGGTGGTAGTGGTAACTGTCCCATATTGTTTTTGATTAGTGTGGAAGTGACCACCAACAATGGCTACAAACACGATGAGGACACGATCCTCAAATTTCCATTTTTCTATTATTTCAGTTGTGTGGTGTGTGCAAAAATAAAACATTATAATCATTCCCGCTAAGTTTGAAAAGAGGAGAATGTGCATATCATAGATGGTGTAAACAATTGTACATAGGAGGGAAGATTATTCTTGAAACCGTCTAAGTGTAGAGATCCTATAACTTTCATACTTCATTGGAAGATGGTCAGTTGTTGATAAGTTCATTAGAAGTGAAAATGAGATAAGTTCTCGTATGTAGGTGATCATGTGCAACAAGATCCAAAAACAATATTCAGACCTAAAAGTATGCATTGGCATACGATTTTGTTTCCATTTCTAGTGATGCATGGTTCTTGCCCATGTTTCCATTAAGGGGGAATGTTAGGATTTATTAGCACTCACATTATGACTCTGTGAGAATATGATTGTAAGATATATTTGGTTCATATAATATTATGAAAACAATATTATTTTTGTGGTTGAAACAATCGACCTAAGATTACTTTGAGTAGTTTATGGGGATGGAATATGTCTCCTTAATTTAAGGAGATACTATGCCTATATGTTTGTAATCTACCTTTTTGAATATATGAATGAAGAGTATATTGTGTGTTTATTATTTTACAAATGTCTAACCAAATTATCATACATGACCTCCGAATGGTTACTAAATGATGGATTTTTTTCAATCTCTATAATTTATCTCTATAAACGTGTCCTTCACCACCAACTCACCTTCACCTTTGGTTCACATGCTCGGGGTCAGCCTTATAATCTCCCAAATATTTTCTAATTTCTCTACTAGTTCATGATGTGAGGATCACCCCACCTTACTTTTCCGAGAATCATGCTTATCCCCATATCCTCTTTCTTATTTGGGATAATATCTAGGAATGTTATCCCATATTCTATCATTATATCTTACACTATAGGTCTAATTGGGTATGTTTGCTCCCAAAATTGTTCACCTCATTTTAGTGTCTTAGAGTTAAATTTGGAACTTGAATGGTTGCTCTAGAAAACTTGGAAGATTTTAGGGTGGTTTTAAATCTCAAACGTTCAGTTGATGTTTTCACCCTTGTTTCTCTTCAATCAACAAACCATCCAATGTTATTGATCAAATCAGGGACACTTGTCACCAAAATGTTCTCTCAAGCCTTCACATACCAATCACTTTGATTGATCACCTGGGAAATAATCCCATGTTCATTATGGGAAGGATCAAGACCAAACTTATAAGTCAAGTAACTACTTTTATTAAGTGGAGTAAAGGCTCCACGATTCACTTTTATCCCAAGTTTGAAATGTGGCTAAGGCATGGAAGAGATGGGTGAAAGATCATGAGCAGGACACATGGTGCGCACTTCTGTGAAGCTATGGATCTTGAGAAGAAAAACAAAAACTAAGGTAAAAGGTTCTTGAGAACCTTAAGAAGATCTAAAGGCTTGAGAGCATGAAAGCATGTCATTGGTCCACAGGGACTAATGATGATAGTCCATGAGTGATCACATGGATAAATGGTTTGAGTATGAGAATTGAGAAGGTGTGGGAGTACGAAAAGTTGTGATTGGTCCATGTGGACCAATGACAACATTTCATGGTCCCGAAGGTTGGGTATGAACATGAAATCAATAAAGACATGGAGATTCAAGATCCCATGATATTAAGGGCATAAGGAGAGGTATGAGATCCCAAAGTAAACCCCAAAAATATATGATTGGTCCATGTGGACCAATCATGGATCACTAAAACTCTTGGGAAGCTAGGACACAAAGGAAGAGGCAAATATCATGAACTCGTGAACTGAAAAGACCGAAACCAATAAGGATGTAGACACATGGCTTCAAATTTGGTTGAAATCATTTGATAGGGTTGTCAATGAGAATGAGACACATGGCATAATTAAATTCAAGGTTAAATTTGATACCCTCGTTCTTGTCAAATGTGTTAAATGGCTTGTGTAGTTTGAAATGAACATAATTTTTGACTCAGAGCTCTAAATCACATAAAACTAGCATCGTTATAAATATTATGAAGAGGGATACACGTTAGGAAGAAATTTTATGTGAATTGGTGAGATATTTGTAGAGTATTTTATGTCAAAAGTTTTGATAGCATTTTCTAGCCATTGCCACCATTTTTCAATCCACTTCTCCAAATTGATCATGTGTGGGCCTCCCTTGTGTTTCTTAAGAGTGTTATGATTCTCAATAAGCATGAATATGACCTTAAAATATTAACTTGAATTCTAATTGGTTTCATGTGTCATTTGATCAATGGTGGAACCACTAATTAATTTGCACATGATTGTTCTTTTCTCATTGGTTCTCAAGCTATAAAATTCCCTTCAATTCCATTCTGGAATGTTCTCTCAATTTTATAAATTGATTAACTAAAAATGAAAAATATGGTGTGTAGTTAATCTAATCTAAAACGACATGTGAAGACAATAAATAAATGCAATAAATGACTATGGAAATGACCTAAACAACTAATCTAATGAAAGTAGAAACCCTAATATGCAAGAAGAGAAATGAAAAGACTTAGTTGATTTAGAGGTCGATCTGAACTGTGTCACAAAGTGAACAAAATAATCTAGAAGGTGAACAACTACGCAGAGGTCCCGAAAAGGACTCGATATGGGATGATTCTCTAGACTAGAACACACCGGAAAGGGACTGGGGTGCTTGTGGGCTCTCTGGTATGAAAAATGGGTGCCCTAGTCTATGCAAAAGATCTAGAACTAAGCGTCACAGATCCGGTAGGTGGTTTAAAAATCTCATTGTGTGTCGCAACGGATTCGATGCATTGCGCTGTGTGTCATTGATGTATCTCGAGATGTATAGAGGACCTGCAAAAGACCCAAAAAAGTATCAAACCCCTAAAAAAGAATGAAAATGAATGGGTCGTAATGACCTCACCGCCACAATAGTGGGTGTTTCGATGTTTTCTTTACATTATTGAGACAAAGCAGATGAAGGTAAGGGTGAGGAGGAATACTTGTTATTTCTAGATGATTGATGGTTATTGTGCGCGTTCAATTCTCGATCCAATGATGATTGTGAGAGCTTCCTTTTGGCTAGGAGGAACTACCTGAAATAGAAAACAAGACCAAAAAAGGAGAGTTAAATAATATATGATAGTGGACTCGCTGACATGTGCTAGATCTAGGAAATGTGATACTCCTAGATGGTTGTCAATCCACCGTTTAAAAAAACTTAATGCGAGAAATAAGAAAATTCATATTGTATTTGATATGATTTAGGTATCTCATTCGAGAAAATAAGAAAATCTAATATAACAAAGCTAGGCTATAGTCGGATCTCGAAGGGTAGATAAGTGTCGTGGTGTTGGAACCGGTCGAGTTAGATTCTCGGGTTGTTTGAGTCACTTGGTAAAAGGTAGGTTGGCTTTGTTGTTGGAAATTATGTAAAACACGAGAGACCGACATCGGTCGAGATATTATCGATGACAATTTAGAAGGGACCAACGATTGTGGATAATCGGTGATGTGAAGGTCAAGGTGAAAGGAATTTAATAAGATCTGATTGTGGGGATTGAAATGGAGCTAAACAGAGATGGAAGGGTGGATGGGGAGGTCTATAAAGGTCTCAAGTATACTCAGAGGTGGGTAGCAGGAAAGAATGGGTGATTTGGTGGTGTGGGTAGAAGAATGGTGAGTCTACAAGTAGGTAGAAGATGGGAAAAGAACATGCAAAGTATAAACTAATAACATAAGTAACAAGGCTATTATATTGAAATAGACTATGTTGGAAAAGGTATACTTATTGTGATACAAGATTGATGGCTGAATGGCGATGGCAGTTGATTAGAAGAATGGTGTTTGGTGCCATAGTAGTGCTTCCTAGAATGTTTCTGTGAATGCAATACCTCTGGATTTGTCATGGTGTTGGCTATGGATGTCTGGGTGCGTGGAAAGACTCGGTTCGCTTTCATGCAACCCTCTTCTCATTTTCTTGCTCTTAGAATCTACCAACCCAAAAACAAGGTTGCTAAGGTGAATAAATGATAACCGACGCAGGTTCGGGGTTGACTGGGTGTCGGTTTAGGGGTGACTGGCATCGGTTAAGGTGGGATTCATAAGGTTTACTAAAAATGGTAGATCTCTTGCAATTTCTTGGGCTAGGTTGGTTTATTCTCACGGATCAGAATGGAATATTCCCTTCCAATGAGTGGGAATGTGGTTAGAGAAATCCTAGGAATGTGCTTTTAAGGTTAGACCAAATCTTAGCTCATTAAGGCAAGTAAGATTAGGTCTTAGTTAGTTATGGAAACATGCCAAGAATAGGTCTAGGGTGAGGTGTCTAGGTGAGGTGGAAATTGTTGGTGTGTATTATTTTCCACATCATTAGGTGAGTCATCTCACTTAGGTGAGATTGTAGGTCCACGTGTCATTTAGGGGTCATTATGAGATTCTCTTACACGTCAGTGCATCAAGGCCAAGTCATCATCATATGCATCATTGGGAGTTACACTTCTATTATGGGAATGTAACTCCCCCTCTCCACTCGAGTTGTCATGATTGCAGCATTGGGGTTACTCAACACCTCCTATATGTACACCCTTTTGGATCTATGAGATAGAGGAGAGTTTTATGGCTTAACTAGGTTTTGCCCGTGTTTCAAATCTTTGCATGCACATTTGGTGATGCTCACTCCTCCCGAGATCTCTTCACATTTCCTATCACACGTTTGTTGATGTGCACGTCGTCCCTCATGATCCTTGCTCATAGATTTTAAACCCTCTTTCATGGTATTAGAGTAGATCTTGTGGATCTGTGCACTCCTTAGCATTGTTCATGCATTTTCTAGCTTTCGGTGTGATATTCAGATTCTCGTTGTGTGTGTCGTAATGGATATTCTAGTTGTGCGCTTCTTGCATTAATTCACACATTTATACCTCTGTTCATTTTTCTAGTTTTCCGGGTTCTCCACCTTTGCATGCATCTTCTAGAAGCATTCTCATAGGATTGGGCTTCAGATTTGAGTTCTCTCAAGTGTTGTTTTGGGAGTTTTAGAGGTGTGTTTTTTTGCGTGAATATGTTTGCTTGAACTCAATGGATCCGATTTGCACTTTGTGCCTTTTTTTTGGTTGAGTTGTTCTTGGTCTTCAACTCGTGGGGTTTCTTTGTGAATCCTTGACTAGCGAGCTTGATCTGTGTTCTTTGCACGTTTCACCTATCTCATAGACTCCACCATTTGGTTCAAAGATCGAACTCATTACTTAGGATTGCTTCTACGTGGACATCCTTGGTTTGACGTTGGCCTGTGTGTGGTTAAGTTTCAGGCTTATCTACCTTTAGACCCCTTCTTTCTTGGTGTGGATCGTGTTTGGCCTCCATTCATGTTGGATTGTTCATTGTGGCTCGTCTTTGTATTCACCGTGCCACCAAAAATTCTCTCATTGTTGCTTTCCTTGCTTGCCATTTTCCATCGTGGATCATCTGGTTTGCTTGCTATTCAAGATATCCTCGCCCATGCTCTCGCATGGTCATTTTTTCGTGTGGCATTTTTAAAATGTTTTTCTTCACACCATTCAAACCTCGCAACACGTTTTTTCTCCTCTACACAACATTGGCACGTTTTTCGGTCCTTAACCACATTCAACTTAGAACCCACGTTTCCACCTTGATTTTAGCCTACATTTTCAGCCGCACATGGTTTTTCAATTCAGCCGGTCCACATTTAGCTCATGACCTTAGCATTTTAAACTGCAGGTTGGAATCATCTCCAACGGCTCCATCAAACTTGGTCTCCACGTGGGCCTCCACTCCTACAAACTGACCGGCGACTGCACACCTCACCAGCTGTGATTCGTTCTCCACAACGACATTTCACTCTTTTAGCCGGGCAAAGAAGAATCTTACTGCAGGACCTATACACGTGGAACCGGTCTTCTTGGCAGTTTTCCATTCTCTCACAACAACATGCACTTGCCTCAACATGGGGAGTGGAGTCTCTAACTCAAACACCTACTCCTTATGTGGCATTGACATTCCAAACATGGGCCCCTCTCTTATCTCTTTTTTAATGTTTTAAGATTAAAAAAACATTCATTTTCTTGGCATTGTAATAAATTTCAAGGCTGTATTTTGCTTGTTTCATTCCCTTCCTACGCATATTGAAGACGGAGGGCGAGGTCTAGGGTTAGCAAGAGACTAATCTCCTCTCGTAAGAAAAACAAACACTACTTGAAATTTGATGCCATTTCCAACAAGTACTCACATGACACCCTTTGCACTCGTTTTTAGCACTTTTTTAATCTGTTTGCAGGGCATATTGGCTTTTTCCATCAGTTGCGGGAATCGTTATAATGCCATAACTTTTGAATCACTGCTCATTTTTTAGCACTTCCTTAGTCAAATTTGCATGATTTCTCGCACTTTATGTGATGGCATTGTCTGCATTTTTGTAAACACACTACTTTATAAAGTGCCGCATTCGGAGGGGGTTGACTAGTACTCTTGGGTTTTCACATGTAGACGCATTATCGACCGAGTCGACGTCTTACTTTTTTCACCTTACACTTTTGATTCCACATCACGGAGAGTGCTCTTTCAAAACTTGAATGTCATAGGATCACCTTACATCCTCCACCATTTATCACAGGAGAGGGAACTATTTAGCTTAACGTGCTTCCATGGAACGTTACTTCACCCACGAGGGTCTTTTACCCTTCTTGCTTGGGCCAGTTCCTGCACCCGCTGATCATCATCATCTAGAGGAATTCCTTGACACTTGCAACCAAATCTTTACTCACATGATGATGAATTTCTCTCATTCTCTCTGGTTTCACGTGGCAGAATCAGATCCACCTCACCGTGTCTGGAGCATTCTTCAGTCCCTCTATGGAGACCCTTCACATACTACCACCATTGTTGCTGCTGTTGATTCAATTGTCTCCTCTATTTCTTCATGTGATGATAGTTCCACTGACATAGGCTCGCTTAGTTCTACTTCTGATGACAAGGATTGTGCATCTAGTTTTGATGTCGAGAGTACTACAGAGGACTCTTCTCCTCTTTCTCTCACTATTCTAGAGAGTTTTGACACTTCCCACATCTCATCAGATATTGAGCAGTATCCTTCTCAGCCTCATACAATCATCACACCCGCCTCCTTTCCACTTCCAGTGTGTGAGGCCCCTTCGACTCCTCTACCTTCATTAGATGACTCATACCTATCTGACATCACTCTTCTTTTTTTGAGCCCCCTCATTGGGACAAGTTTCGCCTCGACCTTAGTTATCTTTTTACAGAGTCTACTTGTGATGCACTACAGTTTCTCATCCATTTACAGTGTCTCGAGAGGAGTTCATCATCTTTGTTGTTAGGAGTGCCCCTTCTAGGATTCTTACCACTTCCACTTTTCTCGGAGACCTTCATTGATCCACACTCATTTGTGGATCCATTTTCTATTGGGGGATGTTTTTGCTGCCTTCACATCATGTGGAAATCCTTTCTATAGGTTTTCACTCTTCACACTCGATAGTTTCCGCACACGTGGCATTACCTTCGGTTCCTTGGCGCTCTTTTGCTAGACCTATGTCACACTTTCATGGACCAGACTCAGAGTTCTCTATGTTACTACCTTCGGTTTCCTTTGCGGAGTGGGAAAAATTTCAGCACGTCATTTTTGTCCTTCCTAAGGGAAGGCACACGATTGGCAGGTGGCTCTTCTTCATCCAGAGGTAGAGGATCTCATCATCGAAATTCTTTTGGGAGACCTCCTAGAGCTACAGAGTTCAGATTCGTCCATGACATCTTCTGCATTCCTCTCATCTCCCTCTTCTTCTCTCCTCTTCTTCTTTTTGAGAGATTGCCTCTTTGTACATGGGTACCTTTTCGTGCTCGCCTAGAGCCGGGACCCATATTTGGTGTCTTTCTTAGATTAGAGAGTGTTTTGTTCTCTTGGGGTAGATGTTTTTCCCACCGGGTTTTCCTTCACTACTTGGGACATTTTTTGTGTATGGGTACCTCATCAAAGCTTTAGATCGGGACCCATTTCTCGCTTTCGACTTACCGCATCATCCTAAGTTATGATGAGATCATAGGTCCATGTGTCATTTAGGGGTCATTATGAGATTCTCTTACGCGCCACCGCATCGGTGTGTCGTGCATCAATGCGTCAATGTGTTAGTGCATCATATGCATCATTAGGAGTTACACTTCTTTTTGGGAATGTAAATCCCCTATCTACTCGAGTTGTCATGATTGCAGCATTAGGGATTACTCAAAGCACCTCCTATATGTACACCCTTTTGGATCTATGAGATAGAGGAGAGTTTTATGGCTTAACCAGTTTTTCCGTGTTTCAAATCTTTGCATGCACATTCGTTGATGCTCACTCCTCCCGAGATCTCTTCACACCGTCGCTCGCACGTCCATTGATGTGCACGTCATCCCTCGTGATCCTCGCTGCAGGTTTTAAACCCTCTTTCAAAAATTAGGCTTAATTAAAATAATTAAGTAATGAATGTTGTGAGGATGGGTATTAATTTAATTGAGTTAATTAGATTAATATTAATGTGGGGTGAAAGGGGCCATGGTTAGGTGAATATGTTTGAGTTGGTTATTCGATGGGGGCAAGGGAGTGTGACCCAATTTTGGTGTCTACATTTGTCCCCTTTTGTTGTGTAGCTTGTATTGGTAAACGACGTTAACAAAAATAAGATGCGGTTGCCCCATGTGTGGGTGAAGGTGATGTTTCCCCAAGAGTGGGTGAAGGTAACCCCCCTTAAACTAGGAACCGATGAGGTGATAGAAGGAAGTGGTGAGTGGTTTGATAAAATGAGGAGGTGGGTGGTTTGAGAAAATAGGGTTAGGTATGAAGAAGGTGATGGTCGAGGGTATGGTGATTGTAAGAGGTAAGGTGGGTGATTAGGTAGAGCATTCAGACATACGCACACATTGTGAAATGCCATGAGATACCAAGGTTGCTCAACATAACAAATGTACATTAGCTAGTGTCGTAAAGGTCATCCAAACAAGGGTTGTTGAGGTCCGGTATCCAGGTAAAGGATATGTACGGGCCCTCAATGAGGTAAGATGCAGGAACACGTAGGTGTGGTTCTGGTACATCCAAAAGGTCAAAGGGTCAAGGTTTGTTTGGATAAGGGTCACAACCATATGAAAGGTAAGGCTATTAAACCGAGTAAATAGGTACCATAATTGCAAGATGTAACAGGTGAGGACATAGGAATATCCACTTAATCAACGGTTAGGTAGGTAGGTGTAGGTAGGGTAGGTGGAGGTAAAAATAGGTAATGGGGTGAAGGTCAAATTGGGAAAATAGGGAAATGGGCTAGAGTCAAAGCGTGTGATCTTAACGCACACAAACGTATAAATTGTGGCACGCATGCAGTGAAGAGCTTGTAAACTCTACATTGTCCAAGGTCAATAGGTCTATCCAAACAGGGTTGAAGTGAGTTTGGTATCCAAGGTATAGGATATGGTGTGGAAACACAATAGAGGTTAGGTGTAGGAATGTTTAGGTATGTTCCGATACACCAAAGGTCAGGTCAGGATAAACAACATGATAATAGGAGAGGTAAGGTTAGTAGGCTAAACAAGTATGGGTAATCATGTCACAAGGTATAATGAGTACAAAGTGGTTCAAAGGTCCTAGATCCAAGCATATAGTTCATGGAACAAAAGGTCGTGTGTGGGGAAAAGAAGGTGTGGCTTAGGTAAGGCCACGTGAGAGGTAGAAATATGCCCCAACTAATGGTGAGGTGGGGTGATAAATGATGAGGTTAGGAGGATGAGGTGGAGGGTTAGGGTCAGGAGAGGGTTAGGTGAAAAAGGTTGTGAGCAAGAAGATAAGGTATAAAAGGTTGCCATGGGGCCAAAATAGGTAATCAACACTGGTCACGCTGAACTGATGACGGTCTAGGGAAACTGACCATGGTTTGCTAGGGCACATGAAGGATGTTGGTTCAGTACAACCAACATTAGTCAAGTTGGGGTTTGGTTAAAAAGGAAAGTTCCATGCTTTGTGGAATCATTTGTAATTTTCCAAATAGGAGAAAACGACAGAGGAGAGATGAAAAGGTGGAAAGCAATTGAGCGAGATGGAGAGATGAGTGGTGATCCTCATAGCGGGTGATTGGAAGTGAGGAGGTCAATTGGTGATGGCCGAGGCAAGAGAGGGGTTGGGGGACCACCGGTGCAACAACCCGACGTGCCACCATAGAGATGGTATGCTAGTTCCGAGAAGTGTGATACTTCCTAGATGGTTTTCAATCCACTGTTTAAAACAAATTAATGTGAGAAATAAGTAAATTCCTACTATAGTTGATATGATTTAGGTATCTCATTCAAGTATAATAATGAAATCCAATCAAAACAAAGCTAGGCTATAGTTGGATCTAAAGGTTAAAATGACTCTCAAGTACCGAGACTAGTCGAGTCCGATTCGGGTTGTTTAGGTCAATTGGTAGGAGGTTGTTTGGCTATGTTCTTGGGTAGGGTATAAAACACAGAGACCGGCGTCGGTCTTGTATGACTGATGATGGTTTAGTAATAACCAACGATGGCTACTGTGGATTTTCAATAACTCAATATTTCATGGCTTAGGGATTTGTCTGAGACCGTAGGGATGGTGAGGAGTGGGTGTAAGTTTGGGGAGGTGTTGGAAATACTTAGAGGTGTCTAACTGTTAGGTCTGGGCAATTTTATGGTGTGGGTTAAGGAATGATAAAACTTGTATGGAGGTGAATGGTGGGGAAGTGAGAGTTCAAGTAGAAACTAATAACAGAGGTAATAGAGCCTACTAGAATGAAAAATAGAAGAATGCTAGTTAACAAGATACTTACTGTGATGCATATTCGATGGCTGGATGGAGGTGACAGTTGATCAGAGGAATGGTGTTTGGTGTTGTGGCAATGCTTCCCGGAATGCTACCATGGGTGCAATTCTTCTAGATCTATTTAGATGATGGTTCTGGATGCGTGAATGCATGAAAAGACCTTGCTTCTACTTGCATGCAACTCCTCTTTCTCTTCCTTGATCTCTGAAAGTGTCAACCCCTCAAACAAGGTTTCATAAATGGTAACGATGATGGTTCATCGGTTTGGTTTAGGTTTGGTGTTGGTTAAGGTGGTATTCCCTAGGTTTACTAAAATGGGTAGATCTTTCTAATTTCTTGGGCCAAGTTGGTTTGTTGTCGCGGATCAGAACGGAAGCTTCTCTTCTAATGAGTGGGAATGTGGTTAGAGAAATCTTAGGCATTAATTTTAGGGTTAGACCAAATCTTAGGGCATTGATTTTAGGGTTAGACCAAAAGCTATTAAGTCAAGTAAGACTTAGTTATTATTAGTCATATGGAAACATGCCAAGAATAGGTCTAGGGTGAGGTGGTTAGATGAGGTGTCTAGGTGAGGTAAAAATTAGTTTAATTAAGGTAATAAAATAATGAAAGTTGTGAGGATGAGGATTAATTTAATTAAAATAAGTAATTAATATTAATGTGGGGGGAAAGGGGCCATGGTTAGGTGCCCATGTTTAAGTTGGTTATCTGATCAGGGGCTAAGGAGAATGTAACCAAATTTAAGTGTCTACATTTGCCCCTTTTTGTCACATAGCTTGTATTGGTAAGCGTCTTTAATGCTGACAAAAATAATAAGTGGGTGCCCCATGTGTGGGTGAAGGGGATCCCCCTCAAACCAGAACTAGTGAGGTGGAAGATAGAAGTGGTGAGTGGTTTGATAAAAGGTGGATGTGGTGAAAAGGAGCATAGATGTGGGAGACTATGGGAAAGGGTAGAGGTTAAAAATAGGCAAACATGTAAATGGGATAGGGTCAAAGGTAGTCACAGTCAAACACATGCACACGTTATAAATTGTGACACTACTCTAGGTTGAAGAGCTTGCAAAATCTACATCTTCTAAGGTCATTAGGTTTATCCGAACAAGGTTGAAGTGATTTTGATATCCAAGGCATAGGAAATGGTGCAGAAACACAACGTAGGTCAGGTGCAGGAAAATTTAGGTATGTTACAGTACACCAAAGGTTGGGTCAGGATAAACAACATGACAATAGGTAAGGTAAGGTCATTAGGTCAAACAACATGGGTAATAATGTCACAAGGTATAATGAGCACATGAGTTCATAGGTCACTAATAATGTTTTGGGTCTAGGGAGCTAGGTCACGGCATGGGTAGGTCGAGGTATTGGTAAAATAACAAGTCCCTAAACATAATTAAGGACATGGATAGGTAATGTAGGCTTGGAGGTAGGTTGCGATAAGGGTGGGTAAGGTCAAATGGTCGTGGGGAAGGGTAAATTTTGGTTAGAAATGGGGAAAGGGTATTGACAGGAGTATGACAGTAATCGATGCCGGTCATATTGAACCGGTGATGGTCTAGGAAACCAACCATGGTTTGTTAGGGCACACAACCAATGTTGGTTTAGGTATAACCGACCATGGTGTGCTAGGGCACAAGACCGATGTCGGTCTAGGTATAACCGATGCCGGTCAGGTCGGTGTGGGTATATAAAAGAGAAAAATCTGTATAATATGGATTCATTTGTACATTTTGTCTTTTGTGAAAATGACAAGAGCATGAGACTTTTGTCATGTGTGTTGAGAGGAAAGTACATGTGGCTATACCGAGCTGAGGTGGAGAGATCAGGTTGGTTAGATGGGCCAGGTAGATGGGTCCATGAGATCGGGTGAAGCGAGGGGATTGGTAGAGAGGTTGGAGGTTGATTTAGACATGACGGAGGCAGGAGAGGGTTTGGGTGGACCACCAAAACAATGACTAGATGTGCCACCTGGAGGTGGCATCAAGACGAGGTAAGATCTAATCTATTGTTATTTTGGTTATATGTAGAGGGGAACATGGGTCGGGGTTTGGGTAGGGTAGAGAATTTGAAATTTGGGGTGAAAATGGAGGCAATGAGGGAGGGGGAAGTTCTAGGTGGGGTAGATAGGGGTGGGGAGGGTTTTTAGGTTAGCTTTGGGTAGGGTAGAGTAGGTGTATAGGTTAGATTTTTTTTTTGGAAAATAGGGGGTTTAACGTATTGGCCTTGTGATAAATGACCGCGTCGGTCAAGGGGTGGCTAACTTTGGTGGTATTTGGATGACATCTATCAAGTAGTAGGTGATCAATGCGGTTGCGTGTGGATGATGATAGTCATTATTGATCGGTGTTGGTAGATTTTTGGGAAAATGAGTCAATAGAGAGAAAAGGTAAGAAGTAAGGATATGTCGGGAGGTGTAAAGGTAGGTTTCGTGAGAGGAAAATAGGGGAATAAGTATAAATGGCATAAATAGATTGGTCTAGAAAAGGGGTAATATGTAGGGTGGGTGGAATAAGTAATGAGGGTTGGAAATGAGGTTTATTAGGTAAGGAGTGTGTTTGGTATGGGGGTTCTGACAATAGTATGTTTGGTTGGATGCAGGCGAGGGATCAGTTACGGATGCGGGATAGGGTACCACCTTTATTGCTAGATGTTTGGGGAGATGTGACTGATGAGGAGTGGTGGCACATGTGACGAGGTGGGTCGATTGGGATTCAACATTATAGGTGTATAGCTCGTGATCTGAGTTTGATGGTCGCTCTCATCGATAGATGGGATTCCACAACCAACATGTTCCATTTGCCGACAAGTGAGATGACCATGACTTTGGAGGACGTCTACAAGATTCTATAGCTACCGATAGTAGGGGCGCATGTGTATTCTATTTCTTTCGAGGTAGCAGAGGAGTTGATGCTGATAATATTTGGGGAGGGGATGGTAGAGATGAGGTTTCATAGTGCCAACCATCTTGAGCTATGGCGAGATGTACGTGAGCTCATCGGAGGAGATGAGGCTAGTAGTTTTGATTATGGAGGTAGTGTGTTGTTTTTCACACTGCTAGATGTAGAGGGTGGGAGATTCCCACGAGCACTGATGGGGGTCCTACATGATATGATGGAGGATAGGACCTACTTCACCTGGGCACTACGTACTTGGTATAACTATACAGGGAGCTATGGGCCTATGGGAGACTATGGAGGTTCAACTTATGCTACACATTTCTTCTTCACTATTGGGCATATGAGCACATCGTGTGTGTTTGTTTGATTGGGTTGCCCTGGATCTGGATGCATTTGAGCTAGGTGTGCTTTGGGTTGGTTACAAGTGATGGGTGCCAGTTGGTGGGGTGTTAGGGGTGAGGGCTACGCATGATGTAGCCCACTACAGGAAAATATTAGAGGGTTGTCTCGGCATGGACATCATTTGGAGGCCATATGTGGGGTTTCCATCATATAGGCATATGGCCGATGAGCTAGACGGACTACAACTACTTCGTTGGATAGAGGGGCTATGTAGGAGAGCACGAGATGATACTTGTTGATAGGGTTAGATGATAGTTTGGGTTGCCACAGGATGTACCTCCACCATTCCCATAGTATAGGAGGGATGACGTGGAGAGGCTATGCCTCTACCATATCCGATCGTGCCAACAGGGTAGGGAGGAAGGTGGTTGACTGGTGGATTGATGATGTCGGAGTTATGAGATGGGTATAGATAGTGGTGGGAAACATAGCATGTACGAGCCATACCACCAAAGATGGGGGAATCCGGATTTAGCCACCATCACTATTCAGAGGGATGCCCTACAAGGTAGGTGGCTACCCTAGTTACATAGTTGGGGATAGTATAGGGGCAATTGACAGGATTAGAGGCACATGTGGCCACATTTGCAGGCACATGTGGCCACTCTACAGCCCTAGTAAAGTAGCATAGGAACATGTACCACACAGGGTGGGGATGGGGATGGGGTATAGGTGGCACCCTACAGGCACAAATTATAGGTTTACAAGGCTAGTTGGCCACTCCACAGGTGTAGGTTATGGCCCTTTAGGCCCTAGAGATACAAGAACAAGTACAGTTCCCACCAAGATGCAAGCACAGAATAGGGACAAGGTCCCTCTTTACAGTGTACCAAAGACGGATAGGTCCCGAGAGAGCATGCACAGGAGTCAAGGCCGATGGCTCCACCATGTAAGTATCGATAGGTAGGTTGAGGGATGCCTTAGGCAAGGTCAAGTATTATCAAGATATTTTGATGGCCACAGGGATAGATTTTCTATCCTATGGGGAGTATAGAGCACAATAGGCCTCGAGTGAGAGGACCAAGTCACATACCCACAATGTAGAGAGTAAAGGGGCCGACGAGCCCCGGGATAGGGTTAGGGCGAGACTACTAGTGCACGGAGGCTAGCTCCAGGTGAGGGACCATCAGAGGATAGATCAGGGTGAGGTGGAGAGAGGTTGGTAGGGCACCCCACTAGAGGGGAGACAGAGGAGACTAATGAGACAGGATGGATATCAGGTGGGGTGATGATTAGTCATCATTGATGATCAGTGTATCCGTGTTTTTGACATATTTTTTATATGTATATTGGCCTGTGTGCCAAATATGGTGAGGATGTAGATGAGAGTTTTTGTTATTTTTGATCATATACCAGCCTGTGTGCCAAAGATGGTGAGGCTGTATATGAGAGATTTTGAGAGATTGTGATTATTATTTGTATCTATGTTCACATGTATTTTTACACGACTTTCCGATTTATAGATGATGGTATTTATAGTATGGATGGTGTACTTGTTTTAATTTTCATATATATATATATATATATATAGGTGGAAATCAAGTGGATTAGGCATGATAGAGTCAAGGTCAGTGTAGGCATGGTGGAGTTAGGTCTATTTAGGCATGGTGGAGGAGTTGATGTAGGCATGGTTGAGTTAGGTAGGCATGGTGGAGTTAGGTTGATTAGGCATGGTGGAGTGAGTTGAGGTTGATTTAGGCATGGTGGAGTTAGGTTGATTTAGGCATGGTTGAGTAGGCATGGTTGAGTTAGGTTGATTTAGGCATGATGGAGTTAGGTTGATTTAGGCATGATGGAGTTAGGTTGATTTAGGCATGGTGGAGTTAGGTTGATTTAGGCATGGTTGAGTTAGGTCGATTTAATGTCCAAGTTTTGTAACATGAGAGACAAATGTTGATGTATATATTGGGTATGGTTTTTAATTTCCAAATTTGTGCCATAATGGAAATGTGAAAATGATAAATGGATAATTTGATGATGTAATAAAATGTGTATGAGTTGATGCTTATTAGGTTTAATTTCCAGCTATTGATATAAAATAGAAACTAACCAGGGTAGAATGTGAATAGGAAAGGGAAAGGGAGAATTGGTTAGGGTAAAGAGTGGTTGAGCTAACCTCCAAGGGCCCCATGCCCTCGGAGTGCTACCTACATAGTCCCAGTGAAAAGGGACCTCAAGCCGATGTAGTTCTCCCATAAGCTAGGGAAGATTGTGATGAAGTAGAGGAATGGATTGATAGCATTTAGGCATGGGTGAATGTAGGTCATAGGCATGATTGAGTGGTTGTTAAATATAGGTGTCGATGAGCTGGTCATGTATAGGATAATCAATAAGTAATGAGGAAGGTGGATGGTAAGAGGTGGTAAAAGAGCCACTTAATTGATAAGAACCCTAATGAGTCGATCATACCTAAGAGGGGCTCATGAACAAAAGACCCTAAAGGCGTTGCATAATGGACCATTCTAAAGGTGAAGAAAGTCACATTATCACGAAATGTCATGTTTCATGGCAAGTCCCTTGAGTAAAGAGGAAATTAGGCAAAAAAAAGGAGGTGAGAATGGGTGATTGAGTGTAACTTAGTGTATGACAACGTGTCTTTCGGAACAAGAGACCAAGGATAAAAGAATAGCAAGTCCATGATGAAAATTTCATCCTTTCTTCATTTGTTTGTTTGTTTTTTTAATAGATTGATCGATGCGGGAAGTCTATATGGGATGAGTATATTATCTCCTTGAGGTCTTCATGAAGTTGATCGATGTGGGAAGCTTCTAGATATTTATTACATTTTTGTAATGACTTTATATAGTTGTCCTTCAAGGGAGAAGTCTATTTATAGTGGTGGAATTAGAGTGAAGAGATGTCCCTTTTGAGGGAGTCATATTTTCTGGAAGTTTGACTCAAGGAGTTGTATCCCTTTTTTTTTTGGACATTTAAGTCATGGACAAGACTATAGAGGAAGATTAGGTTCTTGTTTAGAAGACAAGACCATAGCACACAAAAATTAACTATGAAAGAGGTGGTTTTGAGTGATGAATGACCATGGGATTCCATCTTGAAGAAGACAAAAAGTATCCATGAGAATCATGCTACGAGTAGAGCCGTGGTACTCATATTGAAGATAGGGCTGAAAGGTGATGGGAATCACATGATTATTTTTGAGTTGTAGATCCTCAAAAATGGGTAATATGGAAGGTGAACAATGCTCAAGGGATGAGTGATCAACTGACAGAAAGTGATATAGGACTCGATATCAACAATAAAATGGTCGAAGATGCAAGGCATTAAGGGGCTCGGAGTTTGGGTTTACCTTCGAGTGAAGACAAATGATAAGCACCTGATCCATAGGCATGGGTAATGATATAGGGTCCAAGCCAATTAGGAGAAAATTTTCCCCATTTACTTTTCTCTTCTTTAGTTACATGTTGATTTTCTTTTAGAATGAGGTTTCGACACTAGAAGGTTCATTCGTGAACATGTTTTTCATATGCACGTTTGATATGTTTTTGGTAAATTTGGAGATGGTCAAGAGCATTGAGATGACATTCATCTAATAACTCAAGTTGTGCCAAATGATCTTGGTGAAAGTCATCATCATTGAGCATGTCTTGTAGTGAGATGTAGAGAGATGGAATCTAGACTTTAAGAGGTAAGACAACCTCGGTACTATAGACTAGAGAAAAGGGTGTGGTAGCAGTTGAAGTGTGAATACTAGTGTGATAAGCCCACAAGGTGAAAGGAATGTGCGTATGCCAATCTTTCCCAGTATCGTTGACTACCTTCATAAGAATTTTTTCAAGGTTTTATTGGTTGATTCAGCTTGACCATTGGTTTATGGGTAATAAGGTGATGAGAAACTGAGTTGGATGCCAAAAGCGTCACATAGTTTGCGTAGGGTTTTGTTTTTGAATTGTTTTCCATTATCAGTGATAAGGTGGTGAGGAACACCAAAATGACAAATGATGTGATGGTTGATGAATTCACATATTTTCTCATCTTTTGTAGAAATGAGAGGAATGGCCTCTACCCATTTAGTGTAATATTTGGTAGCGGTTATGATCCATTGGTGGCATTGTGAAGAATGGGGGTTGATCTCACCGACAAGATCCAAACCCCATTGAGAGAAAGGCCAAAGGTCTCGTGTGACCTACAAGGCATGACTAGGTGTGTGATGGAGATTAGCATGTTTTGGACATTTCACACAACATTTGATGTAATCACAATAGTTACGGTTTAGGTTTGGCCAATAATAGCCTAGGTGAAGGATGCATTTTGTGATGGCTAAACCACTAAAGTGACCTCCACAAATTCCATCATGGACTTCCTTAATGGTGTAGGGAATTTCAGAACTTGTAAGGCATCGTAAGAGAATGTCATCGAAGCCACACTTGTAAAGAAGACCACCCATGATGACATAATGGGAGACACTTTTAAGAAAGGCACGTTGTCCATTACGAGTGAGATCAATGGGTAAAATGGAAAGGGAAAGATAGTCTACATATTGCTTATACCAAAGGTCACGTGGGTTAGGGGCAATGGTTCTGATGGAGTAGACCTCACATGAGGTAAATAAGAGGGTGATTATAGCCTTTGTATTGTGACAAAGATTTTAGAGTCAAGGAAAGCAGTATCTGAGAAGCCAAGCAGGCCATGGTATCTGCAAACTTATTGGTAGAACATGGGGTGGTTTGAAGTGTATAACGGTCAAAGGTGGTCAAAAGTATGTCTACATGTTGCTTATACTTTTGAAGGATCTCATTACGACATTGGTATAGACCATTGACTTGGTTTATGACCAACTGAGAATCACCAAAGATATTAATTATTTTAACATCTAAGGCATATGCAGCCTAGAGACCTAATACGAGTGCTTCGTATTCCACAATATTGTTTGTATAATCAAAATCAAGTTTGAAAGACAAAGGCATAGGTTCACCCTCAAGGGAATGAGGATAATACCAGCCCCACCCCCACGCTGACACTTGGAGCCATCGAAGAAGAGTGTCATTTGGTAAGTGGGTTCATCCAGGAAAGGGTAGCTATAGACTTGTCTGGGAAGTTGAAGTTAGATGGTTGATCATCGAAATAGGTGTGTCGGCCTAGTTGGTTGGTGATAGCCTAGACCTTAATGGACTTTTGATGAATGAACTCGAGGTCAAGGTTGGAAAGAAGCATAAGCCAACGTGCAACACATTGATGTTGATAGGGTTTGGCATACATATAGTGTAATGGGTAGTATTAGTAATGACAAAGGTTTTGTGATTGAGTAGGTAATGACAGAGTTTGGTGGTGATGAAAAATAAGGCTAAGAAGAGTTTTTCGGCATGGGTATATCAAGTTTTGTAGTCAAGAAGGGTGCAGCTATTGTAATAAACCACTTGCTCTTGGTGTTAATCCTCACGATGCACGAGCATGACACCTAAAGAATGATCAGTGGCAGAAATATATAAGTAAAAGGGTTGGTCATCCTTAGGAGGAATGAGCACTAGTGGTTGAAGGAGGTATTGTTTTAAGGCTTCAAAGGATTTATGACATTCGTCATCCCATTTGAAAGACACATCTTTCTTGAGTAGATGATGGAATGGTTGATAACGGTCAGAAAGCTGTGAGATAAAATGACGAATGGATTGCAACTTTCCTTGTAGGATTCAAAGTTGATAGAGATTAGTGGGTGAAGGAATTTTAAGAATGGCCTTGACTTTAACAGGATCGACTTCTATGCCCCGTGCAAAGAAACAATGAAACCTAGGAGTTTTCTAGAAAGTACCGTGAAGACACTTATTTAGTTGAAGACACACAATACTTGATGAGTCGGTCAAAGATGAATTTAAGGATGGAAAAGTGTTTGGTTCGATGTTTAGATTTATCTAGAAGATCATCTACGTAATCTTCTAGTATACGATGCATGATGTCATGGAAGATGTAAGTCATGGCTCACTGATATGTAGCACCAATGTTTTTGAGGCCAAAAGGCATGACTCGATAGTAAAAGGTCCCCTAAGGGGTGATGAAGGAAGTATTTTGTTGATCCTCTGGAGCTAGTAATATTTGAATATAGCCCAAGAAAATGTCCATGAGTGATAACATTTCATGGCCAGCGGTGAGATCAACTAGTTGGTCAAAGCCTGGTAGTGGGAAATCATCTTTGGGATGACAGAGGTTGAGGTCGTGAAAATCTATGCAGATGTAGAGTCCCCTATCACCTTTGTGACATGAACGATGTTAGAAATCCATTGGGGATAATCAATGGGTAGAATGAAGGAAACCGAGAGAAGGCATGAAGTTCTTCTTTGACTAGAAGAGCAATGTGAGGATGCATTTTGACATCTTTTGTTTGATGGGTTTGGTATCAGGATGGTTATAATATTGTGGACCATGATTTTTGGGTCAATACCGGGCATATGGCATAGGACCAAGCAAACATGTTGCTATGGTCCCGAAGGAAAGAGGTGAAGGCTTCCTGTTTAGTAGCATCTAAGGATTGGCCGATCTTTAGAATGTGTGGGTCATCTTGAGTGTTAATGTTGATTTCGATGGTTGATTCATTCAACATGGTTTACATTTTAGAGGGTAATGACCGATGAATATAAGATTCTTCCACACCAAGGTAGGTGAGGATGGACTCATCATCCTGACATTGAACAACGTTAATAGAAGGCGTATCGTCATCGATCATGTCAGATACAAGAATGGGAGAGAAGAGGGAGCTTTGCCATCGCGTTGATAGGTTAGTGGTCCCAGGGAAATGGTGTTTATGAAAAAAAAAGTTAGGAGGAATAGATTTGGGATCTATGGACTCGTGGGTGAAGATGGTAATGTGGGTGAATGAGATGGGGAAGATTTCCATCCTAGATGAGGTCAATGTGAACCTTCTTGGAGGGTGGAGCGTCAAAACCAATGCCACTATGGTCATTGTGTTTACGAGAGGTACATGAAATGATAGTATGGAGACCCTATTCATAAAATCAAGCCAAATCCTTTCCATGCGCACCGGTGGAGGAAAGTGTGAGTGAAGTGAAAATTAGTGAGGGAGTGTAGGTTGGATGAAAATGGTTGGGTTTGGGATGGAGGTTTGGGTTTATAGGTGGCCATATCAAGTCCCCCATACGTTAGATTAGTGCGAAGATGGGGAGGGCCATAAGAAAAAAATGTCACCAATGTGGATGTCATAACTGGGGTGTTGACATAGGTTCCCATACTCTTGTGGGGGTGAGGAAGGTGTCGATATTGTATAGGTGGTATTCCCCAGAGTGAGGTGTTGAAAAACACCCTCTAAAGGATCAGTAGTCGGTATGTGGGTAGCGGGGATAGATGGATCGCTAGATGATGGGGAAACAAGTGTGTCACAAGAGAGGATACAACCTGCAATGGGGATAACAAGGTTAGATGCAGCAGAGTTAGTGGTAGTTTTGGTGGATTGGCTTGTGGGTAAAGATGAAGTAGGGATGGTGGCAGATGCCTTGACTAGTACAAGTACATAATTAGGTCAGTATAACATGTTACAAAGTTTTGAAAGGATGATGGGTCCATAGGGATGGTGTAACTATGTCCCTCATGCTCAAATTTGAGGCATCAGTGTAAATTCGAAGGGACACAACCCATGACACGGATCCAAGGTCATCGAGTAATAAGTTATACTGAACTCCCCTCAAGGATATAAAAAGCTCGGGATAGTGCTAGGGGACAAATGCGGACATGGAGAACTACGGTACCTGTGGTAGAGGTCATGGCATTATCAAGGAGTGCAACATAACCGGGTTACCATGCATGCAATTGGCAAGTATTCACATTTGGTCATATGCATGGGAGGAGATGATGTTAATGCTAGCACCACTATTGATCATAACACGGCATATGCGTATATTATCGATAAAGACAAAGATGAAAAAGAGAGGGGTTGGGGTCATCGGACTGGAAGGGAGAAATCTCTTCATCTAAAAATATGAGGGCAACCACTTGGCGAGTTGGTGGAGGTGTAGAGGAAGGCGATGACTTAGTGAGAGAGGCTACGTGGTGGGAGGTAATGATGGAGGCTACGGGTGTGGGGTCATTTAGTAAGACTTCAATAGATTGAAGGACCTCCATGATGGCTTCACGATGTGACTCTGAGGTTTGGATGAGGTCATATAAAGAATTTTGAGGGGGTTGGTGTAGTTGATTTAGCATTGTGCGATGCATAACCACATCGGAAATAGGATATGTAGGACCTCAAATGGTGACTTTGGGCATGGGTGCAGATGGTATGGTGGGTACAAGGTTGGTTAATGGGCGCTTGCTTTTTCCTTTCCCTTGTCTTTTCGAGCACGTGTGGTAATGTTGATCATGTTAATTGAGGGGAGGTGGATGAAGAGGGTGTGTCATGGAAGGTAAAGTGACATGAGGGACAAAACCCTAGTGGGGGATACGATCATTGTGAAATGAATAGGGAAAATTGGCATGTGGGTGGTGTTGGGCCAACTCTCTTATACGAACCATGTTAATCTCGAATCTTGGGGGTGGATCAAAGAGTTGTGGGGATGGAGATTTTGGTCACTGAGTAGGTAATGGGTGAAGATCTGTGGGAATTGGTAAAGGTGAAATGGTGGCCTCATTAAGAAGATCATCGTCATCAAAATTTTCTTCGGGAGGACACAATTGGACAAGAGCGGTTTTTAAAGCCTTACAGTTTTCTACATCGTGTCCCGGTACACGATGGCACAAATTTTGGTTTTGCCAAACCCTTTTGGTTTGGGTTTGAGTGGGTCATAAGGTCCAAGAGGTGGTAATGTGATGACATAATTTTTGAGGAGATTGGTTAAGATTTTGGCGTAGGATACTACCTAGTGGATCACAATGGGAGGTGAATGTGGGTTTGGGTATAGGTACAACCGATTGTGGAGGAAGAGGATTTATGGAGGGGGGATGTTGGATTAATAGTTTGGTATGTGAAGTGGTCTTATATCTAGTTGCATCTACTTGGGTACGTGCATGGTAGAATATATAGCGGTAGAATATTTGGTTGGTTTAACTACCTTATTGGAGGGTAGTGGATTTTTAGCTTTAGGTTACATCTTTTTGGGCAACGATGACACGGATGTACGAGATGTAGAGGGAAAAGCAGATGGTGGAAGAGGAAGGGTTACCCACGGGGGTAACCGAGGTGCTATGGAGGTGGGTGGTGTAGGTTGGGTAGGAGGCATGAGTGAAAGAGAAGAAAGTGTCATGGGTAGTGAAGAAGTTATGGACGATAGTGGAGGTATGGGTGGTAAGAAGGTTACAGGTGAGTGCAAAAGTTACATGGGTTGCTTGGGTATATTAGAGGCCTATGATGAGGAAATGGGTTGTTGGGTTCTTGGTTTACCAATGGACGGGGGTTGCTTGGCTAGGGTCGAGGGTGAGGTCCTAGGATGGACGGAAGGGGTGAAGGTGATAATGGCATGGTAGGTGAGGTTGGTGTATGAGGCCTAGGAGGTTGGATCTTATTTTTAGGGGCCGGAGTAAGTTTAGTGTTAGTTTTGGAAGATGTGGCTAAATCTAATTTGATGGGTGGGTGAGTAAGGCTAGCTATCGTATGACCCCAAGGTAGTGATAGATTTAGGTAAGGGACATGATATAGGCATGGGTAGGTGTTTGGGTGTAGATGTATGTTGGGTTATGGGAAGAGGTGTGAGTTGGGCCATGGGTGGTGACATGGAAGGTGTTGCAATAGTCATAGTTGTGTTTGGTATAGTCACTCGAAACATTTTGGATAGATATGGAGGTGTCAACGAGGACAACCGCATCTGTGTTGAAATAGGAAGTAGAAGGCATCCCTAAAGTAAGGCTTTATTGACATAGTCCAGGCAATGACTAAGTGTGAAAATGGTGCTGTTGTAAGTGGGGAAGACACATGGATTGAGTTATTATTCCCGTAAAATGTGTTTAGAGACAGGAAATGGCTAGTCTTGACTCTGTGGGGGTAAGAGAGCCGAAAGTAGATCTGCGGGCTCTTGAAGGTCTGATGGTGAATGGTCATCTAAAGGCAATGGTATTCCTACAGGATCCTTTATGGGTAGAGGAGATGATGGGTCAGATAAGGTGGAATATCCTTGTGATGGTGTAGGCGGTGGACATGTGTCTCCTATGATTAGGAGAGGTGTCACTGACAACCACTCAAAAATTTGAGGGGTCAAAGGTGGCGTACTAATTATAGGCTTTTCCACGGGTGAAGGAGAAAATGAAGGGGGTTCATCTTTGGGTGGAGGAGTAGATGAAATAGGTCCTTGTGTAGGTAGTGGAGCTTGAGATAAGATTTCATCTATGGAAGGAACATGAGGCAATCGAGAAGTAATTAGTATGTCAACAAAAATAGCGTTGGACCTCGTGGAGACATTCGCTATCATTGTTTAAAGTGTCACAGTTTGGTTTGAAGATGGGGCATGATTAGGAAATTCCTTCTTGAAGATATGTAGGTTTTGGTTAGCTTGTGCATTCAGGCTATCCAAGACTAGATATTTGTTTTCTAACTTTTCTTGGATGATATTCTTGAAGGTGATGCAGTTATTATCACTATGACCTTTGACACAATGATAGTTACAAAAGTCATGTTCCTTATACCATGCGGGCATGGGTCGCTTAGGGTCAAAACCAACATGTGGTTTTATAGGTGGAAGGGTAATGGCACCAGCCTTAACAAGATTTTCCAAAACATAAGAGTAAGATTCTCCTATGAAGTGTACTTTCATTATTCTCGTTTGAACTGGAAAGCTTGGATGGGAGAGAGATTAGAAGGAGGTTTGGCTGGGTTTGATTGATGAGGGGACCAGCCTTGAGAACTATAGCATTGGCAGATCCTTTGGGTTTTGAATAGTTATTTTGGGGTTTTAAAGATGAAGAAGCATCATTTTATTTGAACGCAATGTTCTTGTTACGAAGTTGAATTTTCTTCTCTTCGATAACACAAATTTCCAATTTCCGTGCCATGGTGAATGCCTCATCAAAAGTGCAAAAGGTCTACACCTGTAGAGTTGGTGAGATATGTCTTGTGTAAGCCCAAGTAAACAACTCTATGAGTTCAGTTTGAGGTAATTGAAAGGTGAGTCAAGTTAATTAATTGAAATGCATGCCAAAGAAGAGAAAAGTCATGATAGACTCATCTGTTGTACTATCATGTGGAATAAAGATCAGCCATGGTAACCTTATTAACAATGTTAATGGAGAAGTGATCTAAGAAGGCTTGGGATACTTGATTAAATGAGTATATGGAGTGTCTTGGTAGCCCACTATATCAGTCCAATGCAGGTCCTGTCAGTGACATCAAGAAGGTTCGTAGGAGTAAAGTGTCATCATGGGTGATCGTGTAACACCCATGTTTCAAAGACCCGCAAATGCTATTTTGGGTCTTCTTTACTATGAAACGGTTGAATTTTGGCATTTCCATTGTACATGGTATGGAAAAATAGGGATGGATGGATGAATGGATGAATGGGCTCATTAAAAATTTCATCGTAGGTGAAAGAATTACACAAGCCTAAACCGACGCTTCTAGTGTCCGCATCCTTTCCATCATTGATTTGATGAGGTCATTGGTAGGTTTTGGTGGAAGGGTTCCTCTCCTGTGGCATAAGGGGGTTGGTATTAAACCTCTGACATGGGTGGCATTCCATTATACGGTGATGCTGAATAGGAGGTTTGAGAATAGGGGACCGATATAGAGGGTATGTATCTAGAATGGGTGATAGATGAGATAGGGGTTATTGATAGTATGTGTATGTAGGTGGGATGGTTGTAGTGACTCTAGTAGCAATTGGGGGAAATGTTTGTGGGATGGAGAGGATAAGATTTTAGAATGGAGTAGGGATCACTGACACCACGGGTGGTTGTGTTGTAATGGGTATTTGTGAGACAATGGGTGCAGATGAGGTTATGGTCTATGGGTGGTCGATGAGGGGACAACAGATACTATAGGTGCGAGTGATACTACGGATGCAATGGTCATGATGGGTATGGGTCCTAGCTATGAAACCATTGGGGGTGAAGCAGGTGAAGGTAATGCCACATTATTAGGGGCTAATGTAGAAGTGGGAATAAGGGTAGGAGAGATGGATACAAGCATGCCATATATCAACTAGCCATATATCGGTGGAAGAGTGGGAAAGGTAGTGTAAAATTCCTCGTCGATCAAGGAGTCACAAAAATGGTGGTACAATGGTGGTATGATTAGATCCATGGGCGATAGGACATAGGGTGGTGAAGGACTAGGCGGGAGTGGTTGACAACTCATGTGAAATATAAGAGTGTTAGCTTGGTTGTGAGTCAACACCATGTGAATGGATGTATATCAGGTGATGATGTATCCTACAGGTGACATAGAAATTAGTAGGAATGAAGAAAATAGGTGTTTATAGGTAGATTTGGGTAATATATCAGTTGATGTTCAGTACAGGGTAACCGACACCAGTTAAGGATGACCGATGCCAGTTAAGGGGTAACCGAGGTCGGTTACTGTGAGGCAAGAACAATTTTATCAAATGAGGAAAAGAGGTGATGACAATGATGAACAAGTTGTATGATGACTGTTTATCAAAGTAGAGAGAGTACAGAGACTCACAGAACTTTGACAACAAAGAAAATGAAATGAGGTTTCTTTTAGGCAATTTAACCCAAAAGAACAGAAAACCGATGCCGGTTAAGAAAAATCGATGCCGTAAGGGATAACCGATGCAAGGTTTACTGTGAAAATTAGAAAGATGTAGAAAAATGAATTGTTATGAATTTTAGTGAGATAAATAATCAACCCAAAGGTCTGGAGATGATGTAATGAAGTCTTGACACACTCAGAAGAAGTTATAATACTCCAACTGTGATTGTGGAGTGTGTAAGGCAACAAAATGGAAAAATGGAGAAGCGTATCCTCACACCTAAAAATGTACGTCAATCATACACTAAAAACACGTACATAACAAGTGATTTTTAATGTGTTGAGCTTATGCTATTTAGAAGAATGACTCATGAATTTAGAATAGAGTTTTTGGTGAGGAAGGATTCCTACAAAGAAGGATATCTAAAAGGAGAGGTTTCATGTATGTTATGGTAGGGGCGGGCTGTCCTCTGAGATAATGACTCGACAAAGGTAATGAGCTGGGGAGTACCTGCCAATCGGATTGTGTGATCATTGAAATGTGTTCCTAGGTAAGATGTTGTTTAAGAAAGATGTGTATATTTCAATTTTGTGTAAGTTTGGTAAGACACAAAGAGAGAGAGAATGTGCTTTCTACGATTCTTTGTGTCAACCATCAGCTGGGCATGAATTCTAGCATATAGGTTGCCCTCATTTTAATGTGAGATAAATGTAGCAAATCAAAATGTAATGCAACCAATTTTAAGCCCAAATCGAAAATATTACATTCGATGAAGCAAATGATGAATAAGAGAGGGTATGCTCTTTCACTAAATGTAGAAAGTAAGAAAGAAGAATGATTCCTTTTAAATGCACTAAGAGAAATGTTTCTTTTAGAGCAATTAGAAAGAAGAGAGGATTACTATGGAAAAAAATTAATGTGTAATCCTTTTAAAGGGAAACAAAGACACAAATTTTTCCTAGAAATGAAGAAAATGCAATAGAACCCTTAATGGGTCCCACCAGGCATGCCAAAAGTTTCACCATTTTCTTTACATTTTGAATGATGAAACATATAGGGTTATGGGCTAGGAGGAATACCTATTAAATGGGTTGGTTGATGGTTGTTGCGTGTGTTTTGACTTCTCAATCCAATGCCGATTGTGAGAACTTCCTTTTGGCTAGGAGGAACTACCTGTAATAGTAATAAAACAAGACCACAAAAGAGAAGTTAAATGATATATGACAATGGACCGCCTAGCGTATGCTAGTTCCTGGGAAGTGTGATACTCCTAGATTACTGTCAATCCACCGTTTAAACAAATTAATGCGAGCAATAAGTAATGTCCTACTTGTAGTTGATATGATTTAGGTATCTCATTCAAGTACAATAATAAAATCCAATCACAATAAAGCTAGGCTATAGTTGGATCTAAAAGATGAAATGATGACTGTCAGGTCAAGGTACCGAGACTAATCGGTGGTCCGATTCTCGGGTTGTTTAGGTCAATTGGTAGGGGTTGTTCAAACTGCGTTTCTTGGGAAGGGTATAAAGCACGAGACCGGTGTCACTTGTATGATTCGACGATGGTTTAGTAATAACCAACGATGGTTACTACAGATTTTCAATAACTCAATATTTCATGGCTTAGGGATTTTTCTGAGACTGACTCTAGGGATGGTGAGGAGTGGGTGTAAGTCTGGGGAGGTGTTGGAAATACTCAGAGGTGTCTAACTATCAGGTATGGGTGATTTTATGGTGTGGGTGAAGGAATGATCAAACTTGTATGGAGGTGAATGGTGGGGAAGTGAGAGTTCAAGTAGAAACTAATAACAAAGGTAATAGAGCCTACTAGAATGAAAATAGAAGAATGATGGTTAACAAGATACTTACTGTGATGCAGATTCGATGGCTAGATGGAGGTGATGGTTGATCGGAGGAATGGTGTTTGGTGTCATGGAAGTGCTTCCTAGAATGCTACCATGGGTGCAATGCTTCTAGATCTTTCTAGATGATGGTTCTAGATGTTTGGATGCATGAAAAGACCTTGGTTCTCCCTGTATACAGCTTCTCTTTCTCTTCCTTGATCTCAGAATGTGCTAACCTCTCAAAAAAGGTTGTTAAGGTGAATAAATGGTAATCGACGATAGTTCCATCTTCGACCGGGATTGGTTTAGGTATGATCGGCGCTTGTTAAGGTGGGATTCCTAGGTTTACTAAAATGGGTAGATCTTTCTAATTTCTTGGGCCAAGTTGCTTTGTTGTCGCGGATCGAATGGAAGCTTCCTTCTAATGAGAAAATTGATTAGAGAAATCTTAGGCATTGATTTTAGGGTTAGACTAATCATAGCTCATTAAGGCAAGTAAGACTTAGTTATTGTTAGCTATGGAAACATGCTAGAATAGGTCTAGGGTGATGTGGCTGGATGAGGTGTCTAGGTGAGGTGGAAATTAGGTCAATTAAGGTAATAAAATAATAAAAGTTGACAGATGAGGATTAATTTAATTAAAATAATTAAATTAATATTAATGTGGGGTGAAAGGGTCATGGTTAGGTGCACATGTTTAAGTTGGTTGTCCGATTAGGGGCTAACAGAATGTAACCAAATTTAGGTGTCTACAGAGGTATGATGTAATCCCATTCCTAGTTTGGTAGGTAGATTTGTGTAGAGAAATCAGGTTAGGGGCAAATAGGTTTTGGGTGGAAAAGGTAAATTTGAATTTGGGATGAAAAATGGGTAAAATAGGAAGGGAGAAGGGTGTATTTAGGTGAATGATGGGTGGGGATGAATTCAGGGGGATTTGGGTAGGAATGGGTGGGTCAAGAGGGTAAAATTATGGGTTTGTGGGGAAATAGGGTAGGATGTCACGGATATGGTTCTACGATAGTGACCGACGTTGGTCAAGGGTTGGCTGATGTCGATTGGTATGAGCCAGCAATGGTCATAGATGAGGTGACCGATGTCGGTTGTATTTGACTATGGTCGGTCAGATCTAAACCAAATGCTAGTCATTATTTGGAGAAAACTGGACAAACAATGAGTTAGGGTGGGTGGATGAGATAGGTAATGGTATAAGAGGATGTTGTGGATGGAAAAATTGTATGGGTGAGAGGTTTAAATAGGTATGCTAGAATGGTAATTGGTTAGGGTTGGGGTGAGAGTAGATAAGACATGGTATGACAGGGTAAGTTACAAGGAGAAAAGAGGTAGGGTAATAGGTATAGGTGAGGTGTCAAGGGTGATTACGGGTATGGTCAAGGTGTATTAATGTGATGGTTTATTGGATGTAGGTGAGAGATCAACTATGGATGTGAGATAAGGCACGCCCCCGCTTGTGGAAGTGTGAGGAAGTGTGACAACCGATGATTGGCACCATGTTGCAGAGGTTGGCCTGCTTTGTTTGGGGTCATACTCTACCGTCACGTAGTTTAGGAGTGAGTTTGATGGTTGCCCTCATCGATCAGATGGGACTCGGTGACCAATACCTTCCATCTTCCGATGGGTGAGATCATAATCACCTTGGAGGATGTGTACAGGATCATGTGGTTACCGATAGTAGGGATGCATGTGTATTCTATCTCCTTAGAGACATCTAAGGAGTTGATGCCACCATGTTTGGCAAGGGGATAGTAGAGATGAGGTTCCATAGTGCTAGTATGAGCTATGGAGACTTGTACAAGGCCCATCCTGAGGAGATGAGGCTAGTGGTTCTGATTATGGAGGCATTTTGTTGTTTTACATTCCCAGATGCGGAGGGTAGGAGATTCCCATGGGCATTGATGGGGGTTTTTCATGAAATGATGGAGGATATGACCTAGTTTACATGGGCACCAACATTCTTGGTGCAGATCTATAGAGAGTTATGGGCCTATGGGAGGCTACGGAGGTTCAGGTTATGTTGCACATTTTACTACACTACTGGGCATACTAGCACATCATGTGTGTGTGTCTAGTTGGTATGCCCCATCTTGATGCATTTGAGGCGGGATTGGTTCGAGAAGGCTACAGGTGATGGGTACCTCTTTGTTGGAAAGCATTGGTGCTAAAGCTACACATGGTGTAACATATTATAGGCAAAGCGTTGGGGGATTATCTAGGATTGACATTATTTGGAGGCCATATGTGGGCTTCCCGTCATATAGGAATATGGTTGAGGAGCTACAGAAGATACAACTACTCCGATATATAGAGGGGTGATGTGCAAGAGAGCACGAGATGATACCTATAGATAGGGTTAGACGGTAGTTTGGGCTACTTCAAGATATACCCCACCCTTCCCACAGTATAGGAGGGATGACATGGAGAGGCCTCTACCTCTACCATAGCCAAAGGTGCCGAAGGTAAGGCAGGAGGAGCAGGTGATAGACCGGTGGATTGATGATGTCGGGGTTACTGAGATAGATACATACAATGGTGGGTTGCACATTAATGAGTAGACCGAAGTCGAGGCCGGGGTAGCTAGATTTAGCCACCATCACAGTGTAGAGGGATGCCCTATAGGGGCAGGTGGCTACCCTTATTACCCAGTTAGGGATAGTGCAGGGTAGTTGATAGGTTCAGAGGCACATGTTGCCACTTTCAGAGGAACAGTGGCCACTCTACTGAGTTCAGTAGTGCAGGACAAGCACCCACATAGGGTGGAGATGGGGATGGGGTATAGGTGGTCCACCCTACATGCGTAGGTTATAGGTTTTGTGGCCAATTGGCCACTGCACAGGTGTAGGTTGTGGCCCTTCAGGCCCAAATATAGGCAGGGGTGGGACAAGGTCCCTTAGGATAGGCACAGAACAGGGACATGGTCCCGCTTTACATGTAATAGTGGGACAAGGTCCCGAGAGACAGGTACAGGGGTCGAGGCCAATGACACCACCATAGACAATACCTATAGGTAGGTTGAGGGATGCCTTAGGTGAGGTGAGGTATTATTAGGATCAATTGATGGCCACAGGGATAGATTTCCTATCCTATGGAGAGTATAGAGCACAACAAGCCTTGAGTGAGAGGACCAGTCACGTACCCACAGTGTGGAGATCACAAGGGGTCATCGAGCCCCGAGATAGGTCGGGGCAAGGCTACTAGCGTACGAAGTCTAGCTCAAGGTGTAGAGAGAACAGGGGGCCATCTAGCCTCGAGAAATGGTCAGGGTGACGCTAGTAGCATATGGAAGCCAGCTCCAGGTGTGGTACCAGCTGAGGTTAGACCGAGGCCCTTGGTGGGTGGTAAGATATTAGTTAGATGCCATACGTGGTAGAGGAGGAGGAGGAGATAGGTAAGACATATATGGAGGATATCTACCGGGAGATATTTGATAGCCGTACGTCCCTCCATTTTGTATATTGGTTTATTTTATATATATATCGGCTTGCATGCCAAAGAGAGTGAGGATGTAGATGAGAGTTTTTGTTATTTTTGATCATATACCAGATTGTGTGTCGAAGATGGTGAGGCTGTATATGAGAGTTTTTGTTATTTTGATCATATGCCAACTTGCGTCTGTGTCAAGATGGTGAGGCTGTATATGAGAGGTTTTGAGAGATTGTGATTATTATTTGGCATTAGTGTATATTGTATGGATACATAGATTTTTATGATGAGATGGATGATTGGCTGATGATGTATGTGTGTTGGTAAAATTTGATTGTTATATATAGATGGATGGAAAATAGGTGTGTTTAGGCATGGTAGAGTCAGGTCATAGGTATTGTTGAGTCAGGTCATAAGCATGGTGGATTCAGGTCATGTTTAGGCATGGTTGAGTCAAGTTATGTTTAGGCATGGTTGAGTCAGGTCATAGGCATGGTGGAGTCAGGTCATAGGCATGATGGAGTCAGGTTGGTTTAGGTATGATTGAGCTAGGTTGGTTTAGGTATGATTGAGTTAGGTTGGTTTAGGTATGAGGTAATGTCCTAGTTGTAGGTAACATGGGGGATAAATGATGATCTATAAAAAGGTTATGGTTTTAATTTTGAAATATGTGCTATAGTGGAAATGTAAAAATGATAAATGAATGATTTGATGATGTAATAAAGATGTGTATTATTTGAGGCTTGTTTGGTTTAATTTCCAGTTATTGATCTAAAATGAAAACTAACTAGGATAGAATGTGAATATGAAAGGAAAGGGGAAATTGATTAGGGTAAAGAGTGGCCGAGCTAACCTCCAAGGGCCCCATGCCCTCGGAGTGTTGCCTACATAGTCCCGATGAAAAGGGACCTCAGGCCGATGTAGTTCTCCCATAAGATAGGGAATATTATGATGAAGTAGAGGAATGGGTTGGTAGGTGTTAGGCATGGGTGAATGTAGGTCATAGGCATGATTGAGTTTAGGTCATAGGAATGGTTGAGTTTAGATCGTAGGCATGGTTGAGATTAGGAGAATCAATAGGTGATGAAGAAGGTAGAAAGGTAAGAGGTGGCAAAAGAACCACTTAATTGATAAGAACCCTAATGAGTCTACCATACCCCAGATGGGCTTATGAACATAAGACCCTACAGGCCTTACATAATGGACTATTATAAGGGTGAAGAAAAGTCACATGATCACGAAATGTCATGTTGGCAGTGAGTCCCTTGAGTAGAGAGGGAGTTAGGATAAGAAGGTAAATGAGGTGAGAATGGGTGGTTTAGCATAACTTAGTGTATGATAGGATGTTTTTATTAACAAGAAACCTAGGATCAAAATAGACAAGTCCATGATGAAAATTTCATCTTTTTCTTCATTTTTTTGTTTTTAATAGACTGATCGATGCATGATGTCTATATAGGATGGGTATATTATCTCCTTGAGGTATTCATGAAGTTGATCGATGTGGGAAGATTATTTATATCTTTATTGGATTTTTGAAATAACTTGACATAGCTATCCTTTAAGGGAGAAGTCTATTTATAGCAGTGGAATTTAGAGTGAAGAGATATCCCTTTTGAAGGATTCATCATTTTCTGGAAGTTTGACTCAAGGAGTTATATCCCTTTTTGTTTTTGGCATGTTTAAGTCATGGAAAAGACTATAGAGGAAGATGAGGTTCTTGTTTAGAAGACAAGATTGCAACACACATAGATTAACTATGAAAGAGGTGGTTTTAAGTGATGAATGCCCATGGGATTCCATCTTGAAGAAGACAAAAAGTATCCATGAGAATCATGTTATGAGTAGAGTCGTGGTACTCATATTGAAGATAAGGCTGAAAGGTGATGGGAATCACATGATTCTTTTTGAGTCATGGATCCTTAAAAAAGGGAAATATGGAAGGTAAACATCGGTTAAGGGATGAGTGATCAACTGACTGAAAGTGGTATATAACTTGACATCAGCAATAAAATGGTCGAAGATGCAAGGCATTAAGGGGCTCAGGTTTGGGTTTACCTTCGAGGGAAGACAAATGATAAGAACATGATCCATAGGCATGGGTAACGATATAGGGTCCGAGCTAATTAGGAGCAAATTTACCCCATTTACTTTTCTCCTCTTTGGTTACATGTTGATTTTCCTTTAAGATGAGGTCACCGACCTGAAAGGCTCATTTGTGAACACGTTTGTCATAGGCACGTTTGATACATTTTTGGTAGATTTGGAGATGGTCAAGAGCATTGAGATGGTGTTCATCTAATAACTCAAGTTACGCCAAACGATCTTGGAGAAAGTCATCGTCGTTGAGCATGTCTTGTAGTGAGATGCAGAGAGATGGAATCTGGACTTCGAGAGGTAAGACAACCTCGGTACCGTAGACCAGAGAAAAGGGTGTGGCAGTAGTCAAAGTGTAAATACTAGTGCGATAAGCCCATAAGGTGAAAGGAATGTGTGTATGCCAATCCTTTCCAAGATCATGACTACCTTCATAAGAATTTTGTTCAAGGTTTTATTGGTTGATTTGGCTTGACCATTGGTTTTGGGTAATAAGGTGATGAGAAACTGAGTTGAATGCCAAAAGCGTCACAAATATTTCATAGGGTTTTGTTTTTGAATTACTTTCCATTATCAGTGATGAGGCGGTGAGGAACACCAAAGCAAAAAATGATGTGATGGTTGATGAATTCACATATTTTCTCACTTTTGTAGAAATTAGGGGAATGGCCTCTACCCATTTAGTGTAATATTCAGTAGTGGTTATGATCCATTGGTGGCATTGTGAAGAATGGGGTTGATCTCACCGACAAGATCCAAACCCCATTGAGAGAAAGGCCAAAGGTCTCGTGCAACCTATAAGGCATGACTAGGTGTGTGATGGAGATTATCATGTTGTTGGCATTTCATGCAACGTTTGACATAATCACAATAGTCACAGTTTAGGGTTGGCCAATAATAGCCTAGGTGAAGAATGTGTTTTGTGACAACTAAACCACTAAAGTGACCTCCAAAAATTCCATCGTGGACTTCCTTAATGGTGTAGGGAATTTCAGAACTTGTAAGGCATCGTAAGAGAATTTTGTCAAAGTCATGCTTGTAAAGAATACCACCCATGATGACATAATGGGAGACACTTTTAAGAAAGGCATGTTGTCTGTCATTATGAGTGAGATCAATGGGTGAATGGAAAGGGAAAGATAGTCGAATTTTTTGTACCAAAGGTCATGTGGGTCGGGGTAATGGTTTTGATGGAGTAGACCTCATGAGGTAAGTAAGAGGGTGATTGCAACCTTTGTATTGTGACAAAGATTTTAGAGTCGATGGGAAAAGTGGGTATCTGAGAAGCCAAGCAGGCCATGGTATCCACAAATTTATTGGTAGATTATGGGGGTGGTTTGAAGTGTGTAACGGTCAAAGGTGGTAAAAAGTATGTCTAGGTGATGTTTATACTTTTGAAGTATCTCATTATGAAACTGGTATATACCATTGACTTGGTTTATGACCAACTAAGAATCACTAAAGATATTGATTGACTTAACATCTAAGGCATAAGTGACCTAAAGATCCAATAGAGTGCCTCGTATTTAGAAATATTGTGAATATAATCAAAATTGAGTTTGAAAGATAAAGGAATAGGTTCACCATTAAGAGGGAATGAGGATAACACCAACCCCATCCCCATCGACACTTGGAGCCATAGACTCGTCTCAGTGGGAAAGGGTAGCTATAGAATCGTATGAGAAGTCAAAGTTAGATGATTGATTCTTAAAAATAGGTGCGTCGGCTAGTTGGTAGAGCTGATAGCACGAACCTTGATGGAATTTTGATGAATGAATTTGAGGTCAAGGTCGGAAAGAAGCATAAGTCAATCGCGTGTGGCACATTGATGTTGATAGGGTTTGGCATATATATATAGTAGTGGGTCCAGTATTAGTAATGACAAAGGTTTTGTGATTGAGTAGGTAATGGTAGAGTTTTGTGGCAACGAAATCTAAGGGTAAGAAGATTTTTTCAAAGCGTGGGTATATCTACTTTCATAGTCATGGAGGGTACGGATTATGTAATAACCTACATCTTGCTCTCTAGATGTTGGTCGTCATGAGTGAGCAAGCATCCACACCTAAAGAATGGTCAGTGGTGGAAATATATAGGTATAAGGGGTGGTCATCCTTAGGAGGAATGAACACTGGTGGTTGAGGGAGGTATTGTTTTAAGGCATCAAAGGATTTATGACATCCATCATCCCATTTGAATGAAATGCCTTTCTTGATAAGATGATGGAATGGTCGATAATGGTCCGAAAGTTACGAGATAAAATGACGAATGGATTACAACTTACCTTGTAGGCTTCAAAGTTGATGGAGATTAGTGGGTGGAGGCATTTCTGAATGACCTTGACTTTAGTAGGATCAAATTCTATGCCCTGTTAAGAAACGATGAAACCTAGGAGTTTTCAGTAAATACCGCAAAGACGCACTTTTTGGATGAAGATGCACACAATAGTTTGATGAGACGGTTGAAGATGACCTTAAGGAAGGGAAGATGTTTGGTTTGATGTTTAGATTTGGCCGTAAGATCATCTACATAATCTTCCAATATGCAATGCATGATGTCATGTGATGGGTGTCGTTATTCCCTTCATTTAATCAACTTCTTGTTGATGTCATATCAAATTAGGGTGTGTCTAAAGCTATATGCAACAAGAGTAATCCTATTGATCTAGTAGTTGATCGTAGTTGTTTTTGTATTTTTCTCGGGGATCTTTTTAATGTCTTAAGGACTTCTTGGTAAAACATTATTTAAATCATACTTTGAAAAATTTTTGAAAGGAAACACATGAAAGCTTTGATTGAAAGGAAACACACTTTGTAATGGAAATAAACACACTTGCTTATGAAAGTAAACACGCTTGCTTTTGGAAATCAACACAACAACTTAGAATGCTTGAAAACAATTTTCAAGGAAAATAAGAGTCTATCTAGACACCCATAGAACAAGTATACAACATAGTTTAAATAGAAGAATTAAAGCAAGTTTGAAATCGAAAGATGTAAACTATTTGCTTAAGAAATATAAATACCAAATAAATGAATATCCTAGTCCTGGGGGAGTGGACCTTGCTCCTCCTTGAATTAGGATTTAACAACTCATAATTCTCTCAAACAGGAATGTCTATCTTATTGATAAAACATTCGGTATTACAAAACGTAGTTAGATAGTTGTGTACTTAGTTGATATCTCTCTTCTCTGCGTTTCTATCTCTATTTCTTATTATAGATATCTATCTATCTACTATAGGTTTTCTTATATATACATTTAAAATCATAGATATCTCTATGATTCTGATGAAATTGAATCATGCCTAGAATAGTTGTTTGAGTCGATTAATGGGTCGATCAAACAAATTGTAAGATAACTATCCTTAGATCTTCGTTTAGAGATCATCTCATCCTTTCCTAATTGAAAGGGTCATTGATGTAGAATCTCCGGATGTGGTTAAAATAGATAAACTTCCATCAGTTCTAGAACTTCAGAGAAGTTCTAGAACCATAGGAAATCGTTAAGGATCAAAACCGTGAGAGTTCTGAAGCTATACCCAGGAGTTCGGGACTAAGTTTGAAAATTTTCAGAACTAAATACTAGAGTTCTAGAACTAAGTCTGAAAGTTCTAGAACTAGATGATGACTGTGTAATGGAGTTGAACTAGCTTGGAAGTTCCGGAACTAAGTTGTGTTGGAACAGATGCTACCGAAAACATATTGAACGCTACATACTTCATTTCCTTCGAGGCTGATTATGGACTCGCTTTATTACAAAACTAAATTTCAAACACACACTTGACTTTCAGAATTTTAGAGATTTCAACATTAGAATCACAATCAATGAAAAATAGATAGTTAGATCCTAACTCATATCGATCAAATAAAAGTCACAAAATGTAATCAAACTTAATAAAAAGGAGAGTAAGATGAATCATATATTATACATTAATTGGGCATATGATGCCTCATCATCACGGAAGATATAAGTCATGGCTCATGGATATATGGCACCAACATTTTTAAGGCCAAAAGGCATGACTCGATAGAAAAAAGTCCCCCAAGGGGTGATGAAGGTATTCTTGTGTTGATCTTCTGGAGCCAATAATATTTGATTATAGCCCGAGAAACCATCCATGAGTGATAGAATTTCATGGCCAACAATGAGATCAACTAGTTGGTCGATGCTTGGTAGGGGAAATCATCTTTGGGACAGTGAGGTTGAGGTCACAAAAGTCTGTGCAAATGCGGAGTCCCCCTGTCACCTTTGTGATAGGAATGATGTTAGAAATCCATTGGGGATAGTCAATGGGTAGAATGAAGGAAACTGAGAGAAGGCACTAAATCTCTTCTTTGACTAGAAGAGTAATGTGAGGATGCATTTTCCGCAAAAATATTTTTATGGGTTTGGCATTAGGAATGGTTATGATATTGTGAACCACAATTTTGGGTCAATACTAGAGCATATTGGTGTAGGACTGGGAAAACACGATGCTATGGTCTCGAAGGAAAGAGGTAAAAACTTCTCATTTAGTAGCAACATCAGGATTGGCCGATCTTAGAATGTGGGGTCATCCTAAGTGTTAATGTTGATTTCAATGGTCGATTCATTTAACATGGTTTGCATCTCAGAAGGTAACGACCGGTGAATATAAGAATCTTCTGCACCAAGGTAAGTGAGGATGGATTCATTGTCCTAACATTGAACGACATTAATAGAAGGTGTATCATCATCGATCATGTCAAGATACAGGAATGGGAGAGAAGAGGGAACTTTGCCAACGCATTGATAAGTTAGAGGTCCTAGAGAAATGGTGTTTATGAAAAAAAAAAGTTAGGAGGAATAGATTCGGGATCTATGGACTCCATGGGTGAAGATGGTAACGTGGGTGAATGAGGTGGGGAAGGTTTTCCATCCTAGATGAGGTCGACACGAACCTTCTTAGAAGGTGTGTGTCAAAGCCAATGCCACTACGCTCATTTTGTTTATGAGAGGTACATGAAATGATAGTATCACAACCCTGTTCGTAAGATTTGAAGCCAAATCCTTTCCACGTGCACCAATGGAGGAAAGTGTGAGTGAATCAGAGGTTAGTGAGGGAGTGTAGGTCAAATGAAAATGGTTGGGTTTGGGATGGAGGTTCGGGTTTATAGGTGGCCATATCAAGTCTCCGATACATTAGATTAGTGAAAAGTGGGGAGGTCCATAAGGAAAAACGTCACACCGATGCGAATGTCATAACGGGGTGTTGACACAAGTTCCTATATTCTTGCAGTAGGTGAGGAAGGTGTCTATATTGTATATATAGTATTCCCTAGAGTGAGGAATTAAAAACACCTTCTAAGGGATCAGTAGTCAGTATGTGGGTTACGGGGATAAATGACTCACCTGATGATGTGGAAATAGGTGAGTCAGTGGTAGAGGTGCAACAAAATTAGGGATAGTAAGATTAGATGCGGAGAGGTGGTGGTAGTCTTGGTGGGTGGGCTAGTAGGTGGAGGTGAAGTAGGGATAGTGGTAGATGCCTTAAGAGTACAAGCACATCATTGGGCTAGTATAGCATGTTACAGGTCTTGAAAGGTGATGGATCGACAGGATGGTGTAATTATGTCCCTCGTGTTCAAATTTGAGGTAGCGATGTAAAGTCGAAGGGACACAACCCAAGATGTGGATCCTATGTCGGCCGAGTAAAAATTTATATTAGAACTCCCATTCTAGGACATAGAAAAGTTCTAGGATAGTGCGGGGACCCACGCACGGACATGGAGAATGACTGTACCTAGGGTAGAGGACATGGCGTCATTAAAGGACCGCATCATAACTGGGTTACCATGCATGTAATTGGATGGTATTCACATTTGGTCATATGCATGGGAGGAGATGATGTTAATATTATTACCACCATCGATCATAACACGTCGTATGCGTATATTATTGATAAAGACGGAGATGAAAAGGGTGGTGTCGGGATCGTCGGATTGGAAGGAGTGATCTCTTCATCTGAAAAGCTGAGGGCGACTACTTGGCTAGTAGGTGGAGGCATAGAGGAAGGTGATGACCTATTAGAGAGAGGAAACATGGTGAGGGGTAATGATGGAGGCTATGGGTGTGGGGTCATTTGGTAAAACCTCAATAGATTAAAGGACCTCCATGAGGGCTTGACAATGTGACTTAGAGGTTTGGATGAGGTCATATAAAGACATTTTGAGAGGGGATTGATGTAATTATTTTAGCATTGTGTGATGTGTGACCCCATTAGAAATAGGATATGTAGGACCTCGAATGATGACTTTGGGTATGGGTGCGGATGGTATGTAGGGTACAGGGTTGTTTGATGGGCCAGTTACCCTTTCTTTGCCCTTGTATTTCTGAGCATGGGTGGTAACGTGAACCATGTTAATTTGAGGGGAGGTGGATGAAGAGGGTGTGTCATGGAAGGTATAACGGCATGAGGGGAAAAACCCTAGTGGGGATATGATCCTTGTGAAATGAGTAGGGCACATTGACATTTTGGTGGTGGTTTGGCCAACTCTCTTATACGAACCATGTTAATCTCAAATCTCGGGGTGGATCAAAGAGTTATGGGGGTGGAGATTTTGGTCATTGAGTAGGTAATGGGAGAAGGTATGTGGAAATTTGTGAAGGTGAAATGGGGTCCTCATCAAGAAGATCGTCATCAAAATTTTCTTCGGGAGGACACAATTGGACAAGAGTAATTTTTAAAGCCTTACAGTTCTCTACATTGTGTCCTGACACACGATGGTAGGTGTAGATTTTAGTTTCGTCAAACCCTTTTGGTTTGGGTTTGAGTGGGTCATAAGGTCTAAGAGGTGGTAATGTGATGATAGAAGTTTCAAGGAGATTGGTTAAGATTTTAGCGTAGGACCCTGCTAGTGGATCACAATGGGAGGTGAATGTGGGTTTGGGTGCAAGTATGACTGATTGTGGAGGAAGAGGCTTTACAAGAGGGGGAATGGGTTGGTCTACTAGTTTGGTGTGTGGAGTGGTCTTAGGTCTTATGGGCATCTGTTTAGGTATGGGCATGGTAGAAGAGCTAACAATGGAAGGTTTGGTTGGTTTAACTACCTTATTGGAGGGTAGCGGATTTTTAGCTTTAGGTTGTCCCTTTTTGGGCAAAGGTGACATGGTGTACAAGATGTAGAGGGAAAAACAAATAGAAGAAGAGGATGGGTTACCCATGGGGGTAATTGAGTTATTGTGGAGGTGGTCGGTAGAGGTTGGGTAGAAGGTGTGAGTGGGAGGGAAGAATGTGTCATGGGTAGTGGATAAGTTATGGACGGTAGTAGTGGTATGGGTGGTAAAAAGGTTACGAGTAATGACAGAGGTTGTGTGGATCGCTTAGGTATATTAGGGGTTCGTGATGAGGAGGTGGGTTGTTGCATTCTTGGTTTACCAATGGATGGAGGTTGCTTGGCCAAGGTCGAGGGGTGAGGTCCTAGGATGGACAGAAGGGGTGAAGGTGATAATGGCGTGGTAGGCAAGGTTGGTGTATGAGGCCTAGGAGGTTGGGTCTTCTTTTTAGGGGCTAAAGTAAGTTTAGTGTTAGTTTTGGAAGATGTGGCTAAATCTAATTTGATGGGTGGGTGAGTAAGGCTAGCTGTTGGTATGACCCCTAAGGTAGTGATAGGTTTAGGTAAGGGAGATGATATAGGCGTGGGTAGGTGTTTGGGTGTAGATGTATGTTGGGTTATGGGAAGAGGTGTGAGTTGGGCCATGGGTGGTGACATGGAGGGTGTTGCAATAGTCATGATTGGGTATGGCTTGGTCGCTCGAAACACTTTTGGATAGGTGGTGGAGGTGTCGGTGAGTGACAACTGCATTTAGGTTGAAGCATGGAGTAGAAGATGTCCCCAAAGTAAGGTTCCATCAACATACTCTAGGTGGTCACCAAGCGTGAAAATGGTCCTGCTGTAGGTGGGGCCAATGTGGATCAAGTAGCAATCCTGTAAAATGTGTTTGAGAAACATGGAAATGGCTAACTCCCAACTCTATGGGTAAGAGAGTCGAAAGTGTATCTTGGCAGGATCATGGAGGTCCGATGGTGAATGGTCATCAAAAGGCAATGATATCTCTATAGGATCCTCCATGGGTTGAGGAGAGGATGGGCCAGCCGAGGTTGAATCTCCTTGTGATGGTGTGGGTTGTGGACATGTATCTCTTATGAGTAGGAGAGGTACCACTGACGACTGCTTGGTAATTTGAGGGGCCAAAGGTGGCGTGCTGATTATAGGCTCTTCCATGGGTGAAGGAGAAAATGAAGGGGGTTCCTTTGTGGGTGGAGGAGTAGATGAAATAGGTTCTTGTGCAAAGAGGGGAGTTTAAGATAATATTTCGTCTATGGAAGAAACATGAGGCAATTAAGAAGCAACCAGTATGTCATCGAAAATAGCGTGGACCTCGTGGACATTGTTATCATTGTTTGAAGTGTCACTAGATTAGTTGGAAGATGGGGCATGTTTAGGGAATGACTTGTTGAAGATATGTAGGTTTTGGTTAGCGGGTGCATTTAGGCTATTTAAGACTAGATCTCCATTCTCTAACATTTCTTAGACAATATTCTTGAAGGTGATGCAGTTACCATTGTTATGACCTTTGACACGATGATAGTTACAAAAGTCATGTTCTTTATACCACGTGGGCATGGGGCGATCAGGGTCAAAACCAGTGTGTGGTTTTATAGGTGGAAGGGTAATGACACCAGCCTTAATAAGCTTTTCCAAAACCAAATAATAAGGTTCTCCTATCGGAGTGTACTTTCGTTGTTCTCTTCTAAACTGGAAAGCTTGGACAAGAGAGAGATTAGAAGAAGGCTTGGTTTGGTTTGATGGGTGAGAGGGTCTAGCCTTGAGAACTACGACGTTGGCTGATCCTTTGGGTTTTGAATAGGTGTTCTAGGGTTTCAAAGATGAAGAAGCATCATTTGATTTGAATGCGATGTTCTTGTTATGTAGGTGAATTTTCTTCTCTTCGATAGCACGAATTTCCAATTTCGTGCCATGGTGAATGCCTCATCAAAAGTGTGAAAGTTTTGCACTTGTAGGGTTGGTGAAATGTGTCTAGCACAAGCCCGAGTAAACAACTCTATGAGTTCAGTTTGAGGTAATTGAAATGTGAGCTGGTTATTTAGGTTGCGCGATGAATGATAAAGTCAAGCCGATAGACTCATCATCGTACTGTCGCGTGGAATAAAGGTCATCATGGTGACCTTCTTAACAATATTGATTGAGAAGTGGTCTAAGAAGGCTTGGGCTACCTAATTAAATGAGTAGATGGAGTGTCTTGGTAGCCCACTGTACTAGTCCAATGCAGGTCCTGTCAGGGACATTGGGAAGGTCCATAGGAGTAAATCATCATCATGGGCGATTAGATAACACCCATGTTTGAAAGACTACAAATGTTGTTGTGGGTCTTATTTACTATTAAAACGATTGAATTTTGGAATTTCCCAATGTACAAGATATGGGTGAATAGGGATGGACACGTGAATGGGATCATTACAGATTTCATCATAGGTGAAAGAATTGTGTGAGCCGGAAATTGATGCCTCTAGCATCTACATCCTTTCCATAATTAATTTGATGAGGTCATTGGTAGGTTGTGATGGAAGGGCTCCTCCTATGGTATAGGAGGGATGGTATGGAACATGTGATGTGGGTGGCATTCCGTGTATGGTGGTGCCAAATAGGAAGGTTGAGAATAGGGGACCTGACATAGAGGGCATATATCCAAGATGGGTGATGGACGGGATAAGGAATTGTTGATATTATGTGTATGTAGGTGGGACGGTTACTAAAGTGACTCTAGTAGCGATTGGGGATGGAGAGGATAAGATTATGGAATGGATTAGGGGTCACTAACACCAAGGGTGGTTATGTTGCAATTGGTATCTATGAGACAATTGTGTTTATGTTTTCTTTACATTATTGATATGAAAGCAGATGAAGGTAAGAGTGAGGAGGAATACATGTTATTGTTGGTCGGTTGATGTTTGTTGCACACATTCGACTTCTCGATCTAATGCTGATTGTGAGAGCTTCCTTTTGGCTAGGAGGAACTACCTGAAATAGAAAACAAGACCACAAAAGAAGAGTTAAATAATATATGACAATGGACTGCCTAGCGTGTGCTAGATCTCGGGAAGTGTGATACTCCCTAGATGGATGTCAATCCATTGTTTAAAATAACTTAATGCGAGAAATAAGAAAAGTCCTATTGTAGTTGATATGATTTAGGTATCTCATTCAAGCACAATAAGAAAATCTAATATAACAGGCTAGGCTATAGTCAGATCTAAAGGGTAGGTAGGTGTCAGGGTGTTGGAATTGGTTAGGTCAGATTCGGGTTGTTTGGGTCACTTGGTAAAAGGTAGGTTGGCTTTGTTGTTGGAAAATATGTAAAACATAGAGACCGATGTCGGTTAGGTATAACCGACAACAGTTTAGAAGGGACTGATGACGGTCGTGGATAACCGGTGATGGTAAGGTCGAGGGTGAAAGGAATTTAATAAGATCTAATTGTGGGGATTGAAATGGAGCTAAACAAAGATGGAAGGGTGGATGGGGAGGTCTATAAAGGTCTTAGGTATACTCAGAGGTGGGTAGTAGGAAAGAATGGGTGATTTGGTGGTGTGGGTAGAAGAATGGATGAGTCTACAAGTAGGTAGAAGATGGGAAAAGAACATGCAAAGTATAAACTGATAATAGAAGTAACAAGGCTATTATACTGAAATAGACTATGCTGTAAAAGGTATACTTACTGTGATACAGGCTTGATGGTTGAATGGCGATGGAAGTTGATCAGAAGAATGGTGTTTGGTGCCACAGTAGTGCTTCCTGGAATGTTTCCGTGAATGCAATACCTCTAGATTTGTCCTAGTGTTGGCTGTAGATGTTGGGTGCGTGAAAAGACTCGGGTTCGCTTATATGCAACCATCTTCTTCTCTTCTTACTCTCATAATCTACCAACCCAAAAAAAAGGTTTCTAAGGTGAATAAATGGTAACCGATGATGGTTCCGGGTTGACCGATGTTGATTTAGGGGTGACCGACATCGATTAAGGCGGGATTCCCTAGGTTTACTAAAAATGGCAGATCTCTTGCAATTTCTTAGGCTAGGTTGGTTTATTCTCACGGATTAGAACGCAAGCTTTCCTTATAATGAGAAGGAATGTGGTTAGAGAAATCCTAGGCATGTGCTTTAGGGTTAGAACTAATCTTATCTCATTAAAGCAAGAAAGATTAGGTCTTAGTTAGTTATGGAAACATGCCAAGAATAGGTCTAGGGTGAGGTGGAAAGTAGACATAATTAAAATAATTAAGTAATGAATGTTTTGAGGAATTGAGTTAATTATATTAATATTAATGTGGGGTGAAAGGGGCCATGGTTAGGTGAATATGTTTGAGTTGGTTATTTGATGGGCGGCAAGGGGAGTGTGACCCAATTTTGGTGAAAGGGGCCATGGTTAGGTGCAACTCTAGTTGGATGATAGTAGTGACTAGTGCTTGGTCCTCAATATGGTCTTAAAACTTTATATTTATAGAGTTATGTTGATCTAATTTCATAATTAACCCCGAAATGGCTGACCACTAAAAAGATAAGAAGTTGAAATGGCTAGAAAGTGCACCAAAAGTATGGAAAGTTACAAAAGGATCGGGGCACCCATGGGCTCCCCAATACTAGCTTGGGTGCCCCAGTCGAGGCTAAAATAACGTGAAGTGATGAAAGCTGACTGGGCATGTGGGTGTAAGAGGTCGGGAATGATGAAATAAAATAAAACAAGATGGCCAAAATACAGGGGTTAATTAGTACTTTCTTCACTCAAGAACCTTCTAAATAGTAGTATGAGACTAGGATTAAATAATATCTAAAGTGCATGATTTTGTGACTAGAGTTTCCCCCACTTTATGCTTTGGTGAGTGGAAAGCTCAAGTAACATAAAGTAGATAGAGATGTGTACGATGTCCATGAAGATTGTATTAGAAAACTCACGAAGGAATAGACAAAATGTGGTATGAAAAAAGATGAAGGAATGTGGAAACTAAAGATAAAAATGCACAAAAAGTGATGAGAGTGAACCTAATGAGGAAACACATGTGTAGCTGTTGATGTGTGTGATTTACCTACATGGTTAGTATGGTGTGTACTGCATGACGAAGTGTTGTTGTTTCCCCTATTTGATTGCTTGTTTCTCAAACCTGCAAGGAGAAAGTGATCAAGTAGTCAAATATGTATGTATGTAAAAATACAATGTAAAAGACTTATGTAAAAGTATGTAAATGTAAAGTACGCATATGAAAAGTGAAAATAGAACATGCGCACCTGATCCATGTCGAGAAAGAGAGTGTAGAAGGATATCCTGTAATGTAAATTTTTTGGGCGATCTCATGCCACCCTGGTCAAAGAAGTATAGGGAGAAAGTTGCATTATTCTCATTCCTGTAACTTCTTCACTAAATGTGTGTGAAGAGATATCTATACATCTTAGTTTTTGGGTGATACAATGCCACTTTGACTGAAGTAGTGAAGGGAGGCACACCCACTATAACCTCTAAGCCTATAATGCTTCCCGAATGCTAAGGGCACCATGTCTTGTAAAATCTATTGTGTACGAGGTTTGTAGACTGGTCTGAATCCACTCATTATATGTAACCCACAATGCCAAGGGCAGAAAGTGCATTGAACTGAATTGGTGTAAATGCATTGTGTTAGTATGTAAACACCCAAATGATGCCCCCTCTTTGGGGGAACATGTAACGTCACTAATAGGAGAATGCGGCCCCAAAAGATGACCAACCGCATGTACTCTAAAAGCTGTGCTCTTTCAGGGGAAGGGAATGTGCTTGGTAGAAACCAAGGTGCATACAAACATGAAGGCTAGCCAAAGACAAGTGTTAGTAAAAAAAAGCATGCATGTGGAAGAAAATGTAATCTATGCAAAAAAGTGTGTAATCTTCCAAGCAAAACATTAATGTAAACATGCAAGAAAAAAATTAAGCCACACAAAGCAAGATGCAAACATGGGACATCACTCGTGATTTTATAAGACACAAAAGGTCGTCATGGACGAAAAAAAAACAAACAAGTCTGCACGCCAAACATAGGGCAAGGCCCATAAACAAGAGGAAACAATAGAAAATTAATAAAAAAAAAAGTATGAAAGCAAATATGCTTGCATAAAAAAATTGCACTTGAAGCACCCATTAGCATGTTAGAAAGATAACTAGTATGTGAAAAGCGTGTATAATCTAGTAATGTAAAGTGATAAGTAAAAATTAAACAATAACACCTATGAGAGACGAATGTGGATGCCCCCAACGATCAACGTAGGAAGGGTAGAAGGCGAGCATCGTCTGGCCGCATGTAAGAGAATTGTATCTGCGATCAAAACTAAAACAAATACGTGAACGCACATGTGAGGATGGTATAGATAAATGACATGCAAGTAGTCTAACTAGCATGTGTAATAAAGAGACCATGAACAAGTAGAGGTAAGCAAGAGTAAAACAAACCATAATATGCAAAAGTATGTTGTTGATGGATGAGATGGAAAACAAGATGGAGTGATAGGAAGCTGCGTGCCCCCGAGTAAATGGAAATGTGTGCAAAGTGATATTCATTTGTTTTTCACCCTTAGTATTAAAGAATGAACCGTAAATGAGAGTGTGTCAACAGGAAATGGTCGAATAGTGTGTGTCATGTCTAGCAGATGTGATGAGTATGTATGTGTAGTGATGATGATATGCGACATGTAGAAGAGATGTGCATGAACCCTATAATTGAAGTGTATATCATCACAAAATGAATGTATGAGTGATGATTTATCCCTAAGTGTATATCACTATATGATGAATAGTAGGGAGTGATGATGTAGCCTAAAGCATATATCACTATATAATGAATAGTAGGGAGTGGCGATGTAGGCTAAAGTGTATACCACTACAAGATGAACAAAGAGGAGTGGTGATTTAGCCTAAAGCGTATACCACTACAAGATGAAGGGAGAGGTGACCATTTAGCCTAAAGCGTATGTCACTAACCTAGTAATGTCGCATGATGGAATGTCAAATGGTGAACGTGTGAGTATGATAAGGTCCATTTGATTTGTAAACCCTCGGTAGTCAAGTATGGACCGAGGAAATAAAGTGTGTCATAGGGTAGTGAGTGCAACGCATAGAAGAGTATGTAATATGTATGATGATAGACGACCATATGATGAGTAGAATGTGTAAATACATGATGTGTAGAATGCAATGCAAGATGTAATGTATAGAGTGGCATGTAATGTATGTAGATAGACTAGTAATGTAGTATGTAGAATGATGTAATGCTAGAATCATATGTGATGAAGACTAGTATAGTATGTAGAATATGTGTGATATGGAGATGTGTAGTGTAGACTAAATGTAAAATGTAGGATGTAAGACACGAGATGTGTGAATAAACACAATGTGTGTAAATAACTATACTAAAATTTGTGGGATTCATGTGTAGTATGACCTCAACGGTCAAGTGTGAATCGAATCAAAAGAGCGTTTCATCGAGTAATGATAATGCTAAAATGTGCAATGAAGATGCCTATGTGAGAAGATTTGATGTATGAGAAATGTAAAGATGATATATGCATAGATGTAGCGATGTGGGGGAGATGTATTAGATGCGATGACCCCAAGTGTAAATAAAGGCATAGGCTAACCAATGACCATGAAGGATGGATGTACTCCATCTGACACATGTGATGGTGAAAATGTATGACTATACTCTAACAATGGCGAGTATAGTAGATAAGTGTTGTGCGGCAGTGAATGAAGTCATGCGCATGCGAGAGATGAATGTATGAAGGAGGTTGTGGCGACAAAAATGTTGTTAGTGATGAAGATATACGTGATCTTTTGTGAAGGCGATGAAGACCCACGTGGAATAAAATGTGGTGGTGACCTATGTCAAGATGTGGTGATCGTCCTAGGAATGGGCCTATACCGTGTCGAGGAATAGTGGAACAATGCAATGCAGTCGTGTAGATGACGCTCAATTAGGTGAGCTACGGGTAGACTGTGCTTTGAGAAACATAGAATATGACATGCTAGAAAGAGTAGAGGGTGTGCTAGTTATTGTGCAAGGAGATGGCGACCATGGAGCAAAGGGAGGGACACCATCAATAGTGATCACCTGATTGTTGTGAATAAACTTAAGCTTTAAATGATTCATAGAGATGATAGATTGTAAGAGACAAATCCAATTGAGACCAAGAAGCATGTCATAGCCATCAACTATGTTTCCAACAAGGAAATCACAAGCAGAGCAAGAGGACCAACCGTAACATGTAGCTTAACAATACTAAAGGTTTTTTTGAAAGGGTACTCAATTTGTGATGAAGGATAGCCGATAGCCTTGTGAAGTGAAATAGAGCATGCACTAACAGGCCATGATGGGTCAAACTTAGTGTTGTTAACGAAGGTAGAGCCAATAGATGCATTGATATGTAAATAATTAGGTGTGAAAGTTGCATGATAATCGACATTGAGAGAGAAATGATTGGCAACAAAGTGTCGTGTGTGCAACTAAGAAATCTAGAGCTCTTGATGCAGAAGGAGGTACTACGTGATATGTATGATTCGCGAAGAGTCAGATGTCTTCTTATCACTTTGTTGAGATTCATTGTTAAAGATCTTGAGTTTACCCTTATCATTGGTCGGGAAGAGTTAGTAGACTTTGGAAACTCTAGTTTTTTTCATCAATTAGGTCTTGAATGATTGTGTGTAGTTTTAAACATCTATTTGTAAAATGTCCCACACATCGATGATAATAGCAACATAAGTTTTTGTTGTAGTTCCTACCTTTTGGTCGTGATGGGTCTAACTTGAGTGGTGGAGGAAGGGTAATAATATTTCTCTTGAGAAGTTTCTTCAATATAATATGTGGAGCCATTGGAAAGTTGTTAAACGTGTGTCGAGGTTGCTTTATGATGAAACTCCTTAGTAGGAGTGATCTGCGTTGACAATGATTTTAGTGTTAGTTGATTTAGTTGTAAAGGGTTTGAATGGCATATTGTTTTGAAAAAAGTGGAGGGTGAAGCTTGTTCTTGATACTTAAGCTTTCCTATGGATAAGAGTTTGGTCTCACGAAGCTTAAGAGTATGAAAGAGCTGATCGAATGAAGGAGAAGTCTCAAAGAGAACACTCTCTTAGAGAAGTGATAAGAGAATCTATATGAACAAGCCTTGAAGCTCAGAGTCCACAAACACATTTGTCATCTTAGCTAAATTGTTCTTATACCTTAAAACATAGTTAGTGAAGTGTTCATTGGATCCCTATTTAAGTTGCGTTAGCTGAGCATAAGAGATATTAGAGCCGATATTGATGGAGAAATGTGTAATAAAGGCATTGGTTAAATGCGTAAATGAAGTTACCGAGTGCATAGGTAGGTCGTAAAACCAACACATCACATAATCATGGAGACTACGAGGAAATATTTTAGCTAAAATAATATGATCATCAACAAAATATAGACAAGCTACATGAAACACTCTAAGATGCTCATGTGGGTCACCATGCCCATTGAAAATGGGAAGCTTAGGGGTGACAAAGCTAGGAGGAGGCGAGAAAGTTAGAGATGGCAAGTGCGAATGGAGTATGCAACAATAAGATAGAATCTAGAGACGATGATACATGAGAAGTGGCCTATTATAACTTATGAATTTGAGCTTGAAGGTCATGATAAAGAGAAGTTAAGTCTTGATTGCCAATGGATGAAACTTGTTGTATATGAGAAACTAAGGGTGGCGTAAAATTATTGGTAGGAGTAATAACTGAAATAGGAACAATAGAGATAGGTGGAAGAGTGGAAATGAGCGGTTGAGTGGCAACAGAGGTTGGTATAGTCGTGGAAGTGTTGAGTTCTGCCAAATTAGTAGCTTCCTCATAAGCAACATGTAAAAGTAAGTATAGATCTTGAGGGTGCACAACAATATGATCTTTAATGGCCTTAAGATGTTTTTCAGTAAAATCAATATGAGAGTGAGCCATGGAGAAAGGAGAATAAACCCTTAGAATTTTAAGGTATGAATGAATAATCTAGAAGCATGAAGGATCGAGTCGGGTTCACCAAAATGATTAACTAAAAATGGAAAATATGGTGTGTAGTTAATATAATATAGAATGACATGTGAAAGCAGTAAATAAATGCAGTAAATGATTATGGAAATGATCCAAACAACTAATATAATAAAAGTAGAAACCTAATATACAAGAATAGAAAGGAAAATACTCAGTTGATTCGAGAGACCGATCTCGAACTATGTCGTAAAGTGAACAAAATAATTTGGAAGCAGGGAACAATCGTGCAGAGGTCCCAAAAAGGACCGATCGGGGCTGATTTTCTTGACTGGAGCACTGGAAAGGGACTGGGCCTCTGTGGGCACTCTAGTCAGTAAAATGGGCGTCATGGTCATGAAATAGATCTGAACGAGTTTCACAGATATGACAGGTGGTCTAAAACCATCGATATGTGTCACATCAAATTTACTACACTACACCAGTGTAGCCGATAAATCCAAGATGTATAGCAGACTCATAAAAGACCCAAAAGAAGTATCAAAACCATAAAAAAATAATGCAAATGAATGGGTCAACCGACCTCACCGCCACAACAAGTGGGCTTACTAATCGAGTGCTACACTACATTTGGACCCAAATGTAGTTGGTGTGTATGTGTTAATATGTGCCCTAGGTGTTCTTGTGCTAGTCACACTTTGTGAAGTAGTGAGCAATAACTAAATGTAAAAATGTAATAGAATGTGTGTATGGAATAAAATAGAATCCCTCCCCTATGCTTGTGTGATGTAGATGAACCAACCTTGTCCTTGTGATGGAGCTAATGGATGCAAGTGATCTCAAATGGATGTAACTCTAGGTGGATGATAGTAGTGATTAGTGCTTGGTCCCTCATTATGGTCTTATAATTTTATATTTATAATGTTCTCTTGATCTAATTTTGTGATTAACCCCAAAATGACAGACCACCAAAAAGACAAGAAGTTGAAACGGCAAGAAAGTGCCCAAAAAGTGGTGGAAAAGTTCAAAAAGGATCGGGGCGCCCATGGTGGGACCAGGACACCCATGGGCTCCCTAGTACTAGCCTAGGTGCCCCAGTTGAGGCTAAAATAATGTGAAGTGACAAAAGCCGATCTGGGCATGCAGTGTAAGAGGTCGTGAATGATGGAATAAAATAAAACAAGATGGCTAAAAGACATGGGTTAATAGTACTTTCTTCACTTAAGAACCTTTTAAATAGTAATATGAGACTATGATTAAATAATATCTGAAGTGCATGATTTTGTGACTACATAAATAGATGTAGAATGTGCTTAATCTAATCATCTTCTAGTTTGGCCATTTTGGCAGGATCTTTGATCGATGTGGTAGTCTAGTCTATAGGTGTTAATTTTAGCTTTGTTTTATATGTTTGGAGAAATAATGACTATAATCAATTCAAGGATATCATAATAAAGATTTGGGAGAGTAATCATATTTGTTTTATTGAGTCATGGAAAAGATAGTAGATTCAGAAAACTCAATGTTATGATTGATAATCAGACCTTGTATTAGATGTCTAAGCTTGAAACACCTATTAATATAATGGATATTGCATCTATGATAATCATAGTTTGCAGTTTCATCGAATGCCTCAAATGATGCCTATTAGGATCTAGCTCGATTCGGAAGAAAAATCATATTGCTTTCTAGGAGTTAAGGCAACAACATATGTGGTGGATATGGAAATTTAGTAAAAATGCAGCATGTAGGTTACAATTGGAGCTTTGTAGGTTAATATATAACATTGATAATAGATTTCGATTCAATAGCCTTGTTGTTGAAGGAATATTTGTTTGGGAACTTGTTAGTGAGTTGATCGAAATATTAACACCATATTTATGTTTGCCAAAAGAAAGTAGCTTGATTTCATGAATTTTCAAGGTATGGTATAGTAAACACAAAAATTAGGTCATACTTCCATTAAAACCCCATCAAATAAATTAACCATATCCTACCCATTCATATACCATAGTGCACATGTTAATTAAATTCATTAATATCCTCACTTAACCACCTCCCCACCCAACTCACCCAACCACCTCACTCAAATGACCCACTCAAACCTCGTTAATGACCTAAGACCAAGTCTAAACCTATCCTAACCAATCTGGGACTTAGTCTAAACCTAGACTTAACTCTTATTAACAAACCTAAAAGGACTCTTACTCATCCTTCCGTGATCTATCACTCAAGACTCGGACAAAGATTGGAGACCACGCTAAAAATAGAAACAATCAGGCTATTTTTGGCCAACCTAGATATTCTCGCCTTGACCGACGCTAGTTATATCTCAACGATGTCAGTCACCTAACCATCGCCGGTTAGGTTAAATACATTTCCAAAAGCCTTTGCCTAGGTTGGTCATTCGATTCAGGATCTCATACGAATAGAGACTTGGAGCACTCAAATTTTCTGAAGCACTCACGCAAAGGAAAATATACGGAAGCACTACTAACAACCATTAGAATTCATCATCTTCTTCACGATCATGGATTCACACAAAGAAGCACGAAAAGATTAAAATGTCATGGCACGAACACTTCTCTTCTCTCCAAATCTCCGCCATCACCGTCCTCAACACCTGCATTATCCAAACCTACTCTTCAGTAAGTACCTAACATCTCTTCATTTATTTCTATTTTATTCCAGTAAGATTTATTATTCAGCTCAATAATTTATCTTTCTCCACATCCGTACACTCCCTTCCTCCTACCAACCTATCACCCTACCATACCCGACCCTTTCACCTAGTTTTATCCTCTTTTAATCATCTCTAAGCCTCTAAGGCCATTTTACGACCTTACCCTCACCATTTCCAACCTCTGTGTAATCACAAAGAGTCTAAAAAACAAGTTTTAAGTCCCTTTTACTAATTTCCCCTACTAATGTTGGTTAGCCAACCGATGTTGGTCACTCTTCCTAATCGACATCGGTAACACAACCAACGTTGGTTATGTATCCTGCAATATAGCTCGTGCCATGGAGCTAATACCTATTTCCTAACAACCCATAATCACTTGTAACCTTTATAGACCCTATCCAGAGCCTGTACTAGACCTGCAACCCAATACCAGCCCATCACCTGACCCGTTTTGACCTCAAACAATCTTTTGCACAACCTTTCTTATTGTTTTGTACGAGATACCCAAATCATTTCAATTACAATAGGATCTTTATTTCATGTATATTTTAAATAGCATTAATATTGTTATATAAAGTGGATTGACAACCTGTTCAAGAAGCATCATGCTTCCCAGATCTAGCTTCTCGCTAGGTAGTCCACTCATTGTTTTGTTTAACTCTATCTAGTGGTATTGTTTTGCATTACAGGTAGTTCCTCCTAAGAAAAGGGAGCTCTGCAATCAACTTGGATCAGGAAATCAAAACATGTGCACAACCTTTAACTGACATCACAAACATGTATTCCTCTTTGTCCTTCAACCCTTATCTGTTTCATTAATTTGTTAAGAATCCAATGAAACATTTTGGCATGCCCAGTGGGACCCATATGGGGTTCCTTGCATTTATTCATTCTTAGGGAATTGTTGTATGTTTGTTTTTTTAAAAGGAAGATAACATTAAATTTTCTCCCTAAAATCTTCTCTTTCTTGTATATGTCTCAGTGACATTTATATTTTAGGACTAAAAAAATCATTCTTTTTCCTCTTGCATTCATATTATTAGTGAAGGTCATTCTCTTTCCTTTTCACTCTATGTTTGCATAGAATATCACATTTCGATTTGGGTTCTAAAACACTTGCATTTCATACTTTTATGCTTTAATTTTTAGCTCACATTAAATCGAGGGAAACCTATACTGCTGGAAGTCATGCCCAGCTGATGGTTAACATAATTGAATCGTAGAGCACTTTGTCTTCTCTCTCTTTGCCAAACTGCACAAATATAAATTCAAACATCTTCTTAAACAACACCTTACCTAGAAGAAGCTATCAATGATCACATGATCAAAGGATTGATAGTGGCTGCCTAGTGGGTTTCTCTGTCTAGTCTTTAACTCAAAGAAAAGATCGCCCCACCAAAACATAACCTGAAACCACCTTTAGATCTTGCCTCTTCATAGAACACCTTTCCAAACAAAATAATTTGTTTTGTACACAAGTCATTCTTAAATAGCATAAGCTAAAACATAAAAATTCACTTATAGGATTTCATGTTTTTCTTAGTTTTTTCTTGAGTTGTGTTTTGAGTTGTGAGGTCACGTTCTTCATTTTCTTCTTCCTTTCACACTCCGCCATCATAGTTGGTGTATTCTGATTGTTTCGAGTGTATCAAGGTCCATTACTATCATAGTCAAGTTTAAGGTTGATATTCCATCTGAATTCATTCACAAAATATTTTTTTCTTCATTTTTTCAAATTTCACATGTGACTAGTTTCATTTAACATCGATTGTCATCGGTTTACCTAATCATTGTTGATTTCTAGCTTTTTGGTCAATTTTTCCAAAAACAACACTCATCACATCTTTATTCTTTTAGAAGTTCTCGGGACATCATCATACCCCAAAATTTCAAAATCACATCAAATACAACTTCTTTACTTCATTTTCATCAAATGTTTTGCCCTCTTTGCAAAGCTGTTGATTTCCCACAAGAATCGGTATCGGTCACCCTAACTATCATCATCTCTTTGTCACCATCATCGGTTACCCTAACTGCACCATTAGTTCTTGTGTTTTAATTTTTAATTAAAATAGAGACTAGTTTCACCTCCTAAAACCTATTGCTTCTTCATTTCTATTGTTTTTCTGTCTCATTTATAGAGAGAAAATTCCTAGATTTTATGCGACTCACATGGTTTTGAATCGTAGCCAAGCCAATGCCCTTGTGTTTCATGTTATCCTTCACCACTTCCACCTAGACCATCATCTACTTCCACCTGTCACCTATGGATCTAACTCAACCCATTACTATTAGTATTGGTAACAAGGAGTTTACAAGACTCCATGACCAGAATCTCATTGCCCTACAACACTATCTCCCCCACTCATCTACCCAGGACTCATTAGGATAGTTGGCATATAGCATGCCTGTTTCTATCCCTCCTGCCCTCACCCACCCCCACTTCGTGTCGCCTACCACTAGCTCGACATTACCTTCATCCACCTTACCACCTACAAAGTGTCTCAACTGGACCCCACATCCTCTATAACTACGTGCCTATGACATGTCGCTTGCACTCTGTGGTGTCACTATTCCTTTGTCACCACCTTGAGCATATCCCCATCTCGTACCTTTTACCTCATATGTACAGTTGAATCGCAACCACCCATGGTGTCGGCAACCCATACCCCATTCCAACACCTCGTTCTTTCCATCCCATAGTCCCTACCCCCAATTACCACAAGAATCGTTACGACTACCCCGCCTACTTATACATATCACCAACAACCCCAATCTTGTCTATTCCTATTCGGGATACCTTTCGGCTACATCTATTCCCCCTTCAGTTCTCATACTCGGCCACCATATACTGGGATGTCATCCACATCATACATTCATCATCAACCTCCTTATATTACAGGGGTGCCCAATCATCACAACCCACCAACGACCTTATTAAAATGATGATGGAAAAGATGTAAACATTGGAAGCATTAGTTTCTGGCTCTTACAACTCCTTAACCTACAATAAAATTTGTAATGAACCCATCCATCCGTCTATTACCATTCGCCCATACCCTGCACATTGGGAAATGCCCAAATGTAACCGGTTCAATCAGTAGAGAAGACCCATGCAACAACACTTGCATGGTCTTTCAAACATGGGTGTTGCCTAATCACCCATGACAATGCTTTACTCCTACGAACATTCCCCATGTCCTTAATGGGACCTACGTTAGACTGGTATAGTGGTTTGTCTCGACATTCCATTTACTCATTTAATCAAGTAACTCAATCCTTCTGGACCATTTTTTAATCAATATCGTCAAGAATGTCACTATGACCGACTTGTACTCAACTCGACAATGATGACGAGTCTATCATCGATTTTGTCGCTCATTAGAGGAGCCTCTGTCATCACCAATCCGGCACTATGATAATTTTCACGGGAACTCCTCATGCTATGATTATTTACTAATGCACAGCCTTTAGTTTGGTGGATGTAATCTGGAAACAAAACAACAACATAACACAAGAATACCATCGACTATGATAAGATGGAATGATGACAAATCTGAAATATCAAAGTAAATTATAATATTAACATGAAATTGTTACAATCTCACCCATGAGGTACTTCAAGTGTTATTGACTTCACTTGCCTTTCACCAAGACTATGGGAGAAACTTTACAATTACACCTCTTAATGGCTTCTTCAACACACCTTTAAACTGATGGCTTCCTTTGCACAATTCCTATAATATTTCTCACTACTTCCTTCTATGCTAAATGAGGGGGGTGGCCTCTCTATTTATAGAACTTCCAGCTTATCCATCTTATCTCTAAGATAGGATAAGAAATCCACTCTGACGAATCATATTCCATACCTTAACTCTTATCTGTACATGTAAGCTTATCTTTTAAGATAAGATAAACCTTATCATTTTACATGGGTTCCACATTTTTAGACTTTTTACAAATAAAATACACAAAATATTTATGACCTCACTCCTTGTTCTTATTACCAATATAATATTTCTAATTCCTAATCATGTAGACCCTACTTCTCTAATTACCCAAACTTTGACATTTTAACATTATTTGGACCACTTACGACAAATATTTACTTTTTACAACATTCCTATTGTACTTTGACTATTACCGTACTCCTATATTGGCGGGATCAGATCGACGGCCTGTTATCTTCTATCGACACTACTACTAATTATACTTAACAACATCCTATTCCTAATACATACATTAATGAAATAGAAATTACGGAGGAAAATTTTAGTGTCGACACCTCACCAACCAGCTTAACATTCTAGTTGGGTCAAACCAATCTTATGGAGTTTTTCACTAGAGCTTGACTAGGCACATCTCACCAAATCGCAAGTAAAACCTTTCGTACCTTCGATGAAGCATTTACCATGGCGCAAAAACTAGAAATTCATGCCATTGAAGAGAAGAAAATTCAATTGTGTAACAAAAATGCCACATTTAAATCAAATGATGCTTCTTCCTCTTCAAAACCCCAAAACAATTATTCAAAAGCCAAAGGATCTGCCAACATGGTAGTTTTAAAGGCTGGCCCATCTCACCCTCTAATTAATCGAAACCTACGTCCAACCTTTCTCCCGTTAGAACTTTTCAGTTCAGATGGGAGAAATGAAAATACACTCCAATTGGGGAGCCTTATTCTTTAGTATTAGAAAAACTTCTTAAGGTCGAAGCCATTGCTCTTCCACCCATAAAACCACATACTAGTTTTTGACCCCACTTGTCCTATGCCGGCATGGTACAAGGAACATGACTATTATAACTATCATCACGTAAAAGGCCATAGCGATGGTAATTGTATAACCTTTAAGAACATTGTCCTAGGAAATATTAGATAATGGAGATCTTGTCCTAGACAACCCGAATGCACCCGCAAATCAGAATTTTCATATCTTCAAGAAGTCTTACCTAACCATAGTCCGTCATCAAACCAAACCGGTGAACCTTTAAGTAATGACAAGAATTCCACGAGGTCCATGTTGCATTTGAAATCGTATCACAAGCCCTTTCAAAATTTCCTCCTATCCCTCTATGAGGAGATTCTAGCATGATCTCCTCAACCCACAGAGGATCCTACTTCCTCTACTCCTTCACCCACAGAGGAGTCTCAGCTTCCGCCAATGCCTGGGAGTCCCCTTCATCTCCCCTTCACCCACAGAGGAGTCCGCACTTCTACCAATGCCCTTTCACCACTTACCTCGCAACCTAACGAACAACCTACGATATTAACTCTCCTACCCACGAGAGAGTCATCTTCACTTTCTTCTCCATCAAAAAGGAAACTACCTCATCCCAACTGTTATCTCCCTAACCATAGGAGATCCTTTAGACACACCATTTCTATTGGGGACAATTCCCCATTAGTATTCTAGGATCCCGTTGATATGCTCTGGATCTCTTACCCACAGAGTCCAAGCCAATCGGGGTTCCTATCTCACAAACATATTTTACAAGGATTTCTACTAAGCCAACATCATCTTCTCTTACAATAATGTCATTTTCACACTGGCCGACCGCTTGGATTATGTTGATAATTCCATGCTTTGAGGATGCCTTCACCTACTCTTTTCAACCAAAATGTAAATGTCGCCATGGATATCTGCCAAAATCTATCCAAAGGTATTTCAAGGAACCCAATCAACCATGACCATGTTTGTTGAAACTACCTCTTCTTCATCACCCTTGCCTACATCCAAACCTTTACCAATAGCTAAACATGTTCCTATGCCAAAGAACCTACTTACACATACACACCCCCCACATCCTGGACCCATTACCACATTGGGTGTCATGCCAACATCAAGTCTAGTTCATCCCATATCAAATTGGATTTAGCCACATCTTCCCAAACTCATGCAAAAACCATTCCTCCACCTAAAAGGAAGACCTAACCTTATAGGCCGCATACACCAGTTTCACCTACCACGCCTTTTTCACCTTCACCCCTTCCGTCTATCCTAGAGCCTCACCGTCGACCTTGGCCAAGCAACCGCCTATCTAAGGAAAATCAAAAGTGCTACAACCCACCTCTTCATCACAATCCTTTATTACACCCAACCTATTAGCACAACATAGACCTTCGTCATTACCTACATATTTCTTACCACCTATACCCCAACCAACTAAAATATAACCTCATCACTACCTATGAAACTTCCTTCTCTTCAACTTGTAGCTTCCACCTCGCCTCGCTAGTAACTTTTACCGCACCTCCATTATGACCATGGCTAACTCATCCTCTACCACCATCCACTTTCCCCTCTACATCACGTACACCTCCTTCACCTTTACCTAGAAAGGTGCAACCTAAATTGAAAAACCCACTACCCTCTAAGGAGGTAGTTAAGCCTACAACATGTTCTATCGCTAGCTCATATACTACGCCTCTACTCAAGAAGGTACAACCCAAGCCTAAAACAATATCACCTACCAAATCGATGGTCAAACCTATCCCATCTCCAATTCCATCTCCTGTAGTACCTCACACATCACAATCACCTACACTTCAATCTAGACCCACAATCACCTCACATTACGATCCATTGGCAGGGTTTTATGCCAACATTCTAGTTAACCTTTTAGAGACCTCCATCATCACATTGTTGCCCCTTAAACCTTACGACCCACTCAAACCCAAACCAAAAGGGTTTGATGATACTAAAATTTGTGCCTACCATCGTGTGCTAGGACATGATGTAGAAAATTGTAAGGCTCTAAAAATTGTTCTTCTCCAACTTTTTCCTCCTGAAAAAAACTTTGATGACGATGATCTTCTAGACAAGGACCCAATTCCACCTCCACCTATCACTACACATCCTCACCCACTACCTATTTAGTGACCTGCACCACCACCTCCACAACCATTTTATCCACCTCCAAAATTTGAGATCAATATGGTTTGTATAGAGAGCTAGCCAAAACCCCACCAAAATTCTAGTGCGCTCTACTCATTTCACAAGGTTCTTACCCCGCACTAGGTTTTTGTCCATCATGTTGTTATACTTTTCTTGACACACCTTCTCCATCCACCTCTCTTCCTTATATTAACATGATCCAAGTTACCACTCGCGCCTAGAAAGATAAAGGATGGGAGAAAGCAACTAGCCAATCCTGTGCCCAACATACCATCTACACCTGCACCAAAAATCACCATTCGGGGACCCACATATCTTATTTTTGATGGGGTTTCCCATTGTACAATGATAAAACAATTGCACCAATCTCCTCTAAAAATGTCTTTGTACGACCTCATCCAAACTTCTGAATCCCATCGATAGGCCCTCATGGAGGTTCTACAATCCATCAAGGTTTTACCTAACGACTCGACACCTGTGGCCTCCATTCTCACCCCTCACCATGTAGCTTCTCTCACCAATTCATCCCCTTCCTCTACATGCGCCACTACTCACCAAGTAGCTCCACCTCTTAGTTTCTCTCGATGACAAGATTATACCTCTCAATAGATGATCCCGATCCCACGCCATTTTCATCTCAATTTATATAGATAATATATGTGTTTAACACGTTATGATTGATGGCAAAGTGCAACATCAACATCATCTCCTCCCACACGTATAATCAAGTATGCACATCCCTTCAAATTGCATGAATAATAACTCACTTATGTTGCATACATTCAATGATGCCATCACTTCCACTCTCAAAGCACCATCATTTTCCATGTTCGTGTGGGTCCTCGTACTATTACGGAACTGTTATATGTCTTATAGGGGAGTTCTAGTATAACCTGTTGTTTAGACGACCTTGAATCCGCGTCATGGGTTGTGTTCCTTCAACCTTACATCAATATGTAAAATTTGAACATGAAGGACATAACTATACCATCCCCACTGACCCTTCGCCATTCAAAACTTGTAACATGATGTACCGACCTAATGATGTCCTCGTACATTAAGTTAAGGCATCTAACATTGTCGCCACTTCTCCTTCATCCACGACCCCATCCATCGATGTTGTTGCTACCTTTTCCACACCTTCCTCCTCTATTCCCACCGCCGCCATAGCCTCTATCGTTGACCCATTCGATAACCCTTCTACTTATCAACCGACCAATGCTTCTTCTTCCCAATCACCTAGTGATTCATCTATTCCTACTACCCATATACCAACTACCAATCCCTTAGAAGGTGTTTTTCAATGTCTCACTCTGGGGGAGTACCACTTGTACAACATCGACACATTCCTTACTCCTCAAGAGTATGGTAACCTTCGCCAACATCCTCACTATGATCACCGCGTAGGTGAGGTTTTCCCTTATGGTCCTCCTCACCTTCGTACAAACTTAACCTATGGGGGACTTGATACTTCTACCTACTCACCCAAACCACCTTCCTAAATGTGACCATTTTCCTCTGACCTTCAATCTCTCACCAACCACCGCTTCACCCACACTTTCCTCCATCATTGTGCATGGAAGGGATTTGGATTTGGCTTCTATGAACAAGGCCTCCATATTGTCATCTGTGTACCACACATAAACACAATGACCATAATGGTATTGGATTTGTTGAACCATCTTCCAAGAAAGCCCGCGTCGAACTCATTGAGGAAGAAAATATTCTTCACCCCATTTACCACCTTCACCACCTTCACCCACGGAGTCTATGGATCTAGAATCCATTCCTCCTAACTTTTTTTTTTCATAAACACCATTTCCTTGGGACCTCTGACTTATCAACGTGATGGCGAGGCTCCTCTTCTCTTCCCTTCCTATATCCTGACATGATCGATGATGATACACCTTTTATTAATGTCATTCAATGTCAGGATGATGAGTCTATTCTCACCTATATGGGTGCGAAGGATTCTTATATTCATCAGTCATTGCCTTATGAGATGTAAACCATGTTAAATTAATCGACCATCGAAATCAATATTAACACTCATGACGATGGCCCCCACATTCTAAAGATAGGCTAATCTTTAGACACTTCTGAACAAGAAGATTTTACCTCATTTCTCTCGAGATTATAGCAATGCTTTTGCTTGGTCCTACGCTGATATGCCCGGTATTGACCCAAACATTGTGGTCCACAATATCATAACTATTCCTAAAGCCAAACCCGTAAAATAGAAGCTGCGAAAAATGCATCCTCACATTGCCCTTCTTGTCAAAGAACTTCAATGCCTTCTCTCGGTTTCCTTCATCTTACCCATTAATTATCCCTAATGGATATCTAACATCATTCCATGTCATAAAAGTGATAGGAGAACTCACATATGCATGGATTTACGTGACCATAATTTAGCCTACCCTAAAGATGAATTTCCTCTACCTAGTTTCGACCAATTAGTTGATCCCACCACCATTGGCCATGAGATGTTATCACTCATGGATGGATTCTCAAATTATAACCAAATATTACTTGCCTCGGAAGATCAACACAAAACCGCCTTCATCACTCCTTGGGGGACCTTCTACTATTGAGTCATGCCCTTTGGCTTTAAAAAACACTTGGTGCTACATCAGTTGGGCTATGACTTATATCTTTCATGACATCATGCATTGCATATTAGAAGATTATGTAGACAACCTTCTTGCCAAATCCAAACATCGAGCTGAATGCCTTACATTCCTTAAGGTCATTTTTGACCATCTCATCAAGTATTGTGTTTTCCTTCACCTAAGAAGTGTGTCTTCACTGTTCTCTCGGAAAACTCCTTGGTTTTATCATTTGTTTGCATGGTATAGAAGTCGATCCAACTAAAATCAAGGCTATTCTCAAAATGCCTCCACCTACTAACCTTCGCCAATTGCGTAGTTTTGAGCCAATGCAGTAGTCTATTCTTCATTTTATTTCGTAGCTTTCAACCGCCTGCACACCTTTCATCATCTCCTCAAAAAATACGTCTCTTTCAAATGGGATGATGAATGCCACAAAGCCTTTGAGGCCTTAAAACAATACCTCCTCCAACCACCTGTACTCATTCCTCCTAAGGATGACCAACCATTTTACCTTTACATTTTTGCTACAGATCATTCCTTGGGAGCCATGCTTGCTCATCGCGAGGAGCAACATAGGGAACAAACGGTTTATTATATAACTCGTACACTTTTGGATTATGAAACCTGATACACCCAAGCCAAAACACTCTACTTAGCCTTAGTTTTTGTCACTACTAAACTTCGTCATTACCTACTTACCCAAAAAAACTTTGTTGTCACCAATACAGACCCCTTACATTACATGTACGCCAAACCCTACCAACATCAACATGTTGCACATTGGCTCATGCTTCTTGTAGACCTAGACCTTAAATTCACTCATCAAAAATCTATCAAAGGCCAAACTATCATTGACCAACTTGTAGATGCACCTCTCTCTGGAGATCAGTCCTCTAACTTTGATTTCCCAAATGCATCCATCGCTACCCTCTCTTTGGACGATACCATTTACCAAATGACCTTATTCTTTGATAGTTCCAAATGTCAGTGTGGGGGTGGTGTTGGAGTTATCCTCATTCCTCTTGATGATGAGCCTATGCCGTTATCTTTCAAACTATATTTTGAATGTACTAACAATATCGCCAAATATTAAGAACTTATATTATTCCTTCAAACCGCCATCACCTTAGAAATCAAATCAATTAATATCTTCGGCGACTCTCAACTAGTTATAAATCAAGTTAATGGTATATACCAGTGTCATAATGAAATACTTCAAAAGTATAAGCATCATGTGGATATAATTTTGACTACCTTTAACTGCTATGAACTTCAAACCACTCCACATTCCACTAACAAATTTACTGGATACTATGGCCTACCTTGCTTCTCATATACATGTTTGCCCTCCGACTTGAAAATATTTGTCATAGACAAAGGCTACAATCACCTTCCTATCTACTTTGAGATGTCAACCTCGTCTGAAACCATTCAACCTGACCCATGTGACCTTTGGTATAAGTAGTTTGTTGATTACCTTTCCCTTTCAATTCTACCTCCAAACCTTACTCACAATGGACAACGTGCCTTTCTCAAAGGTGTCTCTCAGTATGTCATCATGGGAGGCCTTATTTATAAACGTGGCTTTGATGGTATCCTCTTGCGATGCCTTACAAGTTCTGAAATTCCCTACACCATCAAGGAAGTTCATGACATAATTTGTGGAGGTCACTTCATTGGTTTAGTTGTCGTTAAATGCATTCTCCGCCTAGGTTATTATTGGCCAACCTTAAACCATGATTGTTGTGATTATGTCAAACATTGTGTGAAGTGTAAACAATATGCTAATCTTCATCACATGCCTAGTCACACCTTACTAGTCACACGAGACCTTTAGCGTTTCTCTTAATGGGGTTTGGATCTTGTTGGAGAAATCAATCCCCATTCTTCACAATGCCATCAATGGATTATTACCGCTATTGAATACTACACTAAATGGGTAGAAGCCATACCTCTTATTTCAACAAAAGCCAAAAAAATATGTGAATTCATCAACCATCACATCATTTCTTGATTTGGTGTTCCCCATTGTCTCATCACCGAAATCGGAAAACAATTCAAAAACAAAACCTTACGGAAGCTTTGTGATGCCTTTAACATTCAACTTCATTTTTCTTCACCCTACTACCCTCAAACAAATGGCCAAGCTGAATCCGCCAACAAAACCTTAAAAAAAATTCTTATGAAAGTTGTGAATGATACTGGAAAGGATTGGCACACGCACATTCCTTTTTCCTTATGGGCTCACCGTATTAGTATTCATACCTCAACTATGGATATGCCTTTTCTCTCTAGTCCATGATACAGAGGTTGTCTTTCCTCTTGAATTCCATATTCCTTCTCTTGATTTCACTCAAAGAGATGCTCAACGATGATGACTTTCACCAAGACCATTTGGCACAAATCGAGTTATTGGATGAACGTCATCTTAATGCTCTTGATCACCTTCAAATCTATCAAAAACGTATCAAATGTGCCTATGAAAATGCGTCCATGGATGAACCTTCCAATTCGGTGACCTCGTCTCAAAGAAAATCAACAGTAATAAAAGAGGAAAAAAAGTAAATGGGGCAAATTTGCTCCTAATTGGCTTGGACCTTATATCGTTACTCATACCTATAGATCATGTGCTTATCATTTTTATTCACTCAAAGTTAAACCCAAACCTGAACCCCCCTCATTTCCTTGCATCTTCAACCATTCTACTATTGAATTAAGTCCTATATCACCTTCTTGTCAAGTTCAAATGCTCGTCCTTGAGCACCATCCATTCTACCTATTTTAAGGATCTACGACTAAACTAGGATCATGTGATTACCCGTTACATTTCAACCTTGTCTTTAATATGAGTACCACAGCTCTACTGATTCTCATGGATACTTTTCATCTTTTTCAAGATGGAATCCTATGGTCATTCATCACTTAAAACCTCTCTATCATAGTTAATTTTTGTGTGCTATAGTTTTGTCTTAAAAAACAAGAGCCTATTTTTCTCTATAGTCTTGTCCATGACTTAAAATTCCAAAAGCAAAACAATTTCAAAAGAAAAATGGGATTCAATTCCTTGAGTCAAACTTCTAGGAAAAAGATGGCTTCCTCAAAAAGGACATCTACGCTTTCTATCTCGCTGCTATAAATAGATGCTCCTCGAAGGAAAGCTATATGAAACCAACTATATTGTACTTAATCTATCATCAAAACAAGACTATTCTTGCGAAAACTAAAATAAAAATATTTGAAGCTTCCCGCATCAAGCAGCCTATCAAAAAAAAAAACAAGAGCAAAAGCAAAAAGCAAAATATTATTTTTTTCGTCATGGACTAGCCTATTTCGATCTTGGGTGGCTTGCCAAGTCGGCATGCTGTCTCACACTAGGTTCGCTAAAACCAACCTGATTTCACCTCATCACCTTTTTCACCATAATTTCCCACCCGCTCAAGGGATGTGTCGCAAATGCGACATTTCATGATCATGTGACTTTCTTCACCCTTAGAATATTCAATCATGTAGCGCCTTTAGGGTCTTACATTCATGAGCCCATCTTTGGTATGATCAATTTGTTATGGTTCTTATCAATTAGGCGGCTCTTTTGGTCACCTCTTACCCTTCACCTTCTTCATTACTCGTTGATTATCCTATATAGGACCCAACCTTCGACACCTCAATTTAACCATACCTAAATGACCTCAATTCACCCCTGCCTTCATGACCTAGACTCAATCATGTCTAAGTTACCTAAACTCAAACATATGTAAATTGACTGGACTCAACCATGCTTAAAACCTACCAACACATTCATCTACCTCATCATATTATTCCCTAGCTTATGGGAGAACTACATCGACCTGAGGCCCCTTTTCGATAGGGTTATGTAGGCAACACTCCGAGGGCATGGGACCCTTGGAGGTTAGCTCGGCCATTCTTTACCCTAACCAATTTTCCCCCACTTTTTTATTTATATACATTATACCATTAGTTAGTTTACATCTTCTTCATTACTTGGAAATTAAACAAACATACAAGTATATAACATGTATACCTACATATTTCTTACATCATCATATCATACATTAATCATTTCACATTTCCATAATATCAAATATTTTGGAAATTTACACCATAACATACATATTCATCATCATTTATTTTTCCATGTTATCAATAACTTGGAAATTAAATCAAAACCAAAACCTAACTCCACCATGCCTAACTGACTTAACTCCACCGTGCCTAATTGACCTAGACCCCACCATGCCTAAATGACATAAACTCACCATGCCTAATCACCTAGACCCCACCATCCCTAAATGACCTAAACTCAACCATGCCTAATTACCTAAACTCAACCATGCTTTACTAACCTCGACTTAATCATGCCTATACTGACTCCGCCATACCTAATCGACCTAACTCAAACATGCCTATACCTGACTCCACCATACCTAACTGACCTAACTCAAACATGCCTATACCTGACTCCAGCATGCCTACATGACCTCAACTCAATCATGCCTAATTCACCTAGTTTCCATCACATACACAATAACAATGAAAATTCAAATGCAAGTACATCATCTATAATAATAAGAATGTCTTTGTATCAATATAAATGTACACGAATACAAATAAATATTCAACATCTCAAAACTTTCATATACATCCTCACTATCTTGGCATGCAGGACAATATAAAATCAAAATCTCAAAACCCTCATATACATCCTCACTATCATTAGATCGCAAGCCACATATACTAGAAATCAATACACCAATCATATCAGGTGACTAATCATCACCCCACCTGATATCCATGCTTGTGTCATATATCTCCTCCTCCTCTCCTCCATCCCGACAACTTGCTAACATCTCTCCACCTAGCATAGGTCTCGGTCTAATCTCTGCCTCCCCCTCACCTGGGATTGGCCTTTGTGAACTATGAGTGCAGGATCTAGTCCTCTCACTCACTAATTGTTATGCCCAAGACTCAAAGCATAGGAGGGGACATCTATCCTGACAATCGTAAGATGATCTTGGTAATACCGTGCCTCATTCAGGGCTTCCCTGAACTTTTCCATTGACAACATCTGAGGAGGTTCCATTGGTCTCAAAACAACTTGTGAGCTATGACCCGCTAACCCTGGCCTCAGACCCTGTACCTGTGAGCCCTGTCCTCCTCCATGTACCATGGGACCATGTCCCGCCGTAGTTGTTTGTAGTGTGGGACCCTATCCCTAAGTCTGTGGAGGTGCCTATGCTACAACTTGGGTCTGTAAGGCAACAACCTGCACCTATGCAGTGAAAAACTGGCCCTGCAAACCTGCTACCTGCGCCTGTAAGGCGCGCATTTATGTTACATGTGCCTGTATGGCCACCACCTAGGCTGTAAAATGGCAACTGTCACCGACCTAGTAAGATGCCCCTATAAAGCCGTAATCTAGGCCGAAGGGCAGCCCTCGACCCTATAAGGTATCCCCTACGCACCGTGATGGTGGCTAAGTCTAGATGCCTTGGCCTCGGTGGTGCCGCCAATGACTGCCTATATCTATTAGTGACCCCAGCATCATCGATCCGCCTATCCACTTCCTCGCTCCTCCTACCCTGCTTCGGCACATTCGGGCCGTGGTGGAGACATAAGTCTCTCCACGACATCTCTTTTCATCTTGTGGGAAAGGTGGAGGCACGTCTTGCAAGATATCCCAAACATGTTGTTTGACCCTGTCAACAAGTATCATCTCATACTTGCCAACACGATGCCCCTGAATCCACCTCAGCAGTTGTAACTCCTCTAAGTCCTCCGCCATGTCCTTGTATGAGGGATAACCAACATATGGCCTCCAAACAATATCAACTCCTGAGAGTCCCTCCAAGTAACCACCTATAATATGAAACATCATGTATGGCCCTAACCACTCGGTGATGCCCACCAACTGGTACCCACCGTTTATATCTTAATCGACCAAGCCACCCCCGAACCAATCATGTCGAGGAAAACCAACTAGATGTACACATACGATGTGCTCGTATGCCCAATAATGTAGAAGAAAGGTGCAACACAAACTAAATTGTCGCAATCTCCCATAGGCCCACAACTCCCTATACAGCTACACCAGGAATGCAGGTGCCCATGCAAAATAGATCCACTCCTCCATCATATCCTGGAGCACTCCCATCAATGCTCATGGGAATCTCCCACCCTTAGCATCTGGTAAGGCGAAACAACATACCACCTCCATCATCAAAATAACCAACCTCGTCTCTCCTGAGGATGGGTCGTATACATGTCTCCATAGCTAAGGCTCATGCTATGGTACCTCAGCTCGCCCATCACCTCCCCAAACACAACCACTATAGGCTCCATTGATGCCTCTGAAGAAATAGAATACACTCGCTCACCAAAATCGGTAGCCACAAGATCTGTATAAATACTCTAGGGTGACAAGTAATCTCACCCATCGGTAAATGAAAAGTGTTGGTCGTTGAATCCCATCTATCGATGAGTGCGAACATCAAACTAGGATCTCGGGTTATACGCCTATAACGACAGATCCCAATCAGTCCAACATCCATCATATGTTCCCACTCCTCCGTAGTCACACTCGACCGCATCTCTACCAACTGAAGTGGTACTTTGTCCTGCATATGTAGTTGGTCCCTATCCCACATCTAACAAATCACAACATTGTTAAGACCTAATTACCTTCAATTACCTATTAACCCCAAAACCATACCCAACCACACCAATCATGCCTACCCCATTTACCTAATTCACTTACAAGCCTACTACCCTTTACAATCATGACCCATCATCTTAACATTATTGAACCTACTTACCTATTTTATCCCACAAACTAGCATTTTACCCTCATCCCCCTAACAACACTCTTCATTTACCCCTTCCCACCTATTTTCCTTTCATACCTAAACCTTCTTACCCCTATTCCTCCTTCACCCTAACTAGCTTTGGCCGCCTTGACCGTCATCTATTTTTCTTAATTGACATCGGTTCCATTTAACCGGTGTCGGTCACCTTAGTCCTGACCAATGCCGGCCAAAGCCAACCGACGTCGGCTAAACCTAGATTGACGTCGGTCTCTGTCGCGACAACCAAAATAAAAAACCCCCTCCCCATTTGCTAAAAATTGGCAAAAACAACTTACAAACCTACTTAATCCCACCCACATCTACTCCACATTTATTTTTCACCCTACTTAGCCTATATTAAACCTTTTCCCCTTTTTTCGTTAATTTTTCACCCACAAATTAAAAATTAAAAACCCACCCAAATTTGTAACCGAAATAATTTCACCGATACCATCTTTAATCAAATAACGGGTTTGGATTGCCTCCTACCTCATCTTGATGCTTCTACATGGTGGCACGTTTGCTGTTGTGTCTGTGGTCCACCCAACCCCTCTCCCGCCTTTGCCAAGCCAAAATCTACCTCAAATCTCTCCACCAATCACACGTCTCCAACCGCTCTCATGGACCCGTCTACCTGGCTGCTCTCACCACTTAGTAACCTCCACCTCAGCCAAAGGTATAATTCCTTGTGTTTTTCTCCAAGAAGAATGCACAAGTCACTCACCTCTGTTGCTTTCTCAAAGTCAAAAGACAATAATGATTCTCAGTAAAAAATGGAATTTCAACTTTATAACACTAACCCGACATGGCCGATGTCGGTCATACCAAACCGACGTCGGTAACCTTATAACCAACATTGGTCACCTGCCAATACCATTTTACCTACCTTTTTCCCATTTTGAACAAAACTCATTACTGCCAAATACCTCGTAACCTCACCAATACCTCTTACACCTTACCCACAAGCCTAAATTACCCATACATTTCCTTAATTGCGTTTAGGGACTTGTTATTTTACCTATACCTCGGCCGTACCCTTACCATGACATATATATCTTAACTTGAACCACTTTTTGTGACCTTTGAACTTGTGTCCTCGCTATAGCTTGCGATATTGTTACCTGTGTTGTTTTAGCCTAATGACCTTACCTTGCCTATTATCGTGTTGTTTATCCCATCCAAAATTTTGGTGTACTTGATCATAACTAAACGTTCTTGTACCTAACCTAAGTTGTGTTTTCGAGACCATATCATGTACCATGGATACCTGAATCACTTCAACCTTGTTTGGATAAACCTATCGACCTTGGATGATGTAGAGTTTGCATGCTCTTCAACTTGATACTATGTCACAATCTATACGTGTACGTGCATTCGATTATCGTTACCCATTACCCGATATGACCCTCGCCCAATACCCATTACCCAATTTGACCCTTACCTACAACTCACCTACCTTCACTTTCATCACTTACTCATTTATCAAACCACTCACGATTCTATCTCACACCTCATCGCCTCTGGTTTGAGGGGATCACATCCACCCATACTTGGGGCAACCCCACTCTCACCTATATTTGGGGCAACCACTTCCTGTTTTGTTGTCAGCATCGCTTACCAATACAAGCTATGCGATAAAAAGGGGCAAATGTAGACACCAAAATTGGGTCATACTTCCATTAAATCCTCACAAATAAATTAACCATATCCTACCCATTCATATCCCCTAGTGCACATGTTAATTGAATTAATTATCTTAATTTAATTAATTAATATCCTCACTTAACCACCTCACCCAACCAACTCACCTAGCCACCTCACTCAAATGACCCACTCAAACCTCATTAATGACCTAAGACCAAGTCTAAACCTATCCTAACCAACTGGGACTTAGTCTAAACCTAGACTTAACTCCTATTAACAAACCTAAAAGGAATCTTACTCATCCTTCCATGATCTATCACTCAAGACTCAGACGAAGATGGGAGACCACGCCAGGAAATAGAAACAATCAGGCTATTTTTGGCTAACCGAGATATTCCCGCCTTGGTAGACGCTTGATTATATCTCAACCGATGCCGGTCATCTAACCATCGCCGGTTAGGTTAAATACATTTCTAAAATCCTTTGCCTAGGTTGGTCATTCAATTTAGGATCTCATACGAACAGAGACTTGGAGCACTCAAATTTTCGAAGCACTCACGTAAAGGAAAATATACGGAAGCAAGGTTTGTATATGCCTTTTCAGAACCTACTCATCCGTGGGAGGACATTTCTATGGATTTTGTAGGAGGATTACCTATGTCTAAACATGGCCATGACTATCTCTATGTTGTTGTTGATAGATTTAGTAAAATGTGTATTCTTATGGCATGTAAAAAGACAAAGTAAAAACACATGAGGTGGCGTATCTTTTCTTTGCTAATGTATGGGTGCATTTTAGTTTGCCAAAGTCTATTATTTTCGACAGGATTCCGTGTTCTTGGTGAAGTTTTGGACTACTTTGTGGGACAAGATGGATACCAAGTTACAGAGGAGCACAATTTTCCATCCACAGACAGATGGACAGACAGAGGTGGTGAACATGACTTTGGTACAGTTGATCAGAGGGTATAATAGCAAATGCCCAAGGACTTGGGATGAGTCCTTAGCCTACGATCAATAGTCCTATAACCGAGCAAAGTACACACATCCACTATGAAGTCATCGTTTGAAGCATGTTTGGGATATCTACCTACAAATCTGCTAGACATAGCAGTTGGACAATAGGACGAGAAGGAGACACGAGACACAGAGGTGACTAGAGCAAACAAATTCATTGAGAGGATTTGGCAAATCCATCTCAAAGTCAAAGAACGGCTAGAGAAATCTCAAGCCAAGTACAAAGCTAGGCACGATCAACATAGGAGGGAACATAAGCTTCATGTTGGAGATAAAGTTTGGCTTTACTTGAGCAAGGAGAGACTACAAGGTCAAGCACAAAAGCTCAAGTCACTACGATATGGACCCTTCACCATATTGGAGTAGGTTGGGGAAAATGCTTTTCGAATTGATTTGCCATCATTTATGAGGATGTAATCTGTGGTAAAATGCAATAACTTGCACCTATATGAGTCATCCATGTTAGATGAAGATGAAGAACTACAGTTGCCACCTTCCATTGAGAATTGTGTCTTGGACACATGAGGTGAATTGGAGGAGGATGTAGTGTTGCAACAGAAGGTCAGAGAGACTAGGAGAGGTCCCCAAGAGTCTTCGCAGATTGGACTAAAACGAAAGACACCAAGGAAGGCCCGGTGGTACTTGAAGGAGCAAGTGAGGGAATTATTTCCTCATCTACTCCCCCACTAAGCTTTTGTGGTACCAAAAGCCTCCTAAGAAGGGGAGGTGTGATCCATAGGGATCCAAAATAACTCCACTTCATCAAAATCAGTCAGCACAAAGAAAGAAAAACAATAAATGGAGGTTCTGTCTTTTAAGTAATAGGACCACCGGTTTCGCATAGGCGGTGGTCCGGCCATTACTGGCAGAAAATAAAATTTGAAACGAATGCAGACCTCACGAATTTGAAAAGATGTTCATTTCTCTTCTCCTTCATGACCTTTTCCATTCTCCATTGCACGGGAGGACATGAGAAAGGCTATAAATACATGTTGTAGAGGAGAAACAAAGATCATCAAAGCATGGAAGCAAGTGAGCAAGAAAGTCTTAGTCTTTGGAATAATATTTTGAAGAAGAAAGGAGTGTGAGATAGAGCAAACAAGTAATTAAGAGGAAGTGTAGGGATATTATCTACTTCTCTTTCATACTTATTGTAATTTTTGTACTTGTTGATTTGAATTGGCCAATAAAAGTGGGAAGAAAGAGAAATTGCCCTTCCCGACTGGTTTTTCCTCCTTGGGGGTTTTCCAAGATAAAATTGTTGGTGTTTTTGAGCTTATATTCTTCCCTTTCTTGCAATTATTGATTCTAAGCATAAGCATGATTCATTCACTAGCTATCTCTGTTATTTTCTAATAGAAAGTAAACAACAATGATTAAATTGTGATTTTGTGAATAATTCCAAAGTTGAAGAGTTTACAGATCATATAATGACATACTTAGAGGCGTGATGTAAGTAGTAAGTGTGTGATTTTGTGACTACACTAAGCACTCTCACACCTTTTGACCTCATATTCTAGTTCCTCTCTCTAACCCCGATTACATTATCAAATTCTAATCAACAGATGGAGAAGAAGATGACGAGGCATGTTGCAATTGACAAATTTGAGATTGCAAATCATGATATAAAGACTCTAAGGCATGGGTTCTTGAAGAAGTGCTAGGTTGGATGTGAGAAATAAGAGAGAAGAAAGATGAGTGTTATGCGTAGAAATAAGAACATGGCTAGTGGATGCCCCCACATTGGTGGGAGGGAAGAGAGTGGAATAGAATATGTGGTGGCCATAATGGGGATAATAATGGTGTCTAGAGGAGTGGAGGCAAAGTGATCTACTGTGATTCGTCACGAGCAACATATAACAAGATATCAAGGTTTTTAGGATGATCAACAAGGTATGTATTTAGGTCATTAAGATTTTGGTGGTAAACTCATGAGAGGTGCTAGCCATGATAGAAGACAAAAAGATCCTAATAAAGGGTATGCAAGGATCGGGTTCACCAAATGATTTAAATAAATATTAAATTGTTAGAGGACTGAGATCAAATGAATATAACAATAATAAGCAAGATCTATCATGCAAGAAACAAGAAAGTGTGTATAATAGGGAAATAAGAGTGACTTAGCTTGTATCGACATATCCGGGTGATTCTGGGCTAGAAACATGATAATAAGGTTTGATCCGAATTATGTATGCTTTATCTAAGAAAATGAGATCTAGAATCTCTTCGAACCTCGATTGCCTTAAAAATGAGGACAGGGACCGTTTAGGCGTTAGTGTTTGAATCCGGGTGCTAATGTCTTGGCAAATAACTTTATGATTTTTCATGGTCTCGAACATGTCTTCTTCCTTTCATTTTTGTCGCATCCACTTCGTTGCAGGTTCATGTGTTGCACCTAAACCTACAAAATAAACCCTAGCTACCTACACAAGGCTCAAACAAACATTAGATGAAATAAATAATGCATATGCTTGATTTAGATTGACCTTGGTGGTCACCCCGATGTGATTGTCCTTTGAACACTACACTACATTTCAAAATTTATGTAGTTCTATTGTGTGTGTGATTGATTTGTGTCCCTTGAAGCTAGATTTCCCTTGTGCTTAGTTGCACTAATATAACGAGATACAACTACATTTCCCCCAAGATCAATGTGTGAGATGAAATTCAGAAATAACCCCTCCTATGCAGTGAATAATGCAGCCCAAATGAAGTCCTTGAATGTTGCTCTTTTCCTAAGTAGTAAATAGTAAGTAATTTCCCAAGTTGTCCCCCCTAATAATGGTGAGTAAGTACGGTAGTGTCGGGGCGCTCATGTCCCTAATGGGCAATACTGTCCAGGATGCTCAGAGGATATAACGGAAAATACATAGATGGGTCACATGTTATCCAATGTCCAAAAGTAAAGTGACCATTTGAGAAAAGAAAATGATAAGAGTATCACAAGGATAAAATAATGTAAAAGCAAAACAAGTGGTGTTAATGTCTAGTTTTCTTATTTAGGAATCATGCATATAATGACATACTTAGAGGCGTGATGTAAGTAGTAAGTGTGTGATTTCGTGATTACATTGAGCCCTCTCACACCTTTTGTCCTCATATTCCGGTTCCTCTCTTTAACCCTAATTACACTATCAAATTCTAGTTAGTGTAATATTTAATATTCAAGTTTTACAATAATTTAGGAATGCCCCTTTTTAGTTTTGAATTATTCTTATTCGTAATAGGTAGATTATGTGTAAAGACCTAGTTTCCGTATTCCACAACATTGGGAAGAGTTTTAGAAGAAATAACATTTTGAGGCATGGAATGGACATTATAAATAATAGAAAGATAATGGAAGTCGAGAGAACCTTGAGTGCTTGATAGGATTAGAAGAAATTACCACTTTAGGTTTAAGGTTTTGAGATTTTTTATCTCTCAATGCTTTTGTATCTCGATATATATTGTCATAGTTTTTTTGAACACATTTTCTAAATTTTACAAATTTCTCAATCCTATCTTGTTCTTCTAAATAAGCCATATGACTACAATCTTGCCCATTTTCATTCAAATAACCTTATTGCCAAGTCTTAACATTCATATTATTATCAACATTGGCATTCAAATAACTTTTTTCCTTGAAATAATATGATAACACAATTATAGTACTCAATGTCATCCATATATTTTATGTTTGGGTTTTCTCATGTTCTACAAAGGAATCAATTAGATGCAAAACATATTTTTATGCACATATAAATAAAAATCCATATTTTTCTACCTTGTTTTATGTGAGGTTTTCCCTTACTAATTGTTTGATCCCATATCAAAATTGTAATTTCCACACCCATATGAGCTTATGTAAAGGGAACAAACAACAAATACACATATGTCATTTTTACATTCTTATTAACCTACTAGGGTAATAATTATTTTCTAACCTTTGATCAATGTTATCCTCACTATCATAATAATCTTAATCACTATCTTCTATATCATTTTGAAAAGATTACATATTCATGGATTAATTTGCAACATCTTGAAAAAGTGTGTATAAATGACACAAGGGGTTCACTTAGTAAAAGTATGGTATAACATGTTCATTTGAAGGGTATTAAAGAATACCCGTATGTTAGTTTTTACCTCCAATTATTCAGAACAAACAACAAATACACATATGTCATTTTTACATTCTTATTAACCTACTAGGGTAATAATTATTTTTCTAACCTTTGATCAATGTTATCCTCACTATCATAATAATCTTAATCACTATCTTCTATATCATTTTGAAAAGATTACATATTCATGGATTAATTTGCAACATCTTGAAAAAGTGTGTATAAATGACACAAGGGTTCACTTAGTAAAAGTATGGTATAACATGTTCATTTGAAGGGTATTAAAGAATACCCTTATGTTAGTTTTTACCTCCAATTATTCAATTGATAATACCCCCTCTTGTTATATTATTAGAATGAAAATACCCCTATTTTTTCCATGTACCTTACTTACCTATTTTTCCATTACAATTTTATTTACCCCTTTTTATTTCTACCATAATATATCAAATAGAAAATATATCATGTTTTCCACTCAATTATTATTTTCATAATATTCCTTTTCTCTAGAAAGATATTTTGAATCCATTCAAGACATATTATCAATTACGTTAATGTTAAACTTTATTCATTTATCAATAGTTCTTCAAATAATTAAGATGGTGAAATAATATCATTTGTGTTGAAAAGTATACTCAATCCTAGTTTTCTACAATATTACTATTTCTTGGTTAAGAATCTCCTAATTGAGATTTCCTTATTCAAAAAGAGATTATAATTTAACTTCATGACAACAATCCTTTTGCAATTTTAAGGTATTTAGTTTTAAAAACTAGGGGTCAAATATTTTAGTTTAATGTTAAAATTAACCCCACCTCTCATTTGACCCACCTAATTCAAAATATTAATAAAATAAACCCTTTCACCCCTAATATCTACCGGTATACTATATTTGATTTTATCAATTTTAATTACCTCCATATGAATGAACGTACTAGAATATTGCCTAATTGATGAACCACCGTGATAAACAATGAGCCATTATAAGCACATCGTGGTTTTGGAACATTTTTAGAAATTCATAATAACATAGGCTTGGGTTCAAAAACATAAAGGTTAGGGCATATCAAATCTAGTGGAATAAACCTTGGACAAATTAATAATTCTAGATTGAGCAATATCTAATCCTATGCAAAGAGTGAACAAGAGCACAAGTTCACAAGAATTTAATATATATAATTCTATTTCAATCACATTATAATACAATCAATCATAACATTTAACTAGGCCTAACATATGCAAACCAAGTAAATCGGGGTTAATACTTTAATTATAGAACTAGAGAAAATCAATAACATGCAAGGTCATATGTGTATCATGGATATTGTAAGATTTGTTGATAGCCATTGGGATTCGATAGTAGAATTGTGTAGCCATATGCAAGGTATGACTAGCCTAAAAGCTCATGCAAAATAGAGAAACTTTGTTTGGAGCATTTTTCGTTTCCTTGCAATGTCTAAATCACTTTGTGTGGTCCTAGTGAAGTGCATACATACCCAAATATTTTTAGTTGATGTGTTCACATAGTCATGCTGGACTAGTTCCTCCAAAAACTTAGAGGAGATTCCTATTCTTTGATTGTGATCACTTGCAAAATAGAAAATATGTTTCCTGGGCAACAATATATGGAAAAGCCAAATAAGAAAAACAAAACATATTTTAAGTCATGTGGTAAATCATAGAATGACATAAATTTCTTGATATTTTTCAAGCCCATAAAAAGAATAACAATTTCAAAATCAACAAACTTATTCCAATAGTTTATCAGCCTACGTAAATTGGTGTTATGGAGTGTGTGGCCTTCCTTCATTCAATGATTTCTCTAGCATGAATAAATGCTCTAGCAATTCTTTGTTGTCCTTAAAAATGTTTGGAATTTCTCAATAGATTCTTATGATAATGAATTCTCTAATTTTTCCCTTGTAAATGAACTACAATGCCTATGTATTTATAAACAAAATTTGAAATTAAAACTAAGACTTTTATTGATGTGCTAAATGAAAAAGTATCGACTAAAATCGAAAGAGACAACACAATAAAGATTGTTACTTTTACCATAACGGGTTACTAAAATACCCTTGGAGCATTTATATGTTTCAATCAAAAATAGAATTGTTTGTATGCTTTTGACAATGCCACAAACATTAGAACACATCAGATAAGACAATTCAAAACACTTATGATGACAATCCATAAAACACACCAATAACATTCAATTTAGACTAATAATACACAAATACATTAAAATCATGTAATTCAATGAATAATAAATGCCTTAATGTTGTTTTTTAAGTGTCTTCAAATCAAAAATTTGTAAGTACCTTGTCAAACACCCCAATTTAGTATATTGGTGTGGATTTATACTCACAAATTAATTAATTTGAGATCAAATTCTACTTAAAAACACTAACAATAAATGTGTAAGATTATTTTTTGAGGTGTCTCCAAATCAAAATTTATAAGTGCGTTGTCAAGCACTCCAATCTAATGTTTTTGCGTGGACTTACATTTACAAATTAATTAATTCAAGATTAAATTCTACTTTAAAAACACAAACACATCAAGCTCCCCAATTGAATTATTAATGTTTTAGTGTTCTAGAATGTGGAACCATTGTCAATGGTTTGAAATTTTATGCATCATTTCTTTCCCAAAAAAAAAAAAAAAGTCTTTTTAAACTAATCGCACGATAAACGTGGACACATAAGGGCTATATTACCCTGCTTTTAGGGGATCCTCCTTCGATTCTCAATCAAACTTTCTACCCCTTTTCCTGGTTTGCCTGAAAAAATTTGAGAATTTATTGCATACAGTGAGCCGCACATTAATCTGTCGCTGGTTTAGTTGAGAAACATTAAATTTGCCAGCAAATCTTTCTTCATCTCCATCTTGATATCCCATCTAACTTTGTCACACATAATTAATAACACCTTCGAATTCGATATAGATTATGGATCCATGGCGGTCCCGTCTTCTCAAGGGAATTATGTGAAAGATAACAGAAAACGGTGTTCAAAGAATTGCCATCAATGTGAGGAGGGTGAACAAAATAGTCAAAACCGAACAGTGTAAATGAAGAAAATCCTAGAATTAAGTGACCGAACCAGGTTAAGCCAACGACATCCACGCACATACCCGTCAGTGATTTTCGTTTCTAGTCGAGACAGCTGTTTCATTCTCAATTTATCAACTACCTTTTCGGCTGCGTACAAAAATCCTAAAGATCGCATTTTTCCAAAATAAATATACGGGGCGGCACTGGCATGGCGGTAGGCGAGCAGACATTCTGACACCCGCTAGTGTTGTTTTATGAACACTGTTATGAGGCGCACCCAAATCGATAAATCTGTCACACAGCCATCATTCTCTGGCAAAAGCCTGAATTCAGGAGGAGCTATATAATTCTGTGGCAACCCTAAACTCATAGGGAGCTACACTAATCTGGCAAAAGCTTTTAAGATTCCTTCTAATGGAGTTGAAAGCAAACTTGACCTTGATATTACTTCTCCTCTTTCTCTGCAATTCTGCACAAGGTCAGATTTTTTAAAGCTTTTCTTGGGCTCTTTTTTTTAAAATAATCGTTGTGGGTTTTAACGTTTTAGAAATCTGGGCCAGGAAAAGTGCATTCTTTCATTCAAAAGCGAAGAAAGATGGGCAGTGGAAGAAGAAGACACATTACGACTATATAATTGTAGGGGGAGGAACAGCAGGGTGTCCTCTGGCTGCAACTCTTTCTCAGAATATGTCAGTTCTTCTCCTGGAGAGAGGGGGTTCTCCATTTAAAAACGTAAACATAACTAAGATTCAAAATTTTCATGCAAATTTGCTGGACGTCAGTTCTCCCCGCACTCCTACCCAAAAATTTATATCTCAGGATGGGGTAAGTACAGAAAAACAAAATTTTTAAGCTCCACACTGTATTTTCATTTTTTTATATCTCAGGATGGGGCAAGTTCAGAAAAACAAAATTTTTAAGCTCCACACTGTATTTCCCATTTTTTTATATCTCAGGATGGGGTAAGTAAATAAAAACAGAATTTTTAAGCTCCAAACTATACCTATTTTCCATTTCTTTTGCATCTTTTGTGTTTGTTGAATGTAATGAGTGGAATTATGTGTGTGGTAGGTGATAAATGCAAGGGCGAGAGTTTTGGGAGGAGGAACCTGTCTGAACGCAGGGTTTTACAGCAGAGCCAGCAGGAGGGAGGTGAGGGCCCTGGGATTTGAACCCAGGTTGGTGGAGCAATCTTATCGTTGGGTGGAGGAAGTGGTGGCTCACAGGCCGCCGCCAAACGAGTGGCAGGAAGCTCTGGCGGCGGGTTTGATTGAAGCCGGTATTTCTCCCTTCAATGGCTTCACATATGACCACATTGCCGGCACCAAGATCGGTGGAACCATTTTCAATGAGACTGGAGATCGCTCCACTGCTGCTGATATTCTGGTTCGCTATGCCAATCGCAAAAACCTTAGGGTTTTGCTGCGTGCCACTGTGCAGCGCCTTCTCTTCACCAAACAAGGTACTCAATATTTAATGTGTATACCAACTTGTGCACATATATACATATACATATATATGTATATATATATATATATGTGTATATGTATACACACACACACACACACACACACACACATATATATATATATACAGAGAGGGGTTATTTTTATATTTTAAAATGTAACAAGGTTTTATATTAAAATAATAAATAACGAAATATATTATATATAAAATGTTTTTTTTTCGCCTATTATTTTTGTCAAATTTTCTTGAAGACACTCACCCCACCACCATCCCCTCACTTATAATTAATTTTCGAATTTTACATTAGTTGTGAAACAAAAAAGTAGCCGTTACAATATATCACTTAAAAACATATGGAAGCATATCATGAGATATTGGCCCACACCTAATAATTGATTATATGAACGAGTTTTTGTCGATAACAATCTCATGCTAGAAGTAATTATGTGAGAAAATTTATGATGATCCAGACTTCCAAATGTTAGGTATATGTCGCTAAGATACAATGAATGTCACACTAGCACCAAATTAAGGTGTTCCACAAATTCATTTTCGGTCAGTAGCTCAATATTAATTGATTATAGACTTAGAATTTATGTGGAAATTTTAGATTTTGATGAATTAAAAAAAAAAATCAAAGATTTATTGTTTTTACGGTCCATAGAAATAATAAAAAGATTTTTGGATAAGCTGTGTGCAGAGTTTTCAATTGATAAGATTTTATTTGCAATAATGGATATGTCGATTGAAACAACTGTTCCAAAAATCTATGTATCAATCAAAATAAAGGTTTCTGACCAGAATTGATGATAATTTTTATTGGTATTCAAATTCGAATCCAGAGTCTCAATCTGTGGAGTTTAATCCTCAGTTTCCCATGATATTAGATCCATTTCTAAAGAAGATTATATTTATCTTTGCTAGGGAAATGGTTTTAGTTTGGCTGTGAACTTGTTTGCAAGCAACTGCTAATAAAATGGTGGCAAACTGATATTATATTGTCATAAAACGAGGAAGCTTCAGATTTTCAATCAGTCTGTGCCCATTGTTTACACTTAATGTGCTTGTCTACTGTGTATGTTCTCAGGAAATTCAAGGCTGAAACCTTATGGAGTTGTTTTCAGAGATGTAGATGGAGTAGAACACAGAGCCTTTTTGAAGAAAGGTAAAGGTGAGATTATTATTTCTGCAGGGGCTCTGGGAAGCCCTCAGCTCCTTATGCTAAGCGGAATTGGGCCTGCAGAGGATTTGAAGTCCATGGGAATACAGGTGTTAATGGACCAGCCTGCTGTTGGGAAGGGCATGGCTGACAATCCCATGAATGCCATTTTTGTTCCCTCTGCAGTTCCTATCAAACTCTCTCTTATACAGGTAGTGGGCATCACCCAATTTGGAAGCTACATCGAGGCGTCCAGTGGATTCGGAGTTAAGGATACGGTATGTATGCAATTGCATTTAAATTTCGATTCTTCATTTCATTTACATGTATAGAATTTTCATCCTGATGATGGATAACAGAGTGTGATCCGAAACATATATACTTTTCAAGTGTGATTAATGTACTGTATGGTGAAAATTAAAAACAGGATGTAGAGGTGATGGGAGGATTTATTTTGGAGAAGGTGAGGGTCCTCTGTCCAGCGGTTATCTGAAATTGAACAACAGTATTAATGCTGATGACAACCCGATTGTGAAATTCAACTATTTTGAGCACCCAAAGGATCTGCAGAGGTGTGTGAAAGGATTAAAGACCATCCAAAAGGTGATAATGTCCCGCCCTATGCAAAAATTCACTACCTCCAACCCAAATCTGACAGAGATCATGAATTCCACCAGCCAACTTCCTTTAAATTTGATTCCCAAGCACAAAGAGGACTGGAAATCATTGCAGCAATTCTGTAAGGATACAGTGACAACAATCTGGCATTACCATGGAGGGTGTCAGGTGGGTCGTGTTGTTGACGGAGAGTATAGGCTCCTTGGAGCAGATGGTATTCGAGTCATTGATGGATCCTCTTGTTTTCTCCCTGGAACTAATCCTCAAGCTACTGTGATGATGCTTGGAAGGTGAGTTTTTCTGCCTTACTGATTTTATTCTTGCACAGAGTTCCATGCACTCAAGTTTTTTCAGGAACAAAATAAATGTTAGAAGAGTAGATTTCATTCAAGCTTCTGGTTCAAATTTTGTTGGCTCACACCTAATAATTGATTTTATGAAAGTTTGAAGTTATAAAAATATATGTTGTCTTGTGATTGTGCAGATATATGGGAGTGAAGATTCTGAGAGAACGAGGAGTATAATTTGCACCAAGTTCACTCACTTATTCCTACACGTCTATTATGACATTCGATTTGAACTACTTAATATAGGGACCTATATCAACCTGCAACATTTACATAGGTTCACCGCTAAGAGAAGCTCTAAGTGGATGTATTTTTAATTTAATTATATCAATAATAATGTGTTTATCCCTAAAGTCATACCATCTCCCTGGCCTTGAGATGGTTGTGAAGGCTTTAGTGCATGTTTACCAGTTATATGTAGTATCATTGAGACGGGCAGCATGTAAATCTGCTTCTAATAGAAATATTATAATTTTGTGTTCATCTCTATTAGATGATTGAAAGATAATGATAATTATGTCTGTGAATGATTGTAGTCTTTTGTAAAGATTGAAAAAGGACAAACTTGGTTTATGAGCCCAGGCAAATATGGTGTAAAGTTAATAATAAAACTGTAAATGTGCTCCACCAAATTATAAGAGAACAATAATGAACAAGAACATGCATTCATGGTTTTCACCCTCTACCTAAATACCTTACTGTGGCAAAGTTGTTGGTACCCATATTATTAAATATGCACAATTTCAGAAACAAGTATGGTGATGTATCAAAATTCACAAATTCTATTATCAAATTGTGATGTTGATTTTCGTGTGGATTTCATATGGAATTTTTAAAATTTAATTTTAGTTTCTGAAGTTTACATTAAAATTTAGATTTGTATTTCTAAATGGAAAATTGGCATTTAAAATTTGACACTCAATTTTCACATGAACACAGAGGACTAGAGGTCATTGGAATAATCCTATAAAAATATATTGACTACAATTTGGGGTTACCATGGAGAGAATTTGGGGTTACCATGAAGAGTATTAGGTGGGTTGTGTTATTGATTGAGAGTATATATTCTTTGGATTTTTTTTTAATATTTATTTCCGGAGACTAATCTTCAAGTCTTTGTTACAATTTTGTGTATTTTTCTGTACTTTTTTTTGCTTCCTACTATCAAATCACTAATGTCCAATTCTTATATGGGATTCAATATATTTAATGTTGAGTGTGTTCTCTAATCACTAATGTCCAATTCTTACATGGGATTCAATATATTTAACGTTGAGTGTGTGCTCTATTATAATTATTTAATGTTGAGTGGGATTGATTAATATCTTTGTTATGATGTTGGGAAAGAGTAGCTTTTTGTTAAATTTGGATAATTGGAATTCTGGTTTTAAATTGAATAATTGGAAGCACTTTTCTAACATTATGGATTACCAGAAACTTAAAATTTACTCTTCTAATTTTATATTATTCTTTTGACATTATGTATTGTTGAAGTTCAAACTTTACCTTTTTCTTTGATTTCCGATCTATTCATGACATATTGCTCGAGGAGAGGTTAAAGTGGGATTTTTCTTCATGTATTAGAGCTTCGCAGTTCCTATCCAGTTTAGATTTCCATCAACTCCAATGAATTCTTTGTATGTAGGAATGTATAAGATTTGTTAAATAGTGTGTTTGACCGTGAAAATCGGCTTTCAAAAGCATTTTATAGTCACTTAGGCTAATTTGGACATTTTCGCTAACTTTAGTAAAATGAGAAAACAAACCTTGATTTCATACGATTATCAAAAAAAATATTATAGATTGTAGATCAAGGAAGGTAGAAATCTTTAAAATTCAATTTAATAAATTATAAGAAATTTAAATCTACTATTCAACTTATATTATGAATTGTTGAAGGTTTTTTTCGTGTGGATTTCAACTTAATTCAATCTAAATATGGATTATATTTTTAAATTTAATTTATATTTTTAGGCAGAAAATTGACATTTAAATTCCAACATTCATTTTTTACATGGGAGATCGATTCATAAGCATAATGAGGACCAATGGTCATTGGATTCCTAAGCCCAAAAAGAATTAATGGAGATCATTGCATTAATCCTATAAAGATACATTGGCTACAATTTGGGATTACCATAGAGGGTGTTGGGTGGGTTTGTTGTTGAGAGTGTAAGCTCCTTGGAGTAGAGGGTGTTGGGTGGGTTGTGTTGTTGATGCGGAGTGTAAGCTCCTTGGAGTAGAGGGTGTTTTTAGTTCTAGCCATTGGTATATTCATTCTTCCTTTCTTTCCTGAGACTAATTTCCTTAACCCTTTGCTACGATGTTTGGAAGGTGTATTTTTCTATCTATTTCTATTCTTGCATAGAGTTCCATGTACTTAATGTTAAGGGTGTTCTCTATTCCAGTCATTGATAAATCCTATGTATCTTCCTACGTAGGGTGTTCTCTCTCTCTACGTATCTTCCAACGTTTGCCATGATGCCCGGAAAGGGTAGCTTCTCATTAAAATTTGGTAATTGAAAGTATCTCATTATACATCATATAATTGGAAGTTTTCTTTTTGAACATTATGGATTTCTAAAGCATAAAGTTTACTCTTCTAACATTATATTACTCTTTTGATAGTATGGATTGTTGAAGCTCAAATTTTACCTTAGCTCTTTGATTTTCAATTTACTTCGGTTATGGACAGGGGGCATTTATGTGCTTCCCAAAGGTTATAGGGGGTTCCATGTGTTAGAGCATTTTTGTTCCAAGACCATGATCATTTCTCGATATTTTTGGCTTTAAAAAAAGACCTCTTCTAATGTTATAAATTGAAGATGTTGGATATATTTAAAATACAAGTTTATGGATTGTTGAAGCATGAAATCTACTCTTATAACATTACATTGTGGATTGTGAAGCTTGAAATATTTGAAAATATATATTTTATCTTGTGATTAAGCATATATATATATATATATATATATATATATATATATATATATATATATATATATATATATATATATATGCGAGTGAAGATTATCGTGGAACAACTAGGCCCATCTATAGGAATCTAATTTGTGACGTTTATTTTTTCGTATTCATTTATGATATACCATATTGAAACTAAAGATTATCGTAGAACAATTGGGACCATTTGATTTTTTCCTGTTCATTTATGATGTGCCTTATTTAAACTCTTAATTCAAGATCATTTATTAACATGCAACATCTACAATGGTTTCCACTTATATGCTTCAAGTGGATGCATTTTTAATTTGATTATATTCATTAACTTGTTTATTGACTTTTGAATATTTTGGTCATTTTATCAACCTATGACATGTAAAAAGGTTCACCAATTCTATGGTCAAAGTGGGTGCATTTTTATTCAATCATATTCATTAATAATTTATTTTTATATAACAATGACCATCTTGTTAGCCTTGGAGATGGTTATGAAAGTTCTAATCAATATTTTCTAGTTATAAAACATGTTAGTATATATAATAAATTTATTAAATAATATAAGGATATTGATGGTAAATTTATATAATGAGAACACGAATAAATTTACTTAACATTTTTATATAGTATGTGTAAAATTAAATTGACATCTATAAAAAAATGATAAGTAAAACATATCATTTCATAATATTATTTTAAAATAAGAGAAAAACAATAACAACCAATTACATATAAGATATAATAATTTTATAAATAAATATAAATTATAACATAAACAATACAAAATTAAAATATATAATATTAATTAGTTGAAAAAATAATTATTTACAGTAAAAATTTAATTTTAATTAATTGAAAAACTAATTATTAACCACAAACAAAAAGAAAATGAAAAAACAATAGTTATAAATGACTTACCTTCATATTACAATGATTAATAAATAACATAAACTAATAATTAAAAATTGTTGATAAATAATTACAATGATTGATTGTGCCCATGTATGTTACATAATAAATATGGGTTGCAATGATTATAATATCCTCTAAAACGGTTCTTGATTTTGATTGTGCTCATGTGTCTATGAGTCAATGACAATAACATAACATAAACTAATAATAGCAAGGAAGTGCATCAAAGATGAAAAAATAAATATAACTAATAATGATGGATGATTCTAATGCCGTATTAACACAAGTTAAAAAGAAAGTATGTTAGTACTACGTACTTCTTAATTTATGTTCATTATAATATTTGAACCAAACTTTGTTGGTTATGGTGGTTTTAGTGCGATTTAAATTAACCTAAACAAGTGTAGATTTTTTTTTTTTTTATATATAGAAATTATATAAAATTTTTTGATGTTTATTATTATTATTATTTTTGAAAAATTGTAGTTGAAGTTTAGAATTTAATTTTTATATGGATGATTGATATTGAAATGTCAACTTTTATTATTATATAGAAAATAAATGTTAATATTTCAATGTCTATTTAAGTACATATTTTTATAACATCAAAATTTTAATATATGTTTGAAATTGGGGAACAAAAAATTAGGCAAATGAATGTCTACAAAAACCATAAAAACCATAAAGTGAGATTCACATCACAAAGGAGGGAGTCACTATTAGGAGGATTCCAAATGATAAATGAGGATCCCATATAATATAGAGGAGGATCCCACATTAACACTTATCAACATGGAAAAAGATGAACTTATTTGAAAAATGAAGAGCTTGCCTTCACAATTATCATTATTTTTGATAGGATAAGAAGTTTTTGAAGGCACGTGATCAAGTAAAAATAGTTACGATTTGAGATAACTTTAGGGTATATCACATTTGGATTAAGATTGTGTTAGTTTGTCAAAACTTTGTTGTAAATTTGTGTTTATCATGTTTAATCATTGAATTGATTCGCCCAAACTCTATCAATGAATGTTTTGCATTTCTTTTGATCATAGCGAATTAAAGGTCGGGAGCACCCTAGGCACTAATTTGAGTGGAGCCCCTTCAAGGATTACAATTTTAGTTAAGAAGCAATTTTCTCATTAAGTAAATAAATAAAAATTGCCCATATTCTTTTATTTTGAAATTTGTGTCAAGATCATAATAAATAACAAATTTAGAGAAATTGTTATACAAAAAGAATAAAAATATCCTATAAAATTATCATAGAAGATTGAAAATATTCTATGAATGGAGATAATTAATCATAAAAGGTGTTTAGGAGATAATTAAAAATTTAAAATATGTGACAACAAGAAAAATCTTTGGATTTAGGCACCCCTCGATCATTTGTTGGCGCCTATGCAATTGCCTAATTTGCTTAGAGCTTAATCGCCTTGCCTTTGATCATTGTAATCAAAGCTCTATAAGGGAAAGTTTCAAGTATATTGTAATCATTGCATCGGGTTTTTAAAGATTGGACACATGGAATGCACAATGATTGTAGGATGTGAAAAAATGCAACATACATAAAATGATTGGTTGAAGATTGATCATTATGTTTAATCAATGCATAGGTACCATGGATAAATCAATTGAAAAAGAAAAATAAAGGAAAATGTGAAGATGATCGGGTCGAGGTGGGACAAGATTCATGTTGAGTTCATTAGAATGTATTTCTTGCCTAAAATAAGACTTCTACAATATAATGATCTTCTAAATAAATAACAAGTAGAAGACCATTTCAAATACTTTGACTTCACATGGGATGTTGATTCCACTCCGTAAGTCCCTATCTCTAATGTGTCTCAAGACACGTGTAGGTGAATTCTCCTTAAATTAATGTGTGTTCTAACTACCGAAAAGTCGCAATGAATGGCATTGCAAATAACAACTATTGTCATTGGTAGTATTGGTCAAGCATGCCTAGATTTAAAATGATATATCTTCAACGTGTGTTGCCTCACCGACCTCCACACCGCACCCATTTTTTCCTTAAAACAATTGAAAATATTGGCATGTGGTTCATATGTGCCTGGTCGTAACCAAAATTTTTTTGATATTATTTCTTCCAAATATTTTCCCCATATTTATTATTCTCCTCCCTCAAAATCCTTCATCATCCCCCTTCTTTATTATATTTTCTTCGCTCAAATTTAACTTCATCAATACATCCCCTTCAACATCTCCATTGATAGTCACATATAATAATAACTTCATTTAACTTATATAACTTCAAATCATTTAATTCTAAACTTTGAAACATTTGAATTTAGAATACATTTTTGTTTTCTTTTTTATTTCTTATACTTTAAAATATCCATTAAAAGATTAAGTTACACAAACTTTTATTTGTTTAATATCTACCAAAAGAGGATTGACATGGGCATATAAACGAAAGGCTAGCAAAACGATCACAATCCACTTTACTTCTTCTTACACTAATATATAAAGTAGAACATTCTATTTTCTAGGCTTCCATCCAAATGACAAGTGAGTTATGTTAAATATGTATTCTTTTTCACCCTCAAATAATATAAATTGTTTTATGTTTTTATTGCCCTAAACTAGGCTACACCTTTAAACATCACATTTATTGAAAAATCACTCTATAACCTAAATTTAATTGGAGTTTACCAATATATTAATTATATGATTTAATTCATTATAAAAATAAAATTTAAATTCAAAATAACAAATTTTATTGCAAATGATAGTATATAGAAATAAAAAGACAATTTTTTTTTTTGGCTAAATTTTGGTTGATGGTGTGTGTCACTTGTCTAGTTTAATGTCTCTTAATTTATTTTGATCACAAATTAAAACCACAATATATATTGAAAAGTTCATCAAACTAACTAATTTAGAGAATTTATGTAAGACACACCACCAAAAAAATAAGAACCAGATAATTCTGCTCAACACCACAATACCTCTACACACCTATCTCTGTATACTTCTCAATATATAATAATATAGTAAATGTGTGTAACTAACTTATCAATATAAGAGTCCGAATATTACACATGTTAGCACCAATCTTACATTCGAATCAGCAAAAAAGAAGCATTTAACCTATGATTTAGATATCCCCTAACCTATCACTATGCTCCACTCATTTCTACAATAATATGTGAAAATTATGATTTCATAGTCCATTATCAAACATTATGATATTTTGACATAGTCATCATCAATATTTAATACTTAAAATGACATATTTACTAACACAATTGTCAACAATTGAATTTTAAAAGTGTGTACCTAACTTGTTAACGAAGAACCTAAACATTACATATATTAGCACCAAATTAACATATAGATGATGGATGTTGAAATTACTGTAATTCCTAATATAATAAATGTGCATAACTAACTTCTCAATGAAAGAATCTAAACATTACATATGTTAACACCAAACTAACATCTAAATCAGCGAAAATTAAAACCTTTAACCAATGATTGAGAGATCCCAAACTACCACTATGCTCCAAGCATTTCTACAATAATATGTGAAAATTATGACTTCATAGTCCATTGTTGAACATTGATGCGAATCATTCATTGATATTATGATTTTGTTGTAAGCATTTACGCTATATTAAATGACGAGCACATGATCTCTCTCTGACGCCCTCCTGCTTCACCTGCTTACATAGTTGGAATGCACGTGGACAGATGACTGAGACAGTGACAAGAGGAGAACTGTTTACGTTGCAGCTACATATGCAGCGCTTAAATATGGTGAAATTATTGTAGACAGCAGCTCTGACAATTCGTGGAGCAAAATTCATTTGCTGTAATTGAGGTGGGAAGACAGGGGAAGGGGGAAACACGGGAATTGACGTGTTGACGGGGATTGTCCCTATAGAAGCAATACCACTAACTTTATTGACGAGTTTACATACAGTAGAAGCAAGTCTGAGCAAAGGATGAGACTGTACATGCAATAGAAGCAAGTCTTAGGGAAGGATATGCAACACACACAATTATATCCACTTTTCACGCCTTAAATTTGATCATAGGAAGGTAGAACATCCTTCCCATAAAAGATACATACAGATATCCCACCTTTCATGCCTTAAGTTTGATCATTCCAATTTTCCTTTTTAAATTTTATTTTACACATTATTGTGTTGTAAAAAAATTATTTATTTCAAGCTTTTATTACTGAATTCTTTACCTTTGTTTAAGTTTTTCATAGAAGTGATTGTGTGCTTAGAAATAATAAGTTTACTTTTTTCGTGTTGAAATATAGGAATCAAACTCAAAGCCATATTTTGTTTTCAAAATATGTTCACTAATAGATATAAAGAATGACACATTTGCATAGATTTGAGATCAACAGAATTGCAATCAATTAGATGTTTCCATAATGTGAATGATTGAATTTGAAATTAATTATAGATTTCCATAATGTGAATGGATGAATTGATCAATTGATGGATTGATTGAGTGGAGGATAGTACATCCCTAATATTGACTCTAAGATTGGATTTCATCCAATTGGAATTTGAGAAAATGATGCATAGTAAATAACATTGAAAATGTAATTATAGTATGAGTTTTGTGAGTGGATAGCTATCCCAATTGGGTTTAAAACACAATGAACATATTCATGAGAATACTCTATGGAGTGCTAAAACCATAACATGATAAGTTATTGTTTTTTATTTAGATGATACCTTAAGTTTAGATTAATGAACAACTATGGAGTGTTTTTTTTGGTTGGCTTAAATAAATTTAGATTAATGAACAACTATTTGATTTAATTGGGTTTCATAATCTCATACATGACAAATTGAAGATTGATCAAGTAAAGATAAGTTCCATTCTTGAGAGCCATTTCAAAAGAACATGCTTAAATACATAATTTTTCATTAGTCACTAAGATTTTACAATAAACTCATCAATAAAGTTAGTGGTATGCAATAGAAGCAAGTCTTAGTAAAGGATATGCAACACAAACAACCTCATAACAATAATGTTTTCAGCTCCAGTTTCAAGATATCCATAAAAAGATTCATCTTTTTCATATATTAGTTACTCCAACACTATTATATGGATGTGATGTTTGCGGTTTGTACTTGAGACAAAATGGTTTAAATCATACAGAAAGAGTATTTATTGTCATGTTATCAAAGAATATTCAAGCCAAAAGAATGGTTCGTCACAAACTATTCTTATAAAGTTTGGGATATGTCTATTCTTTATCTCTTTAATTTTCCATGTTATCACTATGTTGTATAGGCTTTAATACATGTCAAATTCTTTTTCTAGTTGGAATAGGGATCCACATCGACACACTCAATGTGTTAGTATGTAAGAGTTATGAATCTCCTTTAGAAGCTAAATATTAATATAGAAAGACCCCGGCACCCCTCCCCCCCTCTTAGATTTTCTATTAACACTCCTCAACTCATTAAACATGAAGTCATCATAGTTATCCAAGAAGAGGTCGATAAATCTTATTTGAAAGATACATGGTTTTATCCAAGAGATCTTTTGAAACAAAAACTTCTTCATTATGTTCAATTTCATTCCTCCTTTCATGAAGATCAAAATAAAATTCATGAATACATGAATATGCTGCCTTCATGATTAAGGATTTGTTAAGCTCGGCCACATTTGCTCTCACCCTCTTCAGATAGAATCCAATCATAGCCTCCGATAATATTGAACAAAATAAATAATGTAGCCAAATTATGAACAAACCTGATATACTGCAAATAATATGAACTCCAAAAGAAAATAGATCTCCTTCTTTGTTATTGAATAATGAATTACAATGTTTCCTAAATAGGAAAACAACTCCCAACTCGAGTTGCCAAGCAAACTCTAACTAACTCGACTAAATCTACTCTAGGTGGTGGAAATTACTATTTTTAGCAGTTTACTAGAACTTGCTATTCTTAGTAAGTTCGCATGCTTATTCGTATGGGCACAAAAATTTCCACGCATCTTCTACATCCCTAAATTAGAGGAATTTCTAACTTTCTAACTCATAATGCAACTAATAGACTAAAATTAACTAATGCCCAAAAATAGGAAAAAACCGAACTATAACTTAAATCCTAATTTTCGGCCTCAAGATGGCAGATTTAGGGCCCAAAACGTGTCAAAACTTTCCCCAACCGGTAGGGCTGGTTTCCATTGCATTCATCTCATCGAAACATGTGGTTTAAAAAAAAAAATGAACTCAAACAGACACTCGGAGCTCAAGTTATGACCTTGTCAAGTTCCTGCTAATTTCGCGTATCAATAAATGTTAGAAGAGTAGCTTCCAGGTTGAAATTGGGTACAATCTTCTTTTCTAACCACACATTGTGATTCTTAATTCACAATTTGTGATTTTTAATTCACAATTTGTGATTTCAACACTAATGTAGCCAAATTTAAACAAACTTGATATCTGCAAATAATATGAACTCCAAAAGAAAATAGACATCCTTCTTTGTTATTCAATAATGAATTACAATGTTTTCTAAATACGAAAACAACTCCTAACTCGAGTTGTCAAGCAAACTCTAACTAACTTTGACTAAATCTACTGTGTGGCGTAAAATTACTAATTTTAACAAAGTTTACTAGAACTTGCTATTCTTAGTAAATTCCCATGCTTATTAAACGGCAAATAAATTGCCACGCATCTTCTACATTCCTAAATTAGAGGAATTCCCAAAAATAGGAAAAAATCAAACTAAAACTTTAATCCTAATTTTTAGCCTCAAGATGGTGAATTTAGGGCCCCAAAATATGCCGAAACATGCTACAATTGGTAGGGCAAGTTGACCGGTGTGTTCGTCTCATCAAAACATGTGTTTTAAAAAAATGGATTCAAACGGACACCCATAACTCAAGTTATGACCTTGTCAAGTTCATGCTAATTTTGACGCATCATTCTCCCCGCTTGAAAAAAAAACACAGCTCCCGCAAAGTTGTCTACTTCAAACCGATTCCATTTATATGTATCCAACTTTTTAATCTCCCACTCGTGACCCAAGTATTGTCCTCTTGTTCAGTCCTTTCCAATGTACCAAATATTTGTTGTATTTCCCATGTTGCATGTCCATTGTATTTTTATCTAGAATCGATCCACTTCTTCTTTCTTCTTCACCGAAACTTATGCTCCAATCTACTACTTCATCAATAAAATCCTCTTTTTCACCATCCCCATGAAAATAATACAAATCGAAATGTTAAAACGGAGAAATATCAAAATTCCCTAGCAATTCTACCTCATAAGCATTATCATTTATTTTTTTAATGATTTTACAGGGACCAATCTTCTTGTACTTTAGCTTGTTATAGGTTCCTTTTAGAAACCTTTCCTTCCATAGATACACCATAACCAACTCACCAACTGTAAATACCTTTCTCCGTTTGTGCACATCTTCTATTTCCTTATACTTATCATTACTATTTTGTAGCTTCTTCCACACTTCTTCCTGCAATTTTTGTATATGTTTAGCAAATGCTTCTGCATCATCATTGACTCTGCCATAAACTGGTAGTTGTACCAAATGTAACACCCCATTTGGATTACTCCTATACATAATTGATAATGGATACTTTCATGTGGATCTATTTATGGAACTATTATATGCAAACTCAGCTTGTGGTAATGCTAAGTCCCATTGTTTCAAATTTTCCCCAACGATGTACCTTAACAGGTTTCCAAAACTTCGATTTACCACCTTTGTTTTCCCATCAATCTGAGGATGATAGGCACTAATGAACTGTAGTTGAGTTCCCAATTTCTTCCATAAAGTCTGCCATAAGTGACTTAAGAACCTTGTGTCCCTATCTGAAGTAATGGTTTTTGGAACACCATGCAAATGAACAACTTCTCTGAAAAACAAATATGCTATGCCTGTCGCATCACTTGTTTTCTTGCAGGTAATAAAATGAACCATCTTAGAAAACCTATGAACAACCACAAAAATTGAGTCATTACCTCATTGTGTTTTTGGTAAACCCAAAACAAAATCCATACTCCGATCTGTCCACGACCCTTTAGAAATAGGCAATGGCATATACAACCCTCGTATTATGTGCATGGCCTTTCGAGACTTTGAAAATTCAACACCTCTCCACAAATCTTACCACATCTCCTTACAACTTTGGCCAATAGTATTTCTGCTACAAGGCTATCATCTTATTTTTACCAAAATGCCCACCAATCCTCTGCTATGCAACTCTTTCACTATATTCTCTCTTATAGACCCAATTGGAATACATAGTTTTTGTCCCTTGAATAGGTAGATCCTATAAAATTTACACATCCTAGACATCTCCTACATTGTCTAACAATGGATGAATTAACTTGTTGTTCAGAAACTTCATTCTTGAGTGGGGGGTGAAGGTCGATCTTGACATCGGGAGCCATCAACAACTTCAAATGATGGAGGGCTTAGGACCTTAGATGTAGATGTGGATCTATAGGCGCAAAGAAGGTAGATGTATGATATAAAGAAGCTAGAGCTATGAGACTAAAAAAGATAAGATTAGATCATAATATGTGGGGGTTACCCAAACAATGCCGGTTCCAAGAGGATTTTAACTCCCTTGGAGGATTTCAACCCCCGTGTCAGACAAGATAATAATAGATCATGAACAATAGTTATCATGCAGAAATAATGGAATATAAAATGACAAGTAACTAAAATGATGAGGGAACTTAGCTTGTGCTTTGTTATGGAGATGAACTGGGCATCAAGATGGTAAGATAACGAACTATGGAAAATATTTCTCCCTCAAACTTGCAGAACTTAATTAAGCTCTTTTTCTTCTCTTCTTTGGGCCTAGGTCTCTCAGGTCTTGAAAAAATATATCCGTTGGTTGGCTTGCTTTTTTTTTTTGAAATATGGGGAAAAACCCATATTTATAGCTTAGATGTGAGGTTAGATTGGGGTTAACAAGTAACCGGGGTTGGGTAGAGTAACCCGAGTTAAGAGATATGATGTGATCACATGGGACCATGGCTTGAATTATTAGATGGAGTGGGGAGCATGATTGACAGGGTGAGATGATAAATTCAATTTGAAATTTAGAAACGAGTGTCGGATGGGTATATTAATACCCATGGATTGAATAATTTGTGAGAGATGGGGGATAATGCCAAAAGTCAATTATTAAATGGGTTTATATGGAGCCCATTTAATAATTAATTAAATTTAGTTGAATAGATGATGAGGTTTATTGAAATTTAGGAAAAATAAAGGTGAGATAGGAAATTGCATGAACGTGAGGTGACGGAGGGATGCTATACCCAAAAATAGGCATCTACATTTTCCCCCTTTTGTTGAGTGGTTTGTGATAGCAAGCCACGAGATAAAAACAAAAAGGGTTAGATGAAATATGTGTCCGAGGATGGATGAAGACATGACCAAAGGCAAGATGCCTCGGGAAAAAGGATTGCAATAATAATAAAAAAGTATGGTGGTGACTCCAATATCACATTGGTAGAGGACAATTACGGTCTCAACGGAGACAGATGACAATGTTTCTAGACCAGTGAGTGGGTGAAGACCACTGTAGTATGGATGTAAACCAAGATGACCAATGGGTCATAGGAAAACATCAAAATATGTGCAAATGAATGTGAAATATGTGCACAATCCTTTGTTTGTGAGGAATCGTGCAAAAAAATCATGTGTCCAAAAAGGGACGAGGATGAAGATAATGATGTCCCAACACATGGCATGAGAAAAACACAAAGTGAGTTATGTGCGTTGGCAAGTACAAGGATGAAAAGGTGCCTCAACATAGGATATAGATGGATGTTGAAATAAGATATCCTAGGGGGAATAATTATAAATGCCGACATGATGAGCAAACATGATAGAAGGGTGAGATATAATTCCCTAAAAGAGTGATAAATATGATGGTAATCATGTTTAATAGGAAATATGCATAAGTGTTAGAAAATTAGAAGGTAAAAGTAGTCCTACTTGTTTGATAAGTAAGACAAGAAGTCAAGATACTTTTGTGACAAAACAAAAGTAGAGAAAATATTTGTAGGAAGAGAACAAGATCAGATAGGTGATGGTCGTTATGGTATCTTCCAAGACAAAAATGTCAAAGGAAGATGGGAAGAGATTCTTAGAAATGAATATGATGATGTCCCTACAAGAGGACTGACAAAGATAAAAGATGTGACAGGGTTCTCAAAAAGAGAATAGGTCAATGTCAGCAGAGAGAAGAATGAGAATGGTAATGAAAAATGAAAGAGATGATAGAACAAATAAAATTAAAGTAGATCATAGATAGGAAATCCAAGGCAACAAATATAGATTTGACCGCATGGACAATGTTGAAGAGTCAGGTTATCAATGGGGAAGTAAGGAGGAAGTGTGAGGTAAAACGAGGAGAAGGATGATGTAGAGGAAGTGAAATAAGATGAGGATTAGAAAGGAGGAGAAGACAACAAAGAAAATTATGCAGAAGGAAGGGAACCAAGAATGGAGATATTTGATAAAGAGTGAGAAGCACAAGGAACGTAAAGAGAAGCTTGAGGGGAGGAATGACATCAATTGGAAAAGATGCAGAGATGCATGAGATGAGGATAAGTTGATGACGAGAAAATAGAGAGAGGGTGCATGATGAAGACAAAGTGAATAAATTAGCAAGGAAGAATGGAAGATGAAGAGATGGCGAGGAAAAATAAGGGAATGGATAGGAGAGGCAATGTTAATGAATGGATGTTAGGATAAATCCACCGATAATGATTAGTAGGAAAAGATGGGACAAAAGATGAGACAAGGCAGAAAGTAAACGAATAATGGGAGGGGGAATGCCAATGAAGGGACGTTAGGAGAAGTCCTCGATAATGATCAGAGGGCACAAAGGAAGGAAGGAATGAAGATAGAATGGAGGAGGTCAAAGAAAAGGATTCAGGCTATGCAAAATGGGGATGAGTGATTTTTAGGATAAGTCCACCAATAATTACTAGTGTGGAAATAAAAGATGATGATGAAAGAATGTTAGGAGATGATCAATGACAATGATGGGTAAGTATGGAGGTAGATATGTGGGAGAACTCTAGAAGATGGAGTGGAAAGAGTAAAGAAAGGAGGGATAACGATGTGTAGGAAGATGAAGGCGAGGAGAGGATGCGGTGGATGAGAGAAAAATGAAGAAACAATAAAAGAAGTAAATGGAGAAGCAACGGTTAAGTAAGATTACCCAACGACGGATGATGGAGATGAAAAAGGGACCAGTAGGAAGTGGTGTTTGCAAGAATGAAAGAGGAGGTGAGAGGATGTGATGATGGGGAATGAAAAGAAAATGTAGATGGAGAGAATGTGGGGTAGTGGGTGAGTGCAGGATGATTGATCATGCTTAAGAGGACTCTTAAGTAAGATCACCATGCCGTAGGAAGAGTTAAGTAAGATCACCAAACCGGTAGTGATGATATGGAAGGAGAAAGACAACATTATATTGGATACAGGTGTGGAATGATTGGTTGGAGTGGATGGATATGATGAGAGGTGGGAGACAGAAGATGAGGAAGATATGATGGGAGATGGAAGGGTCAGATGGAAAACCATTCTTAAGAGGAACTCTTAAGTAAGATTTCCTGTGACGGGGATGGTTAAGTAGGATCACCAAGCCGAAAAAGAAGAAAAAAATGATGAAAATATTGAGCAAAACAAGGAAAAAATGATTGTGACATGAGTGGATGGAGGAACATATGCAGTGTATATGGAGACTGTAAGGGCAATCCTTAATTGGGATGCCCATGTGGTGGGAGTGATGATGCAAGAGTGTTAAGCGGAAAAGGAGGAGTGGAAAGACGTTTGTGGTGGTGATTTTCATCTATTGAAAGAGGAAATGGTGGAGAAGTCTCTACAACATGAGGATCCAAGGAAGAAGATATACCTTAACTAAGATTCTCTAGCTATATGGATGGTTAAGTAAGATTGTCAAATTGAAAGCAAAAGAGTAAAAGGAAACTCAAGAGGAAAGACAAGTAAAATAGATAGCATGGTGCAAGGGGACAGAAAGGTGAGAAGGATGATGTGGAGACAAATGGTGATGAGTGGAAATGGAGAGCGAGGAGAAATGGATCAAAGACATTGTTGAACATGTTAAGAGATAAGGAGCTGCAGATAATGAACTTGCCTTGAGAAGGATCCTCAAGTAGGATTCACAAACTATGCAACAACGATCAAGTAGAATTCACAAACCGAAAAGTATATTTGCAAATGCATTCATGGATATTATGGATAACTAGTGTGAAATTTAATGTGATTTTGATACAAGATGATCTAGATGAGATGAACGAAACATAGTTATAGCAAGGGCGTACAAGGAAACCATGTTTCGAACTGGATTGGAGATAAACAAGAAAGGTTACCACTCAAGGCATTGCACTTGCTGCCGATAGCAGGTGTTAACACATAACCAACGATAGTTAGTTATACCAAAAGATCATGAGGGAAATATGGATGAAAGATGCTCGTAATCCTAATGTTGACATGATAAAGGGATTGAGATGTAACTTATACGTGGGAAGAGGGATCTCCAAAGGTGGTGTTCCTTAAGTCTATGCCCCAGCTCTGGGAAAGGGAAAGAACAATAGCAGAAAGCTTTCTGAAAATGTTGATAAAGGAAGGTTGATCAATGTGGAAAACCTTCTAGATGCCATAATAATAGAGTAGCCATCCTTCAAGGGTATGGTCTACTTTATACATAATATGGATGGTAAGAATAATATGATAGTCATCTTTTAAGGTAACAACCTATTTCTTTTGATTTTTCTTTGATTTTGATTTGTATGTTTTTCTTTTAGTTTCTTTTTTTTGCATGAACAACTGTCCTTCGAGGGATCAATCTGTTTTGATAACTTTGATTTTGCCTTTTGCATACATAAATTTGAGCTTCACATGGGGAGAGTTGGGAATAGTTAAGTAAACCACTTAAGAGGGGATAAGGAATGTACAAGAGACACCCTAGACCCTTGCGTATGGTTACAATAGGAGAATGAGAAGGTGACGGATGTAATGGTTACAAGGTCACATCAAAGTAGTGAAGGTGGACCACATAATTCAGATCATTACAATGAAAATGGAAGGGGCTAAGGATGACAAAATGATCTAAGGATATAACTAAGTTCTCATTGGTAGATATGCTAATAGTAGACTAGTTGCAAGTGCAATGCATTAAGAGGTTATGTCTCTAGTTTACCACCATGAGAAGGAAGACAATGAAATTGCAATAAGATGAGATGATAGCCAAGCAGGAAATAAAACTATGTCCTGAAGGAAACAAACATATGACCACAATGGTGGATTTAGATGAAAATAAATGATGCCCCAAGAGAGACACAAATATGGCCATAATGGTGGACTTCAATAAAATAGATGGTGTCCCAAAAGAGACACAAATATAGCCACAATGGTGGACTTCAAGAAAAGGGGTCCCTCAATGGAGAGACAAACATGGCCTCAAAAGAGGACTTCAATGAAAAATATGATGCCCCAAAAGAGGCATAAATATGGCCACAATGGTGGACTTAAAATGAGTGAGGATTTGGGCAGAAATAGTTTAGATTGGATGAATGTGAAGGAGGTAGACAAAACAATGTCAAAGAGTGAAGTCCCCTAGTAACAAGGGAGTTGTACAGATGAGATGCTCAAGGGCGAGGGAAGGTTGTTCCCCAATGAGTTAAATGTGAAGGAGTTAAAGGATGTCGAAAGAGTTTAGATGAGATTGTTTTAGATTTGGACGGGGTAAACGATCGGAGACCACAAGTGTGCTTAGTAAGATAAGCGGTATTGATGAAAAATGGAGGACCTTCCTTAGGAGGAATGACATGGGTTGGAGGGATATTAAGGGATGATATGGATGGAGAGATTATGGGAGACCCGACAGATGGGATATGAATTAGATTCAATGTAGATGGAGAAGGAACTTTCCCTAAATGAGGAAATCATCTTTCTCAATAAGATTGTGGACAATTAACCAAAATTCCTTACAATGTTTGATGTCATGGCCTAGGGTACGATGATAAGTACAAATGCAATCAGGATTGAACCATGATGGCTTAGAACCATAGGGATTGAATGATTTAATGGGAGGAAGTGTGATGATAGATATTCGAGTTAAATATCAAAAGATATCTGCATAAGACCCCATTGAAGTGTCATGGGCAAGGTAACTCTTATGGGTTTTGATAGGATATCTCGGTTTGGAGTTAGGAGAAAAATTGGATGTGGACTAGATAGGTGAATTTTGAGTTTTGAAGGAAAAATAAAATTTGGTTGAAGGATTGTATTTTTTGGATGTCGTAGATGAAGAGATTGATTCTAAAATAGATGTTGTGGTATAGGATTGTTGAGAAAAGGGAAAACCTGAATGTTTTCGAGGATGCGTAAGGGACTATTAGGGATGTTTGCCTCAAGCTTTAGATTTCAATCGAGAAGATTTATTCCTAGCAGGGATGATAATAATCTCAACCAGAGGATCGATAGTGTTGGTGTGGCTATTAATGGAGAAAGTGTCCTAAAACAAGATGAGGACATTAATGGAGAGATAAGTGTTTGTATGATGCGATTAATGATATCTATGTGAGATGTGGACTGTTTTGGTTTTGGCATGGGAAGAGTTGATTTTGTAGAGGAGAAGGAAAACCATCTTTCTTTGATTTAGGTGGATATGTTGGTTCAGTAGATGATCCAAAGGGTATCTTTGATAGGGTTACAAGTCGAGAGGATTTAGTTGGTGTGATAAAAAAATTAGGTAGAGAGTATTGGGATAAAGTTGGTGATGTGGCCATGGGCAAGGTTGTCAAGGTAGAGATAGGTGTATTTGTTGGTATGATAGATATAGGGGTAGCTAGGATAGATAGGGATGTAGGCATATTTGGAATATGTGGAGATGTGGGTGGTGTGATAACCGATGGAGTAGACCTTATGGGTATGGGTAATGCAGCAAATGTAGGAGCATTTTTGGATGTAGAAGTAGAAGGGACTGGTTGTTTCATAAATGTTTCAAGGGGTAAGAATGATATGTTTGCTAATGGGGTTGATATCGAAGGTGGGGCTATAAGGGTGCATGTAGTAGAACTGATTTTTGTTGGGATGGTTGTGAGTAATGCAGGTGTAGTAACATGTGTGTTTGATGAAGATGTCGATGAATGAATAGGTGTGAGAGACATAGGGATATGTGTGGATATGAGTGGGGCTGAAATGGGTGCTAAGGATGAATCTAATGTGGTAGATTGGGGTATGTTTGAAGTGGCAGAAGTGGATGGTATAGTCAAATTTGATGTGGATGTGATAAGGATAGGAGAAGGTGTAGGTTCAACACAAGTAGTGAAATTTGATGTAGGTGTGAAAGGTTCTGAATAAGAGGTGTGAATAATGTCCACCATGGGAGCATGCATTGTTGGTGATAAGATAAGATCTTGATTGAAAGTGTTAACGGTGAGAATTTGATAGTTGGGATGTAAGGGGCGTGACATGATTTCTTGGTGGTTGATTAGTTTGAGTCATGGAAGTATCAATTTGGATATCCCCTTAATTTATGAGTTGTTGGACATGATCTTTGAAGGAACGACATCTCTCAATGTCATGACCTTTGAATTGATGATATTTACAATAGTGGGCTTCATGATACCAAATAGGCTTGGCTTGCGAGTTGTCCACAGGTCGTATGGGAGGAATTTGGATGGATTTTATGCTCATCAACTTATCAAATACATAACTGTATGATTCTCCTAAGGGAGTGTAGTTAGTGTTGATTGAGGAGATCATTGTTGAGACCATGTGCTTGATGTAGATGGGGATGAGGGTTGAATGACCATAATGTTTGCTACACCCTTAAATTTTTCATTGTGTGTGAATGGTTTAGTAGATTCCATTTTGATTTAATTGAACTTAGTTTAAGATGACCCTGCTTAATGGCATGGGTTTCAAGTTTATGAGCCATTGTGAAAGCTTCATCAAAGGCTCGAGAATGATTGGATCTACAAAGTGGATGATATATGTTTTGCACATGAATGTGAAAATAATTGACGAGTTTGTGCAGGATAGTGAAGGATAGTTGATTTATAACACCATGCCATCGTGCGATGAAGTCGGTGATGGGTCGTCTTCAAACTATCGAATGGTATAGAGATCAATGATAGTGGTTTTATGTGCGATATTAATAGAAAATTGTTCTAAGAACAACTGTGCAAGTTGGGTGAAGGAGAATATGGAATGTGGCGGATATCTTTGTTGCATCACCAATGCGGGGACCGGGAAAAGCCATGGGGAAAGTGTGAAGAAGTAGATCGTGATCATGTGCAATAAGACAACATGCATGTTTAAATGTGAGGAGATGTTGTTGGGGATATTCCTTGTTGTTGAACTTAGTAAACACATGAAGTTTCCAATGAGGAGGGTAGGGTTTGATTAGAACAGAAGGATGCATCGATTCATTACATATTTTTTCATAAGATAATGTGTTTTTGGGTGCTACGGTAAGGGTTTCTAAACTAGCTAACCGATTCATTAAGGCATGAATTGAATCACTCGAGGTGTTGTAAGGTTGAGATTGGATTGGTTGTGTGGTTTGAAAAGTAGTTTGATAAGGCGAATGATGTGTTTGTGGATGTGTGGGTAGTTGGGGAATCGTCTGATAAGGTGGTTGATAAGTTTGTGGATAGGATGTTTGTGGAATGGTTTGATAAGACAATTGATTAATTTGTGGATGTGCAGGTGTTTGGGGAGCTGCTTGGTAAGGACTAACATGTGTCATGGGTTGGGATTGCTGCATAGGCTGACTTTGAACAATAGGGACATGACGATAAGTGGGGATATGTGTGTTAAGAGTTTGAGATGGTTGGAGCATACGATAGGTAGGAATGTAAGTGTGAAGAGGTTGAGATGGCTGGACATGCATATTAATGGAATTGTCAAAATGGGATGTGGGTGGAATGCAATCCACCAATTTAGGAGATTGGGAGGATTAAGAGATTGTAGGAGATTTTGGAGTAAGAAGTCATATATGGGGTTAGGAGGAGGCCCAAGTGTCTCTAGAGGAGCGGGAGATGGTGGTGTGATCGGTTTAGGAAGACTAGCTTGATGAGGGATATGAGGGTTGGTGTCAAGGTGGGGATAATTTTGGATGACATGGTTCTCATGAGGTGAGACCATGGGGATTGGAGGTTGGGTGGACGACGAGGTTTTGAGTTTAGTATCTTATTGGGTGAGATTGTTAGAGGAAGTAACTTTATTGGATAGAGAGTATTGTTTGTTTGTCTCGATTTGAGAGAGAGCGACAATAGGTGTGAAATAGAGAAACATTTGTTTATGTATGTTGTTGACAAACAAATCAAGCAACATATTTTTATCATCATGATTAATTATGAGATGTGAAAAAAGTAAAATGGATAATGAAGGTGCCTAAGGAAGTCTAAGGTTGGTTTCAGATAATTTTGGATTGGGAGATGTTTGAGATGGTTTCTGTTGGGTGTTTAAGTCCCAATCAGTTAACCAGGTGAGAGGAATGTTTTGATGTGTTAATTATGTTTGTGTAGTCTCAAGTAGTGTGTGATAAGTGAAATGCAGAGAGTTAAATCCCTTACTTAGGCTATGTAAGCAAACATGATGCAGAAGGTTTGTTTTAGACCAAAATGAAATGTGATATTTGATGCAGAAAAACACTCAGAAAGGGAAAATTCAATGCAGAAAAGAGAAAATAGAGACAAATGAGAAAAACCTAGAGAACGCTTTTCCTGGTTATTTAAGTGCGTGTGATAGTGATGTATTTTGAAAGCACCAGTTAGTGGCCAGGAATGTTTGGGTACCCTAAAATTACACCATTCACAATCATGAATGGGGTCGATGAAAAGGATTTATGGCGTGTTTATGTTTCAATGGTTGTCTTTGACAACGTAATGTTGTGGTCGTAGTGTCGTGGATGTTACTTGCAGAAGCAAATAAAATGATTAGTCCACACAGACGACAAAATAAGAAAAGCAATACAATGGTCATAATGACATGGTGCTGAAAGAGATGCTTAATTAGGGAAATAATAAAGATAATTATTCTAATTATTGAATAAAAATTGTGTTGCGGGAGATGTCTAAATGGTCAATTTGTTGATTAGTCACTTATAGACAAAACTGACAGAGATTTAAGTACGAATAATAATACCACCCAAGTAACAAAATAGATTAAAGTAATTATACTAATTTAACATAAAAAGAAAAAAATATTAACAAATTAAGCATACTAAATAAAAGTTAATTAAGCCGTGAAATTAGATTAATTAAAAAAATGCATTATTTAACTAAAACGATGAGTGAAAATAAAAGGACATTATTAACATTGCTTAACTAACACAATAAATCTAAGAAAATGGATCATCAATATTAATAAATTAATTAATAAACTAAAAACTTAAGTGGAAACTAGGATGGTGTTACTATTTGATTAGACGTGTGTTTTACTTGTCCTATGTGGGAGATATGGTGGACCTATGTGGGAGATATGGGTGATGCATGCAAACAGGTGGAGATCAGGTGACAAGTCACGTCAAACCTCACTTTACAAAAAAGTAAGGACGGTGGAGACAGATAATATATGATTGGCTATGCTGGTGCTGCGAGAATTGCTGGTAAATAATTGTAGGTCGGTTACTATGGAAAGGCTTGACAGTCCTCACCCACAAAGTTGTGCTTGAATCAGAAATGGAGCGAGAAACTTGATTGAGACTACGTGGTGGTGAGGAAACGAGGATGGATCGGGAAGAGCGTGAGATGAAGTGAAAAGTTTTAGGTGGTGGGGGAAGGAAAAATTGTTGGGAGTGGGGATTCCCAGAAGGATGACCGAGTTGGCTAGGAGCTCGGCTCACGAGTAGGAGAGATGAGGGAAAGCACACAGGGAGGATCTGAATGGGGAGTAGTGAGTTAGGAGTTGTAATTGGGGACAAAAAGGTAAGTGGCTATGGTGTTGCAAGCACTGTTTAAATGTGTTGTAAAGAATTGTAAGCCGATTGCTATAAATAGACTATACGATTCACTACCCACAAAGATTTGCGTGGATTTAAAATTGAGCTCAAACAGTTAGAAGTGTTAAGCATTGGGATTTTGTGAACCTACATGGTTATTCACTTTACGTAGATGGGTCGAGGCCGAGTTGAGAGGTGGTGAGATGACTGGGTAAGTGTCGAGTCGGTGAAGAGAGAGGGAAGGCAACATGGTGTAAGGGAAATAGAGCAGGATTGATGAGTATGGGAATGGAGTCAGGTGGTTGGGTGATGTGTTGCGGGAAGGCACATGATAGCTCGATTGGAGTGGAGAGAGGTGAAAGTTGGGGACGAATGGATAGACAAGGTAGGTAAGTGGATTGGTGTGGGGACGACGAGAAGGAAGTCGAACTGGGGACAGTGAGATAAGTCGCGTGAGGGGTCAAGATTGGGTAGGAGGATGGGAGCTCGGTTGAGTGTGGAAAGGAGATGGGCTCGGTGAAAGGGAGATAAGTGGGAGAATAGCTCGAGGAGAGTCTGGGAATGGGTAGAGGAGATGGGAATGGAGAGGTGAGGTGGAAGATACTCGGGCTTGAGTGAAAGGAAAATGGGTTTGAGGATGGATTGTTGGGATGATGAGTTAAATGAGAGTTGAGTTTGGAGATGGGAAGTGGGAAGGGAGATGGAAGGGTCTAGTGAGTGTAGTGAGGATGTGAGGAAACGACTCATTTGAGATGGCCAAGCCGGGAGGAAAGGGATATGAATAGATAGGGGATGGGATAGTTTAGGAAATTGTTTTTATTTATTCATTTTTTATAATTATTATCATTGTTTTGTTTTTAATTTGATTGATTGATTGTTGTTGTTGTTGATTTAAATAAATAAATATTGTCTATTATGTTTTAAAATAAATAACTATAGATTAGTATGATTTGAAATGTGAGATCCATACATAATTAGAAATTAAGATCTAAATGAATATGTAGACATATTTTATTAGGTCAAAGCAAAGGTCATTGAAAGGAAAAAATTATATCTATTATACAACTAAGATTGCAAATAAAAGCAAGACAATAAGATTAATTTCTGGTTTTGTTTCCCACGCGAGTAGATGTCAATAGAAAACAAGAAGAAGAGCACGTACCTCGATGATTTCAAACGACCGATCGTCTTGAATCGAAATCAACAAATACTAAGAAATTGCAAATGAGCAAGTTAGAAAATATGAGTAAAATAATAAACAAAATGACTAGATCTAGGATCTGGTCCCATCGGCATGCCAAAATGTTAAACAAGAAACTTTGTTCTCAAATGGGGTGAAGGCCGATACTGGGATCCACCAGAACTTCGAATGATGGAGGGCTTAGGACCTTAGATGTAGATGTGGATCTATGGGTGCAAAGAAGACATATGTATGATATAAAGAAGCTAGATCTATAAGACTAAAACAAATAAGATTAGATCATAATATGCGGGGTTGCCTGGATAGTGCTAGTTCTAAGAGAATTTTAACTGCCTTGGAGGATGTTAACCCCGTGTCGACAAGATAATAATAGATCATGAGCAGTGAGTTATCATGTAGAAATAATGGAGTATAAAATGACAAGTAACTAAAATGATGAAGGAATTTTGCTTGTGCTCTGCTATGGAGATGACACAGGCATTAAGATAGTTAGATAACGAACTATGGAAAATATTTCTCCCTCAAACTTGCAGAACTTAATTAAGCTCTTTCTTCTCTTCTCTGGGCCTAGGTCTCTCCAAGTCTTCTTGAAAAATATATCCATCGGTCGTCGTCCTTTTTTTCTCGAAATATGGGGAAAAACCCATATTTATAGCTTAGATGTGAGGTTAGATTGGGGTTAACAAGTAATCGGGTTGGGTAGAGTAACCCGAGTTAAGAGATATGATGTGATCACGTGGGGACCACGGCTTGAATTATTAGATGGAGTGGGGAGCATGATTGACATGGTAGGTGAGATGATAGATTCCATTTGAAATTTAGAAAGGGGTGTCGGATGGGTATATTAATACCCATGGATTGAATAATTTGTGAGAGATGGGGGATAATGCAAAAGTCAATTATTAAATGGGTTTATATGGAGCCCATTTAATAATTAATTAAATTTGGTTGAATAGATGATGAGGTTTATTGAAATTTAGGAAAAATAAAGGTGAGATAGGAAATTGCATGAACACGAGGTGACGTAGGGATGCTATACCCAAAAATAGGTGTCTACATTAACCTTTCAACAATATCCTTGGAATCGAATTAGAAGAATACAAACCCTTTATTGCTTCAAAACCCACCACCTCATTTTCCATAGTGGTAAACAAATTCACAAGCCTTCTCAATGCATCTGCAACTTGATTATGTTCTCCTTATTTATGTTTTAGAGAAAATGTATAACCCTGCAAAAATGATACCCACTTTGCATGCCTACTATTCAACTTCTTTTGTGTATTCACATACTTCAAGGCTATGTGGTCTGTAAATAACACAAACTCCTTAGGCACTAAGTAATGCCTCCAATGCCTTAATGCTTGTAGAATTGCATTTAGGCCTTAATCGGTTATTTATTTATTTTAAAATATTGAATTATTATTATTTACGGACTTGGTGAATTTTTTTCATTTGTTTGAATATTTTATATGGAACATGGGAATTCAAATAATTATTACGATAACATATTGTTGGCAATATGTGGACTTATATTATGATGATTAATTTTACCATTAAAGTTAGGTATCAATTAAAATAAAAATTAAAAAAATGCATTATTAATTTGTGAAATTATATATTTAAATCCTAAAAGGATTTGGCATGTAAATCAAAAGTTAAAAAGTATAATAATAATAATATTTTAATATTTAAAATATGAGAGTTTTGAAAGGGACACGCCTTCATCTGACACCAAGTATGTGGCATCACGACATGCATTGACGCATGAAGCAACATTTGGAAGCCCAAAAATTCTCCATTATAGTATAGTTTCTTCATTATATTTTCTTTTATTTCTCCTTTGTCTATTTTCATTCTTCTCTTCTGGAATACCTGCGTGAGTTTTGGAGGAAGGAAGGATTCAACTTGTTGGAGCGGAAGAGTAAGAGGTTGTTGATTCTGGGTTTACTTCAGGCATGAATATCTTCTCCCTTCTCTGCAGCATTATTTGTAAATAATGAGGAAATACACATTCTGTTTTAAATGGAAATTAAATGAATTTGTGGACAACTTCTGATTTAATTGCTTGGAAATGAAATCTAAAAAGGAAATTGATGGATTCTGTATTCTCTTAAGTTTCCTTTGTGTGGTTTTAGCTAAACCTAGAAAAAAAAAAAACGCAGATGGGTGTTCCTAATCAATTTTTTTTTATTTTATTTTATTTTTATTTAAATTTGATTTTGGAAACCCCAAATCAATTTTTGCCTCTGGGTTTTATTACAGTCAAACAATAATTTATTTGTATGAGCAAAGTGATTTCTGGGTAGTGTGAAAAATGTTTTTACTAGGTATTTCATCATTTTTCCTGATATATTTGCTTCTAGATTCTAATAATTTCTAAATAGAAAAGAAATTAATGTTGGAATGAACTGATTTGGATATGTACAAGTTGATTTGCTTGTAGGTATAATTTTATTACCTGATTGAAAAATAAATTAGTGTTAACAGTCTATGTAAGATGACTTAGTTTTTCTTAAAGGATTTCATTACTGGAAGTGTTAGAAACTTATTGTTGTTATTCTATGCAAATAGACTTCAAAATTATCATCCTGTGGTATGTGGGTCAATTTGTTTTGTTGATCTGTTGGTTACCTGAAAGAACATGTTAAAATGATTTAATAGAGGTGTTTTTACGTTGTTTCCTATAAATTGTGTGTTATATATATATATATGTGTGTTTGATTGATTATTTGGAATAAAGTTATTGTGCGTTTTATAGAGTTGCTCATTACCTAGAGGGAATATGTCTAATTGGTATTTGGAAATGATGATTTCACATTTTTGTTAAGTTATTTGTTGATTGGAAGGTAAGAAAAATAATAGTTGAATTTGTACCATGTGAAGCATGATTTGCTTGTGGTTTAATCAGAATTCGGATGTTGAATGATTATGGTTTGATTATGTCTTGATCCTTGTGATTAGAGTGAAACATGATTGTTGAAATAGAAATTGGTTGTTCTATTGGTGTGCATTCATAGTTGTATCTTGATGTAGAACATGTAATAATACATTCTCCGTTGTATTACCATGCGTTTGTTGATAAAATAACTTGTATATCGTTTCATATTTTATTAAATAATTACATTAGAAATGGAGTTAATATTCATGCCAGTTCATTTTGAACTGACAACATACCACTACTCCAGTCTTGCAGGACAATTAGTCATCACGTTCGGATATGCGGAAACTCATGTCTTGTGAAGTTTAATCGTAGCATGGATCTAAATGAGATACTTGGATTTCAATTTGTAGAAGGATGATATCCCATAATTTTGACTAAATTTATTGGGATCTTGGACCCATTGTTAATATTCAAACCTCACTATGTGAGAGTTACCATAATAGTTATATATTTCACCTTAACGACATATGTAATTTATGATTTTAATAAAGAGATGATTACCTTGTATGTAATAATATCTCAATATGAGTAAATGATAAATATTAGAAGTGAGAAATCTTACTTATCATAAATTGATATATTTATTTATTTGATATTTGTCAATGTATGAAGCCGATAATTGGGCAATTATTGTAACAATCAATTGTCTTTAATTTCTAAATTAAATAAGCTATTTAGTGGCATAGCTAATCGAAGGAATAATTAAATATACATGTTTTAATATATATTTAATTCGGCCTTTTGAGTAAACTTGGTATTAATATGATAAGATTGTAAATCCTATTGTATAGAGAATGGAAGAGTATCGTTGTAAAAGGTAATTTAAGGTTAAAAAACCAAGCATCAGGAAAAGAGAAACTAAATGGGAAGATAAATAGATGAAAAGATCCATTAGGCATATTAAGGGATAAGTACATGTGAAATGCTGAAATAGATACATTTCAGCGTAACAAATGTACTTATCTCATGATGATCCTAGTTGGCCTTTGGCATTTATCTCGATATAAACTCTTGCAAGATAGGTTAAATTGGAAATAAAGTAAATACAAACTATAAGATCTAGATAACTATGAAAGGGATAGTTGTGAGGTGGCGGAAGACTTAAACTCATAAGACTAGTGTGTTGTCTTGAGTTTAGTTGTAACCTGCACGATGGAAAACTTTGGCCAAAGTAATGCATTGATGGTTGTGCATTGTCTGATCACCTAGTCCTCCAATTAAATTAAAATTGCCAGTAACTTGATCATGGGAAGTTGAACACTGAACATGAGGTAGGCAATGGTCGGATATCGAGAATACGAAGTTAGAAAACTAGCTTTGTGGTAGACCCAAGGACTTTCACATGGTTCCCATGACCTAAAAAAGGTTGAGCCAAAATGCTAATAAGCATTGTCACTCGAAGTAGTGGCGAAGGAGATCATATCTGGATACACCCTTCTACCGCACATGGCTTTACACGGATGTTATAATAAGATCAAAAGAACAAATTTGATTTAAATAATTTGATTAAATAAATTATGTATTGAATGCATCCGTGTAATCTATTTTTATGTATGTTTAAAAAAAATATCCTCATTTTCCGAGCTTCTAGTAATTTTTAAGCGTTACATTTTGTATAATATTTAAATTTGGCATGAGTTTTACATTAAAAATGGGACACGCGCCTTTAATCCGAAAAGTATCATCATTTTATAAAACAGAAACTTTGGAAGTAACACCGAATCCCGAAGAGCTAATATGGTGAGTAGTGGGGTAAATAATGATCATTATGATAATACGGATCTTCTAAGTTAGAAGAAATACTTTCAACCTTTTGAATGACACCCGAAACGCAGAGTTGCCTTGGAGGAAAGAAGGATTCTTAGAGCATTTGGTGGTGAAAAGACAAAGAGGATATTGATAGGATGATGAGCATGAATGATGATCTCCTTTTACTGCACATTAATGTAAATAATGAGGAAATATACAAGGTTGGTTTTAAATGGGACATTAAATGAATTTATCCCCACTAAATTTGATGGAAGCTTCTTTTGGGGATGGTCTAAAATGGAAAAATGGAAAAGTATTTTTAAGTTTTTGTTTGGTTTTAGGAAATCTAGAAAAAAATGTGGGGAGCCTAATCAATTTCTATTTTATTTAATTTTCTATTTAAATTTGATTTATGGAGGATCCCAAATCAATTTCTATGGTTTGATGGGTTTTGTTTGAGACCAACAATATGGATGGAATTCATAATGAGCAAAAAGTGACTGGGTAGTGCCCATGAAAAATGCTTTCATTTAGGTATTTCATCATATTTCTTGATATGTTTTCTCTAAGGATTCTAAGAATTTCTAATGAAAAAAGAAATCAATGCTAGATAAAATCGATTGGATATGTATAAGTAGATGGCTTGGAGGTATAATTTTAGTACTTGATTCAAAAAATAAATTAGTATTAACAAAATTGGTGGTAAGATGACTTAGTTTTCTCAAAGGATTTTGTAAGAAAATCAGTAGTGTTAAAAAATCAATATAATGTTATTCTATGAAAATAGACTTCAAAATTATCTTCCCTGTGGCATGTGGGTCAATTTGTTTTGTTGATTTGGTGGTTACCTTGAAAGAACATGTTTAAATGATTCAAGAATGAGTATTTGGGTCTCCTTTGCTTGATTTATAGAGGACTATGTGTGTGTGTGTGTGTGTGTGTTGTGTGTGTGTTGTGTGTGTGTGTGTATTTGTGTATTGCTTGTTTGGAATAATGTTATTGAACTGCATCTTTTTAAATAGTGCTCATTACCTAGAGGGAATATGTCTAATTGGTATTTGGAAATGATGATTTCAAACTATTTTGAGATAAGATTTTGTTGAAGATTAAATTCTATTATAATGCATACCATGTTTGAAGCATGAATGATTTGTGGTTAAATAAGAATTTGGATGTTGAATGATTATTATGTATAAAGTCTAATATGTCTTAATTCTTGTGATTAGAGTGAAACATGATTCATGAAATAGAAATTGGTTGTTATATTTGTGTCATTCATAGAACCTAGCATCTTGATGTAAACATGTAATAGATACTTTTTATCCCATATTACCATCATTTTTTTTTGATAAAATAACTTGTAATCATTTCATATTTTACTAAATAATGCATCGTAAATGAAGAGTATCATCTTAGTTCTTTTGTATTTTCTCTCTTAAGAAGTTTTGAGTATCATAATATGGACTACTGGTCTTTGGAATTACTATTTGTCATTAGCATTTCAAACGTTCGAATGTGTCAGAAAACTTATTTTTGTGAAGTTTAATCATGTTGCATGGATCTAAACGAGATACTTTGATTTCAATTTGTAGAGGAGGGATATCCCAGAAAATTTTGAAAATTTATTGGGATCTTGGCTCATTGTTAATATTCAAACCTCACTATGTGAGAGTTACCATAATAGTTATATATTTCACCTTAACGACATATGTAATTTATGATTTTAATAAAGAGATGATTACCTTATATGTAATAATATCTCCATATGAGTTAAATGCTAAATATTAGAAGTGAGAAATCTTCTTATCATAAATTGATATATTTAATTTATTTGATATTTGTTAATGTATGAAGAACGATAGTTGGGCAATTATGTAAAAATCAATTGTCTTTAATTTTAATTAAATTAAATAATTATTTTTTGTGGACAAGCGTATAATCAAAAGGAATAATTAAATATACATGTTTAATATATATTTAATTCATTTTTCAGATAAACTTGGTATAATATAATAAGATGGTAAATTGCTTTTGTATAAAGAATGGAAGACCAATCGTTGTAAAAGGTAATTTAAGGTTAAAGAAACCAATTTGCATCGGGAAAAGAGAAACTAAATGGGAAGATAAATGGATGAAAAATCCATTAGGAATATTAAGGGATAAGTACATGCAAAAAATGCTAAAATGGATTCATATCATGCATAACTGTACTTATCTCATGATGATCCTAGTTGGCCTTTGGCATATATCTTGATATAAACTCTTGCAAGATAGGTTAATGTTTGAGAAATAAAGTAAATACAAACTATAAGATCATAGATAACTATGAAAGGGATAGTTGTGAGGTGACGAGAGAGTTAAACTCATAAGACTAGTGTGATGTTAGAGTTTAGTTATTAACCTTCATACGGGAAAACTTTGGCCAAAGTAATGCATTGATTATGTGCATTCTGATCACCTAGTCCTCAATTAAATTAAAATATTGTTTACTAATATATGATCATGGAAAGTGAAAGTTGAACAATGAATAACATTCAGTGAACATGAGGTAGGTAATGAATCAACTAAGGACAAAAATAAGGAAATACGAAGTTGGAAAACTAGGTTCATGGTAGCCAAGGATGAGCATTTCATAGTTCCCATGACCTGAAAAAGGTTGAGCCAAAATGCTTTAAGCAGGTGATCATCTAGAGTTTGGCGAAGGGAGATCGTGGAGATCTGATACACCATTTCTAGCCGCACATGGCTTACCATGGATGTTATCAGATAGATCAAAAGAAAAAATTTGATTTAAATAATTTGATTAAATAAATCTATATGAATGTAGTTGTGTAATCTATTTTTATGTATGTTTTAAAAAAATATCCCATTTTTCAGTTCTAGTAATTTTGAGCGTTACATTTTGGTATCGAGTGAGGCTGTGGACACTTGGAAATTAATGGGACACACTTTCTAATAAAAAGTATCCTCTTTTATAAAAATGAAACTTTGGCTAGGATTGCAACAAGAGCTAATATGGTGAGTGACAGTGGGGTAAATATTGGTGACGTGCCGGATAATATGGACTGCTAAGTTAGAAGAAATCCTCAACCTTTTGAATGACACTGAAACCGAGTTGTTATTTTAGAACAACAATGTCAAGGTGATGAAGAGAATGAGGATCATAGGGGTGATGAGCAATATGATGATCAACCTGAGCACCTGAATGAAAGGGAAAATAAGAAAGCAAGGTTGGCTATTGAGTTAGCGAGGGACATTAAAAGAATAACTCCACCTAAATTTGATGGTACAACTCTTGGAGATGGCACTAAAAATTGGCTATCTAAAATGGAAAAGTATTTTGAGATTAGGGACTTTTTAGAGGAGACAAAAGTAGTATGGGGAGCCTACCAATTGTCCCATGAAGCATCTTCCTGGTGGGATAACTAGAAAATGGAACTAGGAATTGATTCTTGTATGATCACGTGGGAGTAGTTTAAGGCCTACTTCCATCAAAGATGGCTACCTCAGCTATACTTTGACCAAAAGATGCAAAATTCCAAAATATGAATCAAGGAAGTACTCAATTATAGAATATTGGGAACGTTTCACTCGATTGCTGAAATATGTTCCTATGTATCAAAAGGATGAGAAGTTTAGAGTGAGAAAATTTATAATGGGATTGAATCCTAGCATTGGTGGTGAAGTAGATGTTCATGGACCTACCTCGATGGAAACAATGTTTGAAAAAGCTATCAAGCAAGAACAAAAGTTTGAAGTATTTATGCCTCTAAAGAGGAAAATAGAAGGAAATATAGTAGTTTTCAAACACCAACCACAAGTAAACCAACATGGAAAAAGGGAAACAACAAGTTCAGGCCTGTCAATAAAAGAGGAATAGTGGGTAGAATATGTTGTGAATAATAAAAATAATGGGCAACAAGGAACAAGTTTCAGCCAGAATAAGATTGAGAGAAAAGGACCTCTGGGTGGATGTTTTAAGTGTGGTGGTGATCATTTCACTAACAATTGTCTGCAAAGAGGACAATGGAATAACCAACAGAAGGGATCTACTATAATAAATAAAGAGGGGAAACAACATAAGATTTATGTTGTAGTCCATAATAAGCAAGTAGAAAAGCAAGCGACTCCCATTGAAACCTCAGGTAAGCTTTTTGGAGAACTGTTTCTATTTTATTTGATTCCGGTTCAACAAAATGTTTTGTTTCATCTAAAGTAGTTGATAAACTCAAAATAAGAGTTGGGTACATGGAACACACTTGGACTGTACAATATGGAAATAATGTTGTACATAGAGTGAAGCAGTGTTTGTTTGAGGCACCACTAGAATTACCTGAGTTCACAACAAGATTAAACTTGTATGTGGCACCTCTTGGATCCTATGATGTTGTCATAGGTATAAATTGGTTAAGTCAACATAATGCAACCTTGGATTGCTTAGGAAAATGTGTAACTGTTGTGATGATCAACAAAAAACAGCGAGTGTTCAGGGTGTTAAAAGAGAGTTTGTCACTAGGTAGATTTCGCCATGCAACTGAAAAAGGAAAAGCGAAAGGGCTGCCATCTATATGTTGTAAAAATATCAAATTTGGGACAAGGAAATTGAGCCTGAAATTGAAGCATTTCCCATTCTAAGGGAATTTAGAGATGTGTTTCCAAATGAGTTACCCGGACTTCCACCTAAGCGTGAATTTGACTTCACAATAGAGGTCAAACCAGCAAATGAAACCAATTTCCAAGGCACCGTACAAGAATGACAACAACCGAATTAGTTGAATTGAAAGCTCAATTACATGATTTGTTGTCCTTGGGTCTGATTAGACCAAGTATATCACCATGGGGTGCACCGGTTATCTTTGTGAAAAAGAAGGATGGGACCCTCAGACTTTGTATTGATTATCGAATGCTCAACAAGGTAATAGTGAAGAATCGGTACCCACTGCCCCGAATTGATGATCTATTTGATCAAATGGGGGTGAAAAAGTGTTTTCCAAGATAGATCTCAGATCGGTTATCATCAACTGTGAATCAAGGATGAAGATATCCATAAAACTACTTTTAGAACAAGGTATGGGCATTACGAGTTTATTTGCCCTTTGGACTAACAAATGCACCTACCGCTTTCATGAACTTGATGAACAACGTGTTTAGGGAATACTTAGACCAATTTGTACTTATCTTTCGATGATATATTAATATACTCCAAGAATGAGGAAGAACATGATGAACATTTAAGGATTGTGCTAGGAATTCTCAGAAAACATAAATTATATGGAAAATTATCTAAGTGTGCTTTCTATCAATACAAAGTACAATACTTAGGCCACATAATAAATAAAGAGAGGAATCTGGTGGACCCTTCAAAGATCAGTGCCATCATGGAATGGCCAAGCACCAAAGGATGTGCATGAAGTGAGAAGTTTTATGGGTCTAACAAGCTACTATCGGAAGTTTGTAAAGGACTTTTCTAAGTTAGCGGGACCTATCACTTCTTTGCAAAAGAAGGGTAAGAAATTCATTTGGGACATCAAGTGTGAAGAAGCCTTTAAGGAGTTAAAAGGTAGACTCACAAGTGCTCTAGTGTTGAAGATTTCGGATCCAAATGGGAATTTCTTAGTGGTAACCGATGCTTCAGGGGAAGGTTTGGGCGGAGTACTACTACAAGATGGGCATGTGGTAGCTTTTGAAAGTAGGAAGTTGAGGGTGCATGAAGTAAATTATGCACCACATGATCTTGAGCTTGTTGCGATTGTTCATGCGCTAAGGTATGGAGGCACTATTTGCTTGGGAAACCTTTTGAACTCAAAACAAATCATCTTGGGCTCAAATACATCTTTACATAGCCGAATCTAAATGCAAGGCAATGAAGATGGCTAGAGTTCCTAGAAAATTATGACTTTGATATAAATTACATTAAAGGAAAAGAGAATAGGGTGGCTGATGCCTTAAGTCACAGAAAGTATATTGCTGCTATAATTACATTAAGAACCCAAGTTCAAAGATGAAGTCAAAAATGAGTTAACAAATGACCCCTACTACAATCATGTTAAAAAAACTTTAGAAAAATATCCGAGGGACAAAAGGTATGATGGTTTCAAGCTGGAAACAGATGGGATTTTGCATTATAACAATAAAATATATGTACCAGAGGGTAAAGAACTCAAAAGTAAAGTCATGAGAGAATTTCATGATGTTCCCTATTCGGGACATCCAGGAGTAACAAAAATGATGGCGGACATCAAAAAGAAATACTTCTGGAAAAAGATGAAAAGTGATGTGATTCTTTATGTCTCACAATGCCTGGAATGTCAGCAAGTAAAGGCTTGAACATTCACATCCAGCAGGATTATTATATCCTCACAATGTGCCAGAATATAAGTGGCAAGTTATAAGTATGGATTTTGTCCAAGGTCTACCTATGTCCCAAAATAAACATGATGTTATACTTGTAGTTGTAGACAAGTTAACTAAAGTGGCACATTTTATAGCAAGTAATTTAAAGGATAATTCACCCATACTGGAAGTTTGTGCAGGAAGTTTTCCGATTACATGGAGTTCCAGAAATAATAATTTTAGACAGGGACTCAAGGATAACTTCCAGATTTTGGCAGACATTGTATGTTGCCTTAGGGACAAAACTGAACATAAGTTCTACCTACCATCCTAAAACTGATGGTCAAACTGAAAGAGTAAATCAAGTACTAGAAGATTTACTAAGAATGTATTGCATGGATCACAATACAAATGGGAAGAGTATCTTCCCTTGGTTGAATTTTCCTATAATAATACCTACCATTCTTCCATTTAGATGGCTCCTTTTGAGGCCTTATATGGTCGTAGGTGTAGAACACCAATAAGTTGGGATAATCCTGAAGATAGAGTACTAATTGGACCTGAAATGCTATCGGAAATGGAAAAATAGGTTAAATTAATCCAAGAAAGATTGAAAGAGGCCGCAAATAGACAGAAAAGTTATGTAGATTTAAAAAGAATTGACAGAAAATTTAACATGTGGGAGATAAAGTTTTTCTTAGGGTCAAACCTAAAAAGAGTTCCATTTCATTTGGAAGATCCAAACTATCTCCTAGGTTTGTAGGACCATTTGAAGTCCTAGAGGTCGTTGGACCAGTAGCCTACAAGCTAGCACTGCCTCCCGCTCTATCTAGGATGCACAATGTATTTCATGTATCCTTGCTTAAGAAATATGTACCTAATTTAACACATGTACTTAATTGGGATTCATTACAAGGTTCTGGATCTAGGGGTAATCGTGGTTGAGCCTATAAGGATACTAGAAACCCGCAAGTTGCACTTGAAAAACCGTGAGGTTTCACAATGTAAGGTCCAGTGGGACCAATATTCTGAAGAAAGTGCCACTTGGGAAAATCTGGAAGATATCCAAACTACTTTTCCGCATCTGTTTGACTGATTTTAAAGAATATATTTTTGTTATAGTGCTAAATTCAGTTTTTCTGTAAAGAGGTAGATAAGTAAATCTGTAGATAAGTTTACAACTGAATATTGGAACTAAGGTACTTTTTGATGAATAGTTACTATTGAAGATTTTGTAATGAACTTGGAAAATATGTCGTTTAAGCAGTAATATGTTATGTCTACAGATTATGTGACTGATTTTCTAGATATATAAGGGATGTTGTGACCTTTATGATTCAGCTGAAATGATATTGATACAAATTTTAAACTAATTTGAAATATATTAATGCCACAAATGAATGATGGGTTTAGTTTTTCTATTTATCCTGAAATCATCGAGACGATGATTATTCTAAGGGGTGGAGTATGTAACATCCCAAATTTCTTGTAAGTTAAATTAACTATGGTTAAGTCTAAACAAGATTAGACGAGATCATCATTAGGTATAAAATTCATTTGACTCGTCAGCTTCTTGCGCAGGGCATGGCATTATGGAACAAATAACCCCGCAAGGCCACACCCACCTTGATGATCCTTCCTAAAACATGATTAGGCCTTAATCATAGCTTTACGAGAATATTCGAATTATTATTATTTACGGACTTGGTGATTTTTTTCATTTGTTTGAATATTTTATATGGAACATGGGAATTCGAATAATTATTACGATAACATATTGTTGGCAATATGTGGACTTATATTATGATGATTAATTTTACCATTAAAGTTAGGTATCAATTAAAATTAAAATTAAAAAAATGCATTTTAATTTGTGAAATTATATATTTAAATCCTAAAAGGATTTGGCATGTAAATCAAAAGTTAAAAAGTATAATAATAATAATATTTTAATATTTAAAATCTGAGAGTTTTAAAAAGGGACATGCCTTCATCTGACACCAAGTATGTGGCATCACGACATGCATTGAAGCATGAAGCAACACTTGGAAGCCCGAAAATTCTCCATTATAGTATAGTTTCTTCATTATGATTTCTTTTTTTCTCCTTTGTCTGCTTTCATTTTTCTCTTCTGGAATACCTGCGTGAGTTTTGGAGGAAAGAAGGATTCAACTTGGTGGAGCGGAAAGAGTAAGAGGTTGCTGATTCTGGGTTTACTTCAGGCATGAATATCTTCTCCTTTCTCTGTAGCATTATTTGTAAATAATGAGGAAATATACATTCTGTTTTAAATGACAAGTAAAATGAAATTTGTGGACAACTTTTGATTTAATTGTTTGAAATGAAATCTAAAAAAGGAAATTGATGGATTATGTATTCTCCTAAGTTTCCTTTGTGTGGTTTTAGCTAAACATAAAAAAAATGTAGATGGGTGTTCCTAATCAATTTTATTTTATTTAATTTTCTATTTAAATTTGATTTCATGAAACCCAAATCGATTTCCGCCTCTGGGTTTTATTACAGTCAACAATAAGTTATTTGTATGAGCAAAGTGATTTCTGGGTAGTGTGAAAAATGCTTTTACTAGGTATTTCATCATTTTTCCGATATATTTGCTTCCGGATTCTAATAATTTCTAAACAAAAAAGAAATTAATGCTGGAATGAATTGATTTGGATATGTATAAGTTGATTTCCGTCTGTAGGTATAATTTTAGTACCTGATTGAAAAATAAATTAGTATTAACAATCTATGTAAGATGACTTAGTTTTTCTCAAAGGATTTCATTACTGGAAGTGTTAGAAACTTATGGTTGTTATTCTATGCAAATAGACTTCAAAATTATCTTCCTGTGGTATGTGGGTCAATTTGTTTATTGATTTGTCGGTTACTGAAAGAACATGTTAAAATGATTTAATAATAGGTGTTTTTACATTATTTGTTTAGTTTATTGTTATGTGTGTGTGTGTGTGTGTGTATGTGTGTGTGTGTGTAATGTGTGTATGATTGTTTGGAATAAAGTTATTGTGTGTTTACAGAGCTTCATTACCTAGAGGGAATATGTCTAATTGGTATTTGGAAATGATGATTTCAAACTATTTTGTTAAGTTGTTTGTTGATTGGAAGGTAAGAAAAATAATAGTTGAATCTGTACCATGTGAAGCATGAATTGCTTGTGGTTAAATCAGAATTCGGATGTTGAATGATTATGGTTTGAATATGTCTTAATTCTTGTGATTAGAGTGAAACATGATTGCTGAAATAGAAATTGGTTGTTCTATTGGTGTACATTCATAATTGTATCTTGATGTAGAATAGGTAATAATACATTCTCCGTTGTATTACCATGCGTTTTTTGATAAAATAACTTGTATATCGTTTCATATTTTATTAAATAATTGCATCATAAATTGGAGTTAATATTCATCCCAGTTCATTTTGAACTGACAACATATCACTACTCCAGTCTTGCAGGATAATTAGTTGTCACGTTCGGATGTGCGGAAACTTATGTTTTGTGAAGTTTAATCATAGCATGGATCTAAACGAGATACTTGGATTTCAATTTGTAGAGGGATGATATCCCAAAATTTTGACTAAATTTATTGGGATCTTGGACTCATTGTTAATATTCAAACCTCACTATGTGAGAGTTACCATAATAGTTATATATTTCACCTTAACGACATATGTAATTTATGATTTTAATAAAGAGATGATTACCTTGTATGTAATAATATCTCCATATGAGCAAATGATAAATATTAGAAGTGAGAAATCTTACTTATCATAAATTGATATATTTATTTATTTGATATTTGTCAATGTATGAAGCCGATAATTGGGCAATTATTGTAATAATCAATTGTCTTTAATTTCTAAATTAAATAAGCTATTTAGTGGCGTAGCTAATCGAAGGAATAATTAAATATACATGTTTTAATATATATTTAATTCAGCCTTTCGGTAAACTTGGTATTAATATGATAAGATTGTAAATCCTGTTGTATAGAGAATGGAAGAGTATCGTTGTAAAAGGTAATTTAAGGTTAAAAAACCAAGCATCAGGAAAAGAGAAACTAAATGGGAAGATAAATGGATGAAAAGATCCATTAGGCATATAAGGGATAAGTACATGTAAAATGCTAAAATGAGTAACGAGTGTACTTATCTCGTGATGATCCTAGTTGGCCTTTGGCATATATCTCGATATAAACTCTTGCAAGATAGGTTAAATTGGAAATAAAGTAAATACAAACTATAAGATCTAGATAATTGTGAAAGGGATAGTTGTGAGGTGGCGGAAGACTTAAACTCATAAGACTAGTGTGTTGTCTTGAGTTTAGTTGTAACCTGCATGGTAGAAAACTTTGGCCAAAGTAATGCATTGATGGTTGTGCATTTTTTGATCACCTAGTCCTCCAATTAAATTAAAATTGCCAGTAACCTGATCATGGGAAGTTAAACATTGAACATGAGGTAGGAAATGGTCGGATACCGAAATACGAAGTTGGAAAACTAGCTTCGTGGTAGACCCAAGGACTTTCACATAGTTCCCATGACCTATTAAAAAAAAAGGTTAAGCCAAAATGCTAATAAGCATTGTCACTCAAAGAAGTGGCGAAGGGAGATCGTGGAGATCTGGATACACCCTTCTCAACCACATGGCTTACACGGATGTTATCAGATAGATAAAGAACAAATTTGAACAAATTTGATTAAATAAATCTGTATGAATGCAGCTGCGTAATCTATTTTTATGTATGTAAAAAAAAATCCCATTTTCTAGTTCTAGTATTTTTTAGCATTATAGAAAAAACCAATACCTACATGTGAGGCATTACAATCAACCTCAAACACTTTATAAAAATTTGGTAGAGCCAAAATGGGTGCCTCTGTCACGTTCTTCTTCAAGAATCGAAAACTGTCCTAAGGTCATTTGTCCACAACAACTCCCTTCCTTTTTGTGCAATTTGTTATAGGTGTTACAATCTTGCTGAAATTTGTAATAAAATTTCGTAAAATGTTTCTAGACCATGAAAGCTTCTTACCTCTTTTATACTCCATGGAGTAGGCCATTCAATAATTGCCTTTATCTTTGAGTCCATCGTACACCATCTTCGAAATAATAAAGCCCAAGAATACCAAACTCTCTTGGATAAATGTGCACTTCTTCATATTTGCATAGAATTTCTCTTTTCTTAACACTTCAAATATCACCCTTAGATGCCTCAAATGTTCTTCTTTAGTTTTACTAAAGATCAAATATCATCAAAATAAACCACAACAAACTTACCATTATACTCCCGTAGCACGGTGTTCATTAGTTTCATAAAAAAGTACTAGGTGCATTGGATAACTTGAATGACATCCCGACCACTCATATAATCCATTTCCTATCTTGAATGTTGTTTTCCACTCGTCTCCTTATCTCGATATGAATCTTATGGTAACCAATTGAAGTTAATCTTGGTGAAATACCTAGATCTAGCAATCACATCCATCATATCATCAAGGGAGGTATATAAGACCTATACTTGATTGTAATTTTATTGATTGCTTTGTTATCCGTGTAAATTCTCCATGTTCCATCCTTCTTTGGTGTTAATAAATTTGGGGTTGTAGAGATGGACTCATGTTCTCCTTTATGACCCCCTTTCTCACGAGCTTTGCTACTTGCCTATTCAACTTTGCATGAAATGTCGGGATCATCCTATAAGCCACTTGATTTGGGAGTGAAGACCCTAGAATCAAATATATATGGTGTTGATTATCTCGTTTGGGTGGTAATCCTTAGTAGCTCATCAGAATAACATCAAAAAATTCTTCTATTAATTTTTTTACTTCTACTAGTATTCGTGCACTTACAGGTTCATCCTTCTTTGCGACTAGTGCATAACAAAACATGGTTGCCTTTGCCTCCTTCACAAATTCCTTTCACAGAGAAAGCATATTTTCAGCCTTCCCCTCTTCCTTAAGAAGGTAGCAAAACTATTTTTGTGCCATTCTTCTAGAAAGTATAAGTATTCTTTCCCCGTCATGAATAACCTTTCTATCAAATTGCCATGGTCTTCCTAGCATCATATGACATGCATCCATAGGAATAACATCACACCAAATCTCATCCTTATAACTAGTCATAATAGAAAAACTTATTAAACACCTTTTATCAACAGTAACTTCATTATCCTTCTTAAACCATGTGCAATATGGTAAGGGTTGGGATTATTCTCATAATGTAGACACAATTTCTCGACCATCTTATTTGAAACCATGTTCTCACAACTACCGCCATCAATAATAATATTACATACCTTTCCTCCTAAGGTGCATCTTGTTCTGAAAAATATTTGTACACAATCATGCATCCCCCTTGATATCCTTTCTCTAAGAAAACATTGTCCTCTTGATCATGATTTTCTCAACATCTGGTAGAATTTCTAGGTCCTATTCATCTTCTACTTGTTCAGCTTCAACAAGATTTACTCTTGGAGCATCTCCTTGCCTCTGTCATGTGCATAAGAATGTGGGCATTTAAAAGACTGATGACCCTCTTCACCACATCTGTAACAAACAAATGGTCTTTGTGGAGCCTCCCATCCTCTATCACCAACATATCCTCTACCCCTAGAAAATCCTCTCTGCCTCTTTTTGTTGATTATGGAAATATTGTCTCGTATCTTCTTGCATTTCTAATCCATGACTATTATGATTCTCCCTTACCTTGGCTAAAACCAGCTCGTCCCCGAAAGGAAGATGTGGCCCCTATTCATTCTAGGTGATCTCTGATTTTTTTTATGATTTTAATTTTCCTCGGCCTTTAAGGCTAATTGATAGGCATCCTCCATGCTCTTAATCCTATGTATACTTATCTCATCTTGAATAAATTTTTTTAATCCATTTACATACCTTACAACAATTTTTCCCTTAGTTTCTTCATGTTTTACATGAATGGAAACTTGTAGAACTCATCATGTATTATTACACTATTTGTAAGTTTAATACGAGATTCAAACCTCCTATAAAGGGTTTTTGCATAATCCATAGGGAGAAATTTATCTTTCAGACTTCTTCTCCATCTTACTCCACATCTTAATTCTTTCTTTCCCCTTTCTTGACCATTATTTATCAAAGTAAATAATATGAAATCCAAAAGAAAATAGACCTCCTTATTCGTTATTTAATAATGAATTACAATGTTTCCTAAATAGGAAAACAAATACCAACTTGAGTTTCCAAGAAAACTCTAACTAACTTTGACTAAATCTACTCTAGGTGGCGGAATTTACTATTTTTAACAGTTTACTAGAACCTTCTATTCTTAGTAAGTTTGCATGCTTATTCGTACATGCACAAAAATTGCCACACATCTTCTACATTCCTAAATTAGAGGAATTTCCAACTTTCTAACTCATGATGCAACTTATAGACTAAAATTAACTAATGCCCAAAAATAGGAAAAACCGAACTACAACTTAAATCCTAATTTTTGGCCTAAAGATGGTAGATTTAGGGCTCGGTAGGGTGGGTTGACCGGTTCATTCGTCTGATCAAAACATGTGGTTTAAAAAAAATCAGACTCAAACAGACACCCGGAACTCAAGTTATGACCTTATCAAGTTCCTGCTAATTTTGGCACATCATTCTCCCTTGCTTGAAAAAAATGTAGCTCCTGCAAGTTTTCTACTTCAAACTGCTTCCATTTATCTGCATCCAACTTCTCAATCTCCCACTCTATGACCCAAGTATTGTCCTCTTGTTCCAGTCCTTTCCAATGTACCAAATTTTTTTGTATTTCCCATTTCGTGTGTCCATTGTTTTTTATCTAGAATCTGATCCACTTCTTCTTCCTTCTTCACGTAACATTGTTGCTTCCAATCTACTACTTTTTCAATAACATCCCCTTCGCACCATCCCCATGAAAATAATACAAATATGAAACATTAAACACTAGAGAAATATCATAATTCCTTGGCAATTCTACCTCATAAGCATTATCAATTTTTTTCACGATTTTTAGGGACAAATCTTCTTGTACTTTAGCTTGTTATAGGTTCCTTTTGAAACCTTTCCTTCCATAGATATACCATAACCAACTCACCAATATAAATACCTTTCTTCATCTATGCACATATGTTATTTCCTTATACTTATCATTACTATTCTGCAGCTTCTTCCGCACTTCTTCTTGCAATTGATGTATATGTTTGGCAAATTGTTACGCATCATCACTGACTCTTCCATCAACTGGCATTTGTACCAAATGTAACACCCCATTTGGATTACTCCCATACACAATTGAAAATGGAGACTTTACTGTGGATCTATTTATGGAATGGTTATATGCAAACTCAACTTGTGGTAATGCTAAGTCCCATTGTTTTTCTTTTCCCTCAACGATGTACCTTAACAGTTTCCCAAACTCTAATTTACCACCTATGTTTTCCCATCAGTTGGAGGATGATAGGTAGTGCTGAACTGTAGTTGAGTTCCCAATTTCTTCCATAAATTCCGCTAGAAGTGACTTAAGAACTTTGTGTCCCTATCTGAAGTAATGGTTTTTGGAACACCATGTAAATGAACAACTTCTCTAAAAAAAAATCTACTACGCCTATCACATCACTTGTTTTCTTACAGGAAATAAAATGAACCATCTTAGAAAACCTATCAACAACCATAAAAATTGAGTCATTACCTCTTTGTGTTTTTGGTAATCCCAAAACAAAATCCATACTTAGATTTGTCCACGACCCTTTAGGAATAGGAAATGGCATATACAACCCTGTATTATGTGCATGGCCTTTCAGGACTTGGAAAATTAGACACCTCTTCACAAATATTACCACATCTCTTTTAAGCTTTGGCAAATAGTATTTTCTTGCTACCAAGGTTATCATCTTATCTTTACCAAAATGCCTAGCTAATCCTCCACTATGCAACTCTTTCACTATATTCTCTCTCATAGACCCAACTGGAATACATAGTTGGCATCCCTTGAATAGGTAGCCATCTTGTAAAATGTATGCATCCTGGATATCTCCTGCATTGTCCGAAAATGGAAAATTAAACTTTCAATAATATCCTTGAAATTAGAATCAGAAGAATACAAACCCTTTATTGCTTCAAAACCCACCACCTCATTTTCCATAGTGGTAAACAAAGTCACATGCCTACTCAATGCATCTGCAACTTGATTTTGTTTTCCTAATTTATGTTTTAGATAAAATGTATAACCCTAAAAAAATGATACCCACTTTTCATGCCTACTATTCAACTTCTTTTGTGTATTCACATACTTTAGGGCTATGTGGTTTGTAAATAACACAAACTCCTTAGGCACTAAGTAATGCCTCCAATGCCTTAATGCTTGTACAATTGCATAAAATTCTACATTATAAGAAGAGTAGTTCTTTCTTACCTCATTTAGTTTCTCACTAAAGAAAGCTACTAGATTTCCACTTTGACTTATAACAACACCAATACCCACATTTGAGGCATCACAATCAACCTCAACCACTTTATCAAAATATGGTAGTGCCAAAATGGGTGCCTCTGTCACCTTCTTCTTCAAGAATTGAAAACTATCCTCAGCTACCTTTATCTACAAAAACTCCCTTCCTTTTGTGCAATCTATTATAGGTGTTACAATCTTTTCTGCTAAATTTTTAATAAAATTTATATAAAATGTTTCTAGACCATGAAAGCTTCTTACCTATGTTATACTACTGTGGAGTAGGCCATTCAATAATTACCTTTATCTTCTCTAATTCCATATGTATACCATCTTCTAAAATAATAAAGCCCAAGAATACCAAACTATCTTGGATAAATGTGCACTTCTTCATATTTGCATAGAATTTATCTTTCCTTAACACTTCAAATATAACCCTTAGATGCCTCAAATGTTCTTCTTTAATTTTACTAAAGATTAAGATATCATCAAAACAAACCACAACAAACTTACCATTATACTCATGCAAAGACGGTGTTCATCAGTCTCATAAAAGTGCTAGGTGCATTGGATAACCCAAACATCACCAACCACTCATATAATCCATTTCCTATCTTGATGTTGTTTTCCACTCGTCTCCTTCTCTAATCCGAATCTGATGGTAACCAATTCAAAGATCAATCTTGGTGAAATACCTAGATCTAGTAAGCACATCCATCATATCATCAAGGTGAGGTATTTAGAACGTATACTTAATTGTAATTTTATTGATTGCTCTTCTATTCATGCACATTCTCCATGTTCCATCCTTCTTTGGTGTTAAGAAAGCTGGGGTTGCACATGGACTCATGCTCTCCCTTATGACCCCCTTTCTCACAAGCTCTGCTACTTGCCTATTCAACTTTGCATGCAATGTCGGGCTCATCCTATAAGCCGCTTGATTTGGGAGTGAAGACTCTAGAATCAAATCAATATGGTGTTGAATATCTCTTTTGGGAGGTAATCCATCTATTAGCTCATCAAGAATAAAATTAGAAAATTCTTCTATTAATTTTGTTGTTTCTACTGGTATTTTTGCACTTGCAGTTTCATCCTTCTTTACGAGTAGTGCATAACAAAACCTGGTTTCCTTTGCCTCCTTCACAAATTCCTTTGTAGAAAACATATTTTCAGCCTTCCCCTCTTCCTTAAGAGGTAACAAAACTATTTTTGTGCCATCCTTCCATAAAGTATAAGTATTCTTTCTTCTGTCATGAATAACTTTTCTATCAAATTGCCATGGTCTTCCTAGCATCATATGACATGCATCCATAGGAATAACATCACACCAAATATCATCCTTGTAACTAGTCTCAATAGAAAAACTTATTAAACACCTCTTATCAACAAGTAACTTCAATACCCTTCTTAAACCATGCAATACGATAAGGGTTGGGATTCTTCTCATAATGCAGACTCCAATTTTTGACCATCTCATTTGAAACCATGTTCTCACAACTACAACCATCAATAATAACATTACATAACTTTCCTCTTGAGGTACATATTGTTCTAAAATATTTCTACGCAACCATGCACCCCCTTGATATCCTTTTCCGAGAAATCATCATTCTCTTGATCTTTATATTTTCTCCGACATCCGGTGGAATTTCTAGGTCCTATTCATCTTCTACTTGTTCAGCTTCAATAAGATTTACTCTTGGAGCATCTCCTTGCCTCTTGTCATATGTATAAAAATGTGGGCATTCAAAAGCCCGATGTCCATCTTCACCACATCTATGTAATAAACAAATGGTCTTTGTGGAGCCTCCCATCCTCTATCACTAGCATATCCTTTGCCCCTAGAAAATCCTCTACCTCTTTGTTGATTATGGAAATCTTGTCTTGTATCTTCTTGATTTTCCAATCCATGAGATGATTCTCCCCTACCTTGGCTGAAACAATCTCATCCCCGAAAGGAAGATGAGGGCCCTCTATTCATTCCAGGTGATCTCCTAAAACTTTGACAATTATTTTTCCTCAGCCTTTAAGGCTAATTGATAGGCATCCTCCATGCTTTTAATCCTATGCATACTTATCTCATCTTGAATAGAAAATTTTAATCCATTTACATACCTTACAACCATTTTTTCCTCGGTTTCTTCATGATCTACACAAATGGACAACTTATAAAACCCATATGTGTATTCTTGCACTTTGTTTGTAAGTTCTATCGAGATTTTGAAACCTCTTGTAAAGGGTTGTGCATAATCCACAGGAAGAAATTTATCTTTCAGCTTCTTCTCCATCTTACTCCACGTCCTAATTCCTTCTTTCCCCTTTCTTGACCACTCTTAGTGTAGGTGATCCCACCATAACATAGCATGACCTTTCAATTTCGTGCATGTAAACTTTACCTTCTTTTCTTCGAAATAGCCTTCCACTCAAAAAATTTCCCCATACTAGTCAACCAGTCTATTAGCTCCTCTGGTTTTAGACTAGCATGATACTCTGAAACATCAACTCTTATCCCATCATTCTTTCCTTCTTATGCTTGAAGCATCCTTTCTTTAAAAGATAATGGTGGCGCTTGCGTTTCCTCCTCTTCACAATCTTCTTCCTCATCTCGTGTAATCTCCACCTTGATTTCCTCTACGGGTTATCATTATAACAAGCGCAACAACTTTCCTCTACAGATCTTGCATATTTCTATCATCTGGGAAATACCGCCTCCTCTTCCTCTTCCTCTTCCTACCTTTTTTAAAGACTCGAACCAGATTTGATACCAAATAATGTAGCCAAATTCTTAACAAACTTGATATACTAAATAATATGAACTCCAAAAGAAAATAAATCTCCTTCTTCGTTATTCAATAATGAATTACAATGTTTCATAAATGGGAAAACAACTCCCAACTCGAGTTTCCAAGCAAACTCTAACTAACTTTGACTAAATCTAATCTAGGTGGCGCAAAATTACTAATTTTAGCAGTTTACTAGAACCTGCTATTTTTAGTAAGTACGCATGCTTATTCAATACGGGCACATAAATTAACACGCATCTTCTACATTCCTAAATGAGAGGAATTGCCAACTTTCTAACTCATAATGCAACTAATAATCTAAAATTAACTAATGCCCAAAAAAAGGAAAAAATTGAACTACAACTTAAATCCTAATTTTCGGCCTCAAGATGGCAAATTTAGGGCCCGAAAATGTGCCGAAACTTGCTCCAATCGGTAGGGTAGGCTGATCGGTGCATTCGTCTCATTGAAACATGTGGTTTAAGAAAAAATGACTCAAACAGACACTTGGAAATCAAGTTATGACCTTTTCAAATTCCAACTAATTTTGGCACATCATTCTCCCCTGCTTGAAAAAATGCATCTCCTGCAAGTTGTCTCGCTTCAAACTGCTTCCATTTATCTGCATCCAAATTCTTAATCTCCCACTCTATGACCCAAGTATTGTCATCTTGTTCCAGTCCTTTCCAATCTACCAAATATTTTTTATTTTTCCCATGTCGTGTGTCTATTGTTTTTTAATCTAGAATCGATCCACTTCTTCTTTCTTCTTTACTGGAACTGTTGCCTCCAATCTACTACTTTTTCAATAACATCCCTTTCATCACTATCCCCATGAAAAGAATACAAATATGAAACATTAAACACGGAGAAATATCAAAATTCCCGGCAATTCTCGCCTCATAAGCATTATCATTTTTTTCATGGTTTTGCAAGGACAAATCTTCCTACTTCATCTTGTTATAGGTTCCTTTTGGAAACCTTTCCTTTCTGAGATATACCATAACCAACTCACCAACTATAAATACCTTTCTCCATCTATGCATATATGTTATTTCCTTATACTTATCATTACTATTTGCAGCTTCTTCCATACTTCTTCTTGCAATTGATGTATATGTTCGGCAAATTGTTCCGCATCATCACCGACTCTGCCATCAATCAGCAATTGTACCAAATGTAACACCCCATTTGGATTAATCCCATACACTATTGAAAATGGAGTCTTTCCTGTGGATCTATTTATGGAACAGTTTATATGTAAACTCAGCTTATGGTAATGCTAAGTCCCATTGTTTCGGCTTTTCCCCAATGATGCACCTTAATAGGTTTCCTAAACTTTGATTTACCACCTCTATTTGCCCATCAATTTGAGGATGATAGGCAATCTTTGAATCAGTAATTGAGTTCCCAATTTATTCCATAAAGTCTACCGAAGTGACTTAAGTGTGTCCCTATATGAAGTAATGGTTTTTGGAACACCATGCAAATAAACAGCTTCTCTGAAAAACAAATCTGCTATGCATGTCGCATCACTTATTTTCTTGCAGTAAATAAAATGAACCATCTTAGAAATCCTATCAACAACCAAAAAATTGAGTCATTATCTCTTTGTGTTTTTTGTAATCCCAAAAAAATCCATACTCGTATCTGTCCACGACCCTTTAAGAACATGCAATGACTGTTGATGTCGAATCGTAGCACCCTTGAGTGTCTCGTAACATGATGGGTTGAGACTCTCATTGATTGCAGATAACATGGAGCTTTTCCCAAGTGTGGGACCTGCAAATCGTAAAAGCTCTCCGAATGAAGGCCGGTTCCTATTCCTCTGTTCGGATGCACACGTAAAATGCAGAGGGTTTACTCAAAACCTAAACTAACTTTCCAAGGAGACAGGTAAGAAGATGCATAAAATAAAACCTAAACTAACAAGAGGTGATGCACCGAGGAATGAAGAACATCTGTCTTGTTAATAAACACAAACCACTAAAATGCAATGCAAGATCATGCACAGATAACCGATTTGCAATGAAAGATCAAGAGGATGCAAATGAACACAAAGAGGGTTGAGAATCATCCACAAACATGCATTATTTTCTCCAAAGATTGATACAATACACTACAAAATGCCAAGAGGCAAAGTTGCATTACAGTTTTAAATGGGAGGTTTGAACTCCACAAGTTCACCTGCCAAAGAGAAGAAGGGAGGGGCAAAACAAAATGTCCAACCTTTAGAAAGAAGCCCCTCCTTACAATTTATAGGAGGAAAAAGAGAGGGAGAAGAGAGGAATTTGAAATCTACCCCAACCACCTCCAGAATGCACTTAACTCATCTCATAATGATGGTAGGTGAGAACCCCAGCGAACCCAAAAGTGGTGAACTGTATTTTGCATTTTTAAGAATTTTTTCTCACCCAATTAAAGATATCTAGTCGTAGTTGGATAGAGGACCTCGTAAGCTTTCCAAAAAGTCCAACCTTGCATGAATCCGAGCTCCTACCAAAAGTTATGGCCATATGAATATCTGCGCTGTGGTCTCGCTTCGCGCGCCAAAATGTTGCGCCTCCTGAAGGTGCACCTTGGCGCATCCATGTGTGTGTCGACATCCTCTTACATGCGCCAAGGTGTAACTTTTATCATGTCGACACTCTGTGTCATGCACCATTTATGTGCGCCAAGGTGCAACTTTTTCTCGTCGACATCCGTGTCATGCGCCATTTCGGCGCCAAGGCGCAACTTTTGTCGACACTCGTGTCGACACCTCCTGTCGACACTCCGTGCATGCACCATTTGTGCGCCAAGGCACAACTTTTTCTATGTCGACACTCTGTGTCATGCGCCATTTGTGTGCCAAGGCGCAACTTTTTCTATGTCGACACTCTGTGTCATGCGCCATTTATGTGCGCCAAGGCGCAACTTTTTCTATGTCGACACTCTGTGTCATGCGCCATTTCTGTGCACCAAGGCGCAAATTTTTCTGTGTCGACACTCTGTGTCATGCGCCATTTCTGTGTGCCAAGGCGCAACTTTTTCTGTGTCGACACCCTGTGTCATGCGCCATTTCTGTGCGCCAAGGGCAATAAATGTCAGGGATTTGAGCTTCTTTGATTTCCATATTCTTCCGCTTGTCTATATCTACCCGGGGGAAAGATATATACAACAATTTGGTGACTCAACGGGATCACCTGCCTGCTAGGTAGAAGATCAGTGGCCTTTTAGCAATCCATTGGGCATGGAGTCATAAGTAATAACTTGAAAACAACCTGATATCTGATCCCGAGCCTGATACCGCAACTTCTTCTCCGACAGCACGCTGAACTGTAGAAATCCAACCTAGAGCAACAAAACCTGTGCCAAAGCACTTAGGGAAAAAGAAACCTAACTACAACAAGACAATGTGCATACGCACTTAGAGGAATTGAAATCTAGGCTAATATTTACAAGGGTAAACCTTTTCCTTTTAGTAGCAATGTTTAAGATGGATTCCGTTAACCGGAATCAGGAATTCTTCTCCATCCAATGTAGACAATTGGAAGGCATTACTACTTTTACATCCCGTGACCATGTAGGGGCCACTCCAAATGGCATCAAACTTGGAATGCCTTCCTGGCTTTGCCCGATCTGCATCCCATTTCAGAACTAGGTCCCCTTCCTGGAAGGTCTTTGCTCTTGCCTTCTTATCAAACCATCTTTTTATCAAGGCCTGATCCTTCTCAATTGTCTGAACTGCATGCTCTCTAATTTCCTCCAATTCCATCAACTCTACATACCTGACCTCCATTGGTTTGAACTCGCATAACTCCAATCGCTTCATGAGCTCCAATGCCGGCAATTCTAATGATATAGGCACATCGCCTCTTTCCCATAGACCAACTTGTAGGGAGAATTATCCTGTAGACCTCTTTGGCGTTATCCTGTCAGCCCATAATGCTGATTTTAGCTTTGTATGCCATGTCCTTTGGTTTTCATCCAGAGTCCTTCTGATGATCCTTAGCAAATTCTTGTTCGTGGACTCTGCCTGTCCATTACCCTGCGGGTAATAATTTGAAGAGGTGCTCAAATAGATTCCATTCTTGATAGCCCATTCTGTAATCCTGGAACCTATGAATGCCAATGCATTATCTGATATGATAGTGGCGGCACACCGAACCTGGTCACTATTCCTTCATAAAAGTCTAGTATGTTAGACTCATTTGCTTCTTTGAGCGCTACTGCTTCGGTCCACTTGGTGAAATAGTCTGTTGCTGTGAGAATCCACTTGTGGCCTTGGCTCGAGTTTGGGTTGATGACCCCGATGAAGTCCAATCCCCATTGCATAAATGGTTGGTCAACCAAAATTGGGTGCAATGGGAGCGCTGCTAATCTTTCTTTGCCTGTGAAGAGTGCACATTTCTTGCACTTTCTTATCCATGTATAGCAGTCACTGAAGACTGTCGGCCAATAATACCCTGCCTTCATTATCTTGAGAGCTGTTACTCATGTGGGGAAAAATGTCCTCCAGAATCTCCATCGTGAAAATCTCGTAACACCCTCTCAATTTGACTTGTCCCAATGCACCTCAATAGAACTCCATTGATGTCTTTCTTAAACAAAACACCATCAACAAGCACATATGGAATGGCTTGTAATCTGAAGTATCTCCTCTTTGCTTTGCTCATTTCTGGAGGGCATAGGCCTATCTGTAGGAAGTGTATCACATTCTGAGTCCAACAGGGAGTGGGCACATCATCATTTTCCTGTTCTTGACCATCTTGTAGTACCAAGACAACCTCTTTTTCATTACCTACTTCAACTTGTTGACTCAAGGCTAGTTGTTCGCATAGTCCCTTCCCACGTACTAGTTTGGTGACCTTGATCTCGATGTCATATTCCATGACACGAGTTATCCATCCTGCACGTTTCTCATTCAGATCCTTGTTTAGAAGGAAGTCCCTGACTCCCACATGAGAGACCAATAATTGGATCTTGTTGTTTGAGACTAGGTGCTTGAATTTCTTTAAACTCCTGATCACTGCAAGTACATGCTTTTCAATGAAAGAGTACCTAGTTTCGTATTCCTCCAAGCCTTGACTGAAGAAAGCAACTGGTTGTTCTAATCCTTCTTTGTTTTGTTGTGCCAAGATTGCAGAAATTGTATCTCCACCACCAAAGGCGTATAACATGAAATCCTTGGAGAAGTTTGGATTGACGAGAGTTGGAGCTTGAGATATAGCCTCTTTTATTGCCTCAAAACTTGCCTTGCCTTCAGATGTCCACTTAAATGCCATGCTCTTCTTCAACATCAGTGTTATTGGCTTTACGAGAGCTGCAAAGTTTGGAACAAACCTGTGGACAAAATTGATCCTTCCTAAGAAGCTTTGAAGAGCCTTCTTATGACTTGGCAATGGCAACGCTCGAATTGCTTCAACTCTTTCTGGGTCAATCATCAATCCCTCCTTTGAAACAATATGGCCAAGAATTTTTCCCTCATGAGCCAAGAATATGCATTTTTTGGGATTCAATGATACCCCAAATCTTCTACACCTCTGAAATACCTGCCTCAGATGAAAGAGGTGATCCACTGCATTTTTGGAGAATACAGTGATGTCATCAAGGTATATCAAAACTATTTTATTGATCAACCCCTTGAATGCCATATCCATTGCCCTTTGGAAAGTGGCTCCAGCATTTGATAGCCCAAATGGCATCTTCTTGTAGGCATAGGTCCCCCATTTGGTGGTGAAAGCCATCTTGAACTGGTCATCTTCCTTCACCATTACCTGATTATACCCTGAGTAGCCATCTAGGAGAGAGAATCTCTCCGAACCGGATACTACTTGCAATATTTGTTCCATTGAAGGAAGTGGGTAATGGTCTTTGAGAGATGCCCTGTTTAGGTCTCAGAAATCTACACACAACCTGATTTCTCCGCTCTTCTTCCTGACCGGAACCAAGTTTGCAACCCAGCTTGAGTGCTTGATCGGGAATATAATGCTTGCCTCTATTAGCTTATTTAGCTCTTTCTTCATTAGAGGCTCAATGTGAGGGTTGACTGGTCTCTGCTTCTGCCTGATGGGCTTAGCATCTGGATCCAATTCTATGGTATGTTGTGCCAAATTTGGATCGAATCCTCTTAAGTCTTCATAGCTCCAAGCGAAGACATCTGGAAATTCTTGGCAAAGTTGTATGAAATCTGATTTCTCCTGCTCAGTGGCCACTTTGCCAATTTGAAGTGTTTTGCTTTCCCAACCGGAATTGGCTCTGAATCTTCTCTTTTGACCTGTATGTTAGCCTTTTCCTTATGGAACTGGTCGTTAGGGTTGAAGATAGACTCCAATGTTACTAAACCCTTAGGAAGCTTGTTTGTCCACAGCTGCACTACTTGATCCCCATACTGCTGCTCTAATCTATCCTGATTCCTAGCTGAGAATTCAGCCTCTTCTTGTAAGAAATTGACGATCTGTTGATCGTTCTCAAACACCTGCCAGCTTGTGTTATTATCTGGAACTGCTGGCCTCACAATCACATGGATATGTGGCTGTGTTTTTTCCCTTTTGATGTTGTCAACCACATCAAACATTGCTCCAACAGCTGCGAGCCTATCCGCGGCTTCATTTTTCTTCCTAGGTATGGACACGATGTTGAAAGCTTTGAAATCCTCAATGAGGTCCCATACCCTATTCTTGTAGTTCTTTAGCAGTTCATTCTTTGTAGCATGTTGTCCCCTGACTTGATTGATGATCAGCTCGCTATCCCCGAACACCTGCAAGTTCTTTATGCCCTTTTTCCTAGCCCAATGAAGTCCATGAATCAAGGCCTCATATTCAGCTATGTTGTTTGAACAAGAAAACTGGAAACGAAAAGCTGAATAATATTTGATGCCTTGAGGTGAAACAAGCATAGCTCCTCCTCCTGCACCTTGCCTACTCCTTGATCCATCGAAAAATAATTTCCATACCTCATTGTCATCCTTGTGGTTTGGCTTGGTGATGCTAGGAATAGGTTGGTTTTCTTCATGTATGCAATAGACTCCTAGCTCAGATTCTTCTACTTCTTGGTAGGGATCAAAAGCATGTACCTTGCTTGCCCATTCATCAAGAGTCAAATCTGGAATGCTTCCAACTTTGGTGTCAGCTTCATCTGTGTTTGGATAATCTTCTTGATCAAATGCTGAACAGTTGGCATTGATTTGGCTTGGAGTATGAGGCTCAATATGAAAGTTTGCAATTGGTTCGGATCTGATTGTGACCTTAGTACCATATCTTGTTCTGAACAACATGTGTGACCAATCAGCAGATAAGTAGCCTCCAATTTTGGTTATGAAATCCCTTGATAAGCATAGGGCAAAGAGTGGTGGCAAATCTATCACTGACACATCTTGTAAAATGGTAATGTTGGGGCATGTATGCAAGGTAAGATTCAAACCTTTAATCACTCCCACCATTTCTACTGCTGTCCCATCCAATTGCACTACCCCTTTGATATGACTTCATATTGGAGACCCAATTGATCAGCTATTTGCTTGGGCATGACAGAACTACTTGCCCCATAATCAATCATGCAATTGTGTACTAATTTATCCCGATGATTAATGAAACATAGAATGGAGGGGGTTTCAAAACTTTACCTTGTTGTCCTCCATGATTCCCTTTAGGCTGAGCAACATTTGTGAGGACCTTCTCTTGCATATGGGCCTGCTGGTTGAAGTTGACCAATTCTTCATGGCAGCTTGTAGAAGATCTCTTTGTCCTGGGATGGATAAAGATTCCCACATTGATATATTCACATTCGTCTTCTTCATTTGATCAATGATGCTAAATGGGGACGAAAGATCTCTTTGCTGTCCTTTGGCCTGTACATTCCTTTCTTGTGCATGGGCAGCAACAAGCTGGCATTTGAGTTGGTTTAGAAGGTGGTTTGGGCTGTCCTTGCATGTTTGGAACTATATTTTGCTTACCAACACCTTGTGGAGTGATGGAAGGTTGTAGATCACTTGGGGCCAATGACTGCCCTTCACCAATATTCCTCTTCTTTGATCTTGTGTTAGCTGCTACACTCTGAGAAATTGTTTGATTCATGCCACAAAAATCCTCAGCTTGCCAATTCGCAAGTGCGGTATCATTTGTAGCTGTGTTTTGCTGAGATGTCCCTTGTTGCTGATTTGTTTCTTGACTCACTTCACCCTCAATGCCAGTATTTGTCACCATCAAGGCTTGGTTCAAAGCACCATTAAAGCACATAGATTGGTTGTGAGGTTCATTACATGGGAAACACCAATCATACTCTTGAGCTATGTTGTTTTGGATCGGCACTAATGCTTTAGAAGTAGATGAGACATTGGGGTTATAGGGCTGAAATGGTCTATTAGTGGGAGGCCTTACTTGGCTTTGATTTACAGCTAGATTGGTGGCCTATTGGGTTGGTATGGTGGCCTAGCCTGCATCGTGCTTGAGGTTGATACGGTCTAGCACTTTGAGCTTGTTGTTTTTGATAGTCACTAGCTCATTTCCAAGGTTCTGCAATTGTTTCATAACCTCCTGGAGTTCATTTGAAGCACTAGAGGATGAAGTAGAAGTTTCATTTGAACTTTGATTTCTAGGAGTGGGAATAGGAGCCAAAGTGGGTGCTCGACTAGTGCTTGGATTTTCTAAGTTTGGATACAAGGGCATGAGAGGCCTCAGGAGCCAGCTTACAGCTTGAATAAGACAGTTTTCAGCCCTAATGGCGATGCTATAAGCAGCAGGTAAGGTTGTGCCTCCCATAGATTGAATTAACATAGAAATATCAGAATTCAAAGCCTTAAGATAGTATAGAAAAGCACCTTCACTGTTGGCCTAATGGCCACGGAATTCTATCCCAAGACCTTTAAAATCTGAAGTTCAAGTCACCACTGCTCATGGGGAGCTCTCGATAGTTGTCAATTGTTCAAGTAGAGACAAATTGTCTCCCTTTTCTCCAAATTCGCTCATGGAGAACTATGCATAATCGATTCCAATTTGTGATAGAACCATGCAAGGCTCCTAAACCACCGCAAAAGCCTTCCTTTGAACGAAGATGCTAACAATTTGACAAAGAACATCCATTTCATTTATCTCATGGATTGCACAAACGTTAGCGATGTCTTTCACATGATCACCAGGAGTGGTATGATTTTCTCCAATAAAAAATGGAATGTTCTTCAATGCTGCAATTGGAACCGGATTCTGTGCATTGAGGGCAAGTGGACTGCTACCAGTGAAATTGACAAAGGGATTCGGTGGTTGCGCCATTCTGATTGGCCTGAGAACCCTTGTTGATGCGAGAAAAGGTCTACCAGGTGGAGGTGTAGACAAAGTCCTGTTAGGTGGAGATGGTGATCTTTGTGGTCTTCTTCCTCTCCTTCCTCTTCCTGGTGATAGTTGCAAGTGGAACAAATAGCCCCTCTTCTCGAGTATCAGACCTGGTTCGAATTCTTCTCATATGCCTGGGCAACTTTTGCTACTACACCACTGAATTCTATCCCTTCGGAGTCGCCAGATGTGTTAGAAAGTGAGCCTCAAAAGGCTAGATTCTGCCAAGTTACACACCAAACCTGACAATATTTAAACTCAAAATTTTGAAAGACCTATGTATTTTTGAGAATTTAGGGTTTGGAATTTGATTTGGAATGACAGTCCCGAAAACCCAAAAATGCCAGACTTCTGAAATCCTGAAATCCGAAATACCAAAAACCATGAAATTTTGAAAGTCAAAATTTCAAAAATCTAAGAATACCCTTTTGAAGATTATCCCCGATCTATCAACTGGTGAAATTTTGACTTGTTTCGAGCAAGTTAAGTCCTTGAAAATTGATTTCAAAGTTCAGCCTGGAAGGTGAAAATATGAAATTGTAAAACCTGCAATTTTTTAAGTCCGAATTTCTTGAAAGTTCCTTCAAATCTGTGGAATGACCTCTTGGTCCCACCGGGCGTGCCAAAACTGTTGATGTCAAATCGCAGCACCCCTAAGTGTCTGCAACATGATGGGTTGAGACTCTTAGTGCGATTGCATAACATGGAGCTTTTCCCAAGTGTGGGACCTTGCGAAATCGGAAAAGCTCTCCGGATGAAGGCCGGTTCCTATTCCTCTGTTCAGATGCACACGTAAAATGCAGAGGGTTTACTCAAAACCTAAACTAACTTTCCAAGGAGACAAGGTAAGAAGATGCATAAAATAAAACCTAAACTACAGAGGTGATGCACCGAGGAATGAAGAACACTGTCTTGCCAATAAACACAAACCATTAAAATGCAATGCAAGATCATGCACAGATAACCGATTTGCAATGAAAGATCAAGAGGATGAAAATGAACATAGAGAGGGTTGAGAATCATCCACATACATATATTATTTGCTCCAAAGATTGATACAATACACTACAAAATGCCAAGAGGCAAAGTTGCATTACAGTTTTAAATGGGAGGTTTGAACTCCACAAATTCACCTGCCAAAGAGAAGAAGGGAGGGGCAAAACAAGAATGTCCAACCTTTAGAAAGAAGCCCCTCCTTACAATTTATAGGAGGAAAAAGAGAGGGAGAAGAGAGGAATTGAAATCTACCCCAACCACCTCTAGGTTGCATTTAACTCATCTCATAATGATGGTAGGTGAGAACCCCAGCGAACCCAAAAGTGGTGAACTGTATTTTGCATTTTTAAGAATTTTTCTCACCCAATTAAATATATCTAGTCGTAGTTGGACAGAGGACCTCGTAAGCTTTCCAAAAAGTCCAACCTTGCATGAATCCGAGCTCCCAGTCAAAAGTTATGGCCATCTGAATATCTGCGCTAGGGTTTGCTTCCTGTCAGCGCTCAAAATGTTGCGCCTCCTAAAGGTGCGCCATAGGCGCATCCGTGTGCATGTCAACATCCCTTTATGTGCGCCAAGGGCACAACTTTTTCGTGTCGACACCTCGTGTCATGCGCCATTTCTGTGCGCCAAGGTGCAACTTTTTTCGTATCGACACCATGTGTCATGCGCCATTTGTGCGCACCAAGGCGCAACTTTTTTATTTCGACACCTCCCGTGTCATGCGCCATTTCTGTGCGCCAAGGTGCAAATTTTTCTATGTCGACACCCTATGTCATGTGCCATTTCTGTGTGCCAAGGTGCAACTTTTTCTGTGTCGACACTGTGTCATGTGCCATTTCTGTGCACCAAGGTGCAACTTTTTTTGTGTCGACACTCTGTGTCATGCGCCATTTCTGTGCACCAAGGCGCAACTTTTTCTGTGTCGACACTCTATGTCATGCGCCATTTCTGTGCACCAAGGCAATAAATGTTAGGGATTTGAGCTTCTTTGATTTCCATATTCTTCCGCTTGTCTATATCTACCCGGGGGGAAAGATATATACAACGACATATATAACCCTCGTATTCCGTACATGGCCTTTTGAGAATTCAAAAATTTAACACCTCTCCACAAATCTTACCACATCTCTTTTTAGCTTTGGCTAATAGTATTTCTGCTACCAAGGCTATTATCTTATTTTTATCAAAATTCTAGCCAATCCTCCACTATGCAACTCTTTCACTATATTCTCTCTCTTAGACCCAATTGGAAGACATAGTTGGCATCCCTTGAATAGTTAGCCATTTGTAAAATGTACACATCCTGGACATCTCCCTGCATTGTCTAACAATGGACGAATTAACCTTTCAACAATATCCTTGAAATCAGAATCAAGAATATAAACCGTTTATTGCTTCAAAACCCACCACAACATTTTCCATAGTGGTAAACAAAGTCACACACCCGCTCAATGCATTTGCAACTTGATTCTATTTTCGATTTATGTTTTAGATAAAATGTATAACCCTGCAAAAATGATACCCACTTTGCATGCCTACTATTCAACTTCTTTCGTGTATTTGCATACTTTAGGGCTATGTGGTCTGTAAATAACACAAACTCCTTAGGGACTAAGTAATGCCTTAATGCTTGTACAATTGCATAAAATTCCACATCATAAGTAGAGTAGTTATTTCTTACCTCATTTAGTTTCTCACTAAAGAAAGCTATTGGATTTCCACCTTGACTTAGAGCAACATCAATACCCACATGTGAGGCATCAAAAGCAACCTCAAACCCTTTATCAAAATCTAGGTAAAATGGGTGCCTCTGTCACCTTCTTCTTCAAGAACCGATTACTATCCTCAGCCTACCTTTGTCCACAAAAACTCCCTTCCTTTTGTGTAATATGTTATAGGTGCTACAATACTGCTAATTTTTTAAATAAAATTTATGTAAAATGTTGCTAGACCATGAATGCTTCTTACCTCTCGATATACTCGTGGAGTAGGCCATTCAATAATTGCATTAATCTTTTCTCGAGTCCATCTCGTACACCATATTCTAAAATAATAAAGCCCAAGAATGCAAAACTCTCTTGCATAAATGTGCACTTATTCATATTTACATAGAATTATCTTTCCTTAACACTTCAAATATAACCCTTAGATGCCTTAAATGTTCTTCTTTAGTTTTACTAAAGATCAAGATATCATCAAAATAAACCACAACAAACTTACCATTATACTCCTGCAGCAAAGTGTTCATCAGTCTCATAAAAGTTATAGGTGCATTGGATAACCTGAATGACATCACTAACCACTCATATAATCCATTTCCTATCTTGAATGTTGTTTTCCACTGCCTCCTTCTTTGATCCAAATCTCGATGGTAACCAATTTGAAGATCAATCTTGGTGAAATACCTAGATCCCACAAGAACATTCATCATATCATCAAGGCGAGGTATATGGAACCTATACTTGATTGTAATTTTAATGATTTCTCTTTTATCCATGCACATTCTCCATGTTCCATCCTTCTTTGGTGTTAATAAAGTTGGGGTTGCACATGGACTCATGTTCTCCCTTATGACCCCATTTCTCACAAGCTCGCCACTTTCTTATTCAACTTTGCATGCAATGTCAGTTTATCCTATAAGCCGTTTGATTTGGGAGTGAAGGCCCCTGAAATCAAATCAATATGGTGTTGAATATATCTTTGGGTGGTAAGTCATCTAGTATCTCATTTGGAATAACATCAGAAAATGCTTATATTAATTTTGCTATTTTATCTTGGTATTTTTACACTTGCAGTTCATCCTTCTTTACGACTAGTTCATAACAAAACCTGGTTCCTTTTGCCTCCTTCACAAATTCCTTTGCAAAAAGCATATTTTCAGCCTTCCTCTCTTCCTTAAGAGGTACCAAAACTATTTTTGTACCATCCTTGCAGAAAATAAAGTATTCTTTCCCCGTCATGAATAATTTTTCTATCAAATTGCCATGGTCTTCCTAGTAGCATATGACATGCATCCATAGGAATAACATCACACCAAATCTCATCCATGTAACTATTCCTAATAGAAAAACTTATTAAACACCTCTCATCATCAATAGAAACTTCATTACCCTTCTTAAACCATGCAATATGGTAAGGGTTGGGATTCTTCTCACAATGCAGACCCAATTTCTCGACCATCTCATTTGAAACCATGTTCTCACAACTACCGCCATCAATAATAACATTACATACCTTTCCTCCTGAAGTGCATCTTGTTCTAAAAATATTTGTACACAGCCATGCATCCCCCTTGATATCCTTTCTTAGAGAAATCATCATCCTCTTGATCATTAGATTTTCTCCAACATCTAGTGGAATTTCTAGGTCTTGTTCATCTTCTACTTGTTCAAATTCAACAAGATTTACTCTTGGAGCATCTCCTTTCCTCTTGTCATGTGTATAAGAATGTGGGCATTCAAAATCCCGATGCCCCTCTTCACCACATCTGTAACAAACAAATGGTCTTCATGGAGCCTCCCATCCTCTATCACCAACATATCCTCTACCCCTAGAAAATCCTCTGCCTCTTTGTTGATTATGGAAATCTTGTCTCGTATCTTCTTACTTTTCCAATCCATGAGATGATTCTCCCCTATCTTGGCTGAAACCAGCTTGTCCCCGAAAGGAAGATGAGGGCCCCTATTCATTCTAGGTGATCTCCTAACACTTTGACGATTTTGTTTTTCCTTGGCCTTAAGGCTAATTGATAGGCATCCTTTATACTCTTAATCCTATGCATACTTATCTTATCTTGAATAGAAAATTTTAATCCATTTACATACCTTGCAGCCATTTTTTCCTCGGTTTCTTCATGCTCTACACAAATGGACAACTACTAGAACTCATGTGTGTATTCATGCATTGTTTGTAAGTTTCTGTTTGAGATTCAAACCTCTTATAAAGGGTTTGTGCATAATCCAGAGGAGAAATTTATCTTTCATCTTCTTCTCCATCTTACTTCATGTCCTAATTCAACAGTCAAAAAATTTCTCCATACTAGTCATTGAGTCTATTAGCTCCTCCGGTTTTAGACTACCACGATACTCCAAACATCAAATCTTATCCCATCATTCTTTCCTTCTAATGCTTGAATCATCCTTTCTTCAAAAACTAATGGTGGTGCTTGTGTTTCCTCCTCTTCACAAGCTTCTTCTTCATCTATGTCATCTCCACCTTGATTTCCTCTCTGTGATTATCATTACAACAAGCGCAACAACTTTCCTCTGCAGATCTTGCATATTTATATTCATCTGGGCAATACCGCCTCCTCTTCCTCTTCCTCTTCCTTCCATTTTTTTAAAGACTCGTACCAACTCTGATACCAGATAATGTAGCCAAATTCTAAACAAACTTGATATACTACAAATAATATGAACTCCAAAAGAAAATAGACCTCCTTCTTTGTTATTCAATAATGAATTAAAATGTTTCCTAAATAGGAAAACAACTCCCAACTCAAGTTTCCAAGCAAAAATCTAACTAACTTTGACTAAATCTACTCTAGGTGGCGGAAATTACTATTTTTAGCAGTTTACTAGAACCTGCTATTCTTAGTAAGTTCACATGCTTATTCGTATGGGCACATAAATTGCCACGCATATTCTACATTCCTAAATTAAGGGAATTTCCAACTTTCTAACTCATAATGCAACTAATAGACTAAAATTAACTAATGCCCAAAAATAAAAACCGAACTATAACTTAAATCATAATTTTTGGCCTTAAGATGGCGGATTTTCCACCAAAAGATTTAAAAGGTGTTTCTAGCCATCCACCAGTGGTTCCACTCCTGTGAGATATCATGTAATAAGGGATGAGGTTGGCATCATTCCCTGGGTGACTTTGATGGAATATAAACCCATGTCCTTGGCAAGTAAGCCTAAGAATTATGTGCAACTAATCCTTGTAATTTCGGATTCAAATAAAAAAAAAAAAACTAGGTTAAAGTGGGATTTTCCCTCATGTATTAGAGCTTCACAATTCCTATGCATCGAACCAATCTCAATTTCATACGATCATAAAAATAAAAGCATTATAGATTGTAGATAAAAAAGATAAAAATCTTTAAAATTCAATTTAATTGATTGTTGGAACTTTAAATGTACTATTCAACTTACATTATGAATTCTTGAAGCATGAAATATTGAAAAAATATATTATCAAATGTAGTTGGGAGATATATGGGAGTGGAGATTATCATAGAAGATTGTGCTCATTTGTAGGGGTTTATTTTGTAAACACTTATTTTCTCATACACACTCTCTCTCTCTCTCTCTCTCTCTCTCTCTCTCTCTCTCTATATATATATATATATATATATATATATATATATATATATATATATTGATTGAGTAAATATATGTTTGAGTGAATATTATATGGGATAGTTAGGCTCATTAGATTTTTTCCAAAAATGCATTTTTAGATGAATTTTTTAATCTATCATATTAATTAACAATTTTCTTAGTTTATGGATAATGGTCACCATCGTCTTAACCTTGGGGAGGGTTGTGAAGGCTTAAATTAATTTTATCTTTATTATATTAATGTGTTTGTTAAGATTTGAATTAATAAATTATACTACATTTTATTATAAATAATTGAGTTAGTAAATTTGTTAAACCATGTGTACTATAATATTTAAATCAAATAGGCTCATTAGATTTTTTCTTAATTGCTTAAAAAGCTATAAATGCATTTTTTAATCTATCATATTAATTAACAATTTTCTTAGTTTATGGATATGGTCACCATCTTGTTAACCTTGGGGAGGGTTGTGAAGACTTGAATTAATTTTATCCAATTATTATATTAATATGTGTTTGTTAAGATTTGAATTAATAAATTATATTGCATTTTCTTATAAATAATTGAGTAAGTAAATTTCTTAAACCATTTGTACTATAGTATTTGAATCAAATTTTGATGTGGTTTCTGTTGTGATTTCAACTTAATTCAATCTAAATATGGACTATATTCTTTAATTTAATTTATATTTTTTAGGTGGAAAATTGACATTTAAATTCTAACATTCGGTTTTTACATGGGAGCTTGATTCATAAGCACAATGAGGACTAGTGGTCATTGGATTCCTAAGCCCAAAGATGATTAATGGATACCATTGTATTAATCCTATAAAGATACATTGACTACAATTTGGGATTACCATAGAGGGTGTCATAAGGTAGGTTGTGTTGTTGAGGTGGAGTATAAGCTCCTTGGAGTAGAGGGTGTTTTTGTTCTAAACATTGGTAAGTTCATTCTTCCTTTGTTTCGAGACTAATTTCCTTGAGCCTTTGCTATGATGTCTGGAAGGTGTATTTTTCTATCTACTTATATTCTTCCATAGAGTTTCATACACTTAATATCGAGGGTGTTCTTATTCCAGTCACTATAAATTTATCCTCTCTCTCTAGACTAATCCTCGACATTTGTCATGATGCCTAAAAAGGGTAGCTTCTCATTAAAATTTAATAATTGGAAGTATGTCATTATAAATCATATAATTGGAAGTTTGCTTTTCAAACATTATGGATTTCCAAAGCATAAAGTTTACTCTTCTAACATTATATTACTCTTTGGACATTATGGATTGTTGAAGCTCAAATTTTACCTTAGTTATTTGATTTTCAATTTACATGGGGGTATGGAGAGGGACATTTATGTTATGTACCTTGGGATATGGTAATATAATATATATGGGTTGATGGAGATGCCGACATCATGTCGGCATCTCCATCAACCCATATATATTATATACCATATCCCAAGGTACATAGCAATTTATGTGCTTCTCGAAGGTTATAGGGGTTCCCTATTTTAGAGCATTTTTGTTCCAATACCTTGATCATTTCTCAATATTTTTGGCTATCCAACAAAAACCATCTTTGAATGATATAGATTCAAGACGTTGGATATATCTAAAATACAAGTTTATGGATTGTTGAAGCATGAAATATACAATTATAACATTAAATGGATTTTGAAGCTTGAAATATTTGGAAATATATATTTTATCTTGTGATTAAGCATATACATACATACATACATAGATATATGAGTGAAGATTATCGTGGATATATATCTATATATGAGTGGATATATTATCGTGGAACAATTGGGCCCATTCATAGGAATCTAGTTTGTGACGCTTATTTTTTTCATAGCCATTTATGATATACGAAGATCGAAACCAAAGATTATCGTAGAAAATTGGGCCCATTTGATTTTTCCTATTCATCTATGATGTGTCCTATTAAAATCTTGATTTCAAAAGCATGTATTAAAATGCAACATCTACGAAGGTTTGCTACTTATATGCTTTAAGTAAATGCATTTTTAATTCAATTATATTCATTAATTTGTTTATTGACTTTTGAATATTTCGGTCATTTATCAACCTATGACATCTAAAAAGGTTCACCAATTATATGGTCGAAATGGATGCATTTTTATTCAATCATATTCATTAATAATTTGTTTTTTATAACAATGACTATCTTGTTGGACTTGGAGATGGTTGTGAAGGTTCTAGCCAATATTTTCTAGATATAAAACATGTTTAGGATATATAATAAGTTTATTAAATAATATAAGGATATTGATGGTAAATTTATATAATGAGAACACGAATAAATTTATGTAATAATTTTTATATGGTATGTGTATAATTAAATTGACATCTATAAAAATTTAATAATAAACAATAAGTAAAGGATGTCATTTCATAATATCATTTTAAAATAAGAGGAAAATAATAATAACCAATCACATATAAGAAATAATAATTTTATAAATAAATATAAAATTGTAATACAAACAATACAAAATTGAAATATATAATTTTAATTAGTTGAAAATATAAAATTATTAACAACAAAAATTTAATTTCAACTAATTGAAAAAATAATTATTAATAAAAAGAAGAGAAAAACTAATACTTCTAATGACATACCTTTATATGAACTACTTACAAACTAATAATTAAAAATTATAGATAAATAATTACAATGATATATTATATTGTACTTTGATTTTGATTGTGCCCATGTATGTTACATAATAATAATAATAATGGGTTCAGTAATGCTTAGAATGTTTACTATGATTATAATATCCTCCACAATAGTTCTTGATTTTGATTGTGCTCATGTGTCTATGAGTAAATGACAATAACATAACATAAACTAACAAGGAAGTGCATCCAAGATAAAAATAAATAAATATAACTAACAAGGAAGTGTATTTGTTATTCGATTTAGAAAGACAATTATTACTTTTGTAGTTGATGTTGATAAGGGGTGTGATTGACAATATTGATTTTCTATTAAAGCCAGAACAAATGTTGCAAAATACATTAGAAGGGATGTTAGATAATAGTTAGTTGTGTAATAATTGAATTCAAATGTAAGTGAGACATGTAAGTTTGCTAATACTCACTCTCAAGAATGTTGTGAATGTGAAGTGTTGTTGTCAAAGTAGATTGAAATAATGACTAATTGATTTAACATATTATCTCTCCATGAAACTAAAGTGAGGCAGAATATGCAATTATATATAAACAAATCTGAAATGGTTATAGTACATTCCAAATTTCTTTATTACCTCAACAAGTTTGAGAGCATCATTGTTAGAGCTATTTTGTGCATATCTTACAATCATAGCATTCCATGAGACCACATTTCTTTGAAGCATTTTGCAAACAAAAATGATATATGTTATTTGTGTTATAGGGATAGTTTTTTCTTTTGTAGTTGTGTTTGTTTAAACTATGGGTGATTGATTTTGTATGTGTAGAAATATAGATGAGTCACTTCATTTAAAAAGTGCAAACATGAGGTCTAACCCTTAAAACTATTCAAAATGCAAAAAATTGATATAATGTACAAAGCTTTGGATGGAAACAACTATAAATTACATTGTTCTTTCTTGGTATTTTAAAATTCTAGGTATTTGTGTGTAGATGAAGACATTAAAAATGTGTTGTTGTTGGTTAACATAAAGAAACAGGCAACAATAAAAAGGAAAAATTGAACATGTATGTTGAAAAGTGTAATTTTGTAATTGAAGATATATAGACGAACCACTTCATTTAAAGGTTTCATCTCTTCATTTCAAAGTTGTTACAAATTCGTACATATACATTTACAAATCTCATATCATGAGTGGTATCATTTTGTGCAGACTATTTTATTTGAACTTAACATGAGAATAATTATATCATGAATGGTATCCTTTTGAGGGTAATTTTATTTCCAGTAAACATGAGTACATTTGATACCCCTTGAACAAAAATGGCGTCTAGGATAGAAGAAGTGTTGAGTAAAGTAGTAGTGGAGGTATTATCAAAGTAGAGTGTAGTATTTATGAAGGGTTGAGTGATAGTAGTCTTGCTTCCTTGTTTCTTCTTGCTCCAAGTGTTGTTATGTGCGCCATTTTTAGTACCTTTGAATGAAAAAGGAGGTGAAATGTGTAGATTTGCAAGTGAGGAAACTATGGAGAAAGCTGTGAATGTCAAACCATGCCTTTCATTGGTTCTAATGTCGATAGTTTCTCTATGCATAGTAAGTCCTTGGGACTTGTGGATAGTTAATGCCCAAGCCATTTTAAGTAGCAATTATCTTCGATTCCCTCTCGAAATAGGGGGTATCAGAATATGTAACGGGTTGGAGGGATCCCAACATGGGCCATTGTATCTATCAAATTTGAAAACAAAAATAAAGGTAATGTTGGTGGTGGCATTGATGCATCATAGACAATGTCAATGATTGTTCCTGTAGCACCATTTATGAGGCCTGCGTCAACCCATAAATTTGCAATAAGCATGATTTTTTGTTGTTTGCACAACAGAACTTTGTGCTCCAATTGATCATCATCAGGATTTCTTGGTCCAACTCACTTGTTACTTTCAACAATGGATTGAGTGATTGGAACATTCAATGCCTTCAACATCTGAAAGTTGTGGAGTCCACAAGGTTGTTTATTACAAACAAATGTGGTGCATCCTTAAAATTTTTGAGCTCTTGCTGAGTTAGGTGTGTGTCTGTGTGAGACATTAGGAGTTCCAGTCCTCAATAAGAGGGGTTGAATCTTGCATGTTGAGCAAGTAAATTTTAGAATAAAACTTGTGCATCAGTTGTTCCTTGTTTCCAAAATATAGTTTATAATGTAATAGAAGAATGAAATCCCTTCCAAAGGGTGGCTCCATAGGATTTATTTGCATAAAGAGGACTTTCCATAACCGGTGGTAATTTCCGAGGTGCCGAGGAGGATGACTAATCTATTTCCAAATTTAGATGTTTTTGAGTGTGGGAAAGCCTCGTATAGCCTACTGTCAATTTTTCCTAGAAACTTTGGGCCGATGAAACTCATTTCATCAATAAGAACATATTCTATATGTTTTAGTGACTCTTGAAAAGATGATAATGCTTGGCCTTCAAGGGGTTTTAATTCTTTGATTGGAATACGAGAGGGCTGCATGGATTGTGGGTGCAGAGATGTTGAATGTTGAAACACCGGTAGGGGCGAGCAGAAGGAGAGGTGAGGGAGATGTGGTTGATGTTGTTGTAAATGAATTCTAGATTTTATTTATCAAAAATGATTTTCTGTGCCAGCTGTTCCTTGAATTATCAATCTTAGTGGAGGTAGAAGTGTTTTGTTTCTTTGAATGGTGCAGTATGGTATCAAGAGCTAGTTGTTGTTATGAAGACAAAGGTAGTGTGGTAGATGGTGGTGTGGCATGTGTGTTGGTGTTATTTGTGTTTGCCTTTTCTCTCTCGATGAATGATGAATCAGTAACACACAAGTAAACTATTATGTAGTATACAATTATAACGCCATTTTTTAGATGATTATGGATTTGGATTGACAAATTGAATTAGTTGTTATTTAACATGTAAAAGTAATCACACCACTTTACTGTAAAAGTATAAGGATTAGGTACATCTCTTATCCGGATTAAGATGAATCCTTATTAGTTTAAATTACTTATTCATATATCTTCTTTAGATCACCTAAGTAGCAAGATGAACATAATTAATTTTTTGATGTTTGGATTTTCATGGCAGACACAATGATGAAGTTTGCAAATTTTGAGAGCACAATAGAATTGTTGTACAAGCATTAGTCACTATACCAAAGGACCAATGCAGTACCCCTCTTCAAGTGGGTGTGGGTTTTACAACAAGATATATTATGGAATATTATGTGTTATCATTTCTCACCCTGCAGACAACCTTGTATCATTTCTTAACAACTCTAAGGGTGCCACTGTGGCTCAGGTAGGATCTAATCTATAATTTTCTCATCTTTGTTATATATTGTTTCCAAGTTCACAAGTGCATATTTCTTTTTCCTTTCTTTTTAAGTGTTTATTTATAGGGAAAATGGGTTTTGTACTAACTAATTGTGGGATGTTTATGTTGTGATATGGTCTAGGCTATGCAAAAAAATGGGGATTGTAGGTCTTTCCACTAGAGGTATTCCTTTGAGAATTCTTATGGTGGGAACACTCACTGGAGCACAATAGGTAATATATGATTCCTTGAAATTATATATTGGCTTGTAAGGTCTTCCTTTGTACTAACTTGGTTTTGTAGAATAGTTTATGTCAATTTTGTGAACTTTTCATACTCTGATTTCCCCTTTTCTTGGTGATTTTTTGGGTCATGTTTATAAATTGTCTGAAAAGATATTTTATCTGCAAAGAATGACTCTTTTAACTCATCAATTTTAATGGTTAATATTATATTGGTTGCTAGACTTTGTTAACTCTATAGTGGGGGATGAAACAATAAGAATCAACATTATGCCTTATGTATGCTTTTCAAGATGTAGATAGTAACTCAATAGGTGTGCACACTCTTCAACATGGTTCAAAATAAACCATCACATCCAATTTCATATAGATTAAAATCAATGTGAGAATAATTCAACATGTATGATACCTTAGATTACAAAATCATGGATGGAGTTGAATTTGAAAAATCATCACATGAGGTTGTCTAGGTTTCACCTAAATGATGTATAAATGAATGAATTAAGTTGTTTCATTATGAATAGTTTATAAGATATAACATTTGTTAAAGGTTTTATAAATGTAATAAGTTAAGTAAGTTTGATTGTGGGAGAAATTTTATAGTTAACAACGCTTGAACCAAAATAGTATTAGGATGGGGTGATTTCAAGTTTGGGTGCACATACTTAGATTCAATGAGTACTAATACTCATGAGAAATGAGTTCTTGTGAAGCACTAACAAAATACAGGTCACTATTGATTGGCTCAAAATAAGGCATGTAAATCCGAAATATCATTACATAATTTGATCCACTAGAGAAACACCACTTATATAAGTGAATGAGTTAGGGAGCTCCATATTGAGTGGTTCATAAGTTTTATCAAAGCCTTCTAATGCAGGAAGCGCTCTCAATTCTTCTACCCAATCATCTCAAATGTTGTTCATCTTCATCTTCCTTTTCCCCTCCGTGTTTAATATCTCATTTTTAAATATATTGGTTAGCGCCACATTGCCACTTCAGCATATAGATTACATCACTAAGGTGTTTGATACCTTACTAAAAACACCCAAGTGATGTAGCGATATATGTCGTAGTACTTTTTCTGTCTTTCTTTTAATTGTTTATCTCGTAGTTTGAAAGAGGTTTGTATGTCTTCTTTGACTTATTTTGAGCTACTGGAATCCCCTACCATGTATATTTTACAATTTGATACACATTTCTCACAACCCTACAATGCAAACCCAATGATTTTCAAAGTAAAATAATAGTTTCTCAAAGTTAATACTATTTTTTTGGTGTTATAGTAAGGCCAATAGTTACAATTAATTTAGTCTATTGGATCTAATGATGAGATTTAGAGTTTTGCTTACTATAACTTAAAGCCACCAACTGATATATTTACACTAAAGGTGTTCCCTATTAGAATTGGGGTGGTTTATTCTGACACCATTTAGAACGTGGATGAAAAATATTGAAGTTTGAGTGCATGCATTGAAATTTTACGATGGCATTATTTCTTCTTTTGAAAAACCATATGGTAGGGAATCATTACACCACCATAAAAAAGCATGGCCTCGGGACCTAGGAAAGAGGAAAAAATTTCATAGTGTCTCTTGCTTTCCCGAGATTTGTAATGTAATTACTTGTATAAATCTAATTATCAACAGCAATATAACACCAATGAACACAATATTTCAGATAAATGATCTCAATGTGCAAGAAGAATAGCTTAGCCACTTCGAGGGGGCAACCTCCAAACAAGAAAATAAGACTCAAATGATGAATATGATGATCAACTACCACCTACTAACCCCTATATATATTATTCCTATGCTATGGCCAACACCAAGGCCGACCCACTAATGATAATATAACATATATGAAAGAGATACATAATGATAAGAAGTTATGATAGCCACAAGTCAACTATATACATCCAATATAAGATCTATAATTAAGGGCGTAGCATGCCCTCCCCTTTGAAACAAACTTGTCTCCAATGTTGAGAAGATATAGATGTTGTTGTAGGAAATTTGCATCCTCCCAAGTTGCATCTTCATTGTCTAGATTTTTCCACTTGATCAAATACTCAGTGATGACCCTTGTCCTCAATCACTTAGTGCGTGTCTGAAGGATGCATTCTAGTTCCAGGATGATTCTTCCTCTTCATCAATCTCGGGTAACATAGTTTGGGTTGATATTTTCTATCCAATTACCTTCTTTAGGCAAGATACATGGAAGACTAGATGAATTCGAGTAGCGAGGAAGTTCCAGTTTGTATGCTACATTTCCAATCTTCTGTAACACTTGATAAGGACCATAATACTTAGGTGAAAGCTTTTTATCCTTTTTCTGTTATTTTAAGGACATTTTCTTATATGGTTGTAAATGCACAAAAACCCAATCACCGAATTCAAAATGTCTTTCACTGCGATGTTGGTCTGCCTGCTGCTTCATGTGGTTTTGTGACATGACCAAATTCTCCCTAAGACTAGAAAGAACCTCTTGTTGGTGTTGAATATGTTCTTCAACTACTTGAACCTTTGGCTGGACTCTCAAAGATGAAGTGATAGATGGTGGATGGTACCCATATAATGCCAAGAAAGGAGACATTTTAGATGAAGTATGAAAGGAGGTGTTATACCACCATTCTACCAGCGATAACCATTGGACCCATCTCGCTTGCTTATCTGATGTAAAACAACAAAGATATCCCTCCAAGCACTTGTTTACCACCTTTGTTTTCCCATCAAACTGGGGATGATAAGAGGAACTACGAGCTAGTTGTGTGCCCAAGCATGAGAAAAGTCAGTCAAAAATTACTATTAAAGATAGGGTCTCGATCACTTACTATAATCATTGGTGTCCCATGTAGCTTCCGAATTGTATCCTTGAAGGTCGTTGCTACTGTACTCACAACAAATGGATGAGATAAAGCACAAAATTGGGCATATTTGGTGAGTTTGTCCACCACCACCATGATTACATTTTTACTTTCTGATTTAGCAAATCCCGTGATGAAGTCCATGGACACCTCTTCCCACCTCTCGGATAGGAATAGATAGAGGTTGTAAAAGACTGGGGATTTAATTTTTCACCCTTATTTTGTTGAAAAACCATGCATTCTGACATAAAATTTTGGACATATCCTTTTATCCCTTCCCATAAAAAATCATGTTTGATTCGATGATAAGTATTTAAGAAGCTTAATGACCCTCTACTGGAGAAGCATGGAGCTCACATAGAACCTTATTTTTAAGGATTGAATTCTTACATAGATATAATCTATCTTTATACCATAAAACATATCCTTTCCATAAAATTTTTCGACATGCTTGGATCTTTTCGGAGATTCTAAATGAGATTTTGTGTACTTGGGTCATTTTTCCATTCAGACCTTGCATCCTCTATGCAATCCTCCTCTGTAATATAGATATGGCACACAACAATACTTGGGTACATTCATCCTTTCGAGATAAAGCATCAACAACTACATTCTCTTTCCCTTTCTTGTATATTATCTCAAAATCATACCCCAACATTTTTAGACCCATTTCTATTGTTCTTCGATGATAAACGTTGCTCTAAGAATTATTTCGGACTATCGTAATCTGTCTTTACTTTGAAATGTCACCCCATTATATATGGTCCCCATTGCTTCACCGCATCAAGTATTGTTAACATTTCCTTCTCATAAACTGGTTTAGAGAAATTCTTACCTTTGAATTGGTGGCTCTTGAAGGAAATGGCATCACCCTTTTTGCATGAGTACTTCCCCCATACCATACCCTGAAGCATCACATTCAACAATGAATGTTTTTGAAAAATATGAGGTGGATAGAACTAGAGTGGTGTACATGGCCTCCTTCAACTTCTCAAAGGCCATAATAGCTTGCTCATTCCAATGGAAAGAGTCCTTCTTCAATAAAGTTGTGAGTGGTGTTGTGATGCTGCCATAATTCCTTACAAATCTACGATAATAACCTGTAAGCCCCAAAAATCCTCAGAGATTTTTTAGGGTTTTGGGAACCTTCCATTCAAGCATGGATTTTATCTTGTTAGGATCCACTTTAACACCTTTATAAGAGAAAATATGACCCAGATATTCAACCTCCTTTACACCAAAAGAACACTTAGAAGGCTTTACATAAAGTTGATGTTGTTTAAGAGTTTCCAACACCTTATTTACATGATGCAGGTGTTCCTCCCATGTTTTGTTATAGATTAATATATCATCAAAGAACACTAAAACAAACTTTCAAAGAAATGGCTTAAAGATGGAATTCATCAAGCTTTGAAATGTAGAGGGTGCATTTGTTAGTCCAAAAGGCATTACCAAGAACTCATAGTGTCCTTCATGTGTTTTGAAGGCGTTTTATGAATATCTTCATCCCTGATTCTAATATGATGATATCCAGAACAAAGATCAAGTTTTGTAAAGTAAACAACACCATGTAACTCATCTAGAAAATCATCAATTACAGGAATAGGAAACTTATCTTTAACTGTGTACTTATTGAGTTCCCTGTAATCTAGACACATGCGCCAATTGTCATCTTTTTCCATACCATCACTACAGGAGAAGATTAAACACTTTGACTATGAATAATAAGTCTTGCTTCTAACATCTCTTGAACTATCTTCTCAATCTCACTCTTTTGCATATAGGGGTACCTATAAGGTCTGATGTTGGGTGGTTGACTCCCTGGTACTAGTTGGATGGCATGGTCATGGTCTCTTTTTGGAGGTAGGCCCTTAGGCATTTCTCCAAACACCATTGAGTGCTCATCTATAACTACTTACATATCTGTGGGTATAAATGTATTGGAATGATGTGCTTCCAATGAAAATAGTTGTGCCACAAACCCTTCTACACCCTTTCTAAGAAATTTTTGCATTTGATGAGAACTTACCATCTGTGGGGAATTTGCTCTTAGTCCTTTTAGTTTAAAAGTCCTCCCTTCTGACTGAAATTACATGAACAACTCTTGGAAATTCATTTCAATGGTTCCTAAGGTGGTAAGCCATTGAACTCCTAACACAATGTCTGCTCCTCCCATGGAAATGGCATACATATTTCTAGTTAGCAAGTAATCTCCCATGGCGAGATTAATGTTATGGAATTTTCTTGAACAACTAATATTTTTCCCATCAATGATCATGACTTGACATTCTGGAGTTGGATAAACAAAGCGGTTCAGTTACATGCCAACTTATGATTGATGAAATTGTGAGTACTTCCGAATCAATCAACATTGTTACCCTCTATTTTTTAAGAATCCAACTACTTTGAGAGTTTGGATAGTGCTAATACTGGAAATTGCATGGCATGATATTTTTGGTTGGGGATATCCTAATTCCTCCTCTGGCTCTACCTCTTCATCTTCTTCATTTTCTTCTTCTTCAGTAGGTCCCTCAATGTAGAACAACTTCTTTTCAGGACACTTATGTCCTGGTCCAAATTTGTAATCACAATTAAAACATAACCCTTTGGCTCTCTTTTCTTCAATTTGTTGAGGTGTCATTCTTACTAGCCGAGGGAATGATGGTAGAAGGGTGCTACGATCTCTGATATTACTGACAGTTTGTTTCCTACTGGAAAGAAATTTTTCCTCTGCCCTATGTGCCATGATCATAGAGTCTGAAACCTTATGAGGATTAAAGATACGCACCTTAGTCTCAATTTGTTCTTTAAGACCCCAAGAAATAATTCATTCAAATTATCTTCAGAATATTTTCCACCCATAAGGAAAGGTTTTGGAATTGATGGATGTAATCTTTGATTGTTCCTGTTTGTCTGAGCTTTGTTAATTGACTGAAATAATTCTCTGACACACTAGAACTATAATGCAATTGCAACTCTTTGGTGAATATTGTCCATGTAACATTGAGGCCACTCTTTTTCCTTTGAGCACATAACCATCGATACCAAATGAATTGGTTAGGTTCAAGATACAACAATGTCATGGTAACCTTTTGTCCCGATGGAATTTGATGAAGATCAAAGAAATTCTCCATCTGGTTAATCCAATTGAGTGGATCCTTTCCATCAAACTTACGCATTTCCACTTTTGGAATCATGTTATGGTATTGCAGAGTGTTTGTATTTGAATTGGTCATGTTTACAGATCCACCTTGGCTAGTTTATCTATTACTTTGACCTAAAGATCCACCCTAGTTAATATGAGTATGATTGAGTTGTGGCTGATTAGGAAGGATATGATGACCCATGATATTGTAACTAAATTGGTTAATGAAATCCTCCAATCGTTGTCCAATATTTTCTACATATTCTTTGTTGGCCACTCTACCCTCGAGGTTTCACAACTCTAACTCAACATAGCTGACCTTATGAAAAGTTGAAGTAAACCCTAACCCTGAGGACTATGTAGTTACCCCTTATGACTCTAACTACTCAACTATTATCTCATCCTTATCATGTGTTTTACCCAGAGTGATGGGATTCTTTTTTCCTCTTGTCGAAGGCCCAACCATGATGCCCCAAAATGGTAAGATTTAAGGATCAAGGTTGAAATTTAGGGTTTGGGATTTCAATAGGAATTCGGCCAAATTTTATAAAACTAAAAGAATGAACTCAAACTAATTTTTAATCTTATTTCTGGAAATGTAAATAACTCTGAAAAATTCCACAAATTGTACCCTAGGTAGCCGAATTATTAAAAAAAACATAAACCACTATATAACTTTTGCAAAAAGTTTAAAAATTCTTAAAATTTTGAGGAAGCTTACTTGACTAGTTTTGTCACTCCAAAAAAAAAAATTTGTAGAAAAATTCGCTACCAATTTTGAGATATGGATGAACCTTCACAATTAGGGTTTGACGCAGTGCTGGCCGAGTTCAAGCTCTGATACCACTTGTAATGTAATTACTTGTATAAATCTGATTATCAGCAGAAATATAACACCAATGAACACAATATTTTAGATAAATGATCTCAATGTGCAAGAAGAATAGCTTAGCCACTTTGAGGGGGCAACCTCCAAACCAGACAATAAGACTCAAATGAATATGATGATCAACTACTACCTACTAACCCCTATATATACTATTCCTATGCTATGGCCAACACCAAGGCCAACCCACTAATGAAAATATAACATATATGAAAGAGATACATAATGATAAGAAGTTATGATAGCCACAAGTCGGCTATATACATCCAATATAAGATATATGATTAAGTGCGCATAACAAGATCTCTCGAATATATTAATATTGTGCACCCAGAAAGTAAGGCCAACCTGTCTAAAATTGTGCATTGCCCATGATTCAGGTGCTTTATGATGTCTTTCACGTGGATTTTTATTGGGAATGAAGTGTTAAAGAAGGCTCGTGCTTCAGGTGCTTTATGATATCTTCCTTGTCAACCATGATGGTCATATTTTAAAATTGGCACATGGTGGTAAATTTTGTGGTGATTGAATGCTTAAGGGAAAGGGGCTAGCATTTGGACTTGCATATAAGGAATTGAGAGCAGTGTAGTGATTAATCACGACATTAGAAATGATTTTAATAACGTCCTCTATATTTACGCCGAAGGCGTGCACAATCAAATTGTTAGTGATGGAGGCTAGCCAATAGTAACACATATTAGAAAATCAATGGCACAAATTTAGGTGTCGTGCATGTGTTGACATTTGTCTGTGGAAACTTGTCGGCAAGAGTGTGTTATCTCCACTTTTGACATGCCATACCATAGGAGAATAGTCGCACCACCATTAATTCGTCGCCGTAATGTCGGCATAGTCTTCTTCTTTGTGAATTTTTTTAACATGTTGATGCTCATGACATAAAAATCAAATTTATTTTGGTGAATGTGTCTTTACCGTATCATCATAGCTCTAACTTATTGCATAACTCAGATTTATTGCATTTATTTATTAGTTGACAAACTAACTTGTATTAATGTGGAAATATATACTCATTGTAGTGTTCTTTTTTATTTGTTTTATGTGGTTCTGTTGAATTTATATATATATATATATATATATATATATATATATGTATGTATGTGTGTGTACATACATACATACATACATATATATATATATATATATATATATATATATATATATATATATATATATATATATATATATATATGTATATGTATGTATGTATATATATGTATATATGTATATGTGTTACATATATAACACATATGTGTGTGTGTGTGTGTGTGTGTGTGTGTGTGTGTGTGTGTGTGTGTGTGTATGTGTGATTTAAAATTAATTATTTAATTCTTGAAATGATATTTTTTAAAATATAATTTTTCAATTATAATTATGTTGATATATTAGTATATAATATTAAATTAAATATTTTGATTAAAATTTTATGAAAACAATTTCTATTACATTTTATCATGCATAGTCATCAAATTTAATAATTAATTTCAACCATTCACACTTCAACGATTATTCATCTCATGGAAACATTAAAAGAAACATGTATTCAGATTTAATTTATTAAAATGAATATTTTAAATTGTAATGTATATATTGTGGGCAGTAATCTTTCCACGCTTCGTATTCCCAACTGGAAGATCATCGAATCATGGAAGATTCAAGGATAGATGTCGATGCACTATTACACACAACTATATAGTTTTGTATTTATTTTGTTTATTTTCCCAATATTTCAACCCACAATAAAAATTATATATTTTCAATGATTACAAGTTTGTTACAAATCTAAAATAAGGTGCTTTGACATTATTTTAACGTTTTTATAAAAACGATTTATATAGTTTCGCATTCATTTGTATTTATGTTGATTGTGCATTCCCAAGAACAAAAGCTTGAGCTTTAACGCTTCAAAATTGCTTGTCTTTCTTAGATTCCAATCTTTCACAATAGGAATTTCATAGCTTCACTAATTCACCCAATTCCTTTGTAAAAAGTGAACAATTCTACCTCCACAACCTTAATATGAATAAAGTGTCGAACCATCTAGCTTCCCATTCCATTGCACAAAGAACCAAATGGGTCGGTTTAGGGATCTTAATAATGATTAGTTGTAATACAAAATTATTATGTGTAAAAACTAAAATCTCATGCTTACATCTAATTTTTGGATTAATGTTGGCCTTGTAAATGGTGTCATAGGATCAATCTTCAAAACTATGTATGAAACTTCTAGGGCCTCCTAATTTACCAATTTTTATTTTCCTCAAATTTAATACATATATCGGGTCATCATGGGATCTAAACAAGTAGTCACATATTTTGTTGGTGCCACTTTAAAATTTTTTTTTAAATAACTACCAATTTAAATGGCTTATTTTTTTACTATCAACAAGTCTAAAGGTTCTACTTTGCATAATTTTGACATCAACATTAGTCACACACGTTTACTAATTTCTTCATACTTCCTCAATTGCATAAATTTGTATTTCACCATCATTTTCTTTGGAATGGTACTCCAAAATGGATCTTTGTGCTCTACTTGAAGTGCAAAAAAAAAAAAAAAGGAATCTTACCTAAATTATCTCTTGTAATTCCCACCCTTTTAAAAAATAATTCCCTCCCCTTTAACTACAATTTGAAACTATGAACTACCACACATCATTCCATAATGGATGTGTCCCTTTCACCTTACCTTTCTTTGCCCCCGCATTCTTCATTATGTATTTCTTGCATGATTCGGTTCTTCCATTTATTACTCATCTTTGTATAGGGGTGGTGGTGGTATTTCCTTTCTTTCCTTACTCGAAACAAAACAAAATAAAACAAATTATTTCCTCCACCTATAAGTATGGATTATGCACATGTTTTCATAAAACATACTTAATGTCATAGTAAAATAGTGGTATGTGCATGATTTTTGTCTACAGTTGAGCAATTTTATTACAGCTTCAAATTCATTTCATGTTGTGAGTTTTCATAATGTACTTGCAATACATTTAAAAATGATCGATTTGTCATTTAAGTTAACCCAAGACGTAGCCAAATTGGAAAACTTTGTTATCAAGATATTTGTCATTGTTCCTTTCATAATTGTTTTTTTTTATCAATATTTTAATTCAGTTTTGGATGAATTAACAATAAGCTAAGGCAAATTACGAAAAATTGTAAAATGATAATTTAAAAGAGTTTAACCGTGGAATTGATATTTTGAGTTTCTTATCACTCTGAATCAGTTCTAAATCAAATTTTAATCAATTTATCAATTCATTTAAATTAGGAATTTGAGAATTTTAATTAGTATCCATTTTTTTAAACCATTGATACACTGGGTCAATGTTAGTTTACAGATCAAAAGATTATGTATATCATTGGATACAAAGGATGTTGGCGTGGAATACATGAACAAGGTGTGGGAACCTCTTTTGAAACATGAAAAGATGGATAGATACAACATTGGTTTTGATCCTTACGGGTACCACCTATATATGTTAATGCCATCTCTTCTTAATGTGAAGATAGATATCCTGGTTAGAACAACGACCTAGGGTCCCCTTATAGTCTCTAATAAAACCTTTCCTCCACAAACCTATTTTAGGATATTTCCATTTTAACCCTATCCCCCTCCATGACTGAACTATATCTTGTACACCCATCCCTTATTGATTGGGACCAACAATGACACATATCGATTGATTTATTTTAGAATGAAGAAGCAATTGGAGATTTCATGGGGCTACATGATGATATCCCAAGGATCATAAGAAAGGATTCACCATTAACCTCGATGCATACATGTATTTCGGGAGGAGGATGATTTCTATGGTTAGAAAAAAGAAAAAGAGGCCAAAATATCTTCTAAAAATCCTAAAAATATAAATCCAAGTCCCATAGTGAAAACCTCTTTGAGGTAGTTGCAGATAATCAATGTAAAAAATCAAAAATTGATTATATAAGTGATCATTCTATTAGTGAAAATATCATTGAGACGTTAATAGATCAAGAGCTCAATCTCCCTCCCGATCCTATGCATATGTATGGTTCTAAGTTAATGGTTAAATAAACTATTGTGTTAACATTGCCACAAAGGAATAGCCTAATATTTTCAAGTTAGGGGATCCTCTTACTCCACATGAATAGAAAAAACTTACTATGATCCTTAGAGAGGTAGTTGATGTATTTGTTTTGTCCTATGTAGATATACCATGTTTAGATCCTTCTTTAGTTATGTACAACCTATTTTTCCATGACTCAAACTAAGCTTATCAAATATAAACTTCTTAAGATGTATCCACATGTAGCTCTCTTGGTCAAAGAAGATCTTGAGAAATTAATGATAGTAGGCTTTATTAGACCCACTCATTCTTCATATTGGATCCAAAATATCATTCCCATTCACAAAAAACCAATTGGAATCAAGATCTACATAGAATTCAAGGATATAAATAAGGCATGCCCTAAAGATGATTTTCCTCTTCCTAATATTGACATGATTTTCACTTGTACAATATCACGAAATTTTATCCCTCATGGATGGATTTTATTTCTATAACCAAATCAAAATATATGAATAGGATCAACATAAAACTAATTTTACTACTCTTTGGGGTACGTTTTATTATTAGGTCATGCCTTATGGTATTAAGAATGCAGGTGCCACACATCAACGCATTCTAATTGTTATATTTCATGATATATTGCATGATATAGTAGAGGATTACATAGATGATATCCTTAGCAAGTCCAAAAGCATAACATAAAACCCGAAATTTTTTTCATCATATCTTTGATAAAATACAAGATTATAAGGTTAGATTAAAACCAAATAAGTGTGTGGTCGGTGTTATTTCAAGAAAACTATAAGGCTTGATTGTGTCTAGAATAGGAATTGAAGTGGATCTAGAAAAGGTGACCACTATTACTGAGATTCCTCCTCCCAAAAACCTTAATAAGCTTCATATATTATAAGGTAAAATTCAATCAATTCACATATTCATCTCCCAACTTGTAGATAAATATCATTCATTCACTCATCTCCTCAAAAAGGATGTTGATTTCCAATGGGGTCCTAACTTCCAACAAGCCTTTGCTAAATTGAAACAATACTTGGACAATCCAACCACATATCCAAGGTGAACCCTCTATGTTGTATATTTCCACTACTCAATTTTTTATAGGCACACTCTTAACACAATATGATGAAAAAAAAGAAAGATACATATATTATTTTAGCCACACCTTAATATCTTATGAGCTAAATTATCCACATATTGAAAAATCATGTTTGTTTCTCATCTTCATTTTCCAAAAACTTCACCATTACTTATTTAATAACAAAATCAAGCTTATCTCAAAATTTGACCCGCTTAAATATCTCTTATCTAAACCCACTCTTACTGAGAGGATGACCAACTAGATCATATTACTTAGTGAGTTTGACATCGATTATGTCAATCAAAAAGTAGTGAAAGGAAAATTTCTTGTAATCAATTGGTATAAGCACCATTACAGTACTAAGCCATTGAGTTTGGATTTTCCAGATGCATCTATGTTATATATTGAAGAATATTCTACCTAGAAAATATACTTCGATGGGTCATTCACATTTCATGGCTCGGGGGTAGGATTTATCCATGTTACCCCTACTGGTGATCTTTTCCCACAATATTTCATAATTGGGTTTCCTTGCATAAATAATATTTCCAAGTATGAAGCCCTCATTGCTAGTTTAAAAGTTTCTATCAAATGGAATATCAAATAAGTTGAGGCTATAGGTGACTCTTATCTAATCATAAAACAATTTAATGTTGGGATGAGAAAATGTCTAAGTATAAGATATGTGTGAAGGTCAAAGGATGCGCATGGCCAAGAACACAATATTTACAAAGGTTAAAACAAGTGTGAAAAGAGATGTGTAGAGGTATGAATAAGTACACATAAAGGCTTGCACACAGGAACAACAAAGTGAGGAGCTAGTCAAATTTCCAAGGTAGGATAAAAATAGGAAAAAGCACGAGGTTAACGTGATTGTCAAGGAAAGATAGAAATAAGAAAAAATATGGATAAAGAATGGATAAAATAAGATAAAGCACATGTAGGGATAATAATAGACATGAAGAATGCATGAAGGATTAAAGTATAAGATATTTATAGTGCACATGATAAAGATGGAGATTATAGAAATAAAGCTCATCGCTTATGGAGAACTAATGGTTTAGTCTATTTACAAGAAATCTTGAGTTATAAAATCATACAATCCATGTATAGGAGTGGTCTATTTCTAGATTCAAGTGGTGATGGACAAGTTCCCACCCTATATATACTTATAATTATCCATATATTAACTCATTTTGAATAGATTTCAGTCCATGTATGAGTCCTTCTTTACGCATGAGTCTATGGATGAGTGTCTAAACAACCATGTTATTAGTTGATGTAATCTATGTAATACATCATGACCATAATGAATATGAATCTCATTTTGGTTAATAATAAATTGTCTTTATGCATTTCATAGTAGTTCATATTATTCATTTGGCATATTTTCATGTTATGTTAGCCTTGAATGTAGGAAATACATCTTGGTAGTCAAACACAAGGAAGGACTTGATAGAGTTATGTGTACTTTAGGTAAGAACTTAGGCCTTTCCTAAGTGATGTTCCAGTGTTCATGACAATTTTGTGTTGAAAATAGACTTCATCGCGACATTTTGGTTCCATTGTCAGGATCTTCTTTCACTTCAACTCTCAATATGTGGCACACACATTAAATTTCGGTTATCCTTGGAGAACATTGAACGTTGGATACACAAAGGTGAAGAGGAGTTTACCCATAGATATAACACCAGTATTAATTTCAATCCATGTAAATGGGTCAAATATAACTTGTATGATGAGCTTTATGAGACATTATTCATCTTCTTTCCATGGGAATTGTATGAGTGGTTAGCAATATATGCGTAAAAAATAGGAATTAGAATGAAATGAAAGTAGATCTAAAATTAGAATATGTATCAAGCATTATTTTACTTGGATGTGTCGGGGACACACATAGTAGATCATTGGTGGGAAGATGTCTTGAGGAATTACACTTTATAATATGTGATCTCTAAGTATTCGTACCTGAAGGAAGTTTAGTTCAAGTTTCTTAGTGAGCCTAAAGGACCATATTTACGTGCACTTCCACATGCTATCAAAATCTTGATGGTTGAACTGGGACTTGAGAACTTATTGATGGTTGGATAAAACCCCACTATGCACAAGGACAAGGCAAATGATGAGGAAGGATAACATAAGGCTAGATGGAACTAGTGGATAGAGAATAAAGACTACAAAAATACATTGATGCATGAGAAATGGTTATTGAATAGGCACTTAAAAATAGAGGAATAGGGTTGAGTGGAAGTGTTGGGAACCTTGCAATAAGAAAGGGTTTGTCGAACTATGTCCCTCTAATATTTTGAAAGCATATAGAAGGAACTTCTTAGCATATGGTGAATGCAAGTCTAATGAAGAGTTTGAAAATGTTGGCGTCCATCTGGACCACTCCATACTCTTAGCTCTTGTGCTTGATACTCAAGATTCAAAATTTCATATAGAGGATCATCATAATGATGAAGACGATAAGTAAATTGGGGATCTATATCTTGGAACATAGATATAGGTAGATATGTACTCCTATCAACTCAAGAGGAATAATAGATAAAAGTAGTGTGCATGGCAGCAAATAGTGCTGCACACAATAGGATTTGATTCTTTTGTGCAACATCAAGACAAAGTGTTGGTGCATTACTCACTAGAAGTAGTCTCATAGGTGGGATATAAGGAAAAAGTGTTGGTGTGAAGTTTAGTTCTACCATAACCACACAAAAAAATCTTCCATAGGTCCGCAACGCATTGCAGCTATAGGGACCCGGGAGGCTCTATTTATCTCCTAAGTGAAGGAAATCCTATTGGAGGTTCGGGGTCAAGATCTAATCCTCCCCCAAGTGAAATTAATCCAGGAAAAGGAAACTTACCACCACAACAACCATAAATTTTCTATGAGATGTCACTCCATTGTCATAAGTATAGAGGAGTAGAAGGTGTAGTAGAGCATGTACACAAATGTGAGCTATTATAAAGAGCCAAGGGAATCACCTACATTAGATAGGAAGCCATTCATTTGCAAATACATTACAAGGTCACACACATAGCTGGTATAATAAGTATGTTCCACATTAGACAACAGTGGATTATGACACCTTATACATCACCTTCTATGTTGATTTCCACATTCCTGAGTTTGAATAGCAAATAATTAACACATTGAAATACATTAAGAAAGGACTCTTTGAAAGTCTACAAGAATACTATGCAAGGCTCAAAATATTTTTGTCATAGCTCTCTTATGATATCCCCAAAATTCATCATGCACAATAGTGTGTAGGTGGGCTAGTGACACATTTTAGGATGTTGATATCACATAAGATGTTCACAAATCCACAAGATGAACTAGAAGAAGCCTTACATGCAGAGGTGGTTAGTAGTGTGGATTTTAGAGTGGCCCCATTCATTGAAGAATAGATTGCATATATAGCCACACAATTGGGAAATTTATCCGCTAGCTCAGTGCATGACACTCAAAGTTGTAATTGGTGTAGAGATTATGAAGTGGAGGGACATATGAATAATATTTTTCTAAGTAGGAATGTGCACACTCTACTAACATCTTGTGAGATATGCCATAAGGACCATGATGTCAAAAATTACCCACTCTTCTAGTGTGCTACACATAAGAATGTACTACTCTCTTGTAAGATTTGTGACATGCATACACATGGCGATTGATTGTTATCTGATTGATCACATCCATGAGGCTATTGAATTGGGGTTGTGCTAAGCTAGCACAAAGGGGAGTTCAAAATCACACGAAGGAAAAAATAGTGGAGCTAGAAAAAATGGAAATGGAGGCTATAAGGGATGATATCATGATAGAGGTTGAGATGGTTATGGAGCTAGGTTCATTTGAGGTACTTGCTACACTTACAGATCACCTGATCACTATTATTATGAGTGCCCCAAGAACATGTCTTGCACATACTATAGAAAAGGGCACAAAGTAGAATAATGCCTAGATTTAAATGCACACGTGTGCAAGAATAAAAAGGAGAGATGTACGGTGATGATACATGTTGAGTGCACCATAAAAGGGTAGTGGAAGATAAAGGAACTATCTGTCATAAATAAGGAACCTTTAATTGTTACCACATGAACTGAAGCTTCATGTGCATGAGAGGAGGTGCATACTAAACGCTCATATCATGAGAAATTTTTTTAACCTACTAAATATCTAGACGTAGGGAAATAAAAGGAAGTGTTCGAGAAAATACAATTTTGATCAGAGAGTTACAGGGGGAGATACAATTCTTAATAGAGAAAACATGGGATATGGAGTGCATGCAACATACAAAGGTACCTAAAAAAATACGTTGATGAACTCAAGGACTTATGTCGGATGTTGAGACAATAAAACATCATATCCCTGTTAGGTGAATGATTATGGGAGAAGGTTTTGCATATGGGTAGTGAAAGGGAGTGAAAATACTCCATGTTAATATGCCACCTTAGAAACATGAATATAATAAGGAGATCACATTAGATGTAGTTATTGATAGATGATTGGTAAGTAACATCTTGATTGACAAGCGGTGCAAAGGTAAACATTCTTACCTTGGATGCATGGAATAGAATTGGGAGTCCACCACTTCAACCTTCTTCTAGTGTGTTGTATATGGAAAACAAGACCAAGGTAATGCCCATTGGAGTTTTGAAGGATGAAATCATCACTATATAATGGTAAAAATTAAAGGGTGACTTTAAAGTGATGGATTTGGTAGAGGGGGATAACTTTCATGCATTACTTGGTCATCCATGGTGTTATGTAAACAATGCAGACTTGTGCTTTAATAAGCAATATATTAGTTTTTGATAATTTGGATGAGCATGCATTGATTCCTATAGATGGTACAAGGATTACACCTATATGGAGCCCATTAGTGAGGAGGATTTGAATCGGATATATGTGCAGATTGTGCACTATCCAAAGTTTTTTGAGCCAATGTCGAGCATGGTTTTAACTCTGGGTTCTCTTGATGTCTCAAGGGGTTAAAACATAGCTCAACCTTAGTATGGTGGGGTTTCTAGGATACCCGTGATGTGTGATGGTGTTTTTGCACTTTGTGAAGAATGTAAACAAATATTCCTTTTCTTGTAAGCAAGACTGCAAATAAAAACATTTAGACAAGATGGAGTTCGTAAAATAAGTGGGCAAGTTGTCTTGTAAAATCCATTCCCCAAAAGCCCAAAGACTTCCTTTAAAAAATATTAACTCGCTTATAAATTTATTTTTTATTGATAATAATGTTGCATTACAATGTGATAAAGTGGAAAATATGACCAGATGATGTCACTTATTTAGGTGGATACATATATAAGAGAATAATAATAAGCCTAGAACTAAAGATCAGATTCTTGATCCATGTACAAGTTCTCAGAAAATTTTGATCCTATGGAACTAACTAGGTCTTCCTCCTTAGTGAAATAGGATTTGGGTTCAGAGATATAGTCCTCTATAAAGAAGTCAGATACTTCTTCTTGAGTATTGTAGAGGTATGCAAGAGTGGTGTTGGTGTCTAGCATGTTGATATGACTATTGGTATCAAACTCGGATGTGGTGCGTTAATCCTCTTGAATGTCTAATCCAACTTTATAGTTGTACTCAAAATGGGAAAGGTAATCTTGGATTATTCAAACCTCATAGTACGTAACCCAAAACTCCTCTATGGCTTCGCAGATATGCTAAGTTGATGCAAAAATTGCCTCCAGATGATTAAAGGGTGCAACCTGAATGACACAAAGTTCTAAATCATGAATCAAATCATACTGCTCCCAGTATAAAGGATGACAGACAATGGGAAAAGAGTCGATACTAGTAATAAGATGATTGTCACCTCTTAAGGCCATCTGACATCACTATGATGGGAAACATGTTAGAAGATAACAAGGACAAAAATAATTTTTTAGGAAGATTATGATAAATTTATGAAAGAAATTTTTGTAGCAGGAATCACCATGAAAAGGCCAATTGCAAGCGATTACTATGATTATTAGAAGACTTAAAAATACGGGATTAGATCACAATTAAACTATGATTTTAAAGTATTTTCGAAGTATAAATGACATAACTAAAACCTGAACAATATTACCTACTAACATTTAAAGAAACTAATGAAAACAAAACAGTTACCTTTGTGCGAAAGTGATTGAATATACAAGAAGATGAATGAGGATGGCTTGATGATAGCAACATGTGATACGACGATCAATTTGATTATTTTGATGCAGCGTAATGACAATGAAGCTCTATTGGTGGTGATTGATCTCTGGAATGCCTGTAGAAGAACACAATTTCCCTGTAAAACATGAAAATCATCCCCAAAGGAGGCTAAAAATATTTTTATATAGATCACCGACAATCGGGATAATCTGGTGATTTCGGAAAATCTGAGTTAGGATGTCAAGTGAAGTGATTTTCCTACTATTTTGGTCTTGATTTTGGAGGATTGTGAAGGAGGTTAGGATGTGAAGTGAGAGAGACTTGAACTATGACTGAGTTAGTTAGGATGAGGATGGAAGTCATTTTAGGAGGTTTATAATGTTGTCTTGGTTATAACTAGTTAAGTGTGGAGAGGTGGTTAGAGATAGGTTAGAGGTGGTTGAGCAATATTTATAGAAGGTTTCCAAACTAGCTAGTTACAACTAGTGAAGGTGTCTGAGTTAGCATGGTGAGGTGTGAGGGTGATGTGTGAGGGTATATTAACTAATTTAATTTAACTAGTTAATTAATTAGACCTAGGGATGTGGTGGTGTAAACATTAGATTAATTTAATTAAAGGGGACCAAAGGGTAACTTAATATCATGGAGTATCGTGAGTGGGTTGTTTTGATCATGAATAGGTTTAGAGATAGTGATAATGAGGGAGTGTATAATTTTAGTGTCTACATTTTCCCTATTTGTGTGGCAATGTTTGGAAAATCGTTAGACAAAAACAATGAGAAGGTTGTGTTGGTATGGGTGATTATACCATAATGCAATACTGTGAACACCAGCATGTTCTGTTTCAAAAGGTTGTCCACTAGTATGAATATTTCAACATGGTGTCTAAAGGTCCCATATAAACATTCAAAAGGTTTAAAATTGGTCAAAGATTTTGAGGGATAAAAGTGGCACACTTGGCAAAGGGAGAAAGTGGTGTGAAAATATGGCAAATTGTCAACATGAAAAGTGTCCAAAGGCAATAGTTTAGGTTAGATGCATATAAACATATGAATTCTTACCGAGGTTGTATTTTGTAAAATTGACTCCCGAACATGAAAACCAAGTGATGGGGCAAAGGGATCGTCTCCCAAAGACAAATGGTGAATCCCGATTTTTGACTAATTTCATTTGGTCAAAGATTTTGAGGGATAAAACCTTTTGAAAATATGGCACACTTGTGCAAAGGGAGAAAATGACATGGTTTTAGGAAATGCGAGGCATAAAGGATTTACCCTCCTAACTAAATTTAAGCGTTTAAAAAGTCTCCAAATTAACAACTGAAAGTAACAAGTCCATTGAAAGGAAACTAATCTAAACAAAATATACGGTTACAAGCAATTAAATACTTTATACTTAGGTTAGATGGTTTTATTATGTGTGTTAGAAATCAACTTCAATCCTAGTTGAGGAACAAATCTAGGTAAATATTATTTACGAGGTTGTATTTTGTTTAGATAATCATAACACTCCCCAACTTAGGTTAGATATACCTTTAGACTAGGGTCACCTTAGTACTTTAGTAATATGTCCAAAGGTACTTATGTCCCTCGAGTGCGTTATTCAATGTTTTCACTATGCGATTCCTAACTGGTTGTTGCAGCAATTAAGGGTACTCAAAGGTACAAGAGAGGGATGGCACAAGAGAACAGAGCTTGGCCCATGCAATTCCTAAGCAGGATCGTTGTCGGTGTACAATGAGGCATAACTAAATACTGAATTCTAAACCTCTTAAAGATTCATAAAATAAATCTAGGATCGAGTAGTTGACCGAAGCTAGAATGAAAGCAAAGAACCAAGATACAGGACTAAAGAAGGGTCCTTACCAACAACGGTGAACATAATCTAAACATTTGAACTAAACAAAAACAAAACGAAAAATGAGAAAACAAAACAAAGATAAGCTATGTATTTATAGCATTTGCAAACACCCGAGAAGGCAAGTTCAAATTGAACTCTCCTACTATTAAACAACTTCACCTTTCCAGTTGGTTTTGAATTTTCAATGCCGAAAACACAACAAGACCTCCTCGATCGGGCGGCGGCGGTCACGAGACCACCTCCCAGAGGCAGGCGGCGAAAAGGTAAGAAAAAGAAAAAAGAAAACAAAGCACGCGGAGCATACCATTGGATCGAAATGGAATTGATCTTCTAAGGCGCCAACATCTTTTGTCAACATAAGATAAGTATGTCCTTCACAAAAAATGATACAAAATAAAGTTCATAATTTTTTAAAAAAAAGTGAATTTAAGTTGTTCATAAAGATGAATGGTCTTATTTTCAAGTAATCGAAGAAATCACAACAAAATGAACCTTTTCAACAACTAATGAATTATTCATTGCAAACATGATTTCCAAAAGTCATAAGAGTACTCCTTCCTAAGACAAATCACATGTCAACATTTGCAATTCCAAGAGTGGAAGTCATTAGAGTAACAACCATGTCAAAGATGTTACATTTTCACATGACATAATCACCAGCGATTACACTAATTGCCAAATATTTCCTCCAATTAGGGGTGTGCACAAAAGCACATGCCAAAAGGGAAATTATGAATTATGTTTTACACATTAACTTGTTTCCTAACGCCTATGTGATAAGTCCACAAGAGGGATGGGTGTGAAAGTGCATGCCAAAGGGTCGATTATGACATATGTTCATGATAATGAGTAAACAATACCGAATAGATTGGTATTGCACCCTGATCCATTGAATATCATGGTTTAAAATCTTCCATGCCCATGTTTTCTTTGTGGCCCTCAGCTCCATTCTCTACCATTAAGAGCTTCTACAAATTTAGTTGTGTCTCAAAATATTTGTGTAGATTTTCAATGGCTTCACGGGCCATATTTTCCTTCTTCTACAAAGTTGGTTCAATTGGGATTTTTTTAGAGAGTCAAGAACTTTCTTATGTAGTTTTAGGATCCTTTGAAATTCATTGCAAGCAGGCATACATATTATATCAACGTCAATGTCGATAACATTAAGCATATTAATGGTATTGATATGTTGAGGATCACAATTTTCAAAAAAATTCATCGATCCAAAGCTTTCGGTAGGCTTCAATATCTTTTTCTAAACAATCGACCCCTCTTGTAAAAGGAAAGAGTATTATGATTGTATTCAGCAATGAGAGTGTTTTCATCCTCGTGTAGTTTTCATTGAGAGTTGATAATTTTTTCTGCAACATCATGCAACCGTTCGAGTTGATCTACAAAATTTTGACCACCATCGAAATCCTGATAATGAGATATAATATGTTTTATTAGATCCTTGTAGTTGGAGTCGTTCTTTTTGTTTTTATTAAAGTGAATCTTTGCATGCTTCATAGATTCCTCAATCACCCACAAATTTTCCAGATTTTCTCTAGGCCTACCTACTTGCTTCAATATTAATGTAATGTAATGATCCATAAAATTTTTATCCATGTGAAATGAATTTGTTTGATAAGTGAACAATAATTTGTCAATTCTCCCAAAACACCTATAAAGAAACTTGAATCATAACATCAACTCCGAGATAAACAAACAATGTTTGCTAAAGGAGAGAATATGTACTGATATGCAAGTAATAAACAACTTACGTGTATGTAAATTCCCCATGCTCTTTACTAGTCTACTCGTGTGAGGGCAAAATACGAGTTGGTTGCATGTTTTGAAAATAATTCACTCTTATTTATAAATTGTCTTCATGTTTTATTCCATCTTTGTGTGTTGCAGGAATGGCCATATCGTGTCTTTGTAGGAAGTGGAAAATATAGTTTGTGCTTAGCAGCAAGATGGACTTTTAGTATGGTATTAGCATTTTGGTAAAGATGGCTTCGGCCCTCACAATACATAAATCTCAAGGCCTAACTTTAGACAGTGGCAACTATTGACATTGGAGATACTAGATGGTAGGGCCTTACATTCATAACTATTTCAATAGTACAAATCCTTTAGAACCTTCGTACCTACCCATCATTTTATTTTTACAATTGCTCCAACAAATCACTTCACACATATTGCCAAGGCGCAAATTAGAAAAACAAAGACTTCTTCACCGCAAATCTCCTTACAAATTTAACGCCATATCTTCTCCCTCCACACACATTCTTCCTCCCTCCTCTTCTCCAATAATGTTCTTTTACGTTCTTCCACTATTCAATTTTTCATCTTCTTTTACACAGTTCCATTTCTTTCTCTCCGTAAACTTTACTATTTCGAACAATCGTTTCTCCCCTATTAGTGTCTCCATTGCACCTTTGCGGTGTGATTGCTAGTATATGTTTGGAATTAAAGTTACACTATTTCTAATATTTTTAATAAGATTTTTACTTTAACGAGGAAACTTGATATTGTGTCAATATTGCAAAATCAAACTAGAATATTCAAAAGCTCATACATTCTATTTTCTAGGTTTCCATCCAAATGACAAGTGCTTTATGTTAAATATGAATTCTTTTCTACCCTCAAATAATATAAATTGTTTCATGTTTTTATTGACCTAAACAGAGGTTACACCTTGTTTAAACATCACATTTATTGGAAAATCACTATAACCCAATTTTAATTAGAGTTTAACAACATATTAATTATAGGATTTGATTTATTATAAAAATCAAAATTAAAATTGAGAATAACAAAATTAATAATATTTTATTGCAAATGATAGTATATACGTAAGGGCAATCTCTATAAAAGAAATGTGTATTTGTATTTTTATTTTTCACATAATACTATTTATTTTATAGTTTTAAAATGCATAAATAAAAAAGTTATTAAAAAATAGTAAATGAAGAGTGTCCAAAATTGAAAGGTTGTCCCATATGAAGATGACATCTATCCATTTGAGAAATAGAAATGAAAAGACAATAAATAAATAAATTGCTAAATTTTGGTTAATGATATGTGCCACTTGTTTGGTTTAATATGTATCCTAATTTATTTTGGTCACAAATTAAAACCACAATATACATTAAAAAATTCATCAAATTATCTAATTTAGACAATTTACGTAAGACACACCACCAAAATTTAAGGACCAGATAATTTTTCTCAACATAACAATACCAATACAAACTTCTATGTATACTTCTCAATATATAATTGAATATAAACTAATATAGTAAATGTGTGTAACTAACTTGTCAATGGAAGAGCCTAAATATTATGTATGTTAGCACCAATCTAACATCAAAATAAACAAAAATGGAAGCCTTTAACCTATGATTCATATATCCCCTAACCTACCACTATGTTCCACACATTTATACAATAATATGTGAAAATTATGATTTCATAGTCCATTGTTGAATATTGTGATATTTTAACACAATCGTCGCCAATATTAAATATTTAAAATGACATATTTATTAACGCAATTGTAAATAATTGAATTTTAAATGTGTGTAACTAACTTTTCAATGAAAGAACCTAAATATTACATATGTTAGCACCAAACTAACATATGGATGATCGATATTGAAAGTACTATATTTCCTAATATAATAAATGTGTGTAACAAACTTATCAATGAAAGAATCTAAATATTACATATGTTAACACCAAACTAACATTGAAATCAACAAAAATGAAAACCTTCAATCAAATCCCACTAGTTAGGATATCCCAGGATCTTTCGGGTTGTAGACACCCATAATTTAGCTCCAACAATTTAAATACTTAAATTGCGTTAATTATACCCTTTCCGCAAATTGATGATATATCATCAATATCACACATTATCTCTTCTATCAACATTGATTAACTACATTACATTAGTTAATTAGCCCTTCTATCAGTAAAAGACAACAATTAATGACCTTCCATTAAATAAACCCCTTTTTACCTAAATTAATTAATTAAGTTTCCTCTTCTATTAGATCAATAAATCGTCATTTATTTGATTAAATCCTTCTTATCCTCTAAATCATACTAATTATTCTTCTAAAAAGCTTCTATAAGCTTGCTCACCTATTAATTAATCACTTTGGTTAATTAATAAATCCCCTCAAACCCCATGAGTCACTAAAGGACAAACTAAACTCTCCTAAGGTTGACTCAACCCTCTTTCAACCATGATCATCCCCAACTAACTCAACCTTGCTATTATCCCACATGTAAAGGGATGCAAAGCTTCTTTTATCCATTGGGCTATATAAGGATCCTTCCTCCTACCTTTCTACTTACACCTAAATGAGCATAGAGCCTATACTATAGCCATTTTATCATCTTAGAGCATTCTTCCATTAGAGGAGCTAGTTATCTTCATTTCTTGCATTCATCCATCTAAGTTTGAAGTCATATGGAGATATGTCAAGTGGTCTTGTAGCCATGGATTGACAAGACTCCATTCTTGAAACCTTGGGATTCAAACATATAATCACCTTTTTGATTACTAAGGATCTAAATAGGTTAATTTCATTGATTAGCATTCAATAGAGATAGAGATTAATTACTTAGCATATTATTTTGGATGTTTATTCATGTTCTAATGCAAAGATGTTGGTAGATTAGTCTTGTTTAAGCTCTAAGCATGATGGTGCATATATTTTAGTTTAGCTTTGTTTTAGGACTACTAGGTGTTAGTTCTAATTCTATTTACATAGCTAACTAATTCTTGCACACATTTGGCATGCCCGGTGGGATGAATCCTTAGTCCCTTAGCATTGTGGTTCAAATTTTGTTGTTATTTCAATTTTTGGCTAACCCTTGATATGCACATGTGTGAAATAATGTTGAATTTCTTATGATTTTTATGTTGAGTCTTTCTTAGAGATCTAATTTAGATGGGTTCTTGTCAATTTTGAGCTAACTTGCCAAAAATTTGATCTTTTTGAGATCGATTACGTCATTTTCCATGTTTTGATGTCACTTCTAGGTACATGCATACACAAAAATGATAGTGGTGCATACTGCGTCGTCCCGTCCTGATCTAGACATACACGTCCAAACTCGAGCATATGTACCAAAAGTATAATGTACATGTCCAAAGTCTAGTGTATGCATCATTTTGGCGTACATGAATTTTTGTCTTATGTGTTTTTGGCCTTTCTATCTTCTAGTGTATGCATTTAGACCCTGGCGTACATGCTTATACCCGAGCGTACCCATATGCTAGTGTTATTGCTTTGACCATTTTGTTTATGAGTGTATACATCTAAAGGCTAGCATACACAACTCACTGTCCATGTACCCATTAGCTCACTGTCAATTTCCATAGAGGCACGTACACGTCCTGAAGTAGGTGTACACACCCAGAGTTGAGCGTACACATCAGTTCAGATTTGAGATTCACTTTAAAATTTGCAAAAACATGTTTTCTGGATTTATTGACTCCTTGTAGGTTTTAATTGAAGATTAACTTCTATTTTGTAGGGTTTATTTGTATGTTTTTGCTAATTTTAATTGTTTAAAGGGTTAAATGAACATTGCATGCTTAATCATGAGATTAAAGTCATGTATGCTCTTCCCTCACACCTTCTAGGTGATCTTGGGAATAAGAAATGATTTCTATATCTTTTTTTGCTTTGAAATTTTTTTAAAAGAATGTCAAATTTGGTTAAAATGAACAAATTTTGCATTTGAATCGAGTATTTTCCATTATTGATTTCGTAGTTTGATTTTACATCGCATATGCTCTTCTCTTGCATCCTAGGATGATCTTGAGAATCAGAAACGACATTCATCCTCTTTATATGCATGGAAAACTACTAAATCCATCATGTAGGAACTTAACGCTTGTTAAATAATGAAGGATCGAGACAAAACAAAACTACTAATATAGTTTCTATGTAAGTTGCCAAATGGTGTTCAAGAAAACCACATTAAGTATAAAAGATAAAAAATACACCACAATAAAAAGACTGTATTTATAGGTTTGGATAAGTATACGCCCGTCTCGCTTAACTAAGACATAACCCCTTTGGCATAAGCCTTAAGCTACAACAATGGGGTGGTCCTAAGAACCCCAAAGTAGTCCATGCAACAGGGAACCTTGTGGGATGAAATGGGAAGTGCTTCGTACACCTACTTGACTAGTGATACACATGAGAATTAGTTTCAAAGTTATATGTATCGTGACCCTAGTGAGAGTACATGATAGATGCATTTATCACCCATTGTGCTTGAAGTGGGTAAAGTAAAGTCGGGATACTCCTTGGGAAACCTTGTAAAACTAAGCTCGCATCTAGATAACTTGTGACACCTAGTTGAGTGAGCCACCTAGGAAGCTATCTTGTCCAGGATCCAACATTGACCATTTCAAAACCAATTTGAGTTGAGAGCCATCGCAAATGGAGAACTTTCTCATAATCGAAACCTTGTTTTTCGAACAAGAGGATATTCCATTAAATTTGAAACGATGCATCATTCATCATGAAGATTGTGAAGCATTACTTTTTCTTAGTTTTTCACTCGTTGTAAGGTGAGGCAAAACTCTGCCGAAGTGAGGCCAAACTCTCTTAAACTCCAATTGATCTACTTCCTTCACTTTTTTTTGACACTTTGTTGATTAGTAGAAGAGTGACTACCCTTATGTTGTTAATTAATTGTATTCTCCACTTTTGTGTCATTTACGCTCATCCATGTTTGCGAGATGAGTTGTTAAACATCTAAAGTGTGCAGAGACATTTTCGTATCATTGGTATCCTTTTTGATCTTGATACTCATGTCAATATCGTCAACAATAGTTAGGATTGATTCATCATCTTGATTATCCTTTGAACTTTTATCTTGTTTGTATCATATCGCAACAATTTTGATACTTACGTCTTGTTTCTTACAAACTTAGCCTAATTGTCTAGATTGTAAACGTTACGCAACACGCATTCTAACAATTCGTTCGTATACTCTAGCATTAGTTTATTTTCAAACATTACCTTGATTTTGAAAATTGTCGAGTGTTACCATTTGTGTGCATTATATCAATATAATGTTGATATTAATACCTTAATTTTCCAAAAAAATTGGTTAACATATCTTAGTGGTATTGATGTGTCACTCATAATCGTAACTACCACTTTTTGAGATATAGGTTTTGATTGGATTCAAGCTCGCTTTAGTATACTTTATGTGGGGATTGTATTAACTTTTTGTTATTACTTACGCCTTGTTCATTTCTTTGAACTTGACATAAGTGGTGAAATTTTTTTAACCATATTAAACACCAACTACCATTTGAAAACAAACTTAGGGAGTATGACATTTTGATTGTTTGGTCTTAAACAAGCATTTGTGATTGATTTATCTTGTTTTGTCACTTTTGACTTATTCTTTTAAGACAATCACTTTGATGCATTGATCCTTTGAAATTCATCATTCTTTGAACTATTGACATTATTTGACATTTGTAAAACTTCTACTTAGGTTTGATCAATACCTTTTGAACAAATTCAAAACACCTTAGTGAAGTTCTCATACATCATGGCCCCCAAAACAAGACTGGGAGCTAAAAGACAAGTAATTGAAAAACAAGCATGGGAAACATCGAACAAACAAGGGTCAAATCCTTTATTGGTCATGATTTAGGGCATCTATTCTCCACAAAGAAATAAGTGGAAGAGATGGTAGATCATAGTGGTGATGAGGCAAGATCACCACGTGTGGAGTTTGACTTTGACCCCGCCCTATTAGATGAATTCCTTTTCATAAACAATATACTTGCGAGAGTGGTGGAATTAGGTGCTAGAATTCCAACAAAACATGAAACTATTCCACCCATAAATGAGGCTAATGAGGAAGAACCGCTTCTAATTAACATAGAAGACATCTTAGCACATTGACATGCTTCCATATCAAATGTAGAAAACAATAATATGGTGGGTTATAAATTACCATTCATCAAGATACCACATAGAGTAAGAATAGAACATGAAAATGTGGAACAAACCCCATTCAATGAAGATGAAGAAGAACATCATGAGGAAGAAGTCACTATACCACAAAAATTCAAAACCTTAGTCGATAATTAGCTTTACTGACATCTCATGTGCAAAAAGAAACAAACAAAAATGTACATCGAGAGAAACTTAAGGACAAAAATAGTGGACTTCACATAGGAAACCAAAAAGGAGAAACATTGAAATATAGTTACGTGTATATGCCAACTTCTCCCATAAAGGAGCAACTTATTTCACAAGAACTACAATCTATGAAATTAATGCTCAGAAGCCTTCAAGAAAGTAATGAGGTAAATAACAAAATGTATCAATACAAAGAGTTATGTCCCCTTCCATTTGATAAGGCTATGTTCCTTCAACCCTTTCCTAAGAAATTTGACATGCTAAATTTTTACAAGTATAGAGGGAAAGGTGATCCACATGATCATGTGAAATATTTTTATATGGCATGCCAAGAATTGGCCTACAATGACAATTACCTAATACAGCTCTTCCCAAAAATCCTAAGAGTTCAAGCCTTAGAATAGTTTACTCGCTTACCTCATGGATCCATTTTCACATGGCCCAAACTGGAAGAGAGGTTTTTACGACATTTCTCATACAACATGGAAAGTGTATAACCATGGAAGACTTGTGTAACACTAGATAATGTCTAAATGAAACTTTTACAAGTCTCCTACAAAGATGGCGGGGGCTAGCTAGCCGCTTCCCTTGCTCAATCCGAAAATCAACTTGTTAGCATATTTTTACCAAATCTATATCTAGACATTGCCTTTCATTTACAAATGCATTGTGTTTGAAAATTTGAAGAGGTCATTGAGAAGGGCATACACATAGAAAAATACCTCATTGCAAAAGGAACAATCAAATCATCTTCCAAGGATAATTAATCTACCAAATCAAAAAACAAGCCAAATATCTTCAACAAAAACAAGAATGTGGTAGGATATGGAATCACAGATTCCAAACATATAAGCGGTCCAAGTTGGTCAACCTTTTAAATTGACCAAAGGGCTGATCCAACCACCAGCCAAGTGTAGAACATTCACTCCTCTTAACAAGTCTTTGTCCACAATCTTGAAACAATTAGATGCAGTCCACATGGTGACTTATCCTATGACATAACCCTTTAATGACAATGCTCCTAAACCTTCATGGTACAAATAACATGAATATTGTGATTTTCATCGTGTAAAGGGACACAAGACAAACAAGTGCCTAAGACTTCACCACTACATCCAAGATCTTATTGATAATGGAGAGATAGAATTTGATGCACCAGAGAAAAATCAAACACCAAATGAAAAGATGGGGATATTCAAAGAACCATTCCCTAAACATGATAAACCAAGTGAGAAAAATTCAGATAAGGGAGATTCATCCCAAAGCTACAAAGCCACAAACTATCTATATACCAAAAGTGATAACAATAATTACGACTCACTCATTAGATGTGTTCACTCTTTTGATGAGCGTGTGAATACTATTAAGATCAAGGGAAATGATTGCGTTGAGATAACAAGGTGCGCTTGTCTTGTGATCTTAGAACCTCCTGTCTACCCTCGGGATGGTCGGTATAATATTCTAGAGCAACTTGAAAATACATCTGGTAAGATTTCAATCTTATATCTTCTCAAGATATCGAACGTACATAAGGACATCCTTTACAAAACCCTCTAGGGATTAGGAGTACCAATGGAAGTAGACCCTTCACATTTACAATCTGTGGTGGGAAACATTACACCGATTGAACACATCTCATTTAACCACATGGAAATCCCTAATGAAGATCACACACATAATCTTCCCCTGTATATAGAGGTATTTATTACCCGCTAGAAGATAAAATAGGTGCTTTGTGGACAATGGGTCGGGGTTGAATATATGCACATTGAAACTAATCAAACAGATGGGACATATAGAGGAAGACCTAGATTACCACATTATCACCATAACCACATACGACAATACAAAGTGGGAGTCAGCTAGATCAATAACACTACCAATGGAATTAGGGCCTACTTTCCATAACATGAATTTTCATGTCTTAGATTTGGAACTTCCATATAATATGCTTCTTGGTCACCCATGGATCCATGCCATGTAGGCCATACCATCAATGTTTCATCAATGTATTAAATTGAAACATGAGGGACACATTATTACCATTCAAGGTGATCTAAAACCCTTCACTCACTATAGAGCTCTCAATAGATTTACGTGTAGGGGTACATATACATGTCCCTCCGTTGATATTGTTATTCCTCTCCAGTCAGAAGCTCTTGAATCATAGGTAGATTCAAACTCCCTAAGTTATTGTGCTCATGAGGCTTCTACGTCTACTTCTCCATTTGACTCATGGGAGAAGAAAATCCTTGAGTATGATTGTGGAGAATATAATGTGCAATAGGCTCTCCTGGTTTCAAATATGTCTTTTTCACCAAAAACAAGAAGTAGACCCAACTATCGCTTTAAACGGCCTAAGGATAGACGTACTGATTGGGAAATTCTTACCTAGTGGACTACTTGTAGAAGAGAAACTGTTGGACCAACCTATAACTTGGGTCCCCGAGGACACTAAGCCTACCTGCTATGAAACCCTAGAATATGCCAAATCTAATAGAATGATGTATTCCATGCGTTACAAAGGACTCGGATGTGGAAAATTTGAGCAAGGAGCAAAAGAACCGATCCCACTTCCACATTTCAAAATAGAATGCTATGGTATTGGTATTCGGCCATATGGGTTGCATCCCATGGATCAATATGTTACCTTCTCTAAACATGAGGATAGCTCTGCTTATTCAGATAGTAATACATATTCCCAATGTAGCCAATATGAGGATCTTTCCTCCATGAACCTTTTCATGGATACTGCTATCCTTACCATAACCCCCATCGATCCTAAAGTTGACCTTGTATACCCTACCCTTGTCGATTGGGACCAACAACGTCATGTGTCATTGGACCTCTTTGAAAATGATGAGGCTATTGCAAAATTTATGGGTCTACATGATGATATGATTCCTATTGGAGATCATAAGAAGGTTTCTTCATTGACTTAGATACTTGCACAGAGCTTCATGGTCAATCAAATTTAAGAAAAAAAAGGGAAAATTTTCCAAAGAAAAGCCTCAACAAAAATGTACATCCAGGTCACAAAGTGAAAACATCTTTGAGGCATTGGCTGACCAACAAGTAAAAAAATCAATGGACAAAGGAAGTGACCACACTGACGGTGAAAATCTCATAGAGACGCCCTTGGAAGAAGATCTCAACCTTCCTCCCGATCCTACATGTATAGAGGATATGTCAAAAATTCTTGTAGAGGAAACTATTGATGTGAATATTGGAACAAAAGAAGACCCAAAGATAGTCAATCTGGGAGCTTTGCTTTCAGACAAGAATAGAACACATCCACCTTGCTTCTCATAGAATTTTTGGATATATTCTCATGGTCTTATAAAGATATGTCGGGCTTAGATCCAACTTTGGTGGTGCATAACTTAGTAGTGCATCTAGACGCAAAGCCTATTAAACATAAGCTAAGGAAAATGCATCCATGAGTGGCCCTTCTAGTTAAAGAGGAGTTAGAGAGAGTGTTAACAATAGGGTTCATCAGACCCATTGACTACCCTGAGGGGATATCAAGCGTCAGTTCCAATACAAAATAATCTGTTGGAATAAAAATTTACATGGACTTTCGAGACATCAACAAGACATGCCCAAAAGATGATTTACTTTGCCTAATATCAACATGATTTTTGATTCTACTCATGGGATGTGAAATGATATCTCTTATGGATGGCTTTTCAGGATACAACCAAATCAACATAGCATAAGAAGATCAGCATAAGATGACCTTTAAAACCCCTTGGGAGACATTTGTTATCGGTAATGCCCTTGGCCTCAAAAATGACGGTGCAACTTATCAAAGGGCAATGACAGTGATATTTCACAATATGCTTCATGACATCATGGAGGACTATGTAGATGATATCTAGGGAAATAAAAGACAAGAGAAGACCACCCTGAAGTGTTGTGGTGCATCTTTGAATGGTTGTGGGAGTATAAGGTCGATTGAATCCAAAAAAATGTGTGTTTGGGGTGTTATCAGGGAAGCTACTAGGATTTATTGTATCAAGGAGAGGGATTGAGGTGGACCCAACCAAAGTCACTTCCATTACTGAAATGCCTCCTCCTAATAATATCAAACAGCTATGTAGCCTACAAGGGAAGATACAAGCCATTCACCGCTTCATTTCATAACTTGCTGACAAATGTCATTCATTCACCCATCTGCTTAAGAAAGATGTTGACTTCATTTGGGGACCAGAGCAACAAGAGGCCTTCGCCTTGCTTAAACAATACTTGTCCAATCCACCTTTCATCATGCCTCCAACTCCTAGGTGAGCCACTTTTTCTATACATATATGCTACCCAATTTGTTTTTGGTGCATTACTTGCTCAAGACAAGATAAGTCAAAAAAAAAAAATAGTGTATTATCTCTATCATACTTTAATCTCCTATGAGCTCAACTATCCTCAAATTGAAAAATCTTGTCTGGTTGTCATTTTTACCTTCCAAAACTTCATCATTACCTATTGAATAATAAAACCAAGCTTATATCTAAATTTGACCCACTCAAGTACTGTTGTAAAAACCTACCCTTATGGGTAGAATGGCTAATTGGATCATTCGCTTAGTGAATTTGATATTGAGTACGTACACTAGAAGTTAGTTAAAAGAAAAGTGTTTTCCAACCAATTAGCAGAAGCACCTTTACCTAGAACAGAGCTTGTGAGTCTGGATCTACCTGACACATCGCTAATGTATATTGAAGAATATGTTATGTGGCAAGTACATTTTGATGGATCGTTTACTTTCCATGGTTCGAGGGCAAGTGTAGTGCTAATCACTCCTTTAGGAGACCCCATACCACAAGATTTTTGTCTTGGATTTCCTTGCACAAATAACATTGTAGAATATGAGGCACTCATCGTTGGAATGAAGTTGGCTATAAAATGGAATATCCACCACCTTAAGGTCATTGGCGACTCATAACTGATTATCAAGAAATTCAATGATGAGTACAAGGTCAAGGATGAAAAAATCATCCCATATAGAAAGTTGGTAGAAAATCTAAAAGAATATTTTGTGTGCATCACCTTTGAACAAATTCCAAGGGCACAAAACGATCTGTAGATGCAATGACAACAGTGGGTTCTATGTTGTGGATTCCACCAGAAACCAATGATAGGCCATTTTTGTTGAAAATCTACATCATCCTGCATACGACATGTTGGATTATTGCTTGGCATGTGAAGTTGTTGGTCCCCACTCCCCATGGTATGCCCATATTTTTAACTACCTCCAAAGTGGTACCTTTCCTCATGACATTACCCATTCCAAAAACAAATCCTTATCCGCCAAATATCCGTTACACCCTCCTAGGAGGCATGCTTTATCATCGTGGCTACGATGGGAATTTGTTGCATTATCTAGATGTAGCAGAGTTAGTCCAAGCGGTCAAGGAGGTACATGAAGGAGTATGTGGCACCCATACAATGGAATGGTATTAGCAAAGAAGTTGTTAATGGTAGGATATTACTGGCCTACTATGGAGATAGATTGCTATAGCCATGTAAGAAAATTTGTTCTATGTCAAAAGTATAGAAATTTCATTCATGCACTATCACAACCTTTATAGCCAATAACAACACCATGGCCATTCTCTAAATGGGGATTAGACTTAATAGAGAAGCTCACCCCTACCTCATCTGATGTTCATACCCACATCATCATGGCCATAGAATACTTCACTAAGTGAGTGGAGGTCATTCCATTGACATATGTTACATGTGCTCAGATATCAAAGTTCATCATGAATCACCTTATTTTCCGGTATGACATTTAAGTGACATTATTATGATAATGAAAGTCATTCAATAATAAGACGGTTAAGGATCTCTATCATCGCTTTTCAATAATATTACTGTGGTCTATGCCATATTACCCACAAGGTGATGGACAGGCAGAAGCCACTAACCAAATATTGGTTCGAATCATGGATAAGATGGTGAGTAATATAGGTCACAACTGGAATTTACAAATTCACCTATCCCTCTGGGCTTATAGGATTTCATTCACACTCCTACTAGTGTGACACCCTACTCCATAGTATTTGGAACTGAATCTATCATCCCATTAGAAATCGAGCTCCCTTCTCTAAGAATATCTCTTAGGGATTACCTAGATAAGGATGAGGATTACATAATGGCCAAAGTCTCGCAAAATTAGAGCTCCTAGATGAAATACGCATATGCGCTCTCAACCATCTCAAGGTGTATCAAAACAGAGTATCTCGGAACTACAAAAAAAGGATCATACCTCATCAGTTTGAGGTTGGAGATTTGGTAATGAAAGAGAATCAGCTTCAACACAAGGGTAGAAAGGGAGAAGAAAGGAAAGTTTGAACCTCATTGGTTATGACCTTATGTCATTGTGGCCAAATATGGGTTAGGAGCATACAAACTTTCCCATCCAAATGGAGATGAGATCCATAAACCCATGAATTCCATGCATCTCAAGTGGTTTTATGCTTGAGTTTGACGCTAAAATAAGAAAATACCCAAAAAAGTGAAAAATCATAAAAACAAAAAAAAAAGCAAAGGAGAAAAAGAAAAAAGAGAAAACAAGTCATCCAAATGTGAAAACCACACAATTGTGGTGCTTTGGATAGGTCCCTTGGTGAAAACCAGTTTCCGATACCTTGGGAAGATTCATTGTTCCCAATCATCTTACATTTAGGGGGTACTTTTACTTATCCTAGGGCTAGTTCCGCACCTACATCCGAGATTCTTTGTGAACCTGTCTTGTCAAAGCCTTGACCGATTTGATTCTCCTCTTGTAAATTGATGAAGGGATGCCTTTGTATCTTCCCTGTCTAACATGGGGGCACCTTCACACTTTCACTTTCCTGTATATAACATGTGGCACCTGCCCTTGTATATTCCCATCTAACATTGGGACATCCATGTTTCTGGTTTCATGTACATAGCTTTGGAAAACCTTTTAAAAATAAAAAAACATTCAAAAAAAATGTTCAAAATCTCCAAAAACATTCACATAATACTTGAAAAACCCAAAACAATAGAAAAATGGAAAAACAAAAAAAGAAAATTTCATAAAACTCTCCAAAACCAACAAAAACATGCATTGGAAAATAGTACCACAAAAACATAGTTTTAGTTTACTTGCTTTGTTTCTTTGTTTGGTTTCTTGCTTTTCTTGTTTGCTTGCATGTACATTGTTTGTATAGTTTTTACTTTCTTGTACATTCGTATATTGTGTTGCTTAAACATACCACTTGAGATTGATCTTTTCTTACTTAGAATAGATTTATTTGTATGTGTGCCTATGGAGTGTGTTTTTGCATGGTTGTACATAGTTGTTTTGCTTAAAGTTGTTTTCATGTGTATATTTGGTAGATTTGTTAACATTTTCTTGTGCTTGCTTGTACATAGTTTTGTTATCACATCATCATATTTCCATCTATATCATCACATCTAACATCATATATAAATAAAATGCTAAGTTTACATCATACATGTACACTAAGCTAATCATCACATATCTTATCACCAAATGGGGGAAAGAGGGATCGAAAACATCAAAATCTATCCCCCCCTCACCAATATCATCATATCATCATGTGCAATAAATCAAAACAACATCACATATACAATAACAAATGATAGCATCTACGGATATATCATGAATCAATAAACATGTGATACATCATCAATAACATAGAGTCCATAATCATCATCATCATCATCATAAATATCAAAGGGAAAATGTCTATATGCATGTATGTCTCAAAATGTACATCATGTGCAACAAATCAAAACAACATCACATATACAATAACAAATGATAGCATCTACGGATATATCATGAATCAATAAACATGTGATACATCATCAATAACATAGAGTCCATAATCATCATCATCATCATCATCATAAATATCAAAGGGAAAATGTCTATATACATGTATGTCTCAAAATGTACATCATCTGGATACAAAACTAACCATCATGGGCCTAGATCAAAATAATCCTTCATCGCGAGGCATGACAATAATACAACATGTCAATTGATCAAAAATGGGCCTTCATAAGAGGCATACATCAGGTACATATACAAAAATACATAAGTCAAAGAGGAAGAGTCATCCATGACTCTCTCCCTCACTGGACTACCTGCTTGGGGTAGTGAGGTGGCATTTGTTGTTGTTGATAAGAAGGTCCTATCATTGTACTTTGCTGAACAATTGGTTGTTGTACTGAGTGAACAGATCTAGATATCATATGGGATCTAGTCCCCAACTTACAAACAACAATCTGCTCAAAAGGCACAATCCTATGACCTCTGGAACTTCCTTGAGGTAAGTTGCCTTATAATATGTAGCTTCTCCACTAGCTCTCATGATACTGAACAACATATATGTCTCTCCAACTATTGTGGTTTCATATATAACATCATCATACTCTCTTATAACTCGGGCTACATCAACTTGTGTCTATGTCAATAAAGTAACTTATCTATCCCTATCTGCAGTAATAGTGAGGACTGGGCTGTGCCTATTATAGTACACTTATGACCGAGACATCCGGGCCGCCATTTTTGTATTCTTTGGAACCATGTGGCACCATCTCCTCCCTAGCCAACTGTGCCATGGCCTTGTCCGCTCAGCTATTAGTGTTTGTACCTAGACCCTAGCCTCATCCCGCTCAGTTGTTAGTGTCTATACTAGGCCATGGCCTGGCCTAGTCCTCTCTCTCTTTGTAACATGTAGCTAGACAACTATGACCTGCTTTATAGTTTGTAGTTGTAATTGAAGCATAAATATCTTTCATCCATCTCTACTTACCTCTCCAATCTCCTCCACCTTTCCTCTCCACCTCCACCATCCCTTGGGGGCTAGGAAGTGGTCCCTAATGTGGAAATCCTCCCGTAGGAGGAGGACCGTGGCGCTCTTTGAAGTTTGTACTACTTTGTTGTAGTGGGACATCTAATCCTACAACCATGCCCACTCGAGGCATCTCAATCTATCATACCCAGGACTGCTGCTTCTATACTTGATGTTATAAAAGTGGAGGACCATGTCCCCACCACCAACCTATCATTTTCCCCCTCATCATCATCATCCTCCTCCTCCTCCCCATCATCGTCATCCTCATGCTCACCCTCTATAGGTGACCTAACTCCTGTGGCCCATGCTGCCTGTGGAATCATAAGATGATGTGGTATCATTGTCAAATGCCAAGGAGAATATTGAATAAGTGGTCTCGGCATCTCTAATGTGCCTTAATGGAAGCCACCACTTGGAAACATTTGATCAAAACTAGTCCAAGTACTAGTGGTGAATCTAGGGCCCCATGTTGAATCTCTCAATAGCCCTGTGGGCATACCACATATCTGGGACGGGAACATCCTGAACACCCCCAAACTATTGAGCACATCATTCCACATGATAATACTCTATAATATATCCCCTGCTACCTATCAAGAAGTGCTCTACCATCACTACATTGAGCTCATCAGCATCCTCAGCCCACTGATAATAGTGGTAAGGCCTCCACACTATCATCTATTGTGTAAGATCATCAAACTCTCACTTGTATCACCCGTGTGTCCTCAAATGTCTCCACCACTGCCGAGACCCATCCCATAATAGATGGCTCCTTTAGATCTCGAGCGTAACTCACCTATAGGGCGAGCAATAGCTATGTGGTCCCATGACCAGATCTGTAACAAAAGTGATGGGCCTATGATCTTCTGACCATGGTAGGTAATATGATGAAAATATAGGTACAAGTGAGATAACATACACTATCCCCAATAATATCTCTCACCTCGTAGTAAACTTGTTATAACTCCAATGAGGCTAAGTGGAAAGGTAGAACTTGTCTTGTCAGGGATAAGAATGCCACTAACAAGCACCATCAAATATACAATAATGCGATGAAAATGTGGCTCTGCAATGCAACGGTTCAAATAAACTACCATCCCTCGATGAGGTATGTCTAAGAAACTAAACACCTCAATGAGACACTCTACAATATCCTCATCATCAGTATTATACTCGACTAACTAGCCAACAATGGGAACATGGAATATACACCAGACATCCTCAAGTGTAACAGTTACCTCCCTTGTCGAGATTCGAAAGAACTGACTCTCTGAGTGCCATCTCTCGGCCAAAGCTATAAGGAGACCATGGTCTAAGGTGATCATAGGCATCTGTGCCGCATAAGACAATCCAATCATATCTAACAAGATCGCCAACATCGCCGATGATGCGGATGAAATCCGGCCTCTATGGTGGCTAGTCGGTTGTGTCGTTCCCGCATCCGAAGAGATGGTAAATGATCTTCTACAAAAGGAAAATACACATGTTATGAATTTCTTCAATTCTAATTATTTTTATTTTCTTCTATCTAACTAATTTTTCATCTAAAATTTCCTCTTTTCATTCACTAACAATTCTTCTACAAATTTGACAAGTTGGGAATTTTTCCCTTCTTCGGTGCATACGCTCTCCTTTGGGCATGTACGCACCTCCTTGGGTGAATACATGCTTTCTGTATATGCGCCTTTTAGTGGCGCATACACATCCTTATGCGTGTGTGCATGTGTACCCTACCTAGTCAACTAACACTCGTGCATATGCAGCCCTTTTACCGCATACGCGCCCTCTTTCACGTGTGTGCTCACCTAAGGATGCATACGTGTGTGCGCACATGTCAATTTTGTATGTACGCCTACACATACAACATTTTTTTGGTGTGTACACTTACCTTTGGTGGCATACGCGCCCAAGGCTGCGCGTACACATTTTACCCTAGCTAGTAATATTAATAAATGTGTAATAAATGCAAAATAAGGACAAAGCAAGGTCGGGAACTCACAAATGGTCCATTGTCATCATATCGGACATACTCCCTAGATGGTATCAATGTGTCTATGGTGACTCTGAACCCTGGCCATCTCACTCATTGCTCGTGGTGACTCACGGTAAGATTTTCGATAAGGATGGGCAAAAAATGAGCTGAATGGTTTTACCCCACCCTCGTGCGGGGTATATCTAACTGTTTTAACCCACCGCGATGCCCTAGGGGTGTATTTTGACCATTGTTGTTTTTCTAACACTTCTTCTATCCACCGTAATGATTATTTTTATTAAATAATCATTTTAACCTAATTTTCACCATGTTGGGGCATTTTTTTGCTACCTAGTGCAGTTTTTCTTCTCCCTAAGGAAATTTTATCGCTTTCGGGTGATCCTACTTTCCTATTCCTTCTATAAACATCAAAAACCCATAAAAATCACAATTTTTGTTATTAATGCTAAAAGGAAAAGGCAAGGTTAGGGCACTCACGTATGGTTCATCGTCATCATATCAAACATACTCTCGGAGGGTATCATCGGCAGTCTGTGGTGACTCTAAACCTAACCATCTCATTCACTTTGCTTGCGGTAACTCACTGTAAGATTTCTATAAGGATGGGAAACAAATGAGCTAAATGGTTTTACCCCCCCCTTGTGCAGGGGTATATCTAAATTTTTAACCCACCATGATGCCCTAAGGCATATTTTGACCACCTTTTTTTTTTTTCTAACACTTCTTCTATCCGCCGTAATTATATTTTTTATTAAATAATCATTTTTACTTAATTTTCACCATGCTTTAGGGCATTATTTTGCTACCTAGCATCATTTTCTTCTCCCCGAGACAATTTTCTCACTTTCGGGTGATCTCCTACTTTCCTATTCCTTCTATAAACATCAAAATTCCAAAAAATCGCAAAAATTCAAAATTTTCCAAAAAAATCAAGAAAATGGAAAAATCCTAAACATTTAAAAGTTTTTCTCGAAAAAAAATCGTAAAAATTAATTTTTTTTGCAAAAATTGGTGATAGGCCCATAGCGGTTGAAACTCATAGCTTATGCATGGTATTCATTCCATATCTTCTTTGGTATTTTCATGTGTTCACAAATTTAATAACTCATGGATCATCAGATTTACAACCATTTACAAAGCTAACATGCTTGCTTCGTCGGTATTCTAGGGCACATCGAGTTGCTCTGATGTTGTTTCGTTGCGCACAAAGCTTTATCATCGAAAAATATGTTTTTATCCCTTTCCCTCACATGTATCCTTGCAAGGGCATCATTTTTCACCCTTTTCATCAATCACGAACATTTTGGTATTTTGACTTGATAACAAAATGTTTGTGCAACAATTCTGATCGTTATTGGTTTGAATATGTGTGTTTGTACTTGTTTCCCAGTTAAATGAGCTTGTTTCCTTCTCGTATTGTATTTGCTTTTGGTATGTTGCATTGAGTTGGTGTTTTCAGTAATGGACAACTATTCATATTAGGGATTTTCATGTCATTCTAATTTTTTCGTATGCTTACATTTTTAATAAGGACCAATGATGTAGATCATTGGCAATATGATGATATGAAAGTTGTTTTACCTTTGGATGCAAGACTAGTTCTTCCTTGGCATTTTCCTCTCTTTCTTCTCGATTATTCCCCTATCAACACTATTCTTCTAATTCACTTGGGGCATTGCCCCTACCCATTCTTTTATCCATTTTTCTCACCATTTTTTTATCATCGATCACCTTCTTTCATTACCCCATCGACACTCGAGGGCATCTCTCACTTCTACTAATTTTTCTTCCACCCCTTCAAAATGTTAATTTTCTACTATCTTTGAAGTGGCGTCGCTTACACCACCCCAAAGAGGTGAAAATGTAGACACCCATAATTTAGCTGAAAATTTAAATACTTAAATTCTTCTAATCATACCATTTTCGTAAATTGATGACATATCGTCAATATCGCACATTTTCTCTTCTATCGTCGTTAATTAACTACATTACACTAGTTAATTGGCCCTTCTATCCAACAAAGATGACAATTAATGACCTTTCGTTAATTAAACCCCTTTTTACCTAAATTAATTAATTATTCTTAATTAATTAAGTTTCCTCTTCTATTAGATCAATAAATCATCATTTATTTGATTAAATCCTTCTTATCCTCTAAATCATACTAATTATTCTTCTAAAAGCTTCTATAAGCTTGCTCACCTATTAATTAATCACTTTGGATAATTAATAAATCCCCTCAAACCCCATGAGTCACTAAAGGACAAACTAAACTCTCATAAGGTTGACTCAACCCTCTTTCAACCATGATCATCCCCAACTAACTCAACCTTGCTATTATCCCACATGTAAAGGGATGCAAAGCTTCTTTTATCCATTGGGCTATATAAGAGCCTTCCTCCTACCTTTCTACTTACACCTAAATGAGCATAGAGCCTATACTATATTCATTTTATCATCTTAGAGCATTCTTCCATTAGAGGAGCTAGTTATCTTCATTTCTTGCATTCATCCATCCAATTTTGAAGTCATATGGAGATATGTCAAGTGGTCTTGTAGCCATGGATTGACAAGACTCCATTCTTGAAACCTTGGGATTCAAACATACAATCAACCTTTTTTATTGCTAAGGATCTAAATAGGTTCATTTCATTTATTAGCATTCAATAGAGATAGAGATTAATTGCTTAGCATATTAGTTTGGATGTTTATTCATGTTCTAATGCAAAGATGTTGGTAGATTAGTCTTGTTTAAGCTCTAAGCATGATGGTGCATAGATTTTAGTTTAGCTTTGTTTTAGGACTACTAGGTGTTAGTTATAATTCTCTTTGCATAGCTAACTAATTCTTGCACACACTGGTACATAAGTACTTGGCTCTAGATGGTCGGATGATCACGATTCACCTACTTTGGGCATGTTTGCAGCTTTGCTTGATACGGTTTTTGTAATCTTCTAAGCATTTCCTAGTTTTTGTTTTCTCCTAGGCTCGACCTAGCTTGTTTGTGGTTTTGGGGCGTGCTCTCATATCGCCCACTTTTTTTTTAAGGTTATCTTGTATCTTATTGAATTAATATAATATAAGATCTCTTTTCATAAAAAAACCTTTAATCAATGATTGAGAAATCCCAAAATACCACTATGCTCTAAGAATTTCTACAATAATATGTGAAAATTATGACTTCATAGTCCAGTGTTGAACATCGTGATATTTTGATAGAGACGTTATCAATATTTAATACTTAGAATGACATATTTATTAACATAATTATCAACAATTGAGTTTTAACACATGTTGTGAATCATTCTGCAATGTTTATGATTTGTGTAAGAAGTTAAAAAATTATGTGATATTGTTTCATCTTGGTATTTTATGACTTTGTTGTACACGTTTATGGTATATTAAATGATGGGCACATGATATCTCCTTGAGAGGGAGACGATCTCCTACTTTAGTGACAAGAGGAGAGCTATTTAAGTTTAGATGCGTATACTGGTAGCGTAAACATGGTGAAATTATTGTAGACAACAACTCTAAAAATTTGTGGAGAAAAATTCATTTGTTGTAATTCAAGTGGAAAGAAAAGGGAATGTGGAAGCACTAGAAAATATTGATTGAATGAATGATTTTAATAATGTTCGGGCTTGTAAAGAGTCAGAACTTGAAAAACGAAACAAAAATATTTTGTACAAAAACTTGAGGTTTCTTTTGCAAGTGTGGGTATCTATGGATGTAAATAGTTTCAGCTATTTTCAAATTGTTTAATAAATGCCTATCAACATAATTAAAATTAGTAATCACAATGATGTGGTTGAAATGAGGATTCCAATATGAATAGAGAAGGTTTATTTCTATACTTAAGGAGAGGTTGCAAAGTGTGTAAAAGATAAAAAGAGAAGGGAAATGACGATAGATGTAGTGATGAATATAAATTAAAATAAGAAAACAAACTAAAAAACAAAGTGCTTGATCAAAGTCAAAACAATGAAACAAATTTTATAGGGAGGTGGAGTGAAGGGAAGATGGAATAAGGACAATTTTCCTCTTTCTTCCTTGTGTGAACATGTAGACTCTCTTGCATTCCAACATATCATTGGAAAGAAGAGACATGGGAGATACAAAGGTCCATGAAGGATCAAACTTACAACATACACAAAATCACTTCAATGTCATTACACACAAGCGCCCCAATGTCATTTCAATCAAATATGAGAACTATAAAAGGCCTTTTGCAGCCAAGTCTATAGAAAAAAAAAAACATATTTAAAAAATATTGAAATGTTATCTTTTCATAAAAATAAAGATAATAATCAATTTCATTTAATTGAAAATGGAATATACATATTTAATTCATGTTATCATTACCCACAAGATAGATAGACTAAGTAGAGGAATAAATCAATTAGCAAAGGTTTCCAAATGGTACATACATGATGTAACACCAAAGTGTCTTAATGTGTCAAATTAGAACATTGACAATATATGGAACATTTTAATATTGTGTTTTATTTTTAATAATTACATATTATTAAACCAAGAAAGTAGCATCTACAATCAATTTGATATACAAAGGAAAAAAGGTTGAGGTGGTGTACTCTTACACCTACTTGGGTGATTTTTTTCTGGGACCGATTTTTAGTCTTGTATATGTAATAGAAGAAAGTCTTAGCAAAGTATATACAACACCGACAACCTTGTAATGGTAATGTTTTTAGCTTTAGTTTCAAGATATCCATACAAAGATTCATCTTTTTCATACATTAGTTACTCCAACACTATTATATGGATGTGATGTTTGTGGTTTGTACTTGAGACAAACTGATTTCAATCATACATAAAGAGTTTTTATTGCCATGTTATCCAAGAATATTTGAGCCAAAAGAATGGTTCCTCACTCAATATTCTTATAGAGTTTGGGGTAGGATTATCTCTTTAATTTTCCATGTTATCACTATGTTGTATAGGCTTTGATGCGTGTTGACCTCTTTCTTTGGTTAGAATAGGTATTTGTAGATACAAAATCACGCACTTGGGTACATTTCTAGGTCCTAAAAGCATGCTATCATTTAAATGGTTCATAAGAAATAAAACTAGTAATTGACAACTCCCCTTAGCCCGTTTCTTTGTCATTTGCACTTTTATTTTCTTTATACATTTGTTACTCTTCTTGGTATTTCATTGTTTTATCTTTATATTGCTTCAAACACTAGCACCGGTTTAGACGGTAGACTAGGTGCTCCTGGGAACTCATGTCCCTCTTTATCTTTTTCTTACCCCTTTTGGACCCCTTTCGCTTCTTAATTGCATTTTATTACCTTGGGTCGGCCTTTTAGTTTTCAATTACAAAATTCAAACAAGGGAATCATATAAATACATAGTTATGTTTTCAAAATGAAGGACCAAGCACTAAGAATTACTATTACCACCTAAACTTGCATTCAAAAGGTACCTAAAGCACTTCAAAGCATCCATTCAAGGGACAAAGGACTACATACTCTGCATACACAACATAGGAAGGGGAAGTTTATTCTATTCCATCCACACATACTATTACATTACTACATTCTAGCTATTGCAACTTGTACAAGGGCATCATTTCTACACACACACACACACAAGAACTACATGGAGTATGAGATGTAGCACAACACTCAGTTGTAAGTTCACTCTTAGAGTGACCACCAGGAGTCGATCGACTCCCCATTCTACATTTTTTCTTTTTAGGTTTGATATGGTTTATGGGCTTGTGTAGGTGAGCTTCTTTTTGTAGGTTTCAAGTATCATCAGCGATCATAATGTGAATACCATACGATCAACAGGGAATAACTACGACACCCTGCGACACAGTGAAAATCAGATTTCGAGCTCCTGTATGATCACGAGGCACACAAAAGTAGTCTCCAACACCCAAGTGCCCCTGTCCAGCTACATGCATCTCGTGTATGCGGTATTATCCGCGAGGATTATAATTTACAATGGGAAATTACGACAATCTTCTTAGCCTGTTCACCACTTTACCCTACCCAAATCACTTTTAGATTACATGTAAATCAGCTAAGTCTCTTTATCCATCTCTCTTACTTAGGGTTTCATACTTTATATGTTTTATTACTTGCACCTTCTTGTATTTTATCACTTAAATATCATACATTACAGTAGTTACTCTGTAATAGGGTTTAATAATTCTATTTTTATTGAATCAATATCCACATTTGGCACTCTAATCCTCTATGCAACTTTCCAAAAAGGATGCAAATCGTGTTGGTATGTAAGAGTTATGACTCTTTTTAGAAGCTGGATATTAATATGAAAGACCCCCTCCTCTTAGATGTTCTATTAACTATCCTCAACTCACTAAACATGAAGTCAACATAGTTATCCAAGAAGATCTTTGTAAATCATATTTGAAAGTTACATGGTTTGCTCCAAAAGATCCTTTGAAACCAAAACTTCTTCATTATTTTCAATTTCATTCCCCCTTTCATGAGGATCAAATTAAAAATCATGAATATGTTGCCTTCATGCTTAAGGATTCCTTAAGCTCAGTTTCACATTTGCTCTCACCCTTTTAAGATATAATCCAATCATAGTCTCCCACAAGATGAGTTTATTTGCATTAATTGTGTTTTCTAGAGCTTGAAAGTGAAGAGAATTTTTTATTCAAATGTCACACTTATTATGAGATGTGTGGAAGATACTATTTTCTTTTTAGAGACTCTAATGGATCTTTACAAAGATTCATTCGATAATGAAAACTAGAAATGTTTAGCTTATTTTACTCGTGAGACCCTTCAACTTCAACAAAGAACACTCAAACTAAAGTCCTCAAATATAGATAATTCCATAAATATCAGTTCTTACCTTGTAATAAGCGACTTCAAAACCTCAAATGACATCATACCCAAAAACATGGTCTAGATATGTCATGCAATGTACATTTTATTAGTTTCAATACCTTTGACCCTAAGCTAGAAAATTTAATGTTTCTCATTTTATTTATCTCCTTGTCTATTGGGGATGCATTTGTCATTCCCTTTATGTATTGGATTCATGTAATACCTTCTTGTCCCATCGGCCATTCTTGACCTCTAGTGAACATTAACATCTAAATTTAACTAAATTTAATACATGTTTGACAATATAGTAGCCACATTCATAAAACTTTAAAGAAAATGATGAATATAATTCTTTCCAATAAAATACCCCTAATCATGTTAAATTCCCCTTATATGGATTTTTTTATTCAAGGGAAACTAAGATTAGAGAGAGGGGGTCAACATCAATCAACTCTTTGCAATAATATAAGGTTTTAATCTATGCATCTCAAAACAAAGAGAAACTATGTTTCCCTTCAATATGAGCGGATTTTTCACACTATTCTTCACAATTCTCTTATATCGATGCAAGACAATGTAGTGTAATGATATCGACCCCAAACAACACCCACAAAATAGTTCCCTCATTCTCGTTACACCGATCACTCGCATTCACCGACCATCGGTAAAATCAGCTCGAAGGGAACAATTCCCTCATTTCGTAGTTCCCCGATTGTTCACATCTCCGCACAAGGGAACAAATCGATTAAAGTGGATTTTGAAGGCCCCGTGAGGAATGTTCCCTTGTTCCCGATTCACCAACAAGCATGATCGACCCCAGAAATGCCCAACGAGCTATTTTAGCTATTATCTTCACCCAAATTGCTATTTTAATCGCGAGAGGTTAAAATTGGCAAGATCATACAAGTAAGACTCCATTTTTATCATGTAAAGGCTAAGATTAGCATGTTTTCATGCAAAAAGCCTTTAGCTCATGCACATGCCATTAAAAATAACATGAACATGCAAAGGGACCTAAAATCTATTTCTAAGCATACACAACCACTTTCTAAGCGTGGGATTTGCTATTCTAGCATAAATTACTCATTCCTTACATAAATTTTCTTGTTTCAAGAAAGACCAGTTATTTCTAAGAAGAAGGGTAACATGAACATGCATTATCCATATGCTTTTATAGTTTTAATTGATCGACTTGCATATCTTCTTTTTCCCCCTTTTTCTCTCTCAATTCTTTATAAAACTCCATAGAATTCATTGTTAAAAAAACTCTACACTTTTAGTTCATGCTCTTGGAGAAATTTAATGTTATGAGTGGAAGAGCGGGGGTTATGAGAGATCTTTGGTTGGTTGTGGTTAAGCCCTACTAGTTTTGTACTTGTTTCACCTCTTGGATCAATAAAGGAGTTATTTTTACCTTCTCATTACCTGTAATTTGTGCAAGTTTGTGTTTTTAAGCTGATTTTGATCTTGTGATATTATTTATCCATGATTTTGCTAGTCTAAGTCCCATGTCATATTGCAATAACATGTTAATTTGTAGGTTATATCTTGTGTTTGACTAAAGTTTTGCAGATTCAGTTGTGGAGTCTACCAAATTTCCCTTCCATAGCTATTTTTGCCCCTTCTCTATATTGTTATAACTTCCAAACCTTTCTCTAAAACACTTATGCATTAGTTTGTCAATTTTTGAGTTGTGCAAGGTGTGATAATCCTTTGATCCATCGTGTGATTTAAACAAGTTTGATATCCTCAAAATTTCTGGTGAATCACCCATTTTTTAGTCTTTCCTTCTCCTGTTTGCCAATTCATGCAGTAGAGTAAAAATTAGTTTTAGGTGTTACACTATGGGAAGCGTCCTCTCTGGGGATTCACTCCAACATACAAGTCACCCACAACCTAGGAGTGTTTCAATTTTGTCAGTTGGAAGGGGAGACATCACACCACTCCCCAAAGGGTGCATTCCTCTGTGACAACAGGAAGAAGAACATGTATTAAATTTTTTAGTAACCCTTATATCTTCCTTTTTAAGAGGATAGGAAGGACTTCCTATTAAAAATTGAGTCGCTTTGATACCTTACAGCAAACCCACGGACCACACCACTACGAGAAAGATGTAGGCCCAAATCTTGTATATATAGACACGAGTATAAAAGAGAAAGGGTTCCCCATGTTCTCCCTATATGTGGCACAACTAAGTAGTAAGTATGTAATATGTTGAGATGAAGATTAAAAAAGAGACCCATACCTAAAAATTCCTATATTCGTAACCAAAAGTGAGCACTAAACCAAAGAAGTGAAATATTCATGCCCCTGTAAAATTACTCTAAATTGTGTCAAATAAATTTTGAATTATGCTAAAACATGTATCCATAAGTAGAAATGTGAAACTATAGAAAAACCCGGTGTAACTTCCTTAGGAAGAAACATATGGGAGGTTTAGGAACATCCATATAGTCTTGGCTATATTGTATATTTTTGAACCTATGTAAATTTTTCTTAAATTCTATATCTCGGGATGTTTATGGGGATTTGTGCCCTATGAAAACTTGTACTGAACCCATAAACTTATCTCGTAGATGTATAATATGTCTTGAAGAATACCCCCTCTTTGAGGTGTGTGTGATAAAGCATTTGAGCGCACGAGTCAAAAGAAAATATGTGTATCCCTATTAGGATAAGTCTAATAATCTACGTAGGAACACTTAAAAGGTTGAAATTATGGCCACATGTTAGAACTTGTACATGAAAAAGGGGTTGCACATGGTGGAAACCATGGCACGCAGAGAAACAAGAAACAATGATGATAGTAGTAACAACTCGTGTAATATAACAAACATATAGACCTAACAATAGTCAAGTGAGCAAATAAAAGCAATAGTATATAGAAAAGAGTCACAAGGCATAGAGCCACAAATATAGGACACCCACGATGTCACAATATAATCAAGATAGTTAGGCCACATACAAGAGAAGAAATGTTACACAAGGAAGTCATAGAGCCACAAACATGAGACACCTACGACATCATAAGACAATCATGACACTTAAGCCACATACAAGAGAAGTAGACAAGTAGTAGACATGTATAACAACAATGATAAAAGCTTTATAGAAACTAGTAAAGAAGCACATAAAGCAAGATATGTTAGTGTTGCACAAGACACGTGTGTTAGTCATGTTAGTTCAAAAGATAACATGTACAAAATATATGTAATCAAATGTAATGAGGAAGTAGAAAGGAATATAATGAAATAATAACACCTATATAGAATGTATAGGAGATGCTTGTCGATGACCTTGGTATCGAGAAGTGCTAAGCTAGCAATTCTCGTCATGTTATGCTCTATGTGTGTCCTACATCAAGCTCAATATACCTTGTGAACACATGTGTGTAAAGAGTATATAGAAAAGATATGATATCTATCAAACCATAGTAACAAACAACATAACAATTATAAATTTATGATAATTCAAGTTACCTATAGGTTTTGGTTGTGTATTTTTACAAATATTTGAATGTTTTTTATTTATTTTAGCTATGTATAGGGAAAGGGGTAACACAAAAGCTACTCTATGAGATCTTCATGAGAAGAAGCGATGCGAGATATTGAAGAATATGGAGGCTCGGGCCTCAACTATGCCAAATAATTATGTTCATGTGAGAGTGGTGCAGAAGTGATAATACATGTCATAGCATTTATTGGAGAACTAAGTGGACTAGATCCATGAGAAGTAGTTTGTGTCAAGAAAGACCTACGGGGAGGACTAGAAGTGTGGGAGCCACTAGAAATAATGTGAGCACAAGAATACCTATGTGGAATCCTAGAAGGACGAGAGCCACTAGAGATAACATGTGAAGCGAAGGCCTATCTGGAGACATAAGAGGGTGAGAGCCACTAGAGATAACATGTGAAGTAGAAAACCTATTTGGAGACCTAGGAGTAGGAGTAGAAACTAGAGTGTGACTAGGCAACCTAGGAAGAGGAGCCTCAAAGGGAATACCTCGAATTGTGACAACTTGTTATTGGTGAATAAACTTAACACATTGGTGTATGATAGATGCAACAACCCTAAGATCACATAACCAAGGAAAACCTAAACACATGTCACTTAAGCTAAGAATGGATGCCACTATAAATGAGACATATGTAGTAACATGACCAACGGTAATAGGTAGAATAATATGTCCAAAGTTGAGATTAGAATCACATGTTATTTTTTTAGTGTAGCCAATAGAATGGAGTAGCTTAAGAGTACATATAGTATGCTTGTTATGTGGATCAACAAAAAAACTTTTATAGGAACTTGATTAATAGATGTGTGAATATACAAAGTATACGAGACAATAGTATCATCCATATCAAAGTCATCAAAATTAATAATCGGTGGAGAAGGTGACATATGAATGATAGTGTCAATCATTGCATCTAATGGGTGATCATAAGAAGGTGGAGGTGGCACATGATGAGCATTGTGCACTTCCAAAGTAGATTTATTAGTGTTATGATTAGGAAGTGGATCATTGAATATTTTTAGCTTTGCATTATCATTAGTAGGCTTAGAGGATTTAGTGGGCTCATCCCATTTAATTGTATTTGTATCAATAAGATCTTGTATAACATAACGAAGCTTGATACATCAATTGATGAGGTGACCAATACATCTATGATAGTTGCAATAAGCATTAGCATCGGAAGTCTTACCATAAGGCTTAGTAGGTTATAATGGTTTGAGCATGATATGTGGAGAAAAATGTAAATGTGTAAATTATCTTTTTGTAGGTTGAAATTGTGTAGATTAGGAGGTTGTGTTACAACATTCATAATGCCTTTAGTATTAGACTAATTGTCATTATCCTTACCTTTGAATGTAGTTTTTCTTGGAAACTTGGCATTAGATGTAGTAGAAGTGCTAGCAACATACTTAAGCTTATTCATATGTAATAATGTAACGAACCGTTACACCAAAACCTCAAGGTGTTAGTGAATCGAAACATGAGGATCAAATCATCCCACCACGCTTCCATAGAGCCCAACCTTGGGTTGGGTCTGCGACCGCACTCCCATATGTGTGAGCCCCACTTCATCAACGTTTAGGCACCCCACGGGCCTTGGCTACACGAGATAACCAATCAAGTGGGATTCAAACACAGGTGAATGCTCTGATACCAAATATAACGAACCGTTACACCAAAACCTCGAGGCATTAGTGAATCCGAACATCGAGAATCATATCAAATAACTTGGCTTCACGTTATTTTGGTGTATGTCGTAGATGATCAAATGAGTGAAACTTATTGAATATAACCAATTCTTGTAAAGGAAAAAACAAGCTTTATGTAAAAAGGTCTTGAAGTTCACTTTCAACCAACAGATTGTTTATTTTAGTTAGCATAGTCTTATAATGTAAAACATAATCATTAATGTGCTCATTAGACCCTTATCATATTTTCGATATTTGAGCATAAGAAACTTTGTCCCCGCTTATTGATAAAGAACTATACGAAGTAATTGATTGGCCAAATTGGTAAAAGATCACACAAAATGCATGGGAGGTCATGGAACCATTATAACGCAAATTCTTTGAGACTTATAGGGAAGAGCTTTGTAAGTAAGATATCGTTAGATGCATAGTCAAATCAAGCAATATGGAATGATTGAAGGTGTTCTGCAGGGTCACCCTTGCCATCATAAATAGGAAGCTTATGAGCAATAAAACCAAGAGGAAAAGGATAAGAAGCCACTTTAGGTACAAGTGGGTTATGAAGCAATTAAGTAGAATCCATAACATGAGAAGAAATAGATGCACCTTGTTGTAATTGTAAGATTTGAGCTTGTAAAGTGTGAACAAGGGTTTCAAGAGCTTGTGTGCTTAGAAGAAGAAGCATGTGAACAACTATGATTGCATGTAGGAACAACAATAGTCATAGGAATGGACATAAAGACATTGTGTTGGGATATTAGATGCCCTCATGGATGTAGGCATTGTAGATGCGGGAATATCAAATGTATGTATAGTAGAAAGGATTGAGGCATCCCAAAAAGGGATTCTTCATTAGATTTCTAATCACGAGCAAGTTTGGCAATAAGAAGAATCTTAATAATAGGCTTAATGTGATGAGGATTTTCACAAAGTTGTGCATGAAAATTAAATACAAGTTCATCTTTGTCTTGGTCCATAATGTTTTCCTTACCATGGTCTTAATTATAAGAATGCTCGTTGTTTGTTTCAATTTCATGCAATGGTACCTCATGAGCAAGAGGATCAAGTAGAGATGGAATACTTGAAATGAGAAACAAAAGAGTTGTGATGATACAATGCTTGCAGTAGGAGGAGAAAGATCAATACGCTTAGTGGATTTATTGTTAAGGCGATCACTATGCCAAAAGGGCATAGGAAGGAAGCATATGCAAACCGAAATACATAGATAACACTAAAGGAAAAGAAGATGAGCATGAAAAAAGGAACCCTCCGAAAACTACGGTTTTAAAAAATATATTTGATTTAAAATTCAGGTTCACCAAATATTTACACCCTCGATTAAATTTATAATGTTATGGAAATGCACAACAATAAGGACGTAAGGTTTGTTATAGGGGTCATTCTAACTAATTAACTTCCAACATTAATCATGCAATATCATAACAATGGATTAATACTTGCAATTAATGATAAACATATGATATAAGCTCAAAAACACAAGAGAAGAGATGCACTTATATGTACAAAGTGGAACAAAAGTGATCGGGTGCACATATTGGATGAATCTGGTAGTATTGAACTTGAAGATGCTTCGTATTGAGAATGTAGCTAGAAAATATCCTATTTCGTAACCATGCAACTCTGTTAAGATCACTATACATCCTTGGACCTTATGTACGATTTTGGACCTACTCAAAATGTGTCTTTATAACGTTGTGTGCCCTTTAATTGCTTGTAAATGTGTGTTGTTGTCAAACCCTAAGTGTTGCACAGTTGTGAAACCCTTTGAATAATATGCATTAAACTCAAAACCCTAACCATGGGTGGAAGACCTTGCAAGAAGGTTAGTGTTTGGGTTGAAGTGCAATTCATGCAACACCTGCATCGACACTACTTCGACAGGCCTCAAACCACATGTAGTTCTCCACCTAGCATGTGATATCTATATGGATGCAACTAAATTGACAACTTGAACCACTTTGACAATGCTTGAGATGATCTTGCTCTTGCTAAAACATTGGATTGGGATCTTTGGATGTTTGGAAGTGAGGGAAGCTTAACTCTTTGACTGGTTGAGTGCTTTAAAACTATAGTAGTGACTTCCCTAATGGATGTACATCAACTTTGGGAAGATTAGAGAGCCTTAGGTGCCTTTTGTGTAAGTATTTGTAATGAGGTGTCATGTAAGTAAATGAAGTGATATCAACTTGCTTATATATGGTTCCAAAGGTAATTTGTTATGATAAGAGACCGACACGAAAGGACAAAATGACCCAACAAAGATAATATAATTAAAAGCAAAGTTTGAGGATGTGTCGGTCCAAGATCATACATATCTCGCCATGACCGGAAATTACATCATGACCATAATGTACAATTTTGGACAGGAGACTATGAATGCAATTGGAAAGATGCGTCGGGATAACCAGATGTCAAATATGATTTTATGCATTTAGATTCGAGAATGTGATGATACATCAATGTGTAGAAATATGCAACTCGGGATATAGACAATAGGATTTACTAAGCAAGGATAGAATGTGGATATTCATATTAGCAGATGAGCATCATCACAACCAATAGTGTCAAAGGGTAAATTGCTAAATTTTAGTGTCTACACTTTGTATAATTTGGGATTGAATTTCACAATCACCAATTAATCCTTTGTCACACTCTTATCGGACACCTCATCATGCAACCTTTACTCCCTCAAGTGGTAGGTGTTCGTGAGTAGTAGGTCTTTTGACTCACTTTCTCGCTTAGCCAAGTTGTCCATGCAACCCTTTGCGCACACGAGTCCTAGTCTCTATAGTGGTTGATGTAGTATAATCATTGTGCTCTCCATTTCGTGCATTACACCTTGCTTTCATATTGCACTTATTTATGTGTTGACTCATTCCCTCCTTTATGCGCTTATACAACCTCTTATGCTCACACTTCTTATTATAGAGAAAACCTCCCACACAATTTCGTGCAGTCCTTGATGTTGCACACGACCTTCTTTCCTTTTGTGGTGCTTATTTTGCGCACCCATCTTCAATCAAAACTGCAATGCAAGATCACAAAGTGGATGATGCTCCTACATCGACATCGAGTAGATAAAACTTGAGCTCCAACTCAAGTGGATCCAGTGAGTGATAAAACTACTCTTTGGATTATTGGAGTAAAGTCATGGCTTTCTTATCTAATGAGCATGCCTCTAACTCTTGTGTTTCTTCCTTTTCTTCTAATCCTTCATCACAGTCTGTTGTGACCCTTCCACGCTATCTCACGTACCCTTGTGAGCTTTGGCTCACCATAAAGCACCACCTCCAAATGTTTCTACTCTTTATCTCTGCAACTCCTTACTCACCTTTGTTTGTCCACCTTTTCCGAAGCCTTCTTGGGCTTATCTTCTCTTGTGAGCATCTTATCGTTGGGCTTCTATCTTTTGTGTGTTCCCTTTTGTGTGCCTTCTCACTTCCGTGCTTCTTGGTTTTACGCCCTTATCTTTCTTACGAGATCTTCTCGTGCATTCCTCCCTCCTATGTTTCCTTTTCCCTTCTCTTTTCCTTGTGAGTTCTAACTCATCTCTCCTCAACCACCTACTCTTATGGTTCTTTTGACTTCTCTTAAATGCGTGGGTTTTCTCCTTTCGCGCCATCACTTCCTACTTGTTTGGTCTTCTACGCACCAATTGCCTTCCTACATGTTATGCCTTTCATGAGCTCTCCTCTCATTTATCCTTGACCCTTATTGAGTCACAATACATCTACCACTATTCAATTTTGATGCATAACTTGAGCAACCCCATGTTGCGATCCGCTCGTTGGAATTTTTCCTTTCTCCTTTCATGGCTCGCTAACCGTCTTCAACTATCTTATGCGCTCTTTCATTTGCTTCTTGGCACTCACCTCTTTGTGTCGCGACTTCCTCTTTGCCTATAGGTCTTATATTTTCTTCCCTTTGCTTTAACATCTCCTTGATGAGCACACTTTCCTTGACAACCTCCTCTTCACTTGCCTTCATGAGATCTACCTAGATTTCTTTCTCCATCATCTCTCTCTTTCTGTTATCTCTATGCGCAATGTTGTAACCTTCATCATTGGTTGTTCCTATGTTGTTGCCTTGTGGCAATCTCAACATCTTGTCATAGTTCCTCTTGACTATTGTGCTTTCATGTCTTCCTTCGAGATTTGCATAGATCTCTCTTCTTATGTTGTTTTCATTATGAAAAATTGTAGCTTCACTCACCATATACTGCTCTTTTATGTTACCTTTGAGGAAACTTCTTCTTTCTCTTCTTGCTTTGGCAATGAATTGTCATTTCCGCACACTCTCTTTATGTGCACTCCTCTTCTCCCTCAACTAGGGTTTCCACCTTTGCAACTTCTTCTTCACTTAGTTGTGCCATCTCTTTTCCTTCTCCATTGCACAAGATCCACAACTACAACCACTCCTTTATTGCCTCTAGCTGCGATCTCGGTCATTTTCTCGACCCTTTCATCTTCTCCTTTATCCTTCTTCGTTTTAGGCACAATACTCTTGTGCACTATTATCAGGCTGAAGGTCACTCTTCAACCCTTTCCTCCAGGCTCTTGTGTCGTCTTTTTCTACATCACAATGCACTCTTAGGTGATGTCATCTTCTCTTATCACCCATCCCTCAACTTCTGAACTTTCTTTATACGCGGTCTTCTGCGTAATACTATGTTGCTTCACTACATGTGCTTCCTTTACACTTCCTTTATGTAACACCGTGTGGCTCTAGTGTGTTGCGCCTTCCTCTCACAAATGGTAACAAATGAAAAATATTACCATCCACACGCACCCTCACTATGTTTTCTCTCTCATTGTAGAGCATTTCTTGGTCATACTACCATGGTCTCTCTAGTGAAGACTTACAGGGCATCCATCGGTAGGGTATCGCACAACACGCGATCATTGAATCCTTTGATCTTCATCTCCACCTCGCATTGCTCTCACATGTTGCCTTCTTGACCTTCTACCAAGTCACTCTATGTGGATTGGGATGCCTCCTACACCCCAATCCCAAAATTTGTATGATTTCCTTCACTAGTAGGTTGTTGGTGCTTCTGCTATCAACCACGACCAAGCAACACTTTCCTTTGGTCTTGCACCTTGTGCAAAATATTTGGTGCCTCTCCTCTTGCAACAGTGCATTTGCAATCTTCAACACCTTCCCCTTCGTCAGTGCTCTTCTTATCTCTACACCTCACTTTCTCCTTTGTAGAGTCTATACGCATTCACTCTTGTACACTTTCTCCTAAATTGGTTGCCTCAACTCGGTTCCCCTTTCTCTTTTCTACCTATTATCTTCCTCTACCTAACATTATTTTGCTAGCTCTCTACCCAACTCCGTGTGTGTGCATCTTCGCTCGAAGTGTCTAGATGTGAACTTTCCCAACGGGTTATGTTCTCGTTCATCCAATTTTAATGTGACTCGTTTATTCTCTAAGTTATCACATCATCCATTTGTCTTGTCCTTCAACTTTGTTTGATCTAGGATTGGATTTGAAAATCACCAATAAGTCATTTATTAGGTTCTTATCGGACACCTCATCATGCAACCTCTCGAGTGGCACGTGTCTGCACGTGGGTAGTTGGCCTTTTGTCTCAATTTATCACTTATCCAAGTTGTGGGTAGACCCTTTGCACACACGAGGTCCTAGTCTTTATGTTGGCTAATGTAACGAAATCACTATGCTCTCTTTTCGTGAATTACACCTTGCTTTCCCCACTACACTTATTTCTATGTTAACTCATTCACTCCTTTATGCACTTATACGACCTCTTCCATGCACACAACTTATTATAGTGCAATTCCATGCAATCCTTGTTGTTGCGCCCAACCTTCCTCCCCTTTGTGGTGCTTATTACATGCACCCATCCTCAATGAAAAAATGTGATGCAAGATTACGGTAGACCTTGGATACTCCGCATCACCCAAGCACCAACCCTAGCCATATCCATTCAACTCTCTGTATTAGGTATCTAGAGGGATTTGTATCATGTAAATAGATATAAACAGCCATCATCTTCACTTAGCAAGGTACAACTCTTTCAATAATAAATGTAGATTTTGAACATAATACAAAGCATTGTACAAAATTAAAAATAAATTAGCTCCCACTACCTAGGATCAACCACCTCATAAACCAATTAGAGGGGAAAATATATTCCAGCAAGGTCGATCTAACTTATGGCTATCATGAAGTACATATGGAACTTTTACATGTTTAAAAGACAACTTTCAACACAACATATGATCTTTATGAGTGGCTAGTCATGTTTTTACAAAAGATGCATCTAAATTTCTCACATTGCAAGTCACTTCATCAACTATCCAATCAGCAGCATTTTTCACCAAGTGAAGCATTTCAGCATATCAAGGATGCCATTTGCCCAACTCTAATGATTCATCTTCCTGATTTTTCACCCCTTTGAGACAGAGAGATGCATCTGACTGGATCAAGCTTAGCCAGTGTTCGCATTGAGTTATTAGTGGGTGGAGATAGTGATACAAATTACTTCAAAATTTGGAGCTTTCTAGTCTTTCCTTTTTGGTTTATACCTTCCTTGGTAACAGGTTTCAAAATTTGACATCATTGCAATTATAGAATCCACATGGATTCGATCTTGATTGTGTGGTTCACTACTTTGTTGTTAAATATTATCTGAATCTTTAAAAAAGAAAAACCCAGGAATCACAATCGTATATGGGCATGGCAAACTTCACTAAGCATAATACATGGCTTCAGAAGCAGTCTACTTTTGATGCAATTGTTGAACCAGCAGGCTAGTTGTATTCGTGTAATCGCTTTGCAACTGCAAAACAAGTACTTCCAACTGATTTCCAACTGCCAAATCATTATTCTTACATAGAATACATAGCCTCAAATCGGTATTGGCTTCAAGCCTTATGTTATGAGGATCCTTTCTAACAATAAATTATGCACTAAAAATGATAAAACTGGATTACAGCCAATGAAGGATAAAACAAAACAGATCAATAACCCTTTAGGGCTGGGGAATGTAGTAATGAGGGTAGTTCTCCCCATTCAACTAGACAAAGATACTACAAGATAGGTAAAATATCCATGTCCATGGGGTAGAGGAAAGGGAATTTCCCACCATCCCTTTCAGCACAATTCTGCATCTGGTATTTAATAGAAGGAAATACGAAGAAAACATTTGAGTACATGAGCTGTAATAACAAGTTTACTTTACAATAGTGAAAAATATTAGCATATATGGAAAAGGAATCTAAAATATAATGCAATGGAATCAGCCCTGGTACTCTCAATTAAAGGTTCTTAGATGATCTTTCCAAATCTTCAAACCATATGCTTCCCTGTATTAACTGTATTCTAAATTTTCAAACCTTCCCCATATATTGTAGAGAAAAGGTGACTTGTTTTAAAGCTACTTGACAATAGCCAGAAGAGGTAGAGGATACACTTTCAGCAGAGAATATGAAAAATTCTGTGATCAAAAACTATTTGAATGAAAACGGTAACGACCTTTCTTAATTTGCTATGGCAACAAGATCTTATATAAAAAAATTGACTTCGGGTGGGAAATTATAGATAACCCTAGCTATTGATGGAAAAGAAACTTCATTGCTTCTGCTCTAGTCCCTGATTTACTCATCCATGAACCCCACACTCCACATAAGTTTTGACAGAGCTTTATGAGCCCAATCAAAGTCTTTTTGAAGAAGAGAATTGTGCAGTTGCTAGTTTACCAAAAAGGAGTGTCTTTCCTTGTTCCAGCTTGATTCAGATGAAGCTGCGGTGTCTTCGTTTTTATAAGCTAGATTTGCAAAAGACTTAATCATTCTTAAGCCCCAAGCTCCACATAAGTTTAGACAAAGCAGCACGACCCCAATCAAAGTCTTTCTCAGCTATAGAAGGATTTGATTCATAGTTTACTGTATTGGAATGTTCCCCCTCATTGCAGCTTGATTCGGATAAAGCATCAGTGTCTTTGTTTTCGATCAACTAATTTGCAACAGATGAAAAAGTTATATCAGAAACAGTTTAGCAATTGTCCAAACTAAATTTAACCATCTCATTCTTCATCTTTTAAGCATTTGCCATGACATACATAAACAGCTCATTTTATACAATGTTTACAGAAATGTAACACATGACTAAGAATCCCCTCAACGCTTAGTTTATGCAGTATTTCTATGTTATTACCAATGTTGCTTACTATAATCAACATTCAAACCACACACACCTAATAAGACTTTTATCAGATCTTGATGCCACACACCCAAACCATCATGAATAAGATTTCACCTAGGAGTGCCTTCTAGCCACAAACATCTGGAAGTAAACAGTTAAGGTATATAGTGAAAGCAATGCTCCTTGCCTCTTTATGAATCAAGTTTATTCAGTAGTTAAGAAAACAAAGCAGTGAAGAATATAGATTTTCCTTGCAAGAAAAATTCCTTCAATAGAATTAATATTTTGATAATGACTTCTGTTTGGAACTTGCCAAAAATATGAAATAAATTATGTTTCAACACCATTTAACACCTCACGAATAGTTCTAATCTTAAAGTACTGCATAAGGTTGCATAAATGATGAAAGGCAAGGTGGTAACAAACCTAACAAACATACTGTATATGAATTTTACAAAAACACACTGGTTACCTCCTTCATGTCTCAATATCTGCCAGTGTTTGCCAGTATTAGATTTTTGTTCTCTATAATAAAGGGGTAAAGATGAGTGGCTTATTAGTGTTCCTAACCTAGATGGGAGATGATTAGCCTTCTTCAGCTCAGGCTTTCCTCTACTTCCTAAGAATTTGACTTTGATGTATTTATGTTTCGTGTAATGTCCCCTTTTCAGAATTAATTTGGATTCCCGAGGCCTATTTTTATTATTTTCCATATGCAAAGAGGAGATTAAAGAGGGAAATAAATTAATTTAAGTTGTCCAAGGATACTTTTATAGTTTAATTGGAAAAAGGACACTTAAATTATATTATTACTCCAAAAAAAAAGAAATAGAATAAAATAATGATAGAATGAACTTCTATTATGGGGTGCTAAAGATAGAATAATAATTAAATAAAGCATTCTATTATGGGGCGCCAAAGATAGAATGGGCTATCCATGAGCATCAAGATATTATTTTTAGGATGGGGTGCCAATATGAGAGAGAGGATAAAGCAATTTTATATTGTTATTCCCATTTTTAGGAGGTGGCGCCAACTTCGGAGAGGTCCTTGGAAGCTACAAACGTAGATTTGGGGTTTATTATTCATACATCTTGGAAATTCATCAATTATTTTCTCTGTCTGCAAGTAGCTTCCGCCTCTACTTCCATAATAGAGGACAAAAACCCTCCTTTACACACAAATTTGAGGACAAAATCCCTCACTTCTCAGTTGGGCAATACCATTTCGGGTTCATTTTTGCGGTGACATTCGGGATGCAAGTGTTCCACCAGTTCAGCTCCAAACAATTGTATTCAGACACTGGTATTTTTATTGTAGGTTCGTATTCAATAAATAAAAGACTGATTTTTACACATTATGGTTCATTGTTTTTATATAGAAAAATCATATTATCGTTGTTGTTATAAAAGTTAATTTTTTATATTGTTGCCCTAGGTTTTAACAAAATATCCAAATTTGTTAGAAATTATTTTCAGGGATATTACAGTGGTATCAGAGTGAATTTCCTCCCACTTGTGGAAGGGAATTAAAAAACAAAAAAACAAAAAAATAACAATAAAAATTGTAGCTTTGAACTTCATGTAGGGTAGTGACAGAGAAGTCAGGTACCTCCAAAGGGAGAAAAAGAAAGCTTCAGAACAGCCAAAAGTCATGGGTAACAAGGATCCGAAGGAGGCAATCTTTGATAGGCTTGTTCAGGGACAAGTTAGCTAATATGATGGGTCAGTTAATCCAAGTTATGCAAGGCACGAATATGCAAAGGGCTCCAAACCGAGAGGGAAGCTCTTCAAGAGTGAACCATAACTAGCCCTCTTAGAGGACAACCATTGGTTCTACTCAAGACCTGTCTGACGGAGTATGGTTTTAGTATGTTCAAACAGAATTTTTTAAAACCTCGAGTACAAAGTACACTTTTGGGTACATTATATATATATATATATATATAATATTATATAAATATATATATATATATTTAAAGAAGCATTTGCATACTTATTGAAATTTAATACTCATACAACTTAAAATCATTCATAGAACATGAAAACAAATTTGAAATTTCCAATACTTTGAGAATTGAGACTTGAGATTGTATTGATTCATATTGTTCAAAACATGTTACATAATAGTTAATAACATAATATGATAATACATTCAAGTTCTCAACTTCTAGAGCATATCATCTTGATCTAGATCGTCAAAATGCATATTTAAGAATTAGATTGCTTTAAATTTAAGAAAAAATGGGATTTTTTTTTTTTTGAGTTGTCTTTTAAAAAAGACATTTTTTTGGGAAGGTACTTTTACCCATAGTGGCAAGGTATGCTACGATTACGATAAAACCGTACCCGTGGCGTGACCCTGCCAAAGTGGGGACCGTACTCGTAGCCTAGGGTTTGCCACCGTGGGTAGGTACCCACACGTACCACAGCCGTACTAAGCACTAATAACGTTTTCAAGCTAGTATGAGGGGGTCTGGGGCGTTTCCAAACAGTCTTGGTTCTACTGTTAGGCCCTTTCAACCTAACTTCCTACGTAGAGAGGAAGCAATTCGGGAGGCAGAAATTAAACCTACCATAATAGATGTTATTGTTTGCAAAGCTTTATGAGGAGTACAGGGTACTTCCCAACGAGATTAGAGATGCCATATCCCTCACCAATTTTATTAATTTGAAGGAAAGTAGGGGTGGACCAAGAGTTGAACCTAGGCCATAAACGAATCAGAGAGACCTGCAACAAGTTTTAGGGAAGTTTTCACTCCCTACTTTTGATGTATCTAATAAGAGTTCTCCCTTAGTAATGAGGAGAGAAGAAGAAATTGTGGGGCATGAACCGACGAAAAAAAATCAACTCTACAAGCAGGTTTTGGGGTGTTCCAAGAAGACCATGTTGAGGTGAACATGAAAAAGGGCTTTACCAATGGTTCTAATGTTGATTTTCAATTTGTTGGAATTTTCAAAACAAAAACCTATGAGAAGCAAATTGATTGTGTTCATGACTTTAGCAAGAATCATGAAGATGTTTTATTGACTTCTAATGTTTGCATGTGTCAACAAGATTCACTTGTTGAATGTGAAGAGTTCAAGGTGAAGAAGAATGTTGATCCTAACCCTAGAAGTTTTGAGTCACAAGGTTGGGGATGTTGAAGATATCTCAACCAAGCTTCATTCGGAAAAGGAAGGTGAACAAGTTGAGGACAGCCAAAGGTATGAAAGTGTTGTGGATTTGTTGTTTCCTACTAAGTCATTTCAGATGTGTGGTCATCATGGACAACATAGTGGAAATGGTGATAGAGTGAAGAACACTTTGAGTGGCAAAGGGCACATAGATCTGTTCATACAAGTTCCAAATTGTGTGAACATGAGAGTTTGGGATCTTGGTATTTGCAAAAGGGACTTGCAATTGCTTGAGGGCAAGCAATTCTGGGAAGGGCAGATTGTAATGTCCCCTTTTCAGAATTAATTAATTTTAGATACTCAAAAGGCCTATTTTTATTATTTTCCATAGGCAAAGAGGAAATTAAAGAGGGAAATAAATTAATTTAAGTTGTCAAAGGGTACTTTTATATTTTAATTGGAAAAATGAAACTTAAATTATATTATTAATCCAAAAAAGAAATAGAATAAAATAATAATAGAATGATGAACTTCTATTATGGGGTGTTAAAGATAGAATAATAATTAAATAAAACATTTTATTATAGGGCGCCAAAGATAGAATGGACTGCATGAGCAACAAGATCCTATTCTTAGGATGGAGAGAGGATAAAACAAATTTATATTGTTTATTCCTATTTATAGGATGGGGTGCCAACATGGGAGAGAGGATAAAACAATTTTATATTGTTATTCCCATTTTTAGGAGGTGGCACCACCTTTGGAGAGGGCCTTGGAAGAATTTGTTTAATCCTATTTTTAGGATGGGGTGCCAACATGGGAGAGAGGATAAAACAATTTTATATTGTTATTCCCATTTTTAGGAGGTGGCGCCACCTTTGGAGAGGGCCTTGGAAGCTATAAAGGCAGATTTGGGGTTTATTATTCATACAACTTGGAAATTCATCAATTATTTTCTTTGTTTGCAAGTAGCTTCTGTTTCTACTTCCGTAATAGAGGATGAAAACCCTCCTTTACACACATTTGAGGACGGAATCCCTCACTTCTCAGTTGGGCAATTCCATTTCAGGGGTTGCAATGACAATTCAGGGTACAAGTGTTCCGTCAGTTTAGCTCCAAACAATTGTATTCAAACACTGGTATTTTTATTGTAGTTGGTTCGTATTCAATAAATAAAAGACTGTTTTTACACATTATGGTTTGTTGTTTTTATATAGAAAAATCAGATTATCACTGTTGTTATAAAAGTTAATTTTTATATTGCTGCCCTAGGGTTTTAACAAAATATCCAGATCTGTCAGAAATTATCTTCAGGGAAATTACATTTCGTTAGCTTTTTCCTCCAATTAATAAATTGTGGGATTTTTATTCCAGCCACTGGCCTGGTTGCAAAAAGCATCATTTGATGCTTGCATTTCTGTTTGATGTAGGAGCATCATCTCCTTCTTTGTAAATATGACATGATGTCATCAAATTTTGGCTTGAAGGTGAGTTTGTAGGATAATAAGTGTTTATGAGTCTCTTAGGGTGTTAGTTTGGGTCTTGGCCATTCAAATTTTAAATTGTATATTTTCCCTCCAAAAAGTCAAATTCAAATTTGAAGGCCAATTTTGGTTAACTTAGATGTTTGAAGCACTTTAAAGGTCATTCTTGGTGTGTCAAAGCTGTAAATAGGAGGTTTAGAAGACATAACAAGTGTTTTAGGGGTTAAAGTCTTAGAGACTAGCAACTTTCAATAATGTACATTGTATACAAAGTAATCGTGTGACCAAGAGGCCACAAATTGTTCCTGTTCAAGTAAAAACTGACTTGGGAGGTTATAAATACCATTATGTAACTGTTTCCCATTCATCATTCAAATGGTCAAGGACAGAAGAAGAGGATTTCAGGAAGAAGAAGTCAGTTTTTCTTGAGTATACACATTTGATAGTGGAACTAGTTCTTGTATGACAGTTTTGAGAGGATCATTATACATTTCTTGATGAAATTTGCATGCATGTAAGGTCTATGGATTTGTGACTGTCTGTGTAGTGGTATGGTCAGCATGACCTTGAAGTTTTGAAGGTGAGAGAGGACTAAAGAGTCAAGAAACAAGTGGTATGTAAGAATTTACAGTAGGATGAATGGGAGCACTGCTTTGATATGTAGCACATGATCTTGTTTGATGGCCAATGATCCATAATGTTGATAAATATGTTGGTTAAGGATTCTGAATACACTTGTGGAAGGATTTTGATGATTCCTAATGCATGAGGTTGCTCTCAGTCATTAGAAACCAACATGGTTAGTGCACCTGTCCTTTTATTGTAGGCATAGACTGTGATTGCTTGCATTTGTGTATAGTTAATTGCTATCTCTTGTTTTGGAAGGCGGAAGGAACCATTGAATGTAGATGTCTTGCATAGGTACAATCTATTCAGTCCAGTAAGAGCAGGGAATTATCTTGAAAGTAAGGAAAATGCTTAATGCAGGTCTTAGTTGGTAGTGTGGGAGAAGAATCCCCTGTTACAGTCATGAGAATGGACGAGTAGAAGAATTTCCATGCTTGTAAATGTTGTGGAACACAAGGAGATTGTTGAGGAATGTTAGGAAGACTGTGGAAAAGATGCCAAGGTCTTAAGAAACGAAAAGAGTACTTCTTCAACAGGGACCACTGTTTATACACACAAAAACCCCTGCATGCACAGGTTGGGTGAGTGAGAAACATCAAGAGAAGTGAGTTTAAGTTCCCTTCATGCTTTACTGGTAAAAAAATCCTCTTCCTAATATTGGTATAGACCTCCATAATGAGTTTGAAGATCTAAATCGAGTTGTGGTGGAAGTTATGGCAAAGGAAACTTCTCGGGTTAAGAGGGAACCCAGTTAGGGTTTTGACAATAAAAGAGTGCTAAAAATCCTCCAACGAAGAGTTGGATCCCAAAAATTGGTAGAAATCATCTAGGGTGTATCCTCGAGGTGTTAGAAGAATAATTTTGAAATTTCATTGGTTGAAGAGGGAGAATTCCTTGACAGTCTAGAGAGAGAGGGTTAACTCAGTCATCAAGGCTACGTGGATAGGTACATTTTCAAGGGAAGTTACTCTTATCTTTTGAGTGGAAGCCTGAAACTTTAAAGGGAAAACAAATTCCTTAATGGGTGCTCAGAAAACCCTAGTTTATGCCTTGAAGCCTAGAGAAGCAGAAGATATGACTAAAATGGGACTGTCCCAGACCTTGTAAGGGTTAAGAGTAAAAATACAAAAGGTGAAACAAGGAGAATTGAGTAAAGAGTTAAGTCCTAGAATTTTGCAAGCATACAAGTGGTAGTGAAAGGCCCCAAGTGAATGTGATGGTCCAGTATGGATGGCTCTAGAAACCCATTTGCATAGGTGGAGCAAATAATCTTGTCTTAAGAGCCTAGAAGGCAGTCTAGGAGGTGATTTGGTAAACATTGTTGCTTGAGACTTTTTGAGGTAACTTCAAGGTGGATATGATGTTGGAAGTGTTGAAACAAATCAGAGGAGCTAAGCAGCATTGACAAGGCAAAGAAGGAAAATTTGCAGGTTTAATAAAGGAGAGCTAGCTAAGGAACTTGAAGAGAAGGATGGTCTAGGTAAGTATAAAGTGAATATGCATGAAGAATGAACTATTGGGTGGCTGACATGGTACTTTGTAGAGCATAGTAATAGTGTTGAATAGGACAATTAGACTAAGAAAGACCTCTGGAATGAAATTTGGGCACATTGCAAATTTTAAGCCAATATAGGCTTGTTGTATGATCCTCCAAGAGCAGACTTAATGAATGATCGAATTGGTGCTGCATTACCATTTCTTGCACTACAAAACAGTTTGTGTTGCAAACAGGGCATTTATCATTGCTATTTGCTAGTGAATTTATTAAAAAATTGATGTTTTTAGTTTGCCAAGTTTTTCTGACCATTTGCTTGTTGCAACTTGACTCGCGCTTTGGCTTGCTAAGACATTGCCAAGTCTGACTGGTGTGACTTTTATGATGTTTGAAACATCGGCAATGTGCGTGATTGATGAATTTCTTTAAAAAAAGTGAAATTCATATATGTAGGCATTTATATATAAATACATTCATGTGTCATAATCTTCAGAAGCTCATTTCCCATCAGATTGCCATTGCTGTCATGTTTCTTTTCTCGCAACATGAACCTCAGCTGTATCATGCTCTATTGGTCATTACTGTATGTGTGACTAAATATTTTATGCAATACATTTTAACTTCAGCAAGAAACTGGTCTTAAAAACTACCATTAAATAACTTCCTTCAAGAATTCAAAACCTAATTACTGACAGAAAAGGAATTTCACAAGCTGAACATTCATGGTGCTTTCAAGAAGAACTAAGAAAGAGAAAGTACAGAAGTCATATTCAAACTGAATAAAAAAATGTGTACTGATGAGAATAATGTTTGGCATTGAATTCAAGCAACAAAGCTTGAGTAGGTCTTATCTAATGTCTAGCACTCTGCTTGGACAGAGGGCCAAGGATCTTAAGATGTATTAGGCATTAAATATGACTGTATAAGAACTGCAATATCCATCTAGGAGACTCCATGGATAAAGAGATAAATTTTAGTCCTCTGTAATGTTATAATTGCAACCTGATAAATAATAAATACTCTGTTTGCCACAAACAAGCATATGGCAAGAGGTTGATCAATCAGGTAAAGGCAAAAGATTTTGATCGACTTCAATGCAACCTCGTCTTCTAAGATATAGTCCTTTTTGTGAAATGAAATGCTACAATTTGCAGATAACCCCAAGACACCCAAGTCATTTTACTCGTTATCACTATCAGTAGTGGAAATGATGGAAGGAAGTAAGGTGAGCTTCGATTCCTGAAAGGAGGGGTAGTAGGAGAGATTAAGGTATCACAAAGATGAACTGCAAAAAGGCTTAAAGTCGGCTTTTCCATAGTTTGCAAGGTATCAATTTGTGGGACATTGGGAGAAGAATAAGGTCCTCGTTTAAATGCTCAAAAGATGCTTCCTACCGTGCCACTGCCACAAGAGGAAAATTGATAGCTCTAGGCTCTTCTGAAGATGAAGAATTCCCTACTTCACACAGAGGTAGGAAAGAAAGTCAATATTCTTACCTGGAAGCTAAGGCAAGAATAGAGAAGGATGAACAGGGAGATGACTCTAAACAGAGACTTCTTGGTTGACAATCTGTGAAATTTTATGTTAATCAAAGAAGATCTGCAAAGAGGACAGGGATCAGTTGGAAAACTCAAACTCTCTAAGCTGGAGCATAAGACAATTAAGTCGAGATGGCAATGGGCGGGTTTAAATATGTCCCAACAGAAGTGGGCATAGTTACAATATGTTGCCGAGTGGCTGTGTACTCCAGAAACTGACTAGGCACCCCAGGGAAGCGAGTAGTGTCAACCCTTTGCGAAACTATTTCAAGCTTCAGACTTGAAATTGGTATACTCAGTATTAAATTACCTTTTTAGTTTGAGTTGGTATTGGTGAGCTCTTTGGCAAGTTATTACTAAGCACAAAGCAAAAGCTTACTGCTTGACTTGCTCAGCTATCAACAATCCTTATGGAGCAACTATAAAGAAATACCAGGCTTAAGGTTCAACAACAACAGCGGCTTCACAGAAGTGAAAGTGTATTAGAGATTTATGGAGGACATCAATCACCGTCTGACAGGGAATTCAACCCACGATGATGGAATTGATGCCCTTGCCTACTATCTTGACTGTTAAAACTCAAAAACAGAGAAACAGACAGAACAGTAGCTGGTGGTAGGCTGTAACAATTAGTCTTTATGATTTGTGAAGGTTCAAATATATACAGGCTCGTTGAAATGAAAAAAAGGGAACACAAAATGAAGTTGAAGATACCTAAACCCATAATATCATGATGGTATATGTTGTATCTACCCATAGTCCTGTACAATGTACTCAGGCACAATTAGTTCTTTACTTGTGATATATATGGGCTATTGAGTGACTGTCATGTGGCACACATTTAATTTGGGTCCCTACGGTTTCGTGTGTGGTTGGTTAGGTAGTGTTTAGGCCTTGCCACTCCATATTTTATGTTCGATTCTATAGTCAATAACTTCTATTGTGTTGTTTGTTTCAACTTTCTGCTATTGGTTCAGATATTATCAAACTCAAGTTTTAGTTCATTCTATCTAGACATTTAGGTCTCATTTACAGTTTAATCTTGATTCTGTAATTCTGCAAATCGAATACCAAAACTTATTTCTTTTACTTGGAATTGAAGCACAAACAGTGGTTTTAGGTACTATGCAAGAAGACTAGAACCTGGTTCTCTGATTAAATTTTATTCTCATGAAAACTCAATCAAGAAGTTAACCAGAGAAATTATATTAATGTCCACCAATGACCAAATAATACATCTTCAGCAACTCTCAACTTACCTCCTTACCACTTGAAATTAAAGTTTCTTCCTCCTCAACCACAACAGATGTCTCTGTAGCTCTTGATGTTGAGGCTTCATTCTCACAACTTAGAGAGACATGATTATTTGGCGCAGCAGAACCGTTATCAACAAGTGATGAGCTCTCTTCTTCTCTCTTCTTCTTCTTCTTCAGCTGCCATGATAGCTACTGAAGATTTCCCTGCATTCTCAATCTCTTTTGCGACACAATCTTCATGTGCATCAAACACAGTTGTTAATCCAGGAACTAAAACAGGAACTTCCCCAATTGTTGAACAATCTCCATCTGCATCAGACCCGCTCGTCAATCCAGGGACCAGAACAGGAACTTCCCCAGTTGTTGAACAATCTCCATCTGTGTCAGACCAGCTTGTCAATCCAGGAACTTCCCCGCCATCTGTGTCAGACCAGCTTGTCAATCCAGGAACCAGAACAGGAACTTCTCCACTAATCTCTCCCTCTTCAGCAGTGCCAACTCCAGCCTCTCGTGTCTCACCAACCCAGTCTTCAATTTCTGTCCCTGTAATTTCTTGTTGTATAGCTGTAATAACTAGCTCATTCTCTGCAATTTCTTGTTTTAATACTCTAATGACTTGCTCATCCATTTCTTCCTCTGTGATTGTCTGAAGATTAATATCATCCCAATCCTGTGAAACCAATAAAGTAGTCGCGGATTCCCAGGTTTCCAATACCCGATCTGGACCTGGCTGCCATTGGATCTCTCCCTCCTTATCTGTTAGTATGAACTTGAAATAAATCTTCTTCCCGACTGGAATATCCTACACAAACACAACCCACAATATTTCTAGTGACAGCGACATTGTGGGTCTTAAGTAGACACAAGGTAAATTAAGACAGAGTTAAATTTACCATGGTGGGTGTTGTCCAAATATGACCAGGAGACCAGGTCATGGGAACAGCAGACAGGGGATCCCATGATCCCAAAATGGGTTCTTCTCCAACTGCACTGAACTCTTCACCAAATGCACATTCTTTGTGCAGGATCAGCTTTACCCTCACAGTTCTATCATGACCCACCTCTGCATATGCCTGTGCCGAAATTTTTTTGTCCTTGTTGGAGCAGGAGAAGGAGGCGGCATACGCATTTACATATGACCGTGGCCATACCTGATTGACAGTGGAGGCGGAGAGCTTGCAAATAGCGATCAGAGGGCAATAACAGAAGAAGCGGCTTTTGGGTTTGACTGGAACTTTGTATTTGCGTTGCGGTTGGATTAACAGAGCTATTGATTGGAATTTTGTTGCAATGTAACAGGTTTCCATGTTTTTCTGCATCGGATATTTGTTATTATGGCAATTACAAGTACAGGCATTTAAACCTATTTTCTTATCTCATTGCTCATTTTGAATTGGTATTTGGGTATCATGTATTTAATCCAGATACCGACCTGGCAACATTGCCAGATGATGGTTACAGTTCCTATAGGCGAGCTGTGTTTCTAAACCAGGAAAAATTGTCGCTACGCCATTTGTTATTAAAAGGCAGGGAATGGAAAATCCCCAGCTTTTGGGAGGGTCTTGACAGGAAGAATAATTCGTTGTCGATGTGCTTTAACTCATACTGTATTCTGGAAATCCGCTTAGATTGTGAACTCTTAAGGTTTTTATTGAGATATGAATTTGAGTAAGTAATGAAGCAATCCATCCACTTTATCAATTTTTAAAAAGTTTTAATAGTAAAAATAATACAATTTCAATGTGTTTTAAACATATAAATCAATATGTAAATATAAAACTTTAAAATAATATACAGATGAATTTCTTTCAATAGTTCAAACCACCACATTAGAATGGTAACGTGGCACATGTCCACGTAAAAGTATACTCAATTTGATATCCTTTCCTCAAAGATAAAGGCTGACTAGAACTCACATGGTATATATTGGGAAAAAAAAACTTGATTATGATCTTATTCAATTTCTTAATGATCTTAATGAGAATGTGAAAGAAGTGAGAAGCATGAGTAAAGTGGGAGTAAACCAAATAACTATGATGGAATGAATTGAATGAATAAAATGGTATTAATTATGTATGTGAGATTGAAAGTTTGGAAGAAAATGAAAATTTAATTGTTTAAAGATTTGTGGATTTAGTGGTATATTTTACAACATTGCTCTTATTCTTATTGATTTGAGTTAGTATCTTCCCCAAACCTATTATTAAGCTTTTTTAAATTGTGATTTGTTGGTTTCTCAAGAAAAGGGAAAAATATTAGTAGTTTTAAAGTAATATACTTAATAAATATAGAGAGATTTATGTTATTTTATATAGAATGAAAAAACTTCATTTAATATGAAATTAAAATAAACATGGTAAAATATAATGAGTAAATTAAATTAATTGCTTAGAATGAGATCATATTGGATTGGAAGCATAGTAAGTAAAGAATATCAAATAAAACATTAAACTTTTTTATTAAAATCATAGGGTGTAGGTTACATATCTTTGAGGGACCTTTGGGATGACAACCCAACTCTCACAATGGAAGCAATAGGCACAATCACATCTTACACGATGAGGAATCTAATATTCAATTCAAAACACATACATAACCCTAGTTAGGGACATCTGGAGTGTACTTTGTACCCTCGGTTGGATGCACTCTTTACACCCTAGGTTGAAAACATTGTAGTTGAAGGCACAATCAAGCGGTTCAGGGGACAACATGCCCTCCTCTTTAATGGGGAGGTTCCCTTATTCAAACCAAAATATGGAACTCTAAAATATTTACAAACTAATAAGTTTTAGTGAGGATGTTGGTGGCATTAAAAATTTCATGATTTCAAATACAAAAGAAAGATTGGGAAAAGAATAGTCAAAAGAATGCAATGGTGTAAACTTTTGGCAAGACAGACAAATTTGGGACACACAAATCTTCTTCAAATTTATTGATCAAGGATACACAATTCCTTCTTGGTCGTACAAGATCACCACACCTACACATATTGAAAATATGGGAGAGAAATAACAACACTTTCAAACAAGAAGATTGCAGATCTTATTTTACTCCTACACGTCAATAGAACTTGAGGACATACATGTCTGCATAATGGAATTTATCACAATGAACAAGATTTAAATTGAATCAAATTTCAACAATTCCTTATCTATGAATAAGAACACAAAGTTTCAACACCCAGATAATGCAAAAATGGTACATAACACAAAATGGAAACGAGAAGGAAAAGTAGACAAAACAAGAAGTGAGAGGGAAAGAAAGGTTCTTCTTCTGTATTCAAAATCAATATTTCTTACATCCAAAAATGCACCAACATCCAACCCTCTTTACAAAGAAAATAAAGTCTTATATAGGAAAGGGGGAGGAATGGCCACCCTAACTAACTAGTTACTTTTTTTATTAGGTAAAAAGATTGGTTTTAAAGGGGACCAAAACCCACACTACATATCCACAGAAAGAGTAAGGGCAAACAACACAACCCAAAAAAGAACCAGGGGTAGGCCCGGTCAAAAATACTTGGCCAAGACAAAAGCCCGTAGAGAAACCAAGCAAAAACCGCCTTAATACATTTTTTATTCTATTACAAAAGTATGACAGAGGATCCAGTATAAAAAGGAAAAACACCAAAAATAGAAAGAGTCGCGATAGTACTAACATTTCTCCTTATTCTTACTTTTAGTTTGGACCGATGCAGGGCCTAAACATCTTTTGTATTCAAACTCTCCTAGATGTCAACCTCCTTAGTAATTATGATCTCCTCCTCCTCGTCCCCAAAGCCGCTGCTTAAGGCAAGGCAAATCCTTTTTCTAGGTAACATGAACCCTGATTCCGAAATCTAGCAACTTGGTCCTAGATAATGGATAATCTTTGTTTTTGCATTAGGCACTAGTTACTTTAATTAAGTGATAAAACACTTAATTAAATGAGTTACATTCAAATGACTTTATATTACATATTTATTTTTACACAATAAAGTCAATGACAAAATAGAACAACTAGTAGTATCAAGATCCTGAAGAAGAATGAAGAGAAGAAACATAAGAGGCAAGAACTTTCAGCTTGAGAACATGCATCCGAAACTTTGTGACTGCAACTAAAATCTTCGTCTCCTTTGGCACAATATTATTAGCTAAATTTCTCATCCATGCTCCCAAGGAATTCTCCATCTCTAAATTTGTGCCTCCATGTTGAGACAGTCCTTTTATAGCTTCCACAATCACATTGCTAAGATTTGATAATTCTTCTATTTTGTCCTTGTTAACAAACTCAGCCTTGAACAAATTCTCCTTGATAAGCTTATTAAAATCTTATTTAATATGATCAATAGAGTTCCATTCAGATGAATTATCCTTGAAAAGGTCACAATGGAGGGCTCACGGATCTACAAAAATCTAAGCTTTTAAGGATTCCCCCTTCTAGATCACATTTTGCAACTCAATTAAGGCTTCCTCAAGAACCTTCATTCTCCACTCAACACTAAAAGACCAAGTTCATTATAAGTTATTTTTAGAGTCATCAAAAATCTTCTCAGAAAGAAGGATTTTCTCATCTATAAGGGCCATAATGCGGAGGTCCTAGATGACATTGCCCAAATTTTAATTTCCTTATCAATGTTGTCCATTCTGAACTAATCTTCACCTGAGTTGAGACAATGTTATCATAGGTTTTACAAGCTTCATCAATAAATTCTAATCTAGTGAGTAGAATTTTCTCACCCAGCTTCAGATGCTTTGCCAAGAGTTGCATGTTTGTGAATCTATGTGATTTCCTATAGATCAATGTCAATACGGTTTGTGGGAGTTCATACATAGGAGTTGGATCCAATGGAGTATTATCTTATGATAGAAATGATTTTATGAAATTAGCCAATACTTGCACATGTTCCTCCAATTGCTCCTTAGTTTGTTTACCTTTTTCAACCCTTTCAATGACCTTGGAAATAGTTTCCCTAAGGTTGTGCACTTCACCTTTAGGGGTTGATTCTCCCAGAGAGATCCTACTCAACTCAAAATCAAATACATAAATGTCCTTTTCACTCTTGTCTTCTTTTAGTTTAGCAATTTCTAGGAATTATTGTTCTATGGAATCAAAAACAAGATGAGAAATTGTCTTAGATTTCTTTGGAGGAGGAGAAGTATCAAGAAGAGTAGCTACTACATCATATTTGGGGACTTCAATCTTGGATTGATCCTTTTTCTTCTTGCTATCAACCATGGGTTGAACCCAAGTGAATGAATCCCGATGATGCTCCCGAAGGAGGCAAGGAAAGTGCAAGTTGTGAAATAGGAGGTGAGAGATCGAGGTTGTTTGTAGAAGTTACAAGAGAAGAAGAAGGTCTTCTCACATCCAATTTAGGCCTAGGAGACACTTGTCTTTCTAAAGTCAGGAGTTGCTACCTCAACTACCTCTACTTCTTCATCATCACCTTCTTCACTTCTTCTTCTTCTTCCTCTTCATCTTATTTATTTTCATTGATCTCTTCCTCACCTTTCTTTACATGTTCGGGGGATGTTTCCCTCCTACTTCCCTATGTGTTTCATATTTAGCATCATCTCCTTTTTAGGTTACTTAGTTGTTCTCTCTCTCTCTCTCTCTCTCTCTCTCTCTCTCTCTAGTTTTATCTTTCTTAGCATAGACCTTAGTTCCTAGAGTCTAGCTGAGAGGGAGAAGGATTTTGGTGAGGAGTGGTTTTTGTGAAGAATTTTCCTCTTGAGAAGAAGCTCCTTGTTGAGAAACATTAAATTCCTTCTGATTTCTATTGAACAATGCCTTTTCCTTAGAAGGAAAAGAGTGTGTAGGTCATTGGATTATCCTTTTCCTTTTGGGACCAATCAATGGTAGGAAGAGGAGTGTATTGAATTGAATTTGTGAATTCAGGAGAGAAAAGATTTGAGCCATCATCAATCATTCCTTTTAGCACTATATATAACTTGAAATCAGTGGATTTTTTGTAAATTTATTCTTCCATATGCTCTCTTTTTGACCTCATAATCATCCTCACAATCTACCCAGTAGTCCTCAAATGCTAGTACATGATGATAGGAGAGTTGAAGATTATTGCCAATAAATTTCTTATTGTCAAAAGAGGCCCTTTTCTGATAAGGGTGTAGGTTGAAAGGAGAGATGGTTCTCTCGACATTTTGGCATCCAAGGCAGATCTACATGTATAATTTCCCAAAGTTATGGGAAATTAGATGTCAAATATCTTCTTGTCTCTGCAAGTTCTATGAAGAAGTTTCAGTTGTCTACAAAGTTCAATAAGAATGATTTTGTCACTACAATATATTGGAAGCTTGTAAGGAGCTCCCTCAAACTATGTTGTCTAGATATAATTTTTTTAAGCTGAATAAACATGCTGCCATAAACTAAGATCAGCTGCCTAGCCTCCTGTGAAACCCTGCTTGTCACATTTCCTTCCAGTAGCCTTACTAGGAACATTGTGAAGGCATCATTCACTCTTATGTGGTGTCTCTTACTACTTTCATAAGTTAATTGAGTATACAATCATAGATAGCAAGATTTTATTTATTGTCCTAACTTGACATGCTAATCCATATTCTATACCCAGCTATGGTGTACATCAAATAGGAAGTCATGTAGAAGGTTTTGGTTTGATGTACTTGAGAAATTTGTGGAGTTAAGTTTTTGTAAATGATTTCTCCCCAATTTAATGGTTGTGATCCTTCACAAATCAAATTGATATAAATGCACATCCAATCATGGAACTCTTGAGTTGAAGGTAGGCCCATTACTCTTGCTAGTAGTGTTATAATATCTGATAATTCTTCAACAAAATTAATCATGTAAAGATTCTTAGGCAGCTTTGATGGCCCTCTCTTTTGACCTTTAGCCAAGATTTTACAATCATGGATTGGTACTTGTTAGGAGTAAGGTCAAATTCCTTTTGGGCATCAAATTTAGTTAAAACCTTAGAACCATCAAAGGTAGGAATTCCTAGAGCTAGGTTGATATGATGAGCATCTATTTGTGCAATGATTTATCCTTGTGGATCCTTGGATTCCTTAGTTTGGGGGTCGAACAATAACCACAAGCTAAGATTGTGTCTACACACCGAACATATGTAGGAAAGCCCCATGCATGAGCCAAACCACTATTCAAAATCCTCAAGGATAATATGGTTGGGTTGTTGTCTTTCATTTTTACCATAATTCATTTAAATCCATGTGTTTAATATCATTGTCCCCTATTTCGTGGACTGGGGTCTCGAGGAGGACATAGATTCATATATGGCATATTGAAACTTCATTTTGACAAATTGGACACTATCTTGGATAAAAATGGGTTTTGTGAGGAATTCTTGAAGGAAATAAGAAGAATGACACCAAAAAAACACTTTAAAAATTGGGTGAAATATTGATAATTCTATTAACCAAATGGTGAATGGGAAGGTGACCTCCTAACGTTCCCAACACAACTTGAATTTTTGAATTTGGCCTCAAGATGTGATCCAGAGGATCCTCGGCGAGAAAAAAAATATATAATCTTCTCATAATTAGTTATTGGCATTTTCATTGCATGGAGAAAAATTAGAGATTTTTGGCGGTATCTTATTTGCATAAAACGAAGCATGTATGCAGAAGTTATGGCCCGCTGAAATTTTTGGCCAACTAGTAAATTTTGGATCTGCGCGCATAGGTGACATGAACTTGTGCACATCCGCCAAGTGGACCAATGAAATGGTGACACATGGTACAATGGATATGAATTAAATTTTATGTTTTAACATTGGTCTTTGATACTTGGTGACAGATGGACAAGTGGGCCCCGCTATTTGTTGGCTGGGGGCCCTCAACTAGGTTCGACACACTCAATTATGGAGGGGTGCCTTGGCCTCCATTTATTCATATTAACATTACTGAGAACTTCTATATATATATATATTATATATATATATATATATATATATATATATATATATGGCTCGATTGTAGGGACATTTATTTTCATTGTAAATATTATATGGGTGGCTATGGTGGCATACCAGCTCGGCCGACTTGGACAACCAACAGTTGACTTTCCCATGATCTCTCCTTCTATTCTCCTAACCACTTGCCAACTCATTACCTTATCTCCTACATTGCTAACTTAACCTGCCACCCATCATATCTACCTTACCTCCTTTACTAACCACTTCATCTCCCTCACATTGATCTAATTATCCTCCACATAGACTACCATCCAAGTGCTTACCTCTATGCGACCCAACTTAGCACATAACCGAGCAGAAACATAATAATAATTCGATCACAAAAAATGGCTCAATATCCAATTAACTAATGCCACCACCCTTTTTTAAGTCGTTCCCTTACCAAAATTTTGCGTTGCATGTGGGATATATGCCCACAATGGAAATGTAAAGTGTATGGGGAGGGGCTCGACCCTTCGTTGGTAGGATAAAATAATAAGGTCTTGGTCACATTGCACCCATGATGCTAAACATTGTATAAATGGGAAATGTGCTATTAGAGGGTTAATGTGAAACGACGTATTAAATTAAAAAGGCTATTTGTGGGAGCTAGAATGGGAATTTTGGAAACTTCCAAAAGGATACTAGGCTTATTTTCACAAGAGGATTCTAGTGAGAAGATCAAAATCATATAATACTAATTGTAAGTGATATTTTGTATGATTTTAATATATCGGTCCCTTTAATTGGACCAAAGATGTAGGTTAAAACACCAAACTCCATTATCACATACGGTGTCGAAACTCTTGTCAATTTTTTCCTAGTTATTTCTCTAATTTACATAGTGCTCTCAATTTTTAATTTTAATTAAAATTACAAGAAATTCGTAATTTTGATTTTAAATCCAAAAATCTTTGTATAAGCAAAATTTTTGGTTAAGTGTGTAATTTTGCTTAATATTTTTAGATCATTGGTATCAGAGTTGGTTTATGATCAGATTAATAGTGTTTGGATTGCAATTTTTTTGTGTTGAATGTTAACAAGGTCTTGATCTAAGAAGGGTGAAGGATAATTAGTAGAAGAGGATCCCAAAATAGGTACAATAAGATCGAAGTCCATCGATGGAGAAATGAGAAGAAGAATAGTTTTTTCAATCATTCCTTCAAATGAAAGAGATGGTGGAAGAATTGTACCAAGATAGACAAAGGGAAAAGAAAATAGAGAAGGTAAAAAAGAAGAAAGCTCTAGTTCTGATATTCCTAAAGGTGAAACTCAAAATGATTTTTTCCTTCATTAAAATTAGATATCAAGTTTGAATTGCCAATGTATAATGGAGAGCTTAATGCAGAGAAGTTGGATAACTGGATCAAGAAGATTGAGGTATATTGTAGGGTTCAGAAAATTGTTGATGATGAAGAAAAAATTCATTTGGAAACTCTTTGAATGGGTGGCACAACACTCATATGGTGGGAGAGTAAGCTTTAGGAAGTAGATGAAAACAAAGGTAATGAAATCACTTCTTGGTCTAATTTTGTTTCAAATCTTAGACAACAATTTTATCCTCTTGGATATAAGCAACAAGCTATGATGGATTGAAAACATTGAGACAAACTAAGGGAAAAAGTGTTTAGGATTATACACAAGAGTTTAGGAAAAGGGCTCTTATTCTTGGTATTTCTCTCAATACACAAGAAACACTGCTTAAATATATTGGTGGATTACATAGTTATTTGAGACATATGATTCTCATTCTAAATCCTACTAATCTTGATGCGGTGTGTGTGCAAGCTACACATTTGGAAGCAAGAGGGAAAATGACTAAGGAGTCTTCTTTCTCAAAACAAAAGAACAAGAAATCGAAGGCAAAGAAAAAGGTTGAAAGAACAAGGAAAAGGAAAGGGTAAGAAAAATACAAACTCTATTGTTAAGAAAGAAGATGAAAAACCATTTTTCAATCATTGTAAAAAGAACCATGATGAATCTAAGTGTTGGAAATTACATCGGAAATGAAACCTAAATGGATGACTAATAAGAAAGGAAAAGAGAAGAAAATGAATATTGTGGTTCATGATCTTGGGTCTGATTCAGGAGATGAAACCAAGATCATGGCCATGAGTTTTCAAGGTAGTCATTCTTCCTCTTCTTCTAACACTAGTTCATCAAATGTTGCATCTTCTTCTAATCAACAATCTATGCATGATGAAAAGAAACAAATGATCTTTTCCACCTTAGAGTTATTTCAAAACATACAAAAATAGATACTCTATTTGATAGTGGATCTCAAGCTAATATGATTTTAGAGGAGGTTGTGAAGAAATTGGGACTCAAAACCAAGCCACATCCTAAGCCTTATCCTTTGGGTTGGGTTTGTGATGATGCAAAGTTACAGGTAACAAAAACTTGTAGATTCGGTTTTCCATTAGACAAGTTTATTGATGAGGTTGATTTGGATGTTGTTCCTTTGGATATTTGTGGTGTAGTTTTGGGAAGTCCTTATTTATATGATCGTAAAGAAATCTTCTATAGGGAAGAGAATAAGTACTTTTTGTTAAAGATGGGATTGAATATATTGTTAGAGATCATTGTGTGAAAATAAGTCTTTCCTTGGTTACTGTAGGGAAGATGAAAAGGCTTGTCAATTCAAGCAATAATTTTGTACTCATGGTGATCAAATCCAAAGAGAAATATCATGAAAAGGATTTTGAGGATTGTGATCCTAAACATCGTAATGAATTGGTTAAAATTATTTCTAACTATGATGATGTTTTTTAGGATCCACAAGGTCTACCTCCAAAAGAGGGGTTCAACATGAGATACAATTGTTACAAGATGCACCTCTTCCCAACATTGGTATGTATAGATTTTCATGGTTGAAAATGAGGAAATCAAGAAACAAGTGATGAAAATTTTGGCAAAAGGAATTATCCATCCAAGTACATCTCCTTGTGGTTCACTAATTATTTTGGTGCCAAAGAAAGATGGCACATGGAAGAATGTGTGTTGATTTTTGTGCCTTAAACAAAATCACGGTGAAAAATCATTACCCTCTTCCTCGAATTGATGATTTACTAGATCAATTAAAGAATGCTATTTATTTCACTAAGTTAGACTTAAGAAGTGGTTATCACCAAGTAATAATCAATGAAGGTGATGTGTGGAAAACTACTTTCAAAACAAAACAGGGTTTATTTGAATGACTTGTTATGCCTTTTGGATTGTGCAATGCACCGACTACATTCATGTGTGTGATGAATGATGTATTTAGGCCATTCATTGATGATTTTTGTCATAGTCTACTTAGATGATATTTTGATTTTCAAGTAAATCATGGGATGATCATATCATTCATTTAGAAAGTCTTAGATGCATTAAGAAAGGAGAAATTGTTTTTGAAGATGTCTAAATGTGAATTTGGAAAAAATATTTGGTTTATTTGGGTTATGTTGTGGGAAATGGTGAATTGAAAATAGATCCTGAAAAAGTTGAGGTCATTGTTAACTAGCCTAGACCCAATAATGTGACAGAAGTTAGAATTTTTTTTGGCAACAATAATGGAGAAAATTTATTACTAACTTCTCATTTATTGCATCTCCTTTGCATGCTTTGACAAGTATTAAACATGTATTTCAGTGGGGAGGAAAACATCAAAAATCTTTTGATGCACTGAAAGAGAAAATTAGTACCACTCTAGTCTTGCACTTCCAGATTTGCAACAATCATTTGAGATTGAGATGGATGCTAGTGACTATGCAATGGGGGTAGTCTTGATGCAAAACAAAAACATGTTTGTTACCATTATGAGACCTTCACGAGTGTGGTAAGAAATTATCCAACTTATGATAAAGAGTTGTATGCTTTGGTGTACAAAGTGTAAATAAATGGAAACATTACTTGATGGGAAAGGAAACAATAATACATATAGATCATCAACCCCTCCAGTACTTACAAACACAAACCAAACTACAATAATCTAGACATTTCCATTGGATGGGATTCTTTGCAAATTTCACCTTGTGATCAGTATAAGAAAGGTATACAAAACAAGGTTGTTGATATGCTATCTAGACCTCCAGTTGTTGTTGCATATATTCTTTTACAACATAGTTCTTTGGCTCATGATAGTTATAAAGAACAATATGTGTATGATGCTGATTTTAAAGAAGTGTATGAGGACTTAATGAGTGGGAAACAAGTAGGAGAATTGGATTATCATGTGCATGATGGAATTTTATATCATTTTGGTAAACTTTGTATTCTAGAAAATGAAAGAGTGCATATGATTAGGGAAGCTCATACTTCTCTTATATCTGGACATTTTGGTATTGGTAAAATAGTTGCACATTTACAAATGTATTGTTATTGGCCTAAAATGCATGAACATGTAACCAGGTATATAAAAGGATGTGTTCTTTGTGCCACGAGAAAGCCTAGCAATAGGAAGTTAGGACTTTACACTCCTCTTCATGTCCCTACACATCCATGGGAAAGTATTTCCATGGATTTTGTAGGAGGTTTTCCCATGTCACTGAAGGAAACATGACTATTTATATGTGGTTGTGGACAGATTTAGCAAATGTGTGTGTTGATTCCTTGTACTAAACAAATAACTAGTGAAGGGACTGCACATTTATTCTTTCAATTTGTATGGGTTCATTTTGGTTTTCCCACTTCTATTATTTCAGATCGGGATTCCAAGTTTCTTGGGAATTTTGGTCAACTTTGTGGGGTTTGATGGACACTAAACTGAAGAAAAGCACTTCTTTCCATCCACAAACCGATGGTCAAATAGAGGTTGTGAACCGTTGGTACATTTACTTAGAGGCTATTATGGTAAACATCCTAAATTATGGGATGAACATTTATATTATGTGCAACATGCTTATAATATGTTGCCTTACATTCTTCTACTATGAAGTCTCCTTTTGAGACTTGTTTTGGTTATCTTGCCTAAATCTCCATTAGATTTCTCTTTTGGACAAGAAACTATTGTTAGTGGACTTAGTGATACTGACAAAGATAAAAAATTTGTGCAGTGAATACAACAGGTCCATCAAGTATGTTTGAGAACAATTGGAGAAAAGTCAAGTGAAATATAAAGCAAGGCATGATAAACATAGAATTGATCACAAGTTCCAAGTTGGTGATTTAGTTTGGCTTCACATCAAAGCAAAGAAAGGCTAACAGGTGAAGGAAAAAGTTAAAACCAATTCGGTATGGTCCATTCTGAATATTGGAGAAAATTGGTAACAATGCTTTTTGGTTGGATTTACCTCCATACATGCAAATTTATTCAGTTGTAAATGTTGAAAACTTGAAATTGTATGAACCGCCTATGATTATTGATCATGATGCTAATGTTGTACCTTCTGTTGATGATTTTGCACTTGAGTATCTAGATGAGTTATAGGAAGACATCATTTTGGACAGGAAGGTTAGAACCTCGAAGGGGTGATGTTGAATATATTTGTGTTGGTTTAAAAGGCATGCATCCAAACAAGGTGAAATGGATGGAAACCGGAAAGGTGAGGGAGAAGTACCCTCACCTATTTACTAATTAAAATAACTTTTGGAGGTCCAAAAGTTTCTCAGTGGGGAGGAGTGATCCAGAGGATCCTCATTGATCTATAATATTCTTAGAATTAGTTAATGGCGAGTTGTATTGCATGGAGAAAAATTATATATTTTTGGCGGTATCTTGTTTATATAAAACAAAGCACATATGCAAAAGTTATGGCTCGCTGAAATTTTTGGCCAACTGGTAAAAATCTGGACTACACATGTTACATGGACCCATGCACGTCTACCAAGTGGAACAATGAAAAGGCGACATGTGGACCAATGTTTATGAAGTAAAATTTTGGCTTTAACATCGATCGGTCTTCCACACTCGGTGATGGACAAGTGAGCCCCGCTTTTTCTAGGCTGGGGGCCCTCAGTGAGGTTCGACACACTCAATTGTGGAGGGTGTCTATGCCTCCATTTCTTCATATTAGCATTACATAACTTTTGTATATATATGTTCTTGATTTTTATAATAGGGTGAATGTGGGAGTATTGATTTGCATTAAATATTATATAGGTGGCTTGGTGGACAACTCGACTCGGTGAGCCGATCCGACTCGACCGACCGATTTGACCTCGCCCATTGACCTCTCCTTCTATTCTCCTATCCACCCACCATCTCATTACCTTATCTCCTACGCTGTCAACTTAAATGCCACCTCAACATATCTACCTTATCTCATATACTAACCACTTCACCTCCTCGCATTTATCCAATTATCCTCCACATAGACTACCATCAAAGCTCTACTACCTCTATGTGATCCAACTAGCAGCACATAAAGCGGCCACATAACAATTGGATGAAAAAATGGCTCGATAGCCAATTAAATAATGCCACCACCATTTTTTTAAAACATTCACTTACTTGTTTTGTGTTATATGTGGGATATATGCCCAAAATGGAAAATGCGAAGCATATTGGGAGGGCTCGAACCCTTGGTTGGCGGGATAAAGAATAAGGTCTTGGACATTGCACCCATGGTGTTAAACACTATATAAATGGGCAATGTGCTATTAGAGGGGTAATGTGGAGTAGATTGTGTTAAAGAAAGGCTATTTGTGGGAGCTAGCAGGGGAATTTTGGGAAACTTCCAAAGGAGACTAGGCTTATTTTTGCTAGAGGATTCGGTGAGAAGATCAAAATCATGTAATATTGATTGTGATTTTTATTTTGTATGATTTTAGTAGACCGTCCCTTTAATATGATCTAAGAGGCGTAGGCCAAAATGCCGAACTCCGTTATCACGTACGATGTCAAAAATCTTGTCAAATTTTCTTGGTTATTTCTCTGATTTACACTGTGCTCACAATTTTAATTTTAATTAAAACTACAAGAAAGTCGTAATGTCAATTTTAAATCCAAAATCTTTTTATAAGAAAATTGTTTGTGTAATTTTTCTTAAGACTTTTAGATCAAGATGAAGGAGAAACGAGCAAAACAATGATTACGTAACATGGGGAGAAGGAAGGGCGAAAACATCAAGGTAGAGGTGAATTTGTGAAAGTGAGGATAAAAATGGAGGGGGAAATTTATAATGCCATTGCTAACTACCTTCCTCACCATATCCCTACCCAAGCCTCTAAAATAGTGAATCGGTGAAAACAAGCTGCCAGGAATAAGGTTTACAAAGCCCCCGATCTCTCCTTACCATTTTAGCGTTTAAATGGGTGAATCAACATTTAAGGGAATAAAAATAAGAGATGAACACTTCCAATGGTGTACTTATATCCAATTCTCATATTTAATAACCACATATTTTCATTTATTATATATTCTTTGCCATCCACGAAGGGTTCCTTTACTTATTTATTACATGCGTAAAGGTCTCACCCATTGAAACATCCTTTCATTGCATATTACATTCATTTCATACCCATGTTATTGGTTTACGCATTTATTTATTTCACTCATACTATTTGATTTCTTTACACATTCTTTTTAATATCATTATGTTACAAACATTTATTCATTTTAAATTCATTTATTTTTCACAAGGATAACATAATCTCAAATATTTCACCCCTTCATTTATTCTTGTAGTTATTAATATACGGAGATTTAGTCACATAACATTATCCTTTGTTACTTAATTTGTTTCCATTAATATCATCACGTATATATGAAACATGTAGCACAAACAAGAATGATTAGTTAACAAATAAAAATATTAATCTCAAATATTTCCATCTTTCTTTCCAAGTTACGTTATTACTATCACAAAAATTACATTGCAATTTTATTCTTAATTCTCAAATCATTTGTTTTGATAGTATTTTAATTCATTTATCCATTTTCCTCTATTTCCATTTAAACACATCTAGAGGGTCAAGAAAACATCACACAATAAGTCATAAACTCACCAACACATCGATCGACACAAAAAGGTATCACCACTAACTCTTAGTTTTTAAAGGTAGTATTAAATATATCACATTATTCAACACCTAAGTGGTGATATCATGAATAAGATTCAACATTTCACATCGGATATAAAAAATCATCAAATCATGATAAGGTATTTTGATTTTGAATTACGAACTTGTTTAAGTGACGTATCTAATTTATATTGAATTTGATAAACAAAACAAGTTACTAGCTCTAAGGGTCATCTCTCCCTTTGTAGGGTCTAAACATTTCTATTTGATTATATCGAATCAAAATTTAACAACAATCTAGAAAACACTTGTATGAATTTCAATATTAGACATCTCAATACGAATAATATGGGCATCCCTAGCATGTCATGTGATACACACAGAATATTTTCTTATGAATTTAGTCGGTCCCTCACAAAAATAATTTTCAAAGAAATACTTGGTTGAGTTTTACTTTACATTTTGTTAAATTACTATTTTTGAAACCATCTATTCCTATAATTACTAAATGATTTCTTGTGGGTTATTGGCCCACCACATTTATATTGCATCACATTATAATCATATTTTGAAGTTAAACGATTCATTCTTAGACTAAACACGAATCTTAAATTAATGCCACATCTATATGAGAAAAATAAATGTGACATAAACACATCCACTATACTAAAACATTATAGGTCCAACTATAAGTTGATACACTTGTGTACATACATTTTAACAATCCAATCTCTCTAGATCATGAGCATAATGTTTATCACCCCTAGTAATTCAAATAAGTAGTCGGTTTCATAAATGGCATTCTTAATGAACATAGGGTATAATTTCTGTAATACTTCCCATAACTTCAAATTAACACCTTGAGGAAGGTTGCAAAATGCAATTAACTTAGGATAATAATTATTACATATACCAAAATTATTTCAAACTAAAGTAAATATGAATTCTCGATATTAGTTATGAATTGTTAATATTTTAGCATTATTATCTAATTCCATCCAATAAATATTATTGGATATGACTTATAAAATATTCATGTTTTTGGTCCCACGTTTACTATTTTACATGAACATTCACGGGGTATTGGGATTCACAAGGGTCTCGAGGTTCACGGTATTCTCAATTAAGACTTCAAAACCAAGCCAAAGGTCATAGGAAGTGAAAGACTCAATTGATTTACAAGTAGGGACTACGGAACATGGATAACAATTTTTGAGTGATAGATGATGCATGGTCCAATCACATGTTGGTAAACTTCAAAAATGGTGTGTTAGCATTATCTGTCAACCACGTGTTCTCGGCATCACGAGAAGTGAATCTAGTCTAATGTTTTGTATAATTTTTAGGGAATAATTACGCCAAAGGTATTCCCCCTATGGGAAAGGCCCTTGCGGACGTTTTTGTGATTGTGTTAAATTTGACGGTTTGACGGCCGTCTGGACGTTTTCACATTTTTGGCTATTTTTAACAGTTTTTTGATCCCTGCATGCTCGGCTTCATACGTGGTATGTTTGTCCTGGTTTGCTACTATTTCACTAAAGCGATCACAACGGGCTCGACTTCTTCTTTTGATGATGATAACAATCTCGCGACTGCATTTTCCAGCAAGATGTCTAGGGAGAATTGATATCTTTAATCTTATCAAAGAAGCGCTCAAGTTTAGTGAGTTGATGTCCACTTTAGTCACGTGATGTCCCACATTTTCTTTGATTAAACTACTTTGTTATTAGCATTCACTGAATCACTCCTCTATCCCATTTGGTGTTTTTTTGGTTGGACTTTTTAATACTCTTATATGGGATATTTGTTTATAAAACACTATACATTAGATTATTTATTATTGTGTGTTTATTATAATAACGACTATTCAATAATGTATTCATATTTTCAATTTTTTTATAATAATGACAAGGTAAATGTACCTATTTTAGTATATAACCACCTTAAATATTATTCGCCCAATTCAAGGTTTCATCTTTAACTTTTTTTCTATTGGGTCAAGTATTTGAAGTATATATTGCCTAATAAATTATCCCTCACAATTATTATCAATATGGAATCAACCCAATTACAACCTAATCATGTATTTTATGTTAAATTGTTGGCTTCCATAAGTAATTACTCCTCAATTATTACCAATGTGGAATTAACCCAACTACAACCCAAGCAATGTATTTTATGTTAAATTGATGGCTTCCACGAGTAATTACGTCGAAGGTGTCCCCCTATGGGAAAGGGCCTTGCGGTCGTTCACGTGACTGTGTCAAATTTGACAGTTGTTTGGACGTTTTTTCAGTGTGATTTAATTTGACAGCCATTTTGACGTGCATTTTGTTTTTATTTCCTATTTTTAGTGATACAAATCGGGAGCCCTGCAGTTGGGAAAGTTTGGAGATAGTGCCAATCGGTGTCCTAACATAAATCTTGGTGTAGTGTACAAAGATGATAGGGCAAAGGCTAAATTCACAATAATGAAGGTTTGTCAATGAAAAACTTCAATGATTGGGAATTTAGCTCTTCAATTATCTGCTAGGAAAATTTATTTCTTTGGTTTAGAATTTATTTATTGTAGTGATCAAGTCCAAAACACATTCTAATTGTAGCCTTTATTGTTTACATTCTTTTAGATAATAATTTATTATAATATATTTACACCAAAGGCATAATAAAATGGGAATTATCATAAATTAATGTATTTTATATTATTATAACTAATGTATCTATATTTTCTTTAGCTCTTGATACCATACTACATCATTCAACAAACAAATCCCTTCTACCTCCACTAAGATTGAAAATTCAAGGAAAAAATGGCACAGGAAAATATTTTCTGATAAATAAAATATGGAATTCATTCACAACAACATCAACCACATCTCCCTCACCTCTCATACGCTCTCGCCCCTATCGGTGTTTCAACATTCAACATTCAACATCTCTCGCATCCATAATCCAGGCATGCCTATACATTGTAAATTTTAGGGTTTACATAGGCCTCGTAAATGGTTCTACGGGAAAAATCACCGACATTACCAACATTACCTTTATTTGTTATTGTCAAAATTGATGGATACAACAACCCATGTTGGGATCCCTCCAACCTGTTACATATTCCCATACCCCCTATTTCGAGAGGGAATCAAAGACAATTTCTAATTAAAATGGCATGGGGATTAACTATCCATAAGTCCCAGGGACTTACTTTGCATAGAGCAACTATTGACATTAGAACCACTGAAAGCCAAGGTTTGACATTCACACCTTTCTCCAGAGTTCCCTCACTTGCAAATTTTTGGATTTCACCTCCTTTTTCATTCGAAAGGTACTCAAAAATGGTATGCGTAACAACACTTGGAGCAAGAAGAAAGGAGGAGTCAAGACTACTATCACTCAACCCATCGTAAATACTACCCTCTACTTTGATAGCACCTCCACTACTACTTTACTCAACACTTCTTGTATCCAAAGCGGTAGTGTCATTCAAGGGGTATAAAATGTATTCATGTTTAGTATGAAAAAAATGGCCACAAAAGGCTACCACTCATGATATAAAATCTGCAAATGTACGAAAGTCTTCATGTAACATGTTTAGTACAAATAAAATTGTGACAAAGACATCGCTACCACTCATGATATGAGATTTGTAAATGTATATGTACACATTTGTAACAAGTTTGAAATGTAGAGATGGAACCTTTAAATGAAGTGGTTCATCTATATTCATACACTTACAAAATCAATCACACTCCTTATCAACATTAGCTCGCAAAAGTAATAACTATCCCTCTAAAACAAATAACATATACCGTTCGCCATTTGGACATTTTTTAAGGTGATTACATTTGACGGTTATTTTGACGATTATGATAAGCTTTGTTTGACGTTTTCATTTTTTACGGCTATTTTTACCAGTTTTGGTTTTTTGTTTTTACATGTTGGATGCGGGTTTACTTCACGTCCCTCCTTGTTTGAATTTTTTATCTAAATCCCAACACAATTTCCTCAACATCCCCATCATCTCTACATCGTGTTACATTTTTAGCGGGCCAAAGATCTTCAAAATTTGTAGGGTTGAGATTCGATCTTCTGACAACCTAGTACTAAGATCGATTGGATACCCCATCAAAATTGGTTAGACAATTTAACGATTTCAACAGCTCTGTAATTCATCGCCGATTTTTCAGAAATTTTCTGCTGGTTTTATTTTCAGAAATTTTCCATTGGCTTTTCTAACCCTCGATTTTATTTTTTTGGATTGAGAAGTGATTTCTAATTTGAAAGCGTTACAGATATTATTGGGTTCCAAATTCTATAGAAGGAATGGACTACCCTAACTGAGAAGGTATTCTGATTTGGTGGGAAATTTTTAAACGTGTTCTAAAGAATTGTAAGCCAATTGCTATAAAGAGCTGTCATGATCACTACCCACAAAGCTTGCGTGAATTTGAAATTGAGTTGGAGACTTTGGAAGCATCAAGAATTGGAATCTTGTGAGATAACATGGATATTTGCTTTCTCCATATGGAAACTTGTTGTTTTATGATTACATGGTAAATGAAAGTCTATGGGACATCCTACATGGTGAGTAAAATGATTATGTTATGAAGAAAAATGGATTTGTACATTGAAGATTCATAAGAATCCAATCAATCTCTAACCTTCTGATTAAAATGGATTGTTGGAGAATCCAACAAGTGTTTTTTTAAATTTTATTTTCATATAGGATCATAAAAGAATATAAAGCTAGATTGGGACACTCAGCTAAAGATTACTAATGTTGCTATAGAAGGATTAACATATCTTCATCATGACTGTAACCCACACATTGTTCATAGGGATGTGAAGACTTCTAACATTCTTTTGGATGATAATTTTGATGCACATTTGTCAAACTTTGGCATTGCCAAGTGCATTTCCTCAGCCAAAACCCACACCTCTACCTATGTTATGGGTACCATTGGTTACATTGACCCTGAATATGCAAGAACAAGGCTTAATGAGAAATCATGTATATAGCAAGGGCATTCTCATCTTGCCTTACAAAATGTTCAGAAGCTTCAAAAATTATTTTATTAAGTATCATGTACAATAATACAAACTTGTTGGCTTGAAGTGAATATGGCATCGAAATTCTTGCTTTGTTTGGTCACTTGCTTTGTTTGGTCACTATTCACACTCCACTTTGCAGCCACACGTACAAATGTGTTCCCTACACTTTTCACAATGAAGGTACTCCATTCTACAACATGGGTCCCCTCCCACATTTATCGAATCTCAATCTGAATCACGACATATTTTTGAGTTGGGTAAAAGACAATTTAGAGGTTATGTAGGTAATTTAGGTGGGAATTGACATCCCTTATATTCCATTGGCATTAAGAAGAACCATATATGTGGTCCTTGCTACCCAATATTTATAGGTTGTAAGATTCCAGATAGGATGTTTAATATCCTTACAAAGCATATATGTTCTTTAATGGGTTATTACTTCTACCCAAGTAGCAATTTTTGTAAAATAGTGTTTAATATGATACATTTAATATATGGAAATAATATGGGTTCATTTTAAAAAATGATAATTTTATTAAATTAATTATGAGTGTAAGAAGTAAAATCAATGTTTTTAATTGAATATTGATGCGTTTAATTGTTTATTAAGGGATTTTTCAACTAAAAAATGTTTTGTTTAATAGTATTTTATGTTTTTACAGTGTATACAATTTTAGATCAGATTTTTGGATAAAAATGTGTTCAAATCATTCCAATGAATTAAAAAAATTATCAAATTATTTATTGTTTATAAATATTAAATAAATAAATTATATAATATAATACAATTTCTCCCCAAATAATTAAAAACTACAAAATATCCCTCTAAATCAAATAACTTACATTGTTCGGCGTTCACATTGCATTGTACACATGCGATTGCTAGTATAACATGATAACATAAATACTTGTAAATGTAAAATTTAAGTGGCAGGATTTACGTCTTTTAGTTTAAAAGATCACATTTTATCCCATGGACCAAATTCGATATTGATGAGGTTAGATTCTTTGGCCAATCACATACTTGTATTGCCCATCTAATCGAGTGCTTTTATGGAGAGAATAAGATATGTATTAGGGTGAGTGCAAAAACATGTGACCTAATTTTATATAAAGAAGTGATATTCATTGTATCAAAAATGATAATTTACGTAAGCTTAAGTGATGATAAATGATACATCGGTTTAAAATTTTACAATAGTGTAAATATATGAAATGAAGGATTTTGAGTGTAGAATACTATTATACTATCATGTGTGTGTGTGTGTGTGTGTGTGTGTGTGTGTAAGTTTGCTTAGGTAACACACTAGTTTATTTGTGTAAACTAGCACATTGAGTGAAAAATTCGTACACACATGTATGATAATGAGATATAATTATTAGAAATAAAAAAATGAATTCATATTTTTAATGTTGTCATGCAAAAATATATTTTTATTTAATTATTGAAACAAAACTTATACGAAGTTAACTATTTTTTGTCGCACACTCAATATCTCAAAATTGGAAGTACTATAGTTAGAAAATAATGTGGTTATGTCGAAATCACTTTTTTATAGCTGATTTAACAAAAATAAAATAAGTGTTAAACCCTAATATTACATAGTCACATATGATAAATAAATACTAGAATACAGATTTGACACAAACAATAAGCTAATAAAATTTGAAACCCTAAGTGCAAGAGAGATAGGAATGCACTTATCTAATTTGTGCTTGATCCGGAAATGATGCAGACTAGGAAAACTACTAAACAAGAAGTAATCTGTTTTGTTATTTCTCCGAATAAATTCTATAGGTCACGAAATAGGCTAGAGACAAGTGCCCCTAATAGGACATGGGCGCTTTGTGCGCTAACGACCTCTATTGGGGACCTGTGAATGTGAAAATGTTCAGAACCTGATTTATGGAGTGTCACACATGTGTCACTAGTATTCGATGTTGATCTCTTGTGTGTCACAATAAGTTCATTGAGGTACATGTTACCTACAAGATAAATATTCACCTACAAAACCCACAATACCACATCAAATCCAAAAAAAGAAATATGCAATATGGGGAGTTGGACTGACCCCGATGGTCACCCGATAGAGTGAGCTTACAACGAGTGCTACACTACATCTTAGAATCCATGTAGTTCTTGTGAGTGTGTGAAAGAATCGTGCCCTACGATGCCCTTGTGCAAGATGCACTAGATAGCGGGCTAGTTAGATGTAAAAATGTAGATATATGTGTGGATGGAATAAAGAAACTTCCCCTTCCTATGCTGTGTATGCAGAAAATGTAGTCCCTTGTCCCTTGATTGAATGCCAAATGGATGCTTTGAAGTGCTTTGAATGCCTTTGGATGTAATCTTAGGTGATAGAAAGTATGCTTAAAGTTTGGTCCTTTATTTTGGTCACATAACTATGTATTTATATGATTCCTTATTTGAATTTTGTAATTGACAACTAGAAGGCCAACCCATAAGAAAATAAGATGCCCAAAAGATAAAAGAAGCCCAAAAAGAGCGAGTAAGGTGGAAAGAGGTCGGGGGCACCCAAAGGGGACGAGGGTGCCTGAGTGTTGGCATCCTAGATGGGTGATGTTGTCCAAAGTCATAAAAGATAAACAAGTAAAGTACCAACTGGGTTGTAGGGTGTGAAATACCTAGATAGACAACAAGAAATAAAGACAAAATGCCAAAGACAAAGTGGTCAATTACTAATTTTCTTGCTTAGGAATCATATGAATGCTAGTATGTGTTTATGGACCTAGAAATGTACCCAAGTGCATAATTTTATGTCTACATTTGCCCCACTTTATGTTGTTGAGTGAATACTCAATAACATATAAAGTAGTTAAGAGATGTGTATCTTTTTATTATTCAGAGTGTGATGGGGATAACGTGTCAAAGAGACAAGTGAAGTGTGGAATAAGTGCAAAAATGAAGTATGGAAACTAGGAAAGGAAAGTGACCATAGGGGTGTATGCGTATGTGTTGTACCTATTGTTGTTATAGCTTATTGCGGGAAGGATGGACTTGCAAAAGAAGATCAAAGAAGTAGTCAAAGATGTGTATATGAAAAATTTACATAAGTATGTAAAGCATGTGAAAGTATGTAAAAGTAGTAAATGGAAAGTGTGCACTTGATTTACAAAGAGTGAAAAGGATAGAAAATGTCCTGAAATGTTGTAGAAGAGTAATTTTTTTGGCTATCTCACGCCAAGAGTGATTTTTTTGGGTGATCTCATGCCAACGAGAAAGTGTTGGGGAGAGAGGTCTAGTGTTACTCTCTTTCCATGAATTTACTTTGATTATACACCACTATAGATGGCATGATCCTATTTTGTCCTTGTTGTCCTTGATTTGTTCCGAATGTAATGTTTGTTCTATTGAAATGGAGATATAATACATTATGTTTGCTAGAGGATTGTGCTTGTACTATGAAACTACTATATAAATTGCTTTGTGAATTGTGTTGATATGTAAATTCACATTTTAGAATGCAAAACACATATATGCTAATGTGGACATTCAAAGTGGTATCATAAAGACAACATATGTATTTTGAATGCGAGCTTGAAGATATTTGAACATAGTGGAGACATGTGGCCCAATAACATGGTCATAATTTTCTAACCAATAATGTTATTTTATTTCTCATCCAATCATGGGACTTTGGGCTATGGAAAAATACGATTCAATGTTCAATGTTCAATGTTGAGAGAGAAGGAAATCACAAGATGGATATGTGTTCAAATGATGGATGTGCAAGGTTTGAGCCAATGATGTGCTTTGGATGAATAGACCAATCATATATTAGGTTGTTCTAGGATATTGATTTTGGGTATTGCAAATATGGAATGATGACAAACATCCACAAAAGAGAAGAAAAATGTCATGATTCTAGGCTCTTGAGAATTTGAAAAATTGAAGACTTTCAATTTCAGCGACTCAAACGATGATCAACCTATCCATCACGCAGGTTTGCAGTCAATGCGAACCTGCTCAAAACTTTGACTGGGGTGGTCCATCCTTGCACCCAGCCGGCCTCGAACCTGCAACCCCCTCACCTTGTTTCCCGCACCCCACCACCATGCTGCACACTCACGTATGAAAGACTATGGTGCCAGTTCTTTTTATAAAAATGCAAATGAAAATTTGATGGAATAGGTAATACGTTGTTACCTATTCCGTCAAAACTAACTGCGACACAACAAAAATAATGATGACGTGACATAATTTTTTTTTGTCTTTGTGTGAACTTGCGTGAGAGATAGGCCTAGCCCTTGAACAAAGTATTTTACTGAGATTAAGATACGTGTCAAAATATTATATGTTTGGGGTTCTTAGGATTTCATGGGGCATTGTGATTCACGGGGGTCTCGAGGTTCACAGGATTCTCAATTAAGACTTCAAGACCAAGTCAAAGGTCATAGGAAGTGAAAGACTCAATTAATTTACAAGTAGGGAGCACATAACATGGATAAAGTTTTTTGAGTGATAGATGACGATGGTCCAATCACATGTTAGAAAACTTTGACAAATGGCGTGGTGGCATTATCTACCAATCACATGTTCTTGGCCTCATGGGAAGTGAATGGTATAATGTTTTGTATAATTTTAGGGAATAAGATAACATGATAACATAAATACTTGTAAATATAAAATTACATGACATGATTTACATATTTCATTTAAAATATCACATTTTATCTTTGTCATGCCAAACTTGAATTATTGATGAACCATATCCGGATTGTCATGTAGACCAAATTCGATATTGAATAGAGCATGCATGTCATCTTGACGGGGTTAGATTATTTGGCCAATCATGTACTCATATTTCCTTTCTAATCAAGATGTTTCGAGCTATGAAGAGAATGAGATATATTAGGGTGAGTGTACAAACATGTGACCCACTTTTATATAGATAAATGGCATGCATTTTCTCAAAAATAAGACTTTATATGCAAGCTAGAATGATGATAAATGATACATCGGTCTTAAATCTATAATAGTGTAAATATATGAAACGAAGGATTTTGAGTGTAGAATACTATTATAGTATGTGTGTGTGTGTGTGTGTGTGTGTGTGTGTGTGTGTGTGTGTGTGTGTGTGTGTGTGTGTGTGTGTGTGTGTGTGTGTGTGTGTTTGTTTGTTTTTATATTATGTGGTTGTGTCAAAGTCACTTTTTAATAGCACATGACTTTTTTTTTTGAAATTTAATATTATATATTTTTAATTGTGTGTTTAAAAATTAAAGTAAAAATGAAAAACAACACCTATGTCATTGATTTTTTTAAAAATATAAAATAAAGGTTTAAATTGTTAATACAAAACCCTTTTCATTTAAAATTATTGGTGGGAAACCCATTTTGTGAAGTGCCAAATTGACACTTATGTGGCAAAAATTGGCAAATAGGATTTGAGTGCAGTTTTTGATGACACAAGTGTGCCATTAGGCTTCCACTGAATAGTTAAAACCATAAGGGTTATGATCATAACCTTTATGGCTATGGCCTTGTAAAATTGGCACCCATAAAAGAACATGTGCTCTACACACGTGGACACAAAAAATCACTTTTACCTTTGAATTTTTTATTGCACATGCAATGATTGTAAATGTATGTTTTGTTTTTTTTTCCAATTTTTTGTTTTACAAGAGTCATTTTTATATTATGTGTTAGAGTTTTGTAAGAGATTCATGTTTATAGATAATGTTATAAAAACTCCAAGACTAATACCTAAAAAATATGAAGAGAGGGTTGTGGTACTCCCATATTGAGCATGAGCATAACTTGTGAATCTATAGGTGTAGAATCCGAGTATGAGAAATGGTTGCATTGATATAAATACATAATTTAGAATGTAAATAAGGAGCAATAAAACCTTCATTATGTGTCTCCTCATGTTTAGTTTCCTTAGCTATCTTTTTCTATTCACTTTTACCCACATCTATCATTATATCAACCATGTGAGGATGTAATCTAATGTATTATTTAAATGCAACTCTATCAATCTCATAAAAATAGAACATGTGCATTATAACTATTAACATTAATTGCATTCACAACATTTTGTGTAAATGTAGAAAAATCATTGACATTTTTAGTGTTTTGTATCCTTTAGGCATTATCTATATTTACATAAACAAGAGAATAAGAATCGATGTCATGAGAAATCATCAATATTTTTACAAACACATATGAATTTATAGTAAGATTTTGAAAATAAAAAATTAAGGATTGTAATATGAAATTTAATTATCACGATTAGGGTAGTCTAAAGAGATAAAATAGAGAGAGATGATAAATAATGAGTAAAGGAATGAATTGAATTGATTCAACCTAAATGGTGTCTACACAAATATAGAAAATTAAAACTCTCTAAAAGATGTCATTAGTAGATCCTAAAAATTTGGTCTTCTAAAATTTTGTTTGGGTTAGGTTTGATAGAAAGGTCTAAGTTAGATATCAAACATGTATAAGAGTTTTGAAACCATCCTATATAGCTTTACTCCACATGATTTTTTTGGTGTGCATTTTCTTACCTTTCGTCTATTGTAATCTTTCTCAAAAATATGTGATGTTATTAGACAATCCAATATATATCTTCTCATTTTCCCAAACCCTAATATCACTTGAAATGATAGAGAAGAGTGAGTCATATACTAGGCCCATATTGACCTCACATGCCACACATCTTGTTAATGTTGTGCACTATATATTGTAGATCAAGACTCATGTAATTATCCCAAATCAAGTGAATTATTTGTGGTTCAAACATTTTTAATGTTAAATAAATGCAACTATGAAACTAATGTGAAACTACAATGATCCTTCATTCAACATGAGACACTTGACATGTATCTAAATTTGGTTTGGGAGTGCTTCATATTTATAATTCTTGTCTTAAACTTCTCTTGAGAGATTTAGTATGTGTATAAGTCATTTTTATAATTATATCCAAGGTTCCTTATATGGTGAGAGATTATAATGACCTTAGGGTTCAATTGTATATATACGAGACTCTTCGTTGATTTCTAGTGTAAGACAACTTGAAAAGAAAGCATAGGTCGACTTGAGGAAAGTGTCAAATATTGAAAATTGATCATTACACATGAAGGCAATAGGTTTTGCAAGGGCTTAAAGGTTCAAGATAGAACCTATCTAGGGGTTCCTAACCTAACTAAGGGATCAATAATCAAATAATACTAAAAATGATAAACGTCTATAGATTTATATTGATGATTCTAAAGAAACTAAACGTGATCACCAATGTGTAAAATTTATAGATAGAGGTAGAGGGATATAAAGGTAATCAAAATGGGTAAGTATGTGTTAAAAGAGAAAAATATTCCTCACTAGTCTAAATTTCCTATAAGATGTCAACACTAATGTTTCTAAATGTATTAAAGATAAATATAGGTTATTATATAATCAAATGTATACACAAAATATTATGAAAAAGGATAGTGCAACATGTCCATAAATAAATAAGTGTAATTAAATAAGATTGTGTACATTACCCCTTGTAAATATAAAAATATAAATATCATTTTTGTAACAATATTTCATCTAAAACAAATATTACATTTCAAATTTGTTATGATTTATAGTTTGTATTAGAATAATTAAGGGACAAGATAATAATGAATATTATATATAGTTAGTATAAATGTAATAATGCCAAGAATGGTTTAGGTTGGATAAATATTAATTCAAAGAGAATACAATATTAAAGACTCCTAAGAAAGGCCACTATACAATTATTAGTCACTAATAGCCATTTGTTTGTACCTCTCTAGTGGGAAGGGTTATAATGATCCTTGGAGTTAAAATGAGAGACTTTGACGTTAAAAATAAGGACATAAATATATTCACATTGAGTTCTATATTATATAATTTTAATGTGTTCATATACTTATCGATTATTGGTCTAAATTAAGTAGTATTGTTTGTGTCAACCTTTATTATCTTTCTCCCCTTTCTTTTTCTCTTTGTTTCCAAATGTCTAGTGTCTTGTATTGATTATCTTGGGATACTCTTGGACCTTGTTTGAAGTTTCTCAACACACCTAGTCATATCTTTAGCATTCCCACACCCCTAGGGATTTTTAATGTCCTCTTTTGGTTAGGGTGTACCTATATTTTAAATCTCATCTTCTTCACTTTTTAGTCATTATTTTTCATTTTTATAGGTCCAAACCACAAACATGAAAGCTAAGAATGCAAGGGGTTGACTATGGCCAAAAGCATGGGAGGAGAGAGAAAATGTCAAGGAATCAGGGAAAACAAGAATATTAGAGATAGAAAAACAAAAAAATGTGGCACCAATAAGGGGAGAAAGAAAGAAGGGACATAAAGGAGAGTCGATAAAACATTGTTAACACAAAATGAAAAATCAAAGGATAATGACATGGAGCAATATGTAGCAATAAGAGTGTAATGCACATATAAATACACTAATATGATAGAAATTAACTATTCCCTCGCCAAATTAGGGTGTGTCTACATATATGTATTGTACATGAGCTAGACATGAACAACTCCCATACCAAATTTAGGTGTATAAATATGTGTACATTTTTTATTATTTCCAATTGATTTAAGATAAAAAAATTAAATGTATTAAGAAATTAGTTAGATCTATGCGAGTTAGTTAAACCTTAGTGACACAACATGTCTCAAGCTAATGGTTTTAAAACTTAAATAAAATAGGAAAAAAATGATTAATTTAAACCGAAAGGTGTACTTACACATAATATCATGCAATATATATTTTTATTTTGAAGGGGTAACATACCATAATTTGTAGGCTATGAAGTGTTTATCACTATCACTCATATTAAAAATATATTTTATCATTAATTTATTTTAATAATTTTTGTATTAAAGTTAATATTTACTTGTAATTTGATGTTTAGAATGTTTTGTGAAGTTCATTGTTTTGTTTTTAAAAACATTTTTCAATATTTGTTAAATTGAAATCTATCACAATTTAGATCTTATGTTGTTTAAATATTAATGACTAAATAGTTCAGATGTAGAAATTAAATTGACACATTTGAAGTGTGTGAAATTGAGAATCATTGGGAGGCATTTTTTTGACATTTGTCTAACTTGGTTAAAAGGGTTGTCAAGTGCCTTGTTTGATACCGAGATCTGGGATTTGTGGATGAGATTCATTTCTAAGAAGCTATCATAGCACATCCCAAGTTTGACATTAGATTGTGTATACAAAAGGATTTTAAAGTAATCTAATGTAGTACCTCCTAATGTATATTGCATGGATCCTCTATACACATGTTGGATAAAATATTCAATATATGGATGAAGGAACCTTATGATCACAATATTCTTATGGACATAATATTAAAAATTATTGAATTGTACATTGATATATTTTTATTTTGATTTTAACGGGGTTTATTGTAAGACCCCTAAAAAACTTAGAATATTTTGTTGAATCTCTAAAATTGACTTTTGAAAAACTAACGAATATCCAAAAAGACATTTCGTGGCAAAGGTGATTCGATATGCCACATATTTCTAGGGTTTCGTAAGGTTGTTGGATGTGAGTTAGGTGGATGTCTAACAAGGCACTAGATTGGATAGACATCTCCTTTTTTTGAGTCTCTCCCTAGAACAAACGAACGTCTCTTACGTAATCATCTTCCAATCTTTGGATGATCATTGTTACTATGGTTAAACACTCCTCTCACACATAATTAGTCAGAAAAATGTCATTATCTTGGTCATCTCTACATGATTGGATGTGTGACAAATCCTAAACCATCCCTTTGTTTAATCTTGATGGTCTTAAAACCGTCTTTAGGCACGTGTGACCTCGAATCTCTCCACCTATCATTTTCCACCATGCTTCTGACTAGGAACCTTAGACCTATATATCACTACGAGGAGCAAGATGCAAAGGTGCGGGATAGATGAGGGTTGAATGGAAGAAGCAAGGAAGGGGACAATAAAGGTGTTGATGGTGGTGGGGTAGGATAAAAACTATGTTGCACGACACATTTGAGAGTGAATGAAAGTGGGGTAGGAGAGGTGTAGGATGACAGATTGGACGGTCATTTATGTGCCGAAAAAAGGAGATGCGCATCTTTTTGTTGATAAATTAGATGTTTGATGTATATGTATTATACCTAAGTGATATGTATTATACTTTGGTGAACATGAGCACAATTTGATTCAAAACGTTGGTGAAATACATTCATAAGTTCATTTTTAGTGTAATCAATTGGTGAATTGACCCATACAAATGGCTTGTCACTGAAATTTTAGGTGAACTGGGCTAATGATTAGAAAATTTTCCATTTCCAATCTCCAAAACCCCTAATATTCATGAGTTTACGGAAATTTTCCTTGGATTTTAAATTTCTAATCATGCTTAAAGCGATTTATTTTTTCATCTATATCAAATAATGAGGACTAGGTGTGTCAAACATCTAAGTTCCGCATGATTCTCTCACATGGACATTGTATGTTAAAAATGTTCAATGCGAAGAAGAGTTTTGTAGAAAGTAGTTTGTAGTTAACATTATCCATCACAGATGCCTGAATCTCTATATTCTTGAAATAAAATATGAAATTATGAAAAATTTAAAGTTAATGACCCTCTCATGGTTTTCATTTCTAAGTTTAAAACATCACATTCATAATCTAAAGGATTTGGCTTAATTTATAACACTCTTGTGCATGCATTTAAATATGGACATGGGAAAAAGTAATTACAAAATGCGATCAATGTTTCATATCCTAGATCTAAGAAGGTATTCCCAAATAGGAAAAAATATATGTGGTGTTAAGAAATTCAATGGTGGAAAGAAAAAGTTAAAATAGATAATTTTTAGGTGGTAGTGAATTTTGTATTGACATTGTGAATTTTATAATCAATCAGGTTATTATTATAATGAAATAAAATTATTATTTTTACTTCAATTTTGCAATCAATTTTAAGTTGTTTCATTTTGTTAAAGTTGGTTTCATTTATTTCCTTGGGATTAAATATAAAATTTGAGTTATTTATTTTACTTCAATGTCGTAATCAATCAAGTTGTTTCATTTAGTTAAATTTGTTTTCATTTATTTCTTTTAGTTTTAAAGTGTGAAATTAAACTATTTTATTTACTTCAATTTACTAGGAATTTTGGTATGTAATGGGTCACAAATGTATAAGAGCAAGGAAGGTTGATCAAAATAGAAAGTGAAAAGGATAAGCAATACAATGAAAAGAGAAACAAAACAAACAAGTTAAAAAGGAACAAACTACTCTTGAGCTCACAAAGCTCTTCAAACTCAACAACGAAGCTATTTAAACTCAATGAGAACTTCAAGAACAATAATATTTTAAAGCTCAAGATATAATAAATGAAGAATTTAAAGGAAATAATGAACAAATAACAATGGATGAAGATGTTGATTATGCTCAAGGAGAGGAAGAAGAAATTTTTCTAAATGGAGAATTACCAAACTTGAATAATATTGAGGATATGGATGAAGCTAATTTCTTTTCTATTGTTGAAGAGAGTAAGTTGCATTTTGTAAACACAATAAAGGCCCATTTAACGAATATATATGAAGATTATTTTAAAAATAAATATTTGATTGGTAGAGCTCAATTGGTAGTAAGATTTTTTTAGCGTAAAGATATGGTCCTTGTTTTTGAGTTGTTGGGATTTGATTCAAAAGATACTAATAACATGAAAGATATCATGGTACAAAACTTACATAATGCACTTGATATTATTGGTAACTTATCTTGAAGAAAGTGCCTTTCTACAACATGTAGATCTATCATAACAACTTTAGTGGGTTTAAAAATATGTAAAAATCCATAGGTCACAACAATTACAAATTCTCTTGGTAAAGGTAGAAAAACTATCTCAAGGTATATGAAGTGCAAGGTTAAATTGGATAAAAGCATGGGAAGGAATTGGGCATTGATATGCAGGGTGCCTTGAAGAAACAAAATTTCTAATGGTGTAAAAGATATTATTATTGAGTATTGGAAAAACCATATTCATGTATATTATAATGCTAAGGATGTTTTACAAATTAGGGTTAGCCCATGTTTAAGGAAAGAACACCCAAAGAATTTTCTAGAAAAAAACTCAAAGTGAGTTGTATAAAAGTTTTAAAGATGAAAATATTGAAATCAAAATCACGAAACAAGAATTTGAGAATTTGAAGCTAATGTATGCAAGGAAAAATACAATTTGTGAGACATGTTGTTTTCATACACATATAGAGTTTGATCTATATTTAGCCACATTTAGAAATTTTAGGGAGCATATGGTAGTAAATGGTGTCCCCCTCCACATGCAAGTTAGTTTGTTAGAAATATTATTTGTAAGAAAGTAAAAGGTGCACATGAATTTAAGGCTAATTGTATCAAAGGGGTGTGTATAAAATGTGAATATTTAGCGAAGCTATCAAAAGACATTCATGAATCAACAACAAATCAAAAGTTATTTGGAAAAGGTTTGAGTATGAAATTTATATTGGAAATTCAAGGAAGGAATCAAAGAATATTTCCCTTATAGAAATAGAAGTTCATGTTTCTGATTTCATGGCCAATTTTATGAATATTTCATGCATATATAAAACATATTAATGGTTCAAGGTGACAAGTTGTGAAGTTTTGTAAATCAAGAATTATTTTCTTGTTGGTTGCATTGTGTTTGTGGTTGAATTTGTTGAGTACTATACTTTTGCCCACAAAAAGAAATTAAAAGTCAACATTATCATTCATATCACGTGGCCATCATAGTGCATTTTTGTTATAGATATGTACAACATGATGTTGATAGTGGGATTTATAATATAGATGAAAATCTAGTGATAATGAAATAGGTTCATTTTTATATCAATGATGACACAAGACATGATATATTTTATTTTGCTCATTGTTTTGAAATGTTTTTCAAATATATTAAAGAGAATCATATCAAATTTAATGAACATTGGGTGTGGTCAGATGGTTTTGCGGTCCATTTCAAGTAGTCAAAAACATTCAATTGGTTATGTCATATGCATCGTAAGCATAACATACTGACATTTGTGGATTTTTTCAAAAGTGGGAATGGAAAAGGGGAACATGATGGTGTAGGTTCTTGTATCAAGCATGAAATTTGATGGAAACAACTTCAATTTTATGGGGTTCCACTTCATGATGCCTCTAAAGTTTTTAATTGGTGCAAGTCACATTTTGGTGGTATTGAGATATGTGTAACTGCAAATTCTCCCATAAGATTATTTTGGGAAGTGAAAGGTAAATTAAATTCTACCATGAGTTTTTCAATGTAATTTTTTTCATTATTATATGAATTTATGGTGGATATTTTTGAACAAATATTGATTGGTCATGGGAATACAATTGTAGAAGTATTGTTGGTATTAGGGATTTTCATCAAGTTATGACAACCCAAAATACTCAACTATATTGAAAGAGAGGGATTATTCTTGTGTTTGTGATTGTTGCATAAATGAGGATGGATATGGGAGTGTATGTGAAAGCATCACTAATAAATATGTGCATGATTGGGATAAAAAATAATACAATTGACACCACCTTTTGAGGAGGAGGATGTGGATGTGTAGGATCCATTTTTTCTCTTGATTATGATCATTTATCTGGATTTGTTAGAGAAGGTAAATTACATTATTATACCATATTGGAATATTTATCATTTTTCTTCATGAAATGATGTATGTATATAATTACTTAAGTTATTTTATAATGTTATGATCCTCATGTGTGGATTTCACTAACACCTTGAGGTTTGGGTGTAACTTTTCGTTACATTTGATATCGAGCGACCACCCAAGTTTGAGTCTCAAGCACGAGTAGCTACGCCGACATTGCAGTGTTCGCCTGGGGCTCGTATAGGGAAGGGAGGGGTCCCACTATACGGAAAAAAATCTAGCCTGTGGTCTAGGATACGAAGCATGGTGGGATGTTATGATCCTCATGTGTAGATTTTGCTAACGCCTTGAGGTTTTGATGTAATGGTTTGTTACATATAATATTGTGTTTGTGTGCATGTCATATATTTGCAATAATTATGGAGGAAAACAATGTAAAAAGTGTTGATGATTATTTATTAAAATGTATAAAAAGTCAAAGTTTATTACTAAAATTTTATTGATTACATGTCACATATGAAGGTTCTCATTTACAACCACCTTGTCATTGCTATGTGTTTTCAATTGACTCCAATGTCATCTTGTGGCAAGAGAAAAAAAGTGGAAGCTTCGCATGGAAGAACATGAAATGATGTGCGAGATTGTGAAAGACAAATAAGAATGTGACGCACTTCATTAGAGTTTTAATATTGTTTTGGGATATATGATCTATATAATTTTAATTTGCAATATGAAGATACATAAATTACATATAAATTCTCGAAATGTGTTGTAAGATTTGTAATTTACTATATCTATGATCTATGGGGTTTGTGTAATGTATGTCTTGAATAATGTGCTCAATTCAATAAGAAGTTGTAATTATTAATTTTTTCATCAATTAAAATACCCCTAATCAAATGTGTAAAGAAAGAAAAACTAGTAAACAAAAGAAAAATGCAAATAAAAGAAAACTAGATCTTCCTTTCACATTCCCTTGTAACCTCGGATGAGATGGTTGAAGTATGGAGTGATGTACCACAATTGTTGAATTTCCTTTGATGGATTATTTTTAGATGTTTCAAAATTGAATCCAAATAGATGCATATTATGCTACAAGAAATAAATGAATGAAGTGCTTGATGATCAAATGGCCAACCTAACGGCACATGAATTTGAATGGAAAATGGAAAAAGTAATGATGAAAACGCCTTAAGCTTCTAAGAGATGATTTGTGAAGGGATTGTTATCCAATTTTCCCCTCAGGTAAAATTGGACAAACATGACCTCACATAAAGAAAATAGGAGGATCATTTTTGGACATGGAAGCATTCGAGCTTGGTGGATCAAAATCACGAAATGATGAGTTCAAAAGATTCGAAGTCGAAGTCTAAAATTTGGGAGTTCGGGGTTGGTAGCAGGGTCGAGCAATGAACAGTGCCACATGGGGAGGAAAAAAATTCTAAAACCGAAGTCTGAAATTTGGACTTGAGATTTTGGGTTTTTAGAGAAATGCGTCACCTGGATGGATGAACAGTACCCAAAAACACGAAACCCCAAAACCCGAAACTCAAACCCCGAAACCCCGAAACCACCATATCCTGAAACCATTAAAACCCTTGAAACCCCTAAACCCAAAGTCTAAATTTTAGACTTCAGGGTTTTAGCATTTCAGAACATTGAAGCCCTAGTGTGCACAAATCATAACTTGAAGCTTGAAACAATAAGTCTGAATTTTAGACTTTGGAGTTTCAACATTTGATGGTTTCACAAACTCAGGAAGATGAAAATTAACAATGACCTCCGAAGTCAAAATGCCTAAAGATATGAATCCCAAAAGTCCAAAATTTTGGAGGGTGCGATGCAAGGTCTGAGTCGAAAAAGTAGAACTAACCACTCGCATTTATCATAAGTATAGTACCATCATCTTCAGATGGCCATAAATTTTGACAGGAGCTTGGATTTGCACAAAATAGTGCTTTTGGAAATCTCTTAGTGTCCTCTACACAACTACGACTGGATTTCTTAATTTTAATAAAGTTAAATATTTCAAAATGTGGAAATACAGTCCGCCATTTTAGAGGAATGTTTCCAGATTTCTCACCTACCAAAATGATGAGGTATGGGCTTCCTTTCTTCCCCAACAAGAAAGGTATAATGGAGTATGGGATTTACAAACTTTCCCATCACTCCCATAAGGACAATGATGGATTTTACAGGAGATTGGAGTGCATTTTCATATTTTCTTCCCTCTCTCTCCTCATTTCTTCCTCTATAAAATGTAAGGGGTTTGCATGTGCAAAAGGTTGATGATTTTTTCTCCCATGCACCCCATTATTCTTGGGGCTTTAGGCATTCCTCAAAAACTATAATGACTTCATGCCTCTCTCCCACATGTAATGTATTATGTTAGTTATTTTAACCTTTGCATGATTTTTGTGTCTCTCTTACCTCTCATTGCAGTAGGGTGTTCTATGCATATTTCATGTTCATTTGTAGGGTTTGGTGTATTTTGCTTACAAGAATGAAGATTGTTTACATTTCAGGATTGTGTTGTAGTGGTCCAACCTCCCCTTAGTGCATTGGTGTGATTTTGGGTTTGTGTTGCATCTGTCCAACCTCCCTAGGGTTCACCCTTTCTCCATTTTGTAGGGTTGGGGAAGTGATCAACACTCCTTTCTTGGTGTATCACCACTCTTAGTGTAGGTTTTCATTCCATGTATCTTTCTCCCTATCCTCTTGGAAGCAAAGATCATCATTGGGTGTAAAATTCATTTGGTTCATCGTATCATCCCCTGACTTGGTTATTATCATGGGGCATGGGGGCATGACATTGTGGAATGAATAACCCCGCACCCACCTTGATGATCCTTCCTAAAACATGATTAGGCCTTAATCATAGGTAAAATGGTTCATAAATGATAGTGAATCTTTTGGTTATTTGTATTCGGTTACTTTATTTTAATCGGTTTGGTCATCTTTTGTTTTGTTTGACTTTTGCATGACCGCGATGATAATTGTCTCTATTTTAATTTGACAATGCTATATCAAGCCAACTTTATGAGAATATTTGAATTATTATTTATGGACTTGGTGATTTTCGTATTGGAATGTTTTATATAAACCTGGAAATTCAACTAATTTTTATGGTAATATATTGTTGGAAATATGTGGACTTGTATTATGAAGGTTAATTTTAACTTAACCATTAAGTTAGGTAACAACTAAAGTAAAAAAAAATGTATGAAATATTATATATATATATATATATATATATATATATATATATATATATATATATATATATATATTAGAGGGATTTGGCATGTAAGCCAAAAGTTTTATTTAGTTATTGAAATTTATGGGTTTCATAAAGTGAAACACCTTCACATGGCACAAGTGTGCGGCATGCACTAAAACACGTACCAGCATTGGGAAGCCCAAAAATTCTTCAATATGCCGCCCAACTATAGTTCTTTCATTATATTTTTTATTATTTTTCCTTCGTCTATTTTCATTCTCCCCTTCTGGAATACTGCGTGAGTTTTGGAGGAAAGAAGGATTCAACTTGTTGGAGCGGGAAGAGTAGAAGGTTTTCGATTCTGGGTTTACTTCAGGCATGAATATCTTCTCCTTTCTCTGCTGCATTATTTGTAAAAAAATGAGGAAATACACATTCTATTTTTAATGGCAATCAAGGAAATTGTGGACAACTTTTGATTTAATTGTTTGGAGATGAAGTATGAAAAGGAAATTGATGGATTTGTATTCTTTTTAGTTTTCTTTGTGTGGTTTTAACCTAACCTAGAAAAATATGCAGATGGGGTTTTGGGTTTTGATCAACAAAAATAAAGTAAAAGAAAGGTTAAAAATTCCTTCTCTGCATTATAATAAATTATACCCAAAAGGAAAAGAGTTGGGTTTTTCCTGTACAGGAAGAAGGAAAACGTTTTGTGAATTTGTGTGTTTAAAATCGATTTGTGCTTGTGGGTTTTCATTTTGTTAAACTGAAATTTGGTTGTGTGTTTTTATGTAAACAAATCGATTTGGGTATATAAATCGATTTGCATAAAGGAATCGATTTGGGTAACCCAATCAATATGGGTATGCAACCGGTTGGGGTTTTGTATTTTTCTTCTTGGTTGTTATATGTAGGTCTGATTTTTAATTTATTGAGATCTTTTGAATGATAATTTGTGGGTGTCAAAGCTCTTGCATGGGGCTGCATTTTCCAGAAATTTTATTATTATGGACCACTAAATCGGTTCATGTATAAATGAGGGTGTCTTGTTATGTGTGAATAATTAAAAAAATGGCATTTAGCCTGTAACTTCCAGCCTGGCAATATGACTTGGATTCTTGTAAGACTGTGAAAAAGAAATTGCTTGTCTTGGTAAGGGCATGAAAGCCAGGACAACTTGACCGAGATGCACCAAGGAGTAATTGGAGGCATGATTGGGTTTAAAATAATGATATCTTATGAAAGAAATTATTAGTTGTTCTTTTACTAAAAAGAGTATGTTTAAATGATGTAACCATGGTGCTGCTATATTGTTGGTTGGGATGTTTGTTTACAGATAGAACATGTTAAAGTGATGTAAATATGGTGATATTTGTGCTAATTTGTAGAGCTGCTCATTGACTGAAAAAAAAATACTCTTCTTAATCATATTGTTTTTACGAAGTTATGTAGAAATTTTAAATGTCAAATGCTTATTGATTGAAGCTGGAATACGGATGTATTGACCTTTGTGATTAGAGGGAAACATGATCGCTGAAATAGAAATTGGTTGTTCTATTTGTGTGCATCCATAGTTGTATCTTTATAGAAACCAGGTAGTAATACATTTTCAGTTGTATTACCATGTGCTTGTTGATAAAACAACATGTATATCCTTTCATATTTTATTAATTAATTGCATCAGAAAATGGAGTTAATATTCATGCCAGTTCATTTTGAACTGACATCATACCACTACTCCAGTCTTGCAGGACCATTAGCCATTACATTCGGATGTGCGGAAACTCATGTCTTGTGAAGTTTTATCGTAGCATGGATCTAAATGAGATACTTGGATTTCAATTGGTGAAAGGATGATATCCTTGAATTTTTGGCTGAATTATTGGGATCTTGGACCCATTGTAAATATTCAAACCTCACTATGTGAGAATTATTATACCGGTTATATATTTTTCCTTAATGACATATGTAATATATGATTTTAATAAAGAGATGATTACTTTGTGTGTAATAATATCTCAATATGAGTAAATGATGAATACTTGAGTTGTGAAATCTTACTTTTCACAAATTGTTGAATACATTTATTTGATAGTTATCAATGTATGAAGCCGATAATTGGGCAATTATTGTAACAATCAATTGTCTTTAATTTCTAAATTAAATAAGCTATTTAGTGGTGTAGCTAATCGAAGGAATAATTAAATATACATGTTTTAATATATATTTAATTCGGCCTTTCGGTAAACTTGGTATTAATATGATAAGATTGTAAATCTTGTTGTATAGAGAATGGAAGAGTATCATTGTAAAAGGTAATTTAAGGTTAAAGAATCAAACATCAGGAAAAAAAAGAGACTAAATGGGATGGTAAATAGATGAAAAGATCCATTAGGCATATTAAGGGATAAGTACATGTGGAATGTTGATATAGTTACATTTCAGCATAATGAATGTACTTATCTCATAAAGATCCTAGTTGGCCTTTGGCATCTATCTCAATATAAACTCTTGCAAGATAGGTTTAATTGGAAATAAAATAAAAACAAACTATAAAGATCTAGATAACTGTGAAAGGGATAGTTGTGAGGTGGTGGAAGACTTAAAACTCATAAGACTAGTGTGTTGTCTTGAGTTTAGCCGTAACCTACACATGGCGGATAACTTTGGCCAAAGTAATGCATTGATGGTTGTGCATTGTCTGATCACCTAGTCCTCCAATTAAATAAAAAAAAATTGTCTGTAACTTGATCATGGGAAGTTGAAATATTGAACATGAGGTAGACAATGGTCGGATACGGAATACGAAGTTGGGAAACTAGCTTCGTGGTAGACCCAAGGACTTTCACATAGTTCCCATGACCTTTAAAAGGTTGAGCCGAAATGCTAGTAAGCATTGTCACTCGAAGTAGTGATGAAGGGAGATCGTGGAGATCTGGATACACCCTTCTCAGCCGCACATGGCTTACATGGATGTTATCGGATAGATCAAAAGAGAAAAATTGATTAATGAATTTGATTAAATAAATCTGTATGATTGTAGCTGTGTAATTTGTTATTATGTTTATGTGTTAAAAAAATCCTCATTTTTCAGCTCTTGTAATTTTGAGCGTTACATTTTGGTATCAGAGCCAGAGGCTCAGACACTTGGACATTAATGGGACACACGTTCTAATAAAAGTATCCTCTTTTATAAAACAGGAAACTATGGCTAGGCAACAACAAAGAGCTAGTATGGCAAGTGATAGTGGGGTAAATATTGATGACGTCGGATAATACAGTTGCTAAGTTAGAAGAAATCCTCAACCTTTTGAATGACACCCGAAACCGAGTTGTTGCCTTAGAACAACAAGGTCAGGGTGGTGAAGAGAATGAGGATCGTAGGGATGAGAATCAGGGTGATGAGCAATATGATGATCAACTTGAGCACCTGAATGAAAGGGAAAATAAGAAAGCAAGGTTGGTTGTTGAGTTAGCAAGGGACATTAAAAGAATATCCCCACCTAAATTTGATGGTACAACTCTTGGGGATGGTGCTGAAAATTGGCTCTGAAATGGAAAAGTATTTTGAGATTAGGGACTTTTCAGAGGAGACAAAAGTAGTATGGGGAGCCTACCAATTGTCCCGTGAAGCATCTTCCTGGTGGGATAACCAGAAAATGGAACTAGGAATTGATTCTGGTATGATCACGTGGGAGCAGTTCAAGGCCTACTTCCATCAAAGATGGCTACCTCAGCTATACTTTGACCAAAAGATGGTAGAATTCCAAAATCGACTCAAGGAAAGTACTCAGTTATAGAATATTGGGAACGTTTCACTCGATTGTTGAAATATGTTCCTTTGTATCAAAAGGATGAGAAGTTTAGAGTGAGAAAATTTATAATGGGATTGAATCCTAGTATTGGTGGTGAGGTAGATGTTCATGGACCTACCTCGATGGAAACAATGTTTGAAAAAGCTATCAAGCAAGAACTAAAGCTGTGAAGTATTTATGCCTCTAAAGAGGAAAACAGAAGGAAAAATAGCAATTTCAAACATCAACTGCAAGTAAACCAACATGGAAAAAGGGAAACAACAAGTTAGGCATGTCAATAAAAGAGGAATAGTGGGTAGAACTATTGTGAATAATAATAAAAATGGGCAACAAGGAACAAGTTTCATGAGAATAAGATTGAGAGAAAAGGACCATTGGGAGGATGTTTTAAGTGTGGTGGTGATCATTTCGCTAACAATTATCCACAAAGAGGACAATGGAATAATCAATAGAAGGGATTTACTGTAGTAAATAAAGAGGGGCAACAACATAAGATTTATGTTGTCAGTCCATAATAAGCAAGTGGAAAAGCAAGCGACTCCAATAGAAACTTCAGGTAAGCTTTTTGGAGAACTTGTTTCTATTTTATTTGATTCGGTTCAACAGAATGTTTTGTTTCATCTAAAGTTGTTGATAAACTCAAAATAAGAGTTGGGTACATGGAACACACTTGGACTGTATAATATGGAAATAATGTTGTACATAGAGTGAATCAGTGTTTGTTTGAGGCACCACTAGAATTACCTGAGTTCATGACAAGATTAAACTTGTATGTGGCACCTCTTGGATCCTATGATGTTGTCATAGGTATAAATTGGTTAAGTCAACATAATGCAACCTTGGATTGCTTAGGGAAAAGTGTAACTTGTTGCGATGATCAACAAAAAAACAACAAGTGTTCAGGGTGTTAAAAGAGAGTTTGTCACTAGGTAGATTTCTGCCATGCAGCTAAAAAAGGCAAAGCGGAAGGGCTGCCATCTATATGCTATAAAAATAACAAATTTGGGACAGGAAATTGAGCCTAAAATTGAAGCATTTCCCATCCTAAGGGAATTTAGAGATGTGTTTCCAAATGAGTTGCCCGGACTTCCACCTAAGCGTGAATTTGACTTCACAATAGAGGTCAAACCAGCAATGGAACCAATCTCCAAGGCACCATACAGAATGAAAACAACTGAATTAGTTGAGTTGAAAGCTCAATTACATGAATTTTTGTCCTTGGGTCTGATTAGACCAAGTATATCACCATGGGGTGCACCGGTTATCTTCGTAAAAAAGAAGGATGGGACCCTCAGACTTTGTATTGATTACCGAATGCTCAACAAGGTAATAATGAAGAATCGGTACCCATTGCCCGAATCGATGATCTATTTGATCAAATGGGGGGCAAAAGTGTTTTCCAAGATTGATCTTAGATCCGGTTATCATCAACTGTGAATCAAGGATGAAGATATCCATAAAACCACTTTTAGAACAAGGTATGGGCATTACGAGTTTACAGTTTTTCCCTTTGGTCTAACAAATGCACCTGCCGCTTTCATGAACTTGATGAACAATGTGTTTAGGGAATACTTAGACCAATTTGTACTTATCTTTCTCGATGATATATTAATATACTCCAAGAATGAGGAAGAACATGATGAACATTTAAGGATTGTGCTGGGAATTCTCAGAAAACATAAATTATATGGAAAATTATCTAAGTGTGCTTTCTATCAATACGAAGTACAATACTTAGGCCACTTATTAAGTAAAGAAGGAATCTCGGTGGACCCTTGAAGATCAGTGCCATCATGGAATGGCCAACACCAAAGGATGTGCATGAAGTGAGAAGTTTTATGGGTCTAGCAGGCTACTATCGAAAGTTCGTAAAGGACTTCTCTAGGTTAGCAGGACCTATCACTTCTTTGCAAAAGAAGGGTAAGAAATTTTTTGGGACAATAAGTGTGAAGAAGCCTTTAATGAGTTAAAAGGTAGACTCACAAGTGCTCTGGTGTTGAAGATTCTGGATCCAAACGGGAACTTCTTAGTGGTAACCGATGCTTCAGGGGAAGGTTTGGGTGGAGTACTACTACAAGATGGGCATGTGGTAGCTTTTGAAAGTAGGAAGTTGAGGGTGCATGAAGTAAATTACGCACCACATGATCTTGAGCTTGTTGTGATTGTTCATGTGCTGCAAGTATGGAGGCACTATTTGCTAGGAAAACCTTTTGAACTCAAAACAGATCATCTTGGGCTCAAGTACATTTTTACGCAGCCGAATCTAAATGCAAGGCAAGTGAAGATGGCTGGAGTTCCTAGAAAATTATGACTTTGATATAAATTACATTAAGGGAAAAGAGAATAGGGTGGTTGATGCCTTAAGTCGTAGAAAGTAGATTGTTGCTATAATTACATTAAGAACCCAGTTCAAAGATGAAGTTAAAAATGAGTTAACCAATGACCCCTACTACAATCATGTTAAAACAACTCTAGAAAAAGATCCAAGGGACAAAAGGTATGATGGTTTCAAGGTGGAAACAGATGGGATTCTACGTTATAACAACAAAATATATGTACCAGAAGGTAAAGAACTCAGAAATAAAGTCATGAGAGAATTTCATGATGCTCCCTATTCGGGACATCCAGGAGTAACAAAGATGATGGCGGACATCAAAAAGCAATACTTATGGAAAAAGATGAAAAATGATGTGATTCTTTACGTCTCACAATGCTGGAATGTCAAGCAAGTAAAGGTTGAACATTTACATCAGCTAGGACTATTATATCCTCACAACGTGCCAGAATATAAGTGGCAAGTTATAAGTATGGATTTTATCCAAGGTCTACCTATGTCCCAAAATAAACATGATGTTATACTTGTAGTTGTAGACAAGTTAACTAAAGTGGCACATTTTATAGCAGGTAATTTAATGGATAATTCACCCATACTGGCAAAAAGGTTTGTACAAGAAGTTTTCCGATTACATGGAGTTCCAGAAGTAATAATTTTCAGACAAGGACTCAAGGATAACTTCAGATTTTTTGGCAGACTTTATACGTTGCCTTAGGGACAAAACTGAACATAAGTTCTGCCTACCATCCTAGAAACTGATGGTCAAACCGAAAGAGTAAATCAAGTGTTAGAAGATTTACTAAGAATGTATTGCATGGATCAACAATACAAATGGGAAGAGTATCTTCCCTTGGTTGAATTTTCCTATAATAACACTTACCATTCTTCCATTCAGATGGCTCCTTTTGAGGCCTTATATGGTCGTAGGTGTAGAACACCTATAAGTTGGGATAATCCTGAAGATAGGGTACTGATTGGACTAGAAATGCTTTCGGAAATGGAAAAACAGGTTAAATTAATCCAAGAAAGATTGAAAGAAGCAACAAATAGGTAGAAAAGTTATGCAGATTTAAAAAGAATTGACAGAAAGTTTAACGTGGGAGATAAAAATTTTCTTAGGGTCAAACCTAAAAAGAGTTCCATTTCATTTGGCAAGTCAGCCAAACTATCTCCTAGGTTTGTAGGACCATTTGAAGTCCTAGAGGTCATTGGACCAGTAGCCTACAAGCTAGCACTGCCTCCCGCTCTATCAGGCTGCAATGTATTTCATGTATCCTTGCTTAAGAAATATGTACCTGATTTAACACATGTACTTAATTGGGATTCATTGTAGGTTCTGGATCTAGGGGTAATCGCGGTTGATCCTATAAGGATACTAGAAACCGGAAGTTACACTTGAGAAACCGTGAGGTTTCACAATGTAGGGTCCAGTGGGACCAATATTATGAAGAAAGTGCCACTTGGGAGAATCTGGAAGATATCAGACTACTTTTTCCATCATTTGTTTGTGATTTTTATGAACATGTTTTGTTAAAGTACTAAATTCAATTTTTCTGTAAAAGTGGTAGATAAGAAAATTTTGTAGATAAGCCTACAACTGAATATTGGGACTAAGATACTTTTTGATTAATAGTTATTGTTGAAGATTTTGTTAATGAACCCAAAAAAAAATTCATTTAGGTAGTAATGTATTATGTCTCTGATTATATGACTGATTTTCTATATGTACAAGGGTTGTTGTGACCTTTATGATTCAGCTGAAATAATATTGCTACAAATTCTAAGCTGATTTGAAATATATTTATGCAGCAAATGAATAATGGGTTAGTTTATCTATTTATCCTGAAATCATCGAGACGATGATTATTCTAAGGGGTGGAGTATGTAACATCCCAAAATTTCTTGTAAGTTAAATTAACTACGGTTAAGTCTAAACAAGATTAGACGAGATCATCATTGGGTGTAAAATTCATTTGGTTCGTCGTATCATGACCCACAGACTTTCTTTGCGGGGCATGACATTGCAGAACGAATAACCCCGCACCCACCTTGATGATCCTTCCTAAAACATGATTAGGCCTTAATCATAGGTAAAATGGTTCATAAATGATAGTGAATCTTTTGGTTATTTGTATTCCGGTTACTTTATTTTAATCGGTTTGGTCGTCTTTTGTTTTGTTCGACTTTTGCATGACCCATGATGATAATTGTCTCTGTTTAATTTGACAATGCTATATCAAGCCAACTTTATGAGAATATTCGAATTATTATTTACGGACTTGGTGATTTTCGTATTGGAATGTTTTATATAAACCTGGAAATTCAACTAATTTTTATGGTAATATATTGTTGGAAATATGTGGACTTGTATTATGAAGGTTAATTTTAACTTAACCATTAAGTTGGGTAACAACTAAAGTAAAAAAATGTATGAAATATTATATATATATATATATATATATATATATATATATATATATATATATATATATATAGAGGATTTGGCATGTAAGCCAAAAGTTTTATTTAGTTATTGAAATTTATGGGTTTCATAAAGTGAAACACCTTCACATGGCACAAGTGTGCGGCATGCACTAAAACACGTACCAAGCATTGGGAAGCCGAAAATTCTTCAATATGCCACCCAACTATAGTTCTTTCATTATATTTTTCTGTTATTTTTCCTTCGTCTATTTTCATTCTCCCCTTCTGGAATACCTGCGTGAGTTTTGGAGGAAAGAAGGATTCAACTTGTTGGAGCGGGAAGAGTAGAAGGTTTCCGATTCTGGGTTTACTTCAGGCATGAATATCTTCTCCTTTCTCTGTTGCATTATTTGTAAAAAAATGAGGAAATACACATTCTATTTTTAATGGCAATCAAGGAAATTGTGGACAACTTTTGATTTAATTGTTTGGAGATGAAGTATGAAAAGGAAATTGATGGATTCTGTATTCTTTTTAGTTTTCTTTGTGTGGTTTTAACCTAACCCAGAAAAATATGCAGATGGGGTTTTGGGTTTTGATCAACAAAAATAAAGTAAAAGAAAGGTTAAAAATTCCTTCTCTGCATTATAATAAATTATACCCAAAAGGAAAAGAGTTGGGTTTTTCCTATACAGGAAGAAGGAAAATGTTTTGTGAATTTGTGTGTTTAAAATCGATTTGTGCTTGTGGGTTTTCATTTTGTTAAACTAAAATTTGGTTGTGTGTTTTCTGTAAACAAATCGATTTGGGTATATAAATCGATTTGCATAAAGGAATCGATTTGGGTAACCCAATCAATATGGGTATGCAACCGGTTGGGGTTTTGTATTTTTCTTCTTGGTTGTTATATAGGTCTGATTTTTAATTTATTGAGATCTTTTGAATGATAATTTGTGGGTGTCAAAGCTCTTGCATGGGGCTGCATTTTCTAGAAATTTTATTATTATGGACCACTAAATCGGTTCATGTATAAATGAGGGTGTCTTGTTATGTGTGAATAATTAAAAAAATGGCATTTAGCTTGTAACTTCCAGCCTGGCAATATGACTTGGATTCTTGTAAGACTGTGAAAAAGAAATTGCTTGTCTTGGTAAGGGCATGAAAGCAGGACAACTTGACCGAGATGCACCAAGGAGTAATTGGAGGCATGATTGGGTTTAAAATAATGATATCTTATGAAAGAAATTATTAGTTGTTCTTTTACTAAAAAGAGTATGTTTAAATGATGTAACCATGGTCATTGCTATATTGTTGGTTGGGTTGTTTGTTTACTAGATAGAACATGTTAAAGTGATGTAAATATGGTGATATTTGTGCTAATTTGTAGAGTTGCTCATTGACTGAAAAAAAATACTCTTCTTAATCATATTGTTTTTACGAAGTTATGTAGAAATTTTAAATGTCAAATGCTTATTGATTGAAGTTGGAATACGGATGTATTGACCTTTGTGATTAGAGGGAAACATGATCGCTGAAATAGAAATTGGTTGTTCTATTTGTGTGCATCCATAGTTGTATCTTTATAGAAACCAGGTAGTAATACATTTTCAGTTGTATTACCATGTGCTTGTTGATAAAACAACATGTATATCCTTTCATATTTTATTAATTAATTGCATCAGAAAATGGAGTTAATATTCATGCCAGTTCATTTTGAACTGACATCATACCACTACTCCAGTCTTGCAGGACCATTAGCCGTTACATTCGGATGTGCGGAAACTCATGTCTTGTGAAGTTTTATCGTAGCATGGATCTAAATGAGATACTTGGATTTCAATTGGTGAAAGGATGATATCCTTGATTTATTGGCTGAATTATTGGGATCTTGGACCCATTGTAAATATTCAAACCTCACTATGTGAGAATTATTATACCGGTTATATATTTCACCTTAACGGCATATGTAATATATGATTTTAATAAAGAGATGATTACTTTGTGTGTAATAATATCTCAATATGAGTAAATGATGAATACTTGAGTTGTGAAATCTTACTTTTCACAAATTGTTGAATACATTTATTTGATAGTTATCAATGTATGAAGCCGATAATTGGGCAATTATTGTAACAATCAATTGTCTTTAATTTCTAAATTAAATAAGCTATTTAGTGGCGTAGCTAATCGAAGGAATAATTAAATATACATGTTTTAATATATATTTAATTCGGCCTTTCGGTAAACTTGGTATTAATATGATAAGATTGTAAATCTTGTTGTATAGAGAATGGAAGAGTATCATTGTAAAAAGGTAATTTAAGGTTAAAGAATCAAACATAGGAAAAAAGAGACTAAATGGGATGGTAAATAGATGAAAAGATCCATTAGGCATATTAAGGGATAAGTACATGCGGAATGTTGATATAGTTACATTTCAGCATAACGAATGTACTTATCTCATAAAGATCCTAGTTGGCCTTTGGCATCTATCTCAATATAAACTCTTGCAAGATAGGTTTAATTGGAAATAAAATAAAAACAAACTATAAAGATCTAGATAATTGTGAAAGGGATAGTTGTGAGGTGGCGGAAGACTTAAAACTCATAAGACTAGTGTGTTGTCTTGAGTTTAGCCGTAACCTGCATGGCGGATAACTTTGGCCAAAGTAATGCATTGATGGTTGTGCATTGTCTGATCACCTAGTCCTCAATTAAATAAAAAAATTATCTGTAACTTGATCATGGGAAGTTGAAATACTGAACATGAGGTAGACAATGGTCGGATACCGGAATACGAAGTTGGGAAACTAGCTTCGTGGTAGACCCAAGGACTTTCACATAGTTCCCATGACCTTTAAAAGGTTGAGCCGAAATGCTAGTAAGCATTGTCACTCGAAGTAGTGATGAAGGGAGATCATGGAGATTTGGATACACCCTTCTCAGCCGCACATGGCTTACATGGATGTTATCGGATAGATCAAAAGAGAAAAATTGATTAATGAATTTGATTAAATAAATCTGTATGATTGCAGTTGTGTAATTTGTTATTATGTTTATGTGTTAAAAAAATCCTCATTTTCAGCTCTTGTTTTTGGGTGGGCTTGGCTAATGATGGTATGATAAGTTCACAAAAATGAAGTAATTAGGTGCATTTATTATTTGTTAAATGTATTTAAAAATGAAAAAGTAATACTAGTGCAAGGAATTAGTTATGCTAGTGTAGACCGCAAAGTTCACTAGTGTGAAAGTAATGATGTTTGTGTAGAAATACACATGCTAGTTTGAGAAGTGCGTTAGTTTCATTATAGATTCAATAGCTTGTATTTGAGTGCACTAGCATGATAATACACATGCTAGTGTTGAGTGCATTAACATTAAAAAGATTTCACTAGTGTGAAAATTGAGTGTGCTAGCGTGACAACATGTTTACTAGTGTAACATGAGGTACGCTAGCATGAATTAGGAAATAGATTAAATGTAGAAGATGAAATGAGAAAAAAAAATGATTTGTAAAGGACTAATGAAGTAGTGTGATGTGTGTAGGAGATATTATACACCTTGGACGTGCGAGAGAGACATGCATGATTGTGATCATTTGAGAGTTGAATGACAAGGTCAAAGCGGAGAGGAATGTGGGTGATACTAGAGGCATCAAGATTGACATACATATCACATCGTAAGACATTAGACTAGACCACCTTGCTTGTCAACTATGTTAGTAGAGCGATGGCACAGTGAGTCCCAGACATTCAGATTGCCTACTAGGGAGATGTCAGTGACATTAGAGGATGTATACCACATCGAGGGTGCCGATGTTAGGTCATTTGATTCATCGGGAGAGGAGTGCAACACAAATATGGAAACAAAGAAAAATACTATTTGAAGTAAGGAGATTCATGGAGAGGTTATGGTGGTGCACATTACCGAGTGTATGGAGGATGATGCATTAACACAACTTTTGATTTACTTGATGGCTCTTATTAGTGGTTACTTGTTAACCGATAAGCTGTGAGAAATTTTCAGCTTGGGTTGATTAATGTGGTAGTGGATCTGATGGAATCAATGATATTTTTTCATGGGGGCCATGCGTATAGGCCCATCTATATAGAGACACGTATATGGTAGTGTATAAGAGTTAAAGGAATTTGGGACTAGTGACATTATTACAGATTTGGGCATGGGACCATATCGTAGTAGCTTGAAAAATGGGGTCGAGAGATAGATAGCAAAAGGACCCATCATTTTGTGAATGGGATATAGTAGGTGGTGGTTAGAGAGGTCATCAAGGATATTTAACATTTTATTGATGAGTTATGAATGATCTATAATTGCGGATGATTACATGGAGGCCATATATAGACAATATATGTGTGACAAATATTGTAGATACAAGGACAATTTAGATAGAGCATTATATTATTCGTATTTTATGATTTATCATTGAGTGATATAGATTAGATAGGTTCGGGCTACAACTGGAGTTATATAGGACATTCGGAGGGAGAGTAGTGGTACTGTGGGTAGATGAGAGATCATAGAGTTAGGGCCATGCATTAGGCTAAACATAATGAGGAAAAACTTTGCAGGAGTATAATATAGGTATGGGCTACATGAGTACACATCATGGACCCTGGTGAATCAAATGGAGTATGTAGTATGGTATGCGGTTATAATACCTCTTCGTGTGACCATCCCTCAAGTAGTTATGTCGGTAGGTATAGTGTGAAGTTAGGGGTGTACTATGGCAGAGGAGAGAGGTATGAGAGGGGAGGCCAACAGGGGTCAAGGAGGAGAGGGAGTTATATAGGTTTGGGGAGGAGAGGGAGGTGGACAAGGGATAATAGAGGCTTTACAAGTACACTGTTGATGGTGAATCATAGCACCCCGAATGTCTGCAACTCGATGGGTTGAGACTCTCAGTGCGATTGCATAACATGGAGCTTTTCCCAAGTGTGGGACCTTGTGAATCAGAAAGCTCTCCAGATGAAGGCCGGTTCCTATTCCTCTATTCAGATGCACACATAAAAATGCAGAGGGTTTACTCAAAACCTAATCTAACTTTCCAAGGAGACAGAGGTAAGAAGATGCATAAAAATAAACCTAAACTAACAAAGGTGATGCACCGAGGAATGAAGAACACCTGTCTTGCCAATAAACACAAACCAATAAAATGTAATGCAAGATCATGCATAGATAACCAAATTATAGTGAAAGATCAGAAGGATGCAAAATGAACACAGAGAGGGTTGAGAATCATCCACAGACATGCATTATTTGCTCCAAAGATTGATACAATACACTACAAAATGCCAAGAGGCAAAGTTGCATTACAGTTTTAAATGGGAGGTTTGAACTCCACAAATTCACTGCTAAAGATAAGAAGGGAGGGGTAAAACAAGAATGTCCAACCTTTAGAAAGAAGCCCCTCCTTACAATTTATAGGAAGAATGAGAGAGAAAAGAGAGAGGAATTCCAAATCTACCCCAACCACCTCTAGGTTGCATTTAATTCATCTCATTATGGTGGTAGGTAAGAACCCTAGCAAACCCAAAAAGTGGCAAACTATATTTTGCATTTTTAAGAATTTGTTCTCACCTAATTAAAGATATCCAGTCATAGTTGGATAGAGGACCTCGTAAGATTTCTGAAAAGTCCAACCTTGTGTTAATCTGAGCTCCCTGTGAAAAGTTATGGCCATCTAAATATCTGGGTCAGGGTCTGCTTCCTGTCAGTGCTCAAAATGTTGCGCCTCCTGAAGGTGCGCCTTGGCGCATCCATGTGTGTGTTGACATCCTCTTACCTACACCATAGGTGCATCCATATTTGTGTCGACATCTTCTGATGTGCGCCCTTTACCTACGCTAGGGTGCATCCATTTTTGTGTCGACATCTTCTGATGTGTCCCTTTACCTACGCCAGGGCGCATCCATTTTTGTGTCGACATCTTCTGATGTGCGCCCTTTACCTACGCCAGGGTGTATCTATTTTTGTGTTGACATCTTCTGATGTGTGCCCTTTACCTGTGCCAGGGCACATCCATTTTTGTGTCGACATCTTCTGATGTGTGCCCTTTAAGCGCACGAGGCACATCCATTTTTGTCGACATCTTCTGATGTGCACCCTTTACCTGCGCCAGGGCGCATCCATTTTTGTGTCGACATCTTTTGATGTGCGCCCTTTACCTACACCAGGGCGCATCCATTTTTGTGTCGACATCTTCTGATGTGCGCCCTTTACCTTTGCTAGGCGCATCCATTTTTGTGTCGACATCTTCTGATGTGCGCCCTTTTGGTTAAAACGCAATAAATGTCGGGGTTTGAGTTTCTTTGATTTCCATAATCTTCCGTTTGTCTATATCTACCATGGGGAGATATATACAAAATTTGGCGAATCAACGGGATCACATGCCTGCTAGGTAGAAGATCGGTGGCCTTTTAGCAATCCATTGGGTATGGAGTCATAAGCAATAACCTAAAACCATCCGATATCTGATCCCGATCCTGATACCGCAACTCATTCTCCAAGAGCATGCTGAATTGTAGAAATTCAACCTGAGAGCAACAAAACCTGTGCCGAAGCACTTAGGGAAAATGAAACCTAACTATAACAAGATAATGTGCATACGCACTTAGAGGAATTAAAATTTAGGCTATATTTACAAGGGTAAACCTTTTCCTTTTAGTAGCAATGTTTAAGATAGATTCCGTTAACCGGAATTGGGAGTTCTTCTCCATCCAATGTAGATAATTGGAAGGCATTACTACTTTTACATCTCGTGACCATGTAGGGTCCACTCCAAATGGAATCAAACTTGGAGTGCCTTCCTGGTTTTGCCTCGATTTGCATCCCATTTTAGAACTAGGTCCCCTTCCTAGAAGGTCCTTGCTCTTGCCTTCTTATCAAACCATATTTTTACTAAGGCCTGATCCTTTTCAATCGTCTGAACTACATGTTCTCTGATTTCCTCCAATTCCATCAACTCCACATACCTAGCTTCCATTGGTTTGAACTCAGCCAACTCCAACTGCTTCATGAGCTCCAATGTAGGCAATTCTAATGATATAGGCAATACTGCCTCTTTCCCATAGACCAAATTGTAAGGAGAACTACCTGTAGACCTCTTTGGCATTATTCTGTCAGCCCATAACACTGATTTTAGCTTGGTATGCCATGTCCTTTGGTTTTCATCCAGAGTCCTTCTGATGATTCTTAGCAAATTCTTGTTCGTGGACTCTACTTGTCCATTACCTTGCGGGTAATAATTTGAAGAGGTGCTCAAATAGATTCCATTCTTGATAGCCCATTCTGTAATCTTAGAACCTATGAATGCCAATGCATCATTATGCGATATGATAGTGGTGGCACACCAAACCCGGTCACTATTCCTTCATAAAAGTCTAGTATGTTAGACTCATTTGCTTCTTTGAGTGCTACTTTTGCTTCACCTACTTGGTGAAATAGTCCGTTGCCATGAGAATCCACTTGTGGCCTTGGCTCGAGTTTGGGTTGATGACCCCGATGAAGTCCAATCCCCATTGCATAAATGGTTGGTCAACCAAAATTGGGTGCAATGGGAGTGCTGCTAATCTTTCTTTGCTTGTGAAGAGTGCACATTTCTTGCACTTTCTTATCCATGTATATAGTGATCCATTTGAAGACTGTCACCAATAATACCCTGCCTTCATTATCTTGAGAGCTGTTACTCGTGGGGAAAAATGTCCTCCAGAATCTCCATCATGAAAATCTCGTAACACCCTCTCAATTTGACCTGTCCCAATGCACCTCAATAGAACTCCATTGATGTCTTTTTAAACAAAACACCATCAACAAGCACATATGGAATGGCTTGTAATATGAAGTATCTCCTTTTTGCTTTGCTCAATTCTGGAGGGCATAGGCCTACCTGTAGGAAGTGTATCATATTATGAGTCCAACAAGGAGTGGGCACATCATCATTTTCTTGTTCTTGACCATCTTGCAGTACCAAGGCAGTCTCTTTTTCATCACCTGCTTCAACTTTCTGACTCAAAGCTAGTTGTTCACATAGTCCTTTTCCACGTACTAGCTTAGTGACCTTAATTTCGATGTCATATTCCATGACACGAGTGATCCATCCTGCACGTTTCTCATTTAGATCCTTGTTTAGAAGGAAGTCCTTGACTCCGCATGAGAGACCAATAATTGGATCTTATTGTTTGAGACCAGGTGCTTGAATTTCTTTAAACTCCTTATCACTACAAGGACATGCTTTTCAATGAAAGAGTACCTAGTTTCATATTCCTCCAAGCCTTGACTAAAGAAAGCAACTGGTTGTTCTAATCCTTCTTTGTTTTGTTGTGCCAGGATTACAGAAATTGTGTCTCCACCACCGAAGGTATATAACATGAAGTCCTTGGAGAAGTCTGGATTGACGAGATTCGGAGCTTGAGATATAGCCTCTTTTATTGCCTCAAAACTTGCCTTGCCTTCAGATGTCCACTTAAATGCCATGCTCTTCTTCAACATCAGCATTATTGGCTTTACGAGAGCTGCAAAGTTTGGAACAAACTTGTGGACAAAATTGATCCTTCCCAAGAAGCTTTGAAGAGCCTTCTTGTGACTTGGCAATGGCAACGCTTGAATTGCTTCAACTCTTTCTGGGTCAATCGTCAATCCCTCCTTTGAAACAATATGGCCTAGAAGTTTTCCTTCGTGAGCCAAGAATATGCATTTTTTGGGATTCAATGATACCCCAAATCTTCTACACCTCTGAAATACTTTCCTCAAATGAAAGAGGTGATCCGCTGTATTTTTGGAGAATACAGTGATGTCATCAAGATATATTAGAACTATTTTATTGATCAATCCTTTGAATGCCATATCCATTGCCCTTTGGAAAGTGGCTCCAGCATTTGATAGCCCAAATGGCATCTTCTTGTAGGCATAGGTGCCCAATTTGGTGGTGAAAGCTGTCTTGAACTAGTCATCTTCTTTCACCATTATCTGATTATACCCCCAATAGCCATCTAGGAGAGAGAATCTCTCCGAACCAGGACACTACTTGTAATATTTGTTCCATTGAAGGAAGTGGGTAATGGTCTTTGAGAGATGCCCTATTGAGGTCTCGGAAGTCCACACATAACCTGATTTCTCCGCTCTTCTTCCTGACCGGAACCAAGTTTGCAACCCAGCTTGAGTGCTTGATCGGGAATATAATGCTTGCCTCTATTAGCTTGTTTAGCTCTTTCTTCATTAGAGGCTCAATGTGAGGGTTGATTGGTCTCTACTTCTTTGATGGGCTTAGCATCTGGATCCAATTCTATGGTATGTTGTGCCAACTTTGGATTGAATCCTCTCAAGTCTTCATAGCTCCAAGCGAAGACATCTGAAAATTCTTGGAAAAGTTGTATGAAATCTGATTTCTCTTGCTCAGTGGCCACCTTACCAATTTGAAGTGTTTTGCCTTCCCCAACCAGAATTGGCTCTGAATCTTCTCTCTTGACTTTGTATGTTAGCCTTTTCCTTATGGAACCGGTCGTTAGGGTTGAAGATAGACTCTAACGTTACTAAACCTTAGGAAGATTGTTTATCCGTAGTTGCACTACTTGATCCCCGTCATCGCTTTGCTCTAGTCTCATCCGATTCCTCTTGAGAATTCGGCTCTTCTTGTAAAAAATTGACGATCGTTAATCGTTCTCAAAACACTGCCGGCTTGTGTTATTATCCGGAACTACGCCTCACAAGCACATGGATACGTGGTTGCATTTTTTCCCTTTTGATGTTGTCAACCACATCAAATGTTGCTCCAACTCTAATGCGAGCCTATCCACTTGCTTCATTTTCTTCACAGGTATGGACACGATATTGAAAGATTCAAAATCCTCAACAAGGTCCCACACCCTGTTCTTGTAGTTCTTTAGTAGTTCATTCTTTGTAGCATGTTGTCCCCTGACTTGGTTGATGATTAGCTCACTATCTCCGAACACCGTAAGTTCTTTATGCCCTTTTCACAGCCCAATGAAGTCCATGAATCAAGGCCTCATATTCAGCTATGTTGTTTGAACAGGGAAAATTGGAAATGGAAAGCTGAATACTATTTGATGCCTTGAGGTGAAACAAGCATAGCTCCTCCTCCTGCACCTTTCCTACTCCTTGATCCATCAAAAAATAACTGCCATACCTCATTTTCATCCTTATGGTCTAGTTTGGTGATGCTAGGAATAGGTGGTTTTCTTCATGTATGCAATAGACTCCTAGCTTAGATTCTTCTATTTCTTAGTAGGGATCAAAAGCATGTATCTTGCTTGCCCATTCATCCAGAGTCAAACCGGGATGCTTCCAACTTTGGTGTCGGCTTCATCGTGCTTTGATAATCTTCTTGATCAAATGCTAAAAGCAGTTGGCATTGATTTGGCTTGGAGTATGAGGCTTAATATGAAAGTTTACAATTGGTTCAGATCTGATTGTGACCTTAGTACCATATCTTGTTCAAGCCTCCAATTCTAGCCATGAAATCCCTTGATAAGTATAGGGCAAAGAGTGGTGGCAAATCTATCACCGACACATCTTGCAAAAGCGGTAACGTTGGGGCATGCATGCAAGGTAAGATTCAAACTTCTCATCACTCCCACTTTGCTATCGCTGTCCCATCCAATCGCACTACCCCTTTGATATGAATTCATATTGGAGACCCGGTGATTAGCTATTTGCTTGGGCATGACAAAACTACTCGCCCCGTGAATCAATCATGCAATTGTGTCTTTGGTTTATTGCCAATGATTAATGAAACATAGAATGGAGGGGGTTTCAAAACTTTACCTTGTTGTCCTCCATGATTCCCTTCAGTCGAGAAAGCATTTGCAAGGAAATTCTCTTGCATATGGACTTGTTGGTTCGAAGTTGACCAATTATTCATGGCAGCTTGTAGAAGATCTCTTTGGCTTGGGATGGATAAAGATTCCCACATTGATATATTCACATTTGTCTTCTTCATTTGATTAATGATGCTAAATGGGGATGAAAGATCTCTTTGCTATCCTTTAGCATGTGCATTCCTTTCTTGCATGGGCAAAGCAGCAGTGACATTTGAGTTGGTTTAGAAGGTGGTTTGGGCTGTCCTTGCGTGTTTGGAACTCGTATTTTGCTTACCAACACCTTGTGGAGCGATGGGAGGTTGTAGATCACTTGGAGCCAATGACTTCCCTTCACCAATATTCCTCTTCTTTGATCTTGTGTTCTTGCTACACTCGAGGAATTGTTTGATTCATGCCACAAAAATCCTCGGCTTTGCCAATTCACAAGTGCGGTATCATTTGGAGCCGTGTGTTTTCTTTGAGATGTCCGTTGTTGCTGATTTGTTTCTTGACTCACTTCACCCTCTACGCTAGTAGTTGTCACCATCAAGGCTTGGTTAAAGCACCATTGAAGCACATAGATTGGTTATGAGGTTCATTGCATGGGAAACACCAATCATAGTCTTGAGCTATGTTGTTTTGCACTTTAGCACTAATGCTTTAGCAGCAGATGCAACATTAGGGTTATAGGGCTGAAATGGTCTATTGGCGGGGGGCCTTACTTGGCGTTGATTTGTAGTTGGATTGGGTGGCCTATTGGGCTGGTATGGTGGCCTAGCACTCTGCTCGCGCTGAGGCTGATACGGTCTAGCACTTTGAGCTTGTTGTCTTTTGATAGTCACCAGCTCATTTCCAAGGTTCTATAATTGTTTCATAACCTCCTAGAGTTCATTTGAAGCACTAGAGGATGAAGTAGAAGTTTCATTTGAACTTTGATTTCTAGGAGTGGGAATAGGAGCCAAAGTGGGTGCTTGACTAGTGCTTGGATTTTCTAAGTTTGGATACAAGGGCATGGGAGGCCTAGGAGCCAGCTTACCAGCTTGAATAAGACAATTTTCAGCCCTAATGGCAATGCTATAAGTAGCAGGTAAGGTTGTGCCTCCCATAGATTGAATTAACATAGAAATATTAGAATTCAAAGCTTTAAGATAATATAGAAAAGAACCTTCAAATTTGTTGGCTGACATGACCACTAGAATCCTATCCCAAGACCTTTGAAATCTGAAGTTGAAGTCTCACAATTTGCTCGTTGGGAGCTCTCTTGATAGTTGTCAATTGTTCTAGTAGAGACAAATTGTCTCCCTTTTCTCCAAACTGCTCATGGAGAACTATGCATAACTGATTCCAATTTTGGATAGAACCACTGCAAGGCTCCTAAACTATTGGAATGCCTTCCCTTTGAACGAAGATGCCAAGAATTTGACAAAGAACATCCATTTCATTTATCTCATGGATTGCACAAACATTAGCAATGTCTTTGACATGATCGCTAGAGTGGTATGATTTTCTCTAGTCAAAAATGGAATGTTCTTCAATGCCGCAATTGGAACCGGATTCTCGTGCATTGAGGGCAAGTGGGCTGCTACCAGTGAAATTGACAAAGGGATTTGGTGGTAGATGTGCCATTATGATTGGCCTAAGAACTCTAGTTGATGCAAGAAAAGGTCTACCAGGTGGAGGTGTAGACAAAGTCCGGTTAGGTGGAGATGGTGATCTTCGTGGTCCTCTTCCTCTCCTTCCTCTGCCTGGTGATAGTTGCAAGTGGACAAATAACCCCTCTTCTCGAGTATCAGACCTAGTTCGAATTCTTCTCATGTACCTGGGCAACCTATGCTACTATACCACTGAATTCTATCCCTTCGGAGTCACCAGATGTGTTAGAAAGTGAGCCTCAAAAGGCTAGATTCTGCCAAGTTACACACCAAACCTGACAATATTAAAAAATAATTTAAAACTTTGAAGGACCCAAAAGATACAGTTCTTCAATTTGGTTATCGGGTATTGTTGTGTAGTTACTAATCCCCAAAAGGTACAGGCAAAACTCAGGTCATGCAAGGTAACTTACAAAACCTGAAATACACCGTGTCAGAACTTGGGACATGCTCAATACCTGGGAAAACCTGAAATACTAAAAACCATGAAATTTTGAAAGTCAAAATCTCAAAAATATAAGAATACCCTTTTGAAGATTACCCCCAATCTATCAACTGGTGAAATTTTGACTTGTTTTGAGCAATTTAAGTCCTTGAAAATTGATTTCAAAGTTCATGCCTGGAAGGTGAAAAAACTGAAATTATAAAACTTACAATTTCTAAATCCAAATTTCTTGAAAATTCCTTCAAATCTTGTGGAATGACCTCTTGGTCCCACCGAGCATGCCAAAACTATTGATGGCGAATCACAAGCACCCCTGAATGTCTACAACTCGATGGGTTGAGACTCTCAGTGCGATTGCATAACATGGAGCTTTTCCCAAGTGTGGGACCTTGTGAATCAGGAAAGCTCTCCGGATGAAGGCCGGTTCCTATTCCTCTGTTGAGATGCACACATAAAAATGTAGAGGGTTTACTCAAAAACCTAATATAACTTTCCAAGGAGACAGGGTAAGAAGATGCATAAAAATAAACCTAAACTAACAAAGGTGATGCACCGAGGAATGAAGAACACTTGTCTTGCCAATAAACACAAACCAATAAAATGTAATGCAAGATCATGCATGAGATAACCAAATTATAGTGAAAGATCGAAGGATGCAAACCGAACACAGAGAGGGTAGAGAACCATCCACAAACATGCATTATTTGCTCTAAAGATTGATACAATACACTACAAAATGCCAAGAGGCAAAGTTGCATTAGTTTTAAATGGGAGGTTTGAACTCCACAAATTCACCTACCAAAGAGAAGAAGGGAGGGGTAAAACAAGAATGTCAAACCTTTATAAAGAAGCCCCTCCTTACAATTTATAGGTAGAATGAGAGAGAAAAAGAGAGGAATTCCAAATCTACCCCAACCACCTCTAGGTTGCATTTAATTCATCTCATTATGGTGGTAGGTAAGAACCCTAGCAAACCCAAAAAGTGGCAAACTATATTTTGCATTTTTAAGAATTTTTCTCACCCAATAATCTTTTTGAAAAGATATCTAGTCATATTTGGATATAGGACCTCGTAAGCTTTCGAAAAGTCCAACATTGTGTTAATCTGAGCTCCTGTGAAAAGTTATGGCCATCTCGAATATCTAGGTCGGGGTTTGCTTCTGTCGGTGCTCAAAATGTTGTGTCTCCCGAAGGTGAGCCTTGGCACATCCATGTGTGTGTCGACATCCTCTTACCCGCACCATAGGCATCCATATTTGTGTCAACATCTTCGATGTGCGCCCTTTACTGCGCTTGTGGCGCATCCATTTTTGTGTCGACATCTTCTGATGTGCGCCCTTTTGGTTGGAAACGCAATAAATGTTAGGGTTTGAGTTTCTTTGATTTCCATATTCTTTCGTTTGTCTATATCTACCCTGGGGGAGATATATACAACATTACCACTACAAACACATAGTGCACATGGTTTACCACCGAGGCCACTGAGTCTATGAGGAGGAGGAGGAAAATGAGATGGAGATGATGGGTGGGGAGACAAAGAAGAGGATGATGCATCGAACCAAATTCCACATGTACAACCTCCAAGGCCGTCGATATGAGTTATAACTAACATAGGAAAAAAGAGATAGAGCCATACGTAGAAGAGAGATGCATATATGATTATAGCTCATACATTATAGACATAGTTACAAAAAGAACAAATGAGAGGGATTAGTTATCATTATAGCTATAACAGGACAACAGAGATAGATACGAAACAATGTGTAGCCTGAGGCCGGTGGGATGGGATACTTGTTACACGAGTTATTGATATCCACACATGATGTGGGGTATTACGAGAGGTCTATATGAGGTGGTCATTCCTGCGGATCAAAGAGAGTTAGGGTATAGATAGAGGGAAGGTAGTAGATCGGGGATGTCAACTAGATCCCAAAAATATCTAGGTCAATTATATATTTTTAGAGACGCCACTAAGGTGAGGAGGAAATGAACTAGGCGAGTCTAAGAGTGGGAGATAATCATGGATGACTTCACATATTATGTACATGTATATTATTTTTGTATACACCTCGTGTTGAAGGAATATTATTTTTATAGATGCCCTTTATGGAAATTTTATGGATAGTCATGTATATGATATTTTGATTTGGACATTGTACATGGAAATTTTATTTATTGATGTATACCGATTAGTTTATTTTGCACCTTGTTATTTGATTATGGATGGATGTTATTTGATTTTCATTATTTATGGTAAAAGGGCATGGTAAAGATGATATTGACAATGATATGATTACACTTTCTCATAACATGCACTTTCATTTAGATATTTATATTTAGAGCAACCTATTTTTCTATTACAAAACATAGTTTACATCACAATTATTAAAAAGCTATGAAGAGTAACTCATTATGTGCATAAGAAAAATACATAGACACACGAGTAAACAAAGGATAAAAAGTGAAACAAATCCAATATAAACAATAGATGTCTACACTATGGTTATAAATGAACCAAGATGATAACAAAATACTTTTAATTGGTCTAGAGTAAAGCACAATAACAATGCAACACAACTTGAAATAAAGAAAATTAAATATGCCCCTAATGTGTTCCACAGTGATGAGTGAGCAGATTTGGATGCCCCAAGCAAGGGGATTGGATCATAATAAAGAGTGGGGTCAAGTGACACTCTTGTTGGACCTGCATTAAATATTAATCTAATATTGAATCGGCCATTTCCACCAAGAAAGAATGCATGCAAGGGAGAAAATGAGAAACGATATTGCCCCAAGCGAGGATACATGTGAGGGATGATTGATTTGACTTTCCCACAAACAAAGATACATGCAAGGGGTAAGATAATTTGTTTTGATAGTCGTATAATAGTTGGAATGATCACTAGAATATGAGTGTACAAGTTTCATTGTGTTGATGTTTATAGGATTTTTGAATGTTTTGGATTTTTTATATTTTTGTGAATGTTTTGGACTTTTGATTTTTTTTTTTTTTGTTTTTGGATTTTTAAATTTTTTTGAATGTTTTGGATTTTTGATTTTTTGAATGTTTTTCAGATTTTGAATGTTTTTAGATTTTTTTAAATTTTTACCGTAAGAACTAGTGAAATTTAAATAGGTGATCTACGACCCACCTAATCATACACAAGAATGTAAAGGCATATGAAGATCAAGGGATGAACGTAAACAAAAATGGATAGTATGAAATATGGTGCACGTCCTAAGTATAAGGAACAAATGACATAAACCAATTTGGGATGAAACGGTAAGATGGATAGGATAAAGGAACTATATAAGTGGATGTGCCAAAATGCCCCCAACACAAGAGGTATGTATATATGAATCAGAAATAGAATTTTTTCAAATGAACTACATTCATGGGTTCTTTAAGCTCTTCACCATCTTGAGTGGATAAATTGTATGCACCTGATCCAAATTTTGTAGTGATAAGGTAAGGATCCAACCAATTTGGTTAAAAGTTTCCTTTATTGTCCCAATATTTGGTTGTATTTTTTTAATTTTATTTAAATACAAGGTTGTCGATATCAAATTGTCATGGTTTGATCTTATTTTTGTACTAATGATGTAGTCATTTCTGATGCACTTTGAGATTATCTTTAGAATCAAGCCGCTTTTCATTTAAGAGATCAAACTCATCAAGGTGAGCTTGTATATAATCATCTTATTTGATCGAGATACAAGGAGGGATACACAGAGTGATGGTAGCTTGATATCTATAGGTAATATAACTTCAAAATTGTATACAAGTGAAAATGGAGTGGCTCATGTTGGAGTTTGGAAGGATGTGCAATAGTCCTGTGGGGAAGGATATACTTGCACTATATGCCAATTGTGACATGCTTATAAAAAAATCCATGATGGATTTTAATGTCCTTTGGATGCTTTATATTGGCGTTACATTATGGATAATAAGGTGTGGACCAGTGAAGGTAGATGTGGAATTTCTTGGCTAATGCTATAATGGTTTTGTTTTTAAATGAATTACCGTTATCAATAACAAGAGAGGATGGAATTCCAAAGTGAAAAATTTGGTGGTTGAATATGAATTTAGATATATTATTACTAGTGACATATGTGAGAGGCATTTCCTCTACCCATTTGGTAAAATATTTTGTTGGCAGTGATAATGAATTTGTGGACATCAAATGAGGCAAGATTGACCTTTCCTATAAGGTTGATCCCCCATTGAGAGAAAGGCAAAGGTGTAGTGATTGGTTGTAAAGCTTATGAAGTGCGTGAATGAGGTTCCCACGTGTTTGGAATTTTACACACTTCTTGAAAAATCTACATGCATTAAACTCTATAGTTGGCCAATAAGTAACCTATACATAAGATTTTTTTGCTAAAACCATGTCACTTATATGTACCCCACAAATACCAACATGTACCTCTTCTAGGGTTTGGAGTAATTTGTCTTAGTTGAGACATCTTAATAGAGTCCCATCATAGGATCTTCAATAAAGGGTGTTTGCAAGTAGGGTATAATGCCAAGCACATTGTACTAAGGTTAATTTATTTTAGGAATTCATGTTTTCAGGATAAGTATGCTCATGTATGAAAGTATAAATATCATTTTACTAGGGATTGTTATGACAAAATATTTCAAAGATCATGGTTGACTTAGGAAATTCATAGGACATAACAAAAATATGTTCAATGATAACTTCAAAGATGTGTTTAATGGGAGTTGAATTGAAGAAAATATTTGATAGTCGCCATTACATATGTTACTTTATTTTAGAGGCAATGAACTTGTTCAATTTAAAGTGATCAAATGAAAGTAAGCTACAAGGCTATACACCATGAGTTTGTAAAGAATGATATTTTCATATTTGACTTGGTATTCATTTGTGATTTTTTTGATGATTATAAGTGAATCGCCAAACACTACCAACTCTTTGAGATTCCATGATATATCTAAAATCCAACTACAAGGGATTTATATTATGCAATATTGTTTGTGCAGGAGAAGACCGAGTGGAAATATTTTGGGATAACATTCCCATCTGATGTGATAAGTAGAACACCAACTTTGGATCCATGAAAATTACAAGATCCATCAAAGAATAGAGTCCAAGAAGGTGTTATATCAACATACAAGATCTTTTCATCTGGAAATTCAAAATGAAGAGGTTTTGATCCTGGTAGTGGTGCCGCAAAAAGTTGATCTACAAGAGCAAGTCCTTTGATTTCATTTTTACTAAAAAAATTGATATCAAACTTATTAAGTAGAACAAAGCGACCTGACATTCTGCATGTGAGAATGGGTGTAGTTAGTAGATATTTGAGAGGATCTACTTTTCCAATGATTTTGGTTCTATGATTGAGAAAATAGTGGTGTAATTTGTGAAACATGAAATATATTGATAAACACACTTTCTCAACCAGTGATTACTTTATCTCATGATCAATAAGTGTTCTACTAAGGCAGTCTATTGGTTGAATGAAGTCTACCTCCAATAGTTTTTAAAGTTCAGTTTTGACAAGCAATGCAACTTTGGGATACATTTTTCTCAACTTTTGTTTTAACATGTTTTGCATCTAGATGGACTACAAGGTGGTGTACCACAAGAGATGGATCTAATCTTGGCATATATCTTGAGATCCATGAATCTTTTTTTTTGAAATTCCACAAGGATGTCCACGAGCTTTAATTTTTCTTGTTTTGACAAACTTGCACAAGTTGTAAATTTTTTGGTTTCTCGTGGTGTGCTAATGTTAATGCCTATTAATTCCTCAACCAAAATTTTAGATGTGTCTATTTCTGAAAAGGATGTCATTAGTTGATGTCAATCATCAGTTTGACATGAATTAGAGTACCATCTCTCTAGTGCCTCAAAAATGTTTTCACTAGGAGGTCCATCCTTTTTCTTTTTATTATCTTTCATTTTTGATTTTATTTTTCTAGAATAACACCTTAGTGAGGTTATCACTATGGGATATTTTGTTTTTCATTTTTTCTTTGATTTTTACCTTTTTGTGGACTAGGGTACTGCAGTTCCTCACCAAAGTAAGCAAACATGTCAAGATCAATATTGAATCCCTTCATGTGATCTGAAAAGGGGATGGGGTCCTGAGTCTCGAGAAAATATTCAATGGCCTCATATTTTTGAAAGAGGTCCATAGAGACGTGATTTAGTTGGTCTTGACTGATAAGTGTAGGATGGAAAAGTTAGAGGCCAATAGTATTAATGGATAGGTTTTCTATAAAAAGGCTTTGTCTCTGTGAGGTTATCAAAGAGGATATGTGTGGAACCTATCTCATTGTTAGAATCAATGTCCTCACCATTAGTTAAGACATCAATAAGTACTGGTGAAGTTTTAAATTATGGAAATCAATATCGTGTCGATAAATATTTATCTCGTGTAATATTAAATCAAGATGTCCTTTTTCACTTTTTCCTAGTCCTTTGCCCTTCCAATACATATTTTTCATGATTTTGTGTGATTTATAATATTAAGATGATTCAAATCCAAAAGAAAATCCATCATCATATAGCCAAGATCCTAAAGAACTTGTAATGTGTTCTTCGTCAAGATATCTAAACCTTTGCCATACAGAATTACCAAGATTATAGATAGGAGAAATTTTGATGTGGGAGCATTAGGTTGACCATAGCTATGTGGAGATGACAATAATTTTCCAACAAGGGGGAATTTTAGAGTTCATACTCTCCAAGACCTTTTTCTATGATTTCCAACATAGATGGAGTAGAAGAAGTGGATGGTTGAATTTTTAACAAGACTTCAGGGTATATGCAATTTTCATCTATAAATGGGATGAGTCAAGGAGATAAGGATTTATCTACAAAAGGATACTTATTCACATGTGTATGTCTTCATTCTAAAATTTTGCAATGCTCAAAAGGTTTAACACCTACACATAACATGAATTCATTTCCTTCATAAGGGAATTTGATGCACTAATGGTATGTAGAAGGGACAAATTGCATGGTGTGAATCCATGGGTGGCGTAAGAGGATGTTATAATATGTTTCTACATCCACAAAATGACAAAATGTGTCCAAGGTTTGAGGTCCAAATTTTATTATTAAGGATATGGAACTTGTATATTTCCTTTCACTATTGTCATAACCACAAATGGTAATGATGTTAATGCCTAGACTTTCCTCAGTGTAACCTAAACATCTCAATAATTTCATGGAGCAGATATTAAATGTGGCTCCATTATCTATAAGAAATCATTTGATATTATGATGTGTGATGAATGATTCTATGTATAAGGAATTGTTATTGGTAATGTTGGGATTCAAGAGGTCATGAGGACCAAATGATAAAATTGGATTATTAGGTGATAAATTGGCAATTAAAGCCTAAAATTGTTGAGAATTGATATCCTTAGGAACACGTGCCTCATGGAGTGCATGAGTAAGGATACTTTGAAGTGCGGGAGATTTTTAAGTAATTTCATGAGGGAAATTTATGCATTGGTCTTCTCTAATTGTTTGATTATATCATATGAATTAAATGAAGACTTTGCATTTGAGGATTGTGCATTTGTAGTGGACTTAGGATTAGATGTTTTTGTGGTGTTGTGGATGTGGAGCATTTCTTAGTAGTGGGTACCTAAACCTATTTTTGTCTCATTTTCACAAACGTGAAGGCAGGAATGTTAAATTTGACAGTGGCTACCATGTCTGACGTATGATCTAATAATGAAATGATAGAATCAAATTCGACATTATTTGATGTTTGACCCTTGTCTTTTACATTATTGTGTGTACCATTCTTAGGGAAGGGGCCCTGAAAGACAATTAATTTCTCATTTGGTGTCCTATTATTAGATTAAACTTCAATTTTAATGTCTACATTATCAATTAAGTCTTGTATGAAGTGAAATAATTTGACAAAACGATTTGTAGAATGACCATGTATACGATGGTAGTCACACCATTCATTTTCATTATATCACACGATTTTAGGTTGTCCTTATTCAAAATGTCATGTAAATGGGTATGTCACCATTTTAGCACTTACTAATTGATTTAGGAAACTTGAAAGGCTTTCTCTAAGAGATGTAAATTGTCTTCTTTTGAACTCACACGAAGTAGTTTCTTTACTAGAAAGGATTAAAGGTTGTTTATTCAATTTTTCTATTTTACTAGTTTGATGATTTTGACTTTGTATGGTTTAAACACGATGTGAATTAGTGATTGGATCATTTACAACATTTGTTATGGTTGATAAATTTGGATTTATCATGATTTTGATTATTGTTTTTATTATTATTGGGTTGATCCTTTGAATGTGTCTTAATAAGGACCTTAGCGGTGAGAGCCCTCTTGACTTGTCCCTTTTCAATAACTTCTTCCAAGTTTGCTAAACAATGTATTTTAATTTGAAAGGAAAATTATGGATTTAGATTGGGAATGAAAATACTAACTAGTTTTTAGGTATAGAGAAAGGGAATCGACTTGCAATTCCTCATCATCGTTGAAGAAACAACATGAAAGTTTCATTATTCCTTTGCTTTTGTGTTGCAAAGGTCCATCATTGTGATTTCAAAATCTAGATTGAATGAGAAATGTTTGCAAATTTTCTCCAAAAGTCTGTAAATGTTGTGATTGATCCTTTGGAAGGTTTAAGAACTAGTCCAAGGCTTACCCTCCTAAACTTTTAGGAAATAGGAGAAAGAGAAAGATATCATTGTATGTCACTTCTTGACATGCCAAGAAAAAATATTTAACCCATTCTCTTGGATAATGTTTACCATTGTATTTATCAATTTGGGTGTTTCAAATGTTTTGGGAAAATGTATATGTAACATGTCCTTATTGAATGGGTAAGGACATAGTTTGTCAAAATTAAATTGTTTTGCATGCTTTTGGAGTTTCATTAAGGTTTCATTCATACTCTTCATTATCATGTGAATGGGGATTTTGGTTAAGGAGTGTCCATAGTTACATCATAATTTTCATGCATATATTTGCATTCTTCCTCATTTTATGATTTTCATTGTTTATGAGTTGGCATGTTAGTTATTCGATTTTGGCTATCAAGTCTTCTTTTGATGAATCAAATGTAGTGGTTGATTTTTCATTTTTCTTACTAGACTTGGGTTTTTCTATGAAGTCTTTTAAATGTTCATCACCAAAATATGAGGGTAGTTTTTCTCCCATTTATAGGAGGCAAAGCAAATATTGATTTTTTTTTTGCATCATTAGGTTATCAATAGCTTCTTTTTCATTTTTTGATAGTTTGGGTTGTTCTCAATGTCTTCTTCTTCAAAAGCATTATGACCAAACGACTTAAATTTATCATAATCCTCATGAGCATTATTTCTTTTGCTTCATGCAAACACCATTGTTTTATAGGTAAATACCTAAGTAAAAGGTGATTTTGAGATTTTGTAGAAGTTTTGACAAAATTTGAGCTAAAATAACTTTGTTTGATAAGATTGACGTGATCAAAATGTAAGTTTTGAGATTAAAAATTGTTTTGATAAAATTGGATGTGGTTTTACTTAAACTTTGGATAACATGAATATCTAAAGTATAAGATTCAATGTGATTTGATCTATGAATTTCTTAAGATTGAATAAAGTGAATATTCAATGTATAAGACTCTTGGTTTAGTTTGATTTGATTTGATTTGATTTACTTAATACATGGATAAAGTGAATATCAACGTATAATATTTTTGGATAACTCAGATGTGCTTTAAACTTAGATAAAGTGAATATCCAAAGTAAAATGCTTAAATTTAGGATTTTTAGTGAATCTAAGGGCTAAGGCTAAAAGAATGGTTTAATTTGATATCCAAATGGGTATATATTTAGATTTTAATGAGATTTCTTTGGATTGGATTTTGACTAGAATGTTTGAATACAAGTATTCAAGGTAGAAGATGTAAATGTCAATAGGAATTGTTTTTTATTTTGAGTTGAATAAAGTGAATATTCAATGGTATATGGGGTTTGAATTTGAGAAAATTTTACTTTTAGACGTGAATGTCCAAAGGAATAAAGTTTATGATTTTTTTGGTTTTGGTAGAACAAGTTATAATCCAAAAGGATTTTTAAAAGCTAGTTTTTTTTTTTTCATTTTTATCTAGGATTTGATTTGTGTTTGTGGAACACAACCTAAAATTTCAAACTAGAATATAAAAAAGTGTAAAAATGAGGTGTTTGTATAAACCAAGTTTTATGATATAAATTTGGTAGAACCTTATTTGTTACAAACAACAAGAAACATTTTTGTAGAATGTTTTGGATATAAAGAGGGAAAATCCTTCAGGTAATTGGTGCAACATTTTATGAATAATGCAACATAAAATAATGTTATGAATGGGTGGATGCAAGCTCTTATCTCTCCAAATAGATACATCTTTCAATATATCCTAGTCCTGATATACCAAATATGTATGGGGACATAAGTGGTACGGGGAAAACTTAAAATAATGAAAGAGACTTACTAATTCATTAATAACCCTCTTAGAGGAGTGAATCACCACGTCTAATGCATAAGATTTGTGAAAATATGGAAGGGTGATGGGGGAATGGTGTGAATGGTGTCATTATAGCCCCCCAAAGATTGACAGGGATCATGCCATAGACTTTGTTGTTACAAATATATTAGGTACTCATGGTAACCCCAATCACGAAAACATTACTTCTAAGTGAGGGAAAAGGTGAGGTGGATACCGAACGATGTTTAAGACTAAGTCTCAAGTGTAATGCAATGAGAAATGTGTTGGTGCATGGTGGTGAAATCCATGTCAATGGTGTAGTTTAATTGGTGATTAAATCCACATCCACTATGTGAAAATACAAATTAATGATGTGTTTATAGACAAGGTTCATTCCAAATTTGACAAGGGTAAAGGAAAAACATAAATGCCAAGCTTAAAAAACAAAAGTGTAGCTTTGATTTTTTTGTTTTTACAAATTTTAGAAATTTTCAATTGTCTTTGTCCACGGAAATCTACATACACACAAGTTAGGGATTTGTTGCTTAATTGGGAAAGGTGAAAATCCTTTTAAGCGAAGCGGTCATGTATAACAAAGATTAGTAGTTTTTTACGTAGGAATAAAAATGATTAAATATTGCAAAACAACCTTCCACCCTTTCTGATTCTCAAGTTCACCCGAAGGTGTAAGAGAAGAGCATACATGGTTTGGGTTGGAGAAAATTTAAGCTAAAATTAATCAATATCACTTTTGATTCTCAAGATCATCCCAAGGATACGAGAGAAGAGCATACACGATAAAGGATTGTGAAAGTAAAAATGCTATGATTAGTTTAAAAATATATTACTTAATGAAATCATTGTCATTTTTTATTTTCTATATCACCCATAGGTGCAAGAAAAGAGCATACATGAGGTTGATTAAAAATAATAAATACTTAAATACTTTAAATAAAGAAAGTTAAAAAATATGCTTAAGTAATGTAAAAATGATAGAAAAGTGATTAGTGATCTTAAACAATCATTTTTAATCTAAAATGATAGAAATCGGTAAGAAGGATACTGTAAAAATAATTAAGATTGAGTAATTTAAATTCTAGAAAACTGTATAAATAAGAGAAATTACACACAATGAAAATGTGGGTTAGAGAAGCGTAAACACACTTACTTGTCATGGAAATGCACCTAGTGTGAACATAAACACACCTTTTATATATGTAGACGTACCAAATGCGAATGTAGATGCACTTTTGTTGAACGTAGACGTACCCAAAACCACAAAACTACATCTCTTGTCAGTAGAGACACATGTCCGATTTGGTGTAAACAAAACAACTGAAAAGCACGTTAAATGCTAGCATAGGTATATTCACACTAGCATAACAAGGAGAACATAAATTCAAATGGTTAAAAAAATAGAGTTGAAAAAGACACAAACTCTATGATAGAAGCACATCCAATATCACACAAACGTAAATTTTAAAATGTAAGCATACCCTTTGAAATACAAACACATCATTTAACATGAAGATGTAACCTTTAACACGTAAACATAACCTTTAACACACATACACATTTTAGGGATTACACAAATGCAACCTTTAACATGCGAGACATAAGGCACCTATAACGCACAAAAAAGTAAAATCTTGTAAAAATGATAGGTTTTTTAGATCTTCTCTAAAAACAGTTCACTAGAAGACCTACAAATTCGTCAAGTATCTGCAAATACTTCAAACAATATGAGTACAAAGTTAGAATGACAAAAAACAAACAAGAGAGTTATGGGTGTCCCCTTTGGGTATGCTAGAATGTAAATAAAGAAAAACTAGTATACAAAAGAAACATACAAATCATAGAAAACCAAATCTTCCTTTTGTGTTCCCTTGTAACCTCGAATGAGATAGTTGAAGTGTGGAGTGAAGTACCACATTTTCTGAATATCCTTTGATGTATTGTTTAAGGATGCTCCAAAATTAACTTTGAATGGAAGTATATTATGATACTAGCAATGGATGAATTCCATGCTTAATGATCAAATGGGTAGGCAAATGGCACGTGAATTCGAATGAAAAATGGATAGAGTAATTTTACAAATGCTTTAATATTCCAAGTGATGATTTGTGAAGGAACGCGCCTCTTATTTATGGTGAAGGAAAGGCGATGGATTGGATCAAGATCTCTGAATAAGTTGCAGGTTAATGAATGCATTTTCCTGATTTAGCATGTTGATTTGGTCTGTGCAATTGGCTAAGTTTGAATAAGAATTTAATATTTCAAATTGGTTGGATTTTGATTTTATTCCAAAGTTGGTTGTACGTGAATATTTAGCTTCCTCTTTTGTAGGGTTCTAGAACTTGAGTGAGTGAGCTAGTGATGTGGAGTTGAGTGGAAGGTGAGTGGATATTTAATTTTTATTTTATTTAAATAGCTAATTAAATTAGCTAAGGAGTGTAAGTGTATGTTTTATGTATGATAGAATTAATTAAATTAATTCTAGTGGGATGTGGGTGAATATTATTTCAAATAACAATGTGTAAAGGGTAGTATGTAATTTTAGGGTGTATACAAAATGTATATGGATTAGATCACAAATGAACAAAGAGTCTATGGATAAGTTTTCTCATTTATTGACCTTGTCAATGTGTGTGTTGTTTTGGAAGTCCTTTTATTTCACTTGAAAGCATCATACAAGATTAAGGATATTATGTGGACATGCAGAGTCAAGTGGTTTTTGTGCCATCTATATAGACATATTTTCTTGCCATGAAATCCTTTTTCTAGTAAGATCGGGACATCATAAATCATTATTTTCTTAATTGAAGAAGAATACCTGAAGGAAGGACATTTGATTTTTTATTTTCTTCAAACACTAAGTATTGAGAAACATGAGGAAACTTAATAAAAAATAGAATGGACCTTAAGAATACTATTATACTCGTATTTTTTTCCATATGGAGGAGTCACTCGGCTAATACCATTAACTTATCGTGATTTATAGGCATCGATATCTAAACATGGGATCAAAGAAAGATAATATAAAAAATAGTGGCCAAGAAAAGTAGTGTAGCTAATTGTGTATGTTAGTGAATCCACCATAACCACATCAACATCACTTAAAAAATATCGTTGGTTATACAATCGATGCACAAATATTTGTGTCCGGTATTTCCTTTTCTTATATAATTTCAAATGGCCAAGTCATGGGATCCTATAATATCTTACTTCCTAGGTTTTTTTATGAAAAAGGAAAAATTGGGAATTGACATTTTATATTTAAACATTTCTAGTAATACAATTACTTAACCTAAAAAAATTGAAATATTAAATATTCATGATCTATATACACATATCAAATAAGTAGAAACATTATTTATAAGATTGAATAACTAGGAAAATTATTTCATCATCATCATCAAATGACATCATATGAAAGAGTGGGAAAGAGAACAACTAATAATCATCTCGAATGACAACAAAAACTAATAATTGATAAACATATTCTCAAATAAATAAATAAACTAATAGAACTCTCCAATAAAGTCAAATAAATTCAACATCATATGAATACAATAGATAAACATATCAATGTCTAGTGGTGGATTGTATACTACTTTTTATAGAACGACCACCAAATCCTACAAAACTCGACCAAGTGTTACCTACCATCGAAAATATAAAAATTCTCATCATGGGAACCTATAAAACACATAAGATCATGTATTAGTGATAAATTTTATAAAACAAATCAATAATTAAAAATTATATTCATATTTAACATACTATAATTATTCACCTCTCACATGTTTAGTCCACCATGATGTCTAATAATCTTATGTAATGGAATTACTTGTATAAATATGATTATTAACAACAATATAACACCAATGAACACAATATTTCAGATAAATGATCTCAATATGCAAGTAGAATAGCTTAGCCACTTTGAGGGGGCAACCTCCAAACCAAACAATAAGACTCAAATGCTCAATATAATCCCCAACTACTACCAACTAACCCCTATATACACTATTCCTATGTTATGGTCAACACCAAGGCTGATCCACTAATGATAATATAACATATATGAAAGAGATACATAATGATAAAAAGTTATGATAGCCACAATTCGGCTATATACATCAAATGTAAGATATATGATTAAGGGCATAGCATGCCCCTCCCATTTGAAGAAACATTGTCCCCAATGTTGAGAAGATTTAGATGCTACTCTAAGAAGTTTGCATCCTCCCAAGTTGCTCATTATCTAGATTTTTCAACTTGATCAAATAATCAATGATGGCCCTTGTCCTCAATTGTTTAGTGCATGTCTAAAGGATGCATTATGGTTCCAGGATGATTCTTCCCTCTTCATCAAGCTTTGGTAACACTGTTTGGGTTGATACCGTATTTCCAATTACCTTCTTCAAGCAAGATACATAGAAGACCTGGATGAATACAAGTAGCTAGAGGAAGTTCCAGTTTGTATGCTACACTGCCAATATTCTGTAACACTTGATAAGGGCCATAATATTTAGGTGAAAGCTTGTTATCATTTTTTTGTTGTTTCAAGGACATTTACTTATATGGTTGTAAATGAAAAAACCCAATCACTGGATTCAAAATGTCTTTCACTGCGATGTTGGTCTACCTACTACTACATGTGGTTTTGTGACATGGAAAAATTCTCCCCGAGACTAGAAAACAACTCTTGTTGGTGTTGAATATGTTCTTCAACTGCTTGAACCCTTGGCTGAACTCTTAAAGATGAGGTGATAGATGGTGGATGGTACCCATATAATGCCAAGAAAGGAGACATTTTAGATGAAGTATGAAAGGAGGTGTTATACCACCATTCTGCTAGCGGTAAGCATTGGACCCATCTTGCTTGCTTATCGGAGGTAAAACAACAAAGATATCCCTCCAAGTACATGCTTACCACCTATATTTTCCCATCATACTGGGGATGATAAGAGGAAATACGAGCTAGTTGTGTGCCCAAGAATGAGAACAAGTCACCAAAAATTACTAGTAAAGATAGGGTTTGATCACTTACTATAATCTTTGGTGTCCCATGTAGCTTCGAACTCTATCCACGAAGGATGTTGCTCTGTACTCACAAAAAAATGAATGTGATAACACAAAAATGGGAATATTTAGCCCCTCTTTGAGCGAGTCGGTTTATCCACCACCACCATGATTACATTTTTACCTTCCCCGATTTAGGTAATCTTGTGATGAAGTCCATGGACACCTCTTCCCACCTAAACGGATAGGAAGATAGAGGTTATAAAAGACTTGGGGACTTAATTTTTTTTTCGCCATTATTTTGATAATAAACCATGCATTCTATCACAAAATTTTGGACATCCCCTTTTATCCCTTCCTAGAAAAAAATCATGCTTGATTCGATGATAAGTCTTGAAGAAGCGAGAATGCCCCCTACTGATGGAGAAGCATGGAGCTCGAGATAAAACCCTATTTTTAAGGAGTTGAATTCTTACATAGCTATAATCTATCTTTATACCATAAAACATCTCCTTTCCATAAAAAATTTTCATTTGACATGCTTAGATCTTGTTGGAGATTCTCGAATGAGATTTTATGTTGAGGGTCCTTGGGGATCATTTTACCATTTAGACCTAGAATCCTCTATCTAATCCTCATGTAATATAGATATGGCACACAAAATGCCTCGGATGGTTCATCCTTCCGAGATAAAGCATCAACAACTATATTCTCTTTCCCTTTCTTGTATATCATCTCAAAATCATAACCCAACATTTTGAAACCATTTTTTTTTGTTCTTCAGAGCGAGCTTCCCCCGGAGACTTTGAGAGGATGATAAACATTGCTCTAATAAGTATTTCAAACTATCACGATCTATCTTTAGCTTAGAAGTGTCTACCCATAAGATATGGTCTCCATTGCTTCACTACATGAAGTATGACTAACATTTATTTCTCATGAACCGGTTTAGATATATTCTTACCTTTGAATTTACGGCTCTCAAAGGAAATGGGTCAACCTTCTTGCATGAGTACGGCCCCCATACCATACCCCAGGAAGCATCACATTCAACAATGAATATTTTGGGAAAAACTAGGGTGGCTAGAACTGGAGTGGTGCACATGGCCTCCTTCAACTTCTCAAACACCAAAGTAGCTTGCTCATTCCAATGGAAAGATTCCTTATTCAATAAAAGTTGAGTGGTGCTTTGTGATGTTGCCATAATTCCTTACAAATATATGATAATAACTTGTAAGCTCTAAAAATCCTTGAATATTTTTAGGGTTTTGGGAACCTTCCATTCAAGCATGGCTTTTATATTGTTAGGATCCACTTTAACACCTTGAAAATATGACCCAAATATTTAACCTCCTTGACACCAAAAGAACACTTAGAAGGATTTTCATAAAGTTGATGTTGTTCAAGAGTTTCCAATACCTTATTTACATGATGCGAAGTGTTCCTCTCATGTTTTACTATAGATTAATATATCATTAAAGAACACTAAAACAAACTTTGGCAGAAATAGTTTAAAGATGGAATTCATCAAGATTTGAAATGTAGAGGGTGCATTTGTTAGTCCAAAAGGCATTACCAAGAACTCAGTGTCCTTCATGTTTCCTTAAGGTTATTTTATGAATATCTTCATCCATGATTCTAATATGATAATATCCAAAGCAAAGATCAAGTTTTGTAAAGTAAACAACACCATGTAACTCATCCAAAAAATCATCAATTATAGGAATGGGAAACTTATCATTAACTATGTACTTATTGAGTTCCCTATAATCTAGACACATGTGCCAATTGTCATGTTTTTTCTGTACCATCATGACAGGAGAAGAGTAAGCACTTTGACTATGATGAATAAGTCATGCTTCTAACATCTCTTAAACTATCTTCTCAATCTCACTCTTTTTCATATAGGGGTACATGTAAGGTCTGATGTTGGGTGGTTGAATCCTTAGTACTAGCTAGATGGCATGTTCATGGTCTCTTTTTAGAGGTAAACCCTTTGAAATTTCTCCAAACACCACTGAGTGCTCATCTATATAACTTGCATATCTGCGGGTATAAATGTATTTGAATGATGTGCTTCCAATGAAAATAGCTATGCCACAAACCCCTCAGCACCTTTTCTAAGAAATTTTTTACATCTGATGAGAACTTACCATCTATGGGGACTTTTCTCTTAATCCTTTTAGTTTAAAAGTCCTCCCTTCGATTGGAATTGCACGAATAACTCTTAGAAATTCATTTCAATGCTTCTTAAGGTGGTAAGCCATGAACTCCTAACACAATGTCCTGCTCCTCCCATGGAAATGAAATACATATTACAAGTAATCTCCCATGGTGAGATTAATGTTATGGAATTTTCCTAAACAACTAACAGTTTTCCCATTAGTGATCATGACTTGAAATTCTAGAGCTGGATAAACAAAGTAGTTTAAGCGTACATGCCAACTTATGGATCCTTGATGAAGTTGTGAGTACTTACCGAATCAATCAACACTATTACCCTCATTTTTTTGTTTTTTAAAGAATCCAACTACTTTGAAAGTTTGGGGAGTGATAATACCTGAAATTACATGGCATGATATTGTTGGCTGGGGATTTCCTAATTCATCCTCTTGCTCTACCTCTTCATCTTCTTAATTTTCTTCTTCTTCATTAGGCCCCTCAATGTAGAACAACTTCTTTTCAGCACACTTATGTCATGTTCCAAATTTTTTGTCACAATAAAAACATAACCCTTTGGCTCTCTTTTCTTAAATTTGTTGAGGTGTTAGTCTAACTAGCTGAGGGAATGATGGAGGAAAGGTGCTATGATATCGATATTCATTCGATAGTTTTTTTCCTCATTTGTTGGAAATAAATTTTTCTTCTTCCCTACATGCCATGATCATAGAATCTGAAACCTTATGATGATTAAACATACACACCTTGTACTCTCAATGTATTCTTTAAGATCCCTAAGAAATAAGTCATTGATTCTCTTCAAGAATATTTTCCATGATGAATAAGTAAGGAAAGGTTTTGGAATTGATGGATATAATCTTTGACTATTCCTATTCATCTTAGCTTTTCTAATTGATTGAAATAATTCTGCTCGACACACTAGAGCTATAGTGTAATTGAAACTCTTCGGTGAATATTGTCTATGTAACATGAGGCCACTCTTCTAACTTTGAGCACATAACCATCGATACCAAATGAATTGGTCGGGTTTGAGGTACAAAGATGCCATGGTAACATTTTGTCATGATGGAATCGATGAAGATAAAATAAATTCTCCATCTGGTTAATCCAACCGAGTGGATCATTTCCATCAAAATTACACATTTCCACTTTTGGAATCATGTTACGAGTATGTAGAGTGTTTTTATTTAGATTGGTCATCCTTATAGATCCACTTTGGCTCTCTTTTCGGCTAGTTTGTCTATTACTTTGACATGAAGATCCACCCACTGGTTAATATGAGTATGATTGAGTTGTGGCTGATTAAGAAGGATATGGTGACCCATTGTATTGTAACTAAATTGGTGAATGAAATCCTCCAATCGTTTTCTAATCTTTTCTACATCTTCTTTACTAGACACTCTACCCTCGAGGTTTCACAACTCTAACTCAAGATAGATGACCTTATGTTTTTATTTAGTTATGTTGAAGTAAACCCTAACCATTGTATTGTAACTAAATTGGTGAGGACTTTGTAGATACCCCGAGGTTATGACTCTAACTCCTCAAAGATAGATACCTACCCTCCTTTGTAGATCAACTCTAACTCCTTATCTCATCCTTGTCGGGGTTTTACCCAAAGTGATGGGATTATTTTTTCCTCTTGTTAAAGGCCCAACCATGTTGCCCCAAAATGGTAGGATGTAGGGATCAAGGTCAAAATTTAGGGTTTGGGATTTCAATAGGAATTCATCACAATTTAAAAACAAATCAAAGAACAAACTCAAACTAATTTTTAATCCTCTTTCTAGAAATGTAAATAACTTTGAAAAATTCCACAAATTGCACCTAGGTAGTTAAATTATAAAAAACATAAAGCTGCTTTATAAATTTTGCAAACCAAATAAAAAATTATTAAAATTTGGAGGAGCTTACTTAACTAATTTTGCCATGCCAAAAAAATGCGAAAAAATACCTACCAATTTTAAGATATGGCCAAACCTTCACAATTAGGGTTTGACGTAGCGCTAGCCAAGTTCAAGCTCTGATACCACTTGTAAAGGAATTACTTGTATAAATCTTATTATTAGCAGAAATATAACACCAATGAACACAATATTTCGGATAAATTATCTCAATATGCAAGTAGAATACCATAGCCACTTCGAGGGGGCAACCTCCAAACCAAAAATAAGACTTAAATTCTCAATATGATCCCCAACTACTACCAACTAACCCCTATATATACTATTCTTATGTTATAGCCAAAACCAAGGTCGAGCCACTAATGATAATATAACATATATGAAAGATATACATCATGATAAGAAGTTATGATAGCCACAAGTTGGCTATATACATCCAATGTAAGATATATGATTAAGGGCGTAACATCTCATGTCTATACGGATGATAAAAAAATCATCCCGATAGAAACATTAAAAAAATTAAATAATTTTTTATTATAAATTCCTATAAATGATTAAAATTTAAAACAAATTAAACTATTATATATGAAATTACAAGAGACACTATGGTTAACCCCCTACCAATCAAATCACCTCCATCTCCACTAACACCACATGTAAGAAGACCACCTTCCATCAAATCTACTCCACTCTATCCAACCCCCACCAAATCACCTTAAAGTAGACTCATATATTGTCTAACACCACCGGGAATGGTTAAAGTAAATTGTGTTTACTCAAGTGACACACAAATGATAAATCAATACTTGTAATTTTATCTTTTTGACACTTAATATAGATTTTTTACATTTATAATTAATTTAAAACATACCTTGAATCCTAAATATCCAAAACTCGAGAATACCAACACATCCTTTAGTAAAGTATGCTAGTGAACTATGTACAAAATGTGTATTAGTGTCAAGCCTCCCCCAAGACCCATGAATCCCCACAATCCTTTGATCTACAAACTTTGGAACATTAGGGATAGGGGAACAAAAATCCCTACTAACAAAGAACTATGTCCTCAAAAGGGTTTGAAGTGATTGGTGGGAAACATATCAAAGAACTAAAATATCTAAAATATGATCTAAATTAGTTAGGATTAAAGAGCCATAATTTGTAAATTATTGCACCAAAGTATCGTCAATCGTTGAGAATCCATGTGAAGTGGACTATAGCCTAATATGATGGTTCTCCAAAAATACTCAACATGATTAGAAGAAATATTCTCAACCTAAGTGGCCATATTGGCCATGCTCTCTAACAAATCAATATTCCTTGTAATAACATCGGGTTTAACTACCTCCTCAAATCTTTTGATAAAATCCTCTAAATTTTAGCCAACCCTTTGCATCTTATTAATTCAAGGAGGCATATCATCTGATCTAAATCAATCACGTAACTTGCTCTTTCACGGACCAAAAAAATGAGGAACGCTCGTATAATCTACATTAATGCCTATATATACCTCATCATATATATTTTTACAAAATATAAAAGAACTAATCCTTCACATACCACCTCTTATGTCTTCTATATAGTAAGGATATATAAGAGGTGTGATCAAATAATCCTCACATGAAGTCACATAATAAGATTTGACTCTCTTTTTGTCACTAAGGCTTGGAAACAATGGTTTGATTTTAGTTGTGTCAATTAATTATGCAACCTGTTCCCAAGGTGTTGTGCCGCACACTAGTAGACAATGAAGCATACAAAAATTCAAATTTACTCTATCATTCAATCTAACCGATCTTTAATATTTAATACATTTTGATGATGAGGCACCTTTGTAGTCAAAGATTCCAATGTAGTTTCTAACTTCGTAATGAAATCTTCAAAAAAATTCAACAAAACCTCCCTAAAACTTGTATCAACCATCTCCAATATATTAAAAAAATAGAATTTGTGAAAATTAAATCTTATTATAGCTAAAATTTATATTCTTGTAACTTATTTTTTTACATTTTGAAATACAATAACCAATATGTTATTAAATTAATTCTTAAAAATCAATTAATTTAACATAATATATTTGAATGTTCCTTAACATAATGATAAATGTACAAAAACTTGCAATTTTTTTTTGTAATACATTGATATCATAAAATATATTTTCTATAAAAAACAATATTTTAAAAACATTATTGATGACAAAATAACATTCTCATTAAATTACATAAGCTAAATCTTCCAAAAGCTTCCAAACGACGCCTCAACCACTCCCCGACCACAACCCAATAAACTTTAGATTGGCTATTAGATTTTTCTAAATTGTGAACAGGAAGTGGTTGAAATCTCCTAACAACAATTTAATTAATCGTATGTGTACAAAAATGAATGTAAAAATTTATAAATTATATTGATAAATTTGAAATAAAATAAAATAGATAAATTTTGATCGTAAATTTAATATAAACATAATTGTTGATGAGTCAAATTCTATAATAATATAAATGTATAAATGTATATCCCCCCCCCCACACACACACACACACACACACACACACACACACACACACGAATGTAAAAATTATAACATTATAATATATACACCTTTTAATGAACTCAACAAACAAATATGATGACAAATGCTAATTAAAATTTGGTCCATTATTTAGAAAATAAATGTACTAATATTTAAAAATTATTATTTTCAATATTAAAAAATAACAATGTTGGAGAGGAATACATTTTCTTCTCTTTGGTATTAGTTATACTTTAAATTCTAAATTTTAACATTAGTAAGAAATGTTGTGTAACTTTTTATTAAAGATGAATGTTATAATTACTTTATTTTAATTTAGAAAATTAAATTAAATAATAACTTAGTAAAAATCATAAACTCTAATTAGTTAAATGGCATAAATAAAATGTATTCCAAAGTAAAAATAAAAGCAAACAAAATGGATGAGCAACATAAAAATATCAAAATTAATTGGTAGCAGAATGTTAGTATTCAACTTCAAATTTTTAGCTAGTTTTTAGAATTTCATTAATTAAATTTTATTTTATTTTTTCCATATTTTACACTAAACCGAATTATCTCCTTCATTTCATTCATTAGGATATTATCTTTTACAAATTAACTATTATTATAACAATCAAAGTCATAATAGATTTTTTTCCTCTCAATCTATGTTTTATTCACTTTTCATCATTGTAAACTACCGAGTAATTATTATCATTTCCATATTTTACAATAATTAATATATGAGTGTAATTGATATTAAAGTGAAGAGAACATGTAATCTTAAATTACAAATGGAAATAATTTAGTCATTGGCTAATGTAAGGAATCAATATGGTGTGAGGCATCAACCTCATATATAAAGTGTTTCTTAGAAAAATTTAGTAGGCCATGGATTTTTACAAGCTTAGGATGAATCGGACTAAAAGAACCAAATATTAAAATTTAACAATAAAATACATTTCCAACTTTGTAATGAATTAGGCTATAGGAACTAAATATCAAAGTATCCATGGTCACAAAATAGAAGGCATAAAGGAAATTTTAGAGTAAATTTAAAATTCAATATCTTATTTAAGTTCATGTTTAGCATATTTTGTTTAAGTTCAATTCTATTTAATATCCTTAGATATAAACACACGCACGCACACACACACGCACACACGCACATGCACACGCATGCACGTAAATTGGTAACGAATTAGTTTATAGGAGCCACATATCAAAGTATCCATGGTAACATAATTGAATACATAATGAGTTATAAATGTTAGGGTAAATTCAAAGTTTAATATCCTATTTAACATATTATGTTTAATATCCTTAGTTTTGTGTGTGTGTGTGTGTGTGTGTGTGTGTGTGTGTGTGTGTGTGTGTGTGTGTGTGTGTGTGTGTGTGTGTGTGTGTGTGTGTGTGTGTGTGTGTGTGTGTGTGGCATGCGCACTGCGCATGCCAAATATTAAAATACCCATGGCCATTTAAAGAGTTAGAAATTTTTGAGTAAATTCAAAGTTCAATATCCTGTTTAAGTTCTTATTTAACATCATGTATAACATATTATATTTTAGATCAATTATGTTTAATATCTTTAGTTGTCAACAAATATAGAAAAATATTTGGATAGGAACATAAATCATCTAAAATTGTTAATTAATGATAAAGATGTCGCCATCTTAAAAACCAAAAACATATATTCAATATATGTTTTACGTGAAGCTTAAAACATTTCTATTTAATAATCGCATATGCCTATTAAACAAATTTCTAAAAACCCAATAGCCACCACCCCTAAACATATAGTTTTTAATATTTTTTTAGTGCAAATGGTTTATCTTAAGGGTTACCACACCCAATACTCACCACACCGAACAATATTCTAAAACCAAAATATTAAAAATTGCTTTCTACGGGCATGTCCATTTAACTTTACAAAACCAAATTAAACATCAAATTTTATAATATAACTTATAATATTTACATGCAAATTGTTGGTGTCCATTTTTATCCCTTTTTCTCCCCTTAAAAATATGTTGAAGTGATATTTTCATTTTCCCCATTTTTCCCTTGTTCCATAAAGTGCATGGTGGTTTCTTGATCCTAAAAGTTATATTTGTATTGTGATATGACCATGTGATGTGGATTTACACTTACATATTGATTTTTATTTGATTTTGATGATTTCAAAAAATTACAGTGTTTCATGGCTTTCAAGAAGTAGTAGTCCATAGATTGCATAAAATGAAGTCTTTGGTAGGTTTGAAGCAAAAAGAAGAAGCATGGGAAGTCAGAACATAGTTTTTCGCAAGATGATGGAACTTATAAATGAAAGCAAAAAAACGAAGAGGTGGAGAAACTTAATGCTTCGCAGGCTTGGTGATTAAAGTGTTCTATGGAATTTCTCATTTCCATGAAACAAAGGGTGTGGTCTACTCAGCAGAAGCTCAACACTAAGAGAAAATTTCACGAGGAGCCAAGAAGTAGGAAGAAAGAAGTTAGAATGTGACCAAGTGTGGATGATGCGGATTAGGAACTTAATGTTCCATTGGTATCTCAAGGTTGTGTGTTCCACTTTGAGTTTATAAATCCACGAAACAAAGAAATATGGTCACAGGGAAAAGTTTTTGTGTGGAAAAGGAATTAAACATTCACGACATCAAAAAGATACATAAGCATTCGTGGTGTGGTGATGTAAGGATAGTAAGTGCGGGAGAGTGTCAAATGGTTAAGTGTGGAGAATTGGAAAACCCTTGGGACAATGAAATTTTATTTCTCATTGATATCGGATACTTAGTGCTCTGTTGGGTTGATGGAGTCGTAGAACAAAGAAAAGGCCATACATCAAAGGTAAAATCCAAGCAACAAAGAGAATACTACAATACAAAATAAGACTTCGTAGAACATGAAAAATCCATGATAGAGCTAAAGGAGTCAAGCCAAAATTGCGACATGACACAAACTCTAAAAAAGTTGTGAAGCAAAGTAAAATTATCATGGAACCCTCATAATAAGGTAGTTTCATGCGAAGCATCTAGTTTGTAATTTTTCTCATAACTTTCAATTCATGCATCCATTTCACCTCAAATCAAGTGCATTGGGAATGTCTTGGAGAAGGATTTCCAAAGAGATCAATTTTGTAGGAAATGGTGAAGTAATTTGTGATATTTTAATGATATTTTAATGTCCGTTGCATGCCATTTTGAGAATCAAAGCGGTTGGAGGTTCTTTATTTTGATCCTCCTTTTCCGTGGATGCTTCTAGAATAATTATATGCCTCTATGGCCCCGCTTTAAATGAAGAATGGATGAAAAAAGAATCAAGAAGCAAACAATTGGAAATTATAGATTCATTCATATTCCTACTTGCATGGTTCTCCATTGATTTTATCCCTAAGCACATGGATAACCATTGAACATGATTACAACCTTGATTGGACTTTGGGAATATTCTTCTAGTGAGGCATTATTGTATAAAAATTGTAGGATTATCTTCACCTGGGGAGTATTTTGGAGAATATTTGGGATAGAATATGTGGGATTTCTCTACTAGATTTTTTTGCAAAGGATATATTCTTTGGTGGTTTCATTTGGGGTTCATGCTAAGGTGGTTTCAATTGTGACAACTATTAGTAGGATTTTAGATTCTTTTCACATGTCTCCCTTGTCTCCTTTATAAATGAATACACATGACCATTCTACCATGTACATGTTTGATATTTGTTATCATAAACATATATGAAATGAGTAAATATTAATCTTCCTTTGTAATTCTATGTGTTGTCATGTCAAATAACTATAGGGAACCATTTACGCAATTGATTTTTGATTAGATATTAAGGGAATGGTGTTTCATAGTATTGTCTAGCATCATTTTCCTCAATAAATCTGGTATCCTTTGATTTTAGGGATTTGATATGGTGAATGCAAGGAAATTTATTCTTAGGTGTCTATGCTAAAGTTTCAAGGATTATTCTACATTATTTTCCTTGCTTTGGTGTCCATGAAGATAATTTTTTTTGGAAGATCGGTGTTCTTGTTTTAGGTTTGAATACACCATGAATTATCAAGATGAGATGGTTAATGCAACTCCTTCATCATATTAGTCTCGATTCCCCCATTTTCATTCATCCTCACCTTTATTCTATACTACTCTTTTCCCCACTCATGTAGATTTCATATTCCTTCTACACATCCAACATGATATTTGCTAGCATATCATAAATACCTTGTATACTTGAAGTGTATTTGCTTTGATCTTCGAGCTCAACATCTCAAGTGTCATTTCATACTGAGTTTTCAACAAATTCCTTCAAATGATGTGTGTGATCACATTAAATTTTTATTTAATAGCTTGTGTCTAATGTATCAATTATCAATTATATGCAATGATTTTGTAATCTGTTATTTTGAATGAGAATTGCATTGTGTGGCTACATTTGATCTCAGTTTGAGGTTCCAACAAGTTTGAGGGTCTCGTAACATAATACATCATCTCTCTTTTAAGCTACCCTCATGTCCTCTTACCTTAGTTCGGGAAAAGCCATAAATTATCGGGTGAACAACCAAACCCTCAGTAAAGTGCCTCCATATCATCCCTACAAGGATTTATCATGAGAAGAAGATAGATCCATCCCGACTAAAAATGAAAAATCAATAGGTCTATCTTCCTCCCTTCCCCCCTCTTCATGAAAATATGCATTTCAGTCTTATTTTTTGAGGGTGTTAGATTGGGAACCTACACAAACAATCAATGTAACCATGCCCATAAAAAAAAGTTCAACTTAATTAAACTATAAATTTAAAAATATAATTTCTAATCTTTACCTACAAATATTCGACACACCCAAACAATTGTTTCATCCAAACATTTGCTGTACTCCAATAAGTCACAACACTTAAGCAATAGGCATACCCAATAATCCATACCAACCAACAATTTTCATAGTCCAAATAAGAGTAGCCATAGTCCAAATGTTCAACCATAATACCAAATGGCCTAAAATTTGGGTTTATAAATATTTCATAGGTTACAACCGTAAGGGTTATGACAATAACTTTATATGCCATGTAGAACCATGTAACATTTCCTAGGTTATAGTCGTAGCCTACGTGGCTTGCGCCACTTGTTGTACATACCTTATGGGTGTCACTAAGTGGCTCATGATTTCTACCCACCCATTAATGTGATATAATTTTGATAGATGAGATTACATGAAAATGTGACACTTGAGAAGATTTTAGATCTTTAGGTAGTTAGATGAAAAGTTCAACTAAACACAATGTATAATGTTTGAAGTCTAGTAAAAATAGTGTAACAAATATGAGTCGCATTGTTTACGTGCCTTCCGAGTCTTGAGAAATTTAGAGTTGGGAGAAAAATACCTATACATAATAATCTAAAAAATTTGTAACTTTGAAGACTGTAATACATTGGTTATTTTAAGTAATATAATTAAAATGAGATAATAACAAGATAAGTTTTACCGAACACCGACTAGTGGGCTAATTAGAATCAACATGTAGGTTTCAAAATTATAAATAAAAAGAACACCATGGATATACCAAGGAATATAAATCATCTGAATTATTTATTTTTTCTATTAAAATCACAGGGTCAAGTTAAAATATAGATTCATTTAGAAATATTAAAAAGTATAGCGAGTCCACCATTAATAATAATGGGGAAATTCCAATTCAACTTAATATAAAGATGATAGTTCAATTACAAAAGGCTCATTTATAGATAATAAAGGATTTCATTTAAACTGATTTTTTCATTATTATTATATTTAAACACATCAACATCAATGTTAAAAACTAGAAATAAAATAAGTAATGAATACTACACTTTATACATAATGAATTCATATGAGATATATTTCAATCAAATAAAGAGCTTTATTTTAATCATAAATGTAATATACAAAGTACAATAATAATAAAAACTCATCTAAAATACCCAGTTGAATAAATCCATAGAATTATTAGTTTTACATATATTAGAATATACTATACAATAGGATTAGAATACATAACCTCAATCATACAAAATCATGTTTTGGTCTAAGGATTTTGAGAGATATACTTTTACTTAACATATAGGTGAAAAGATGTTTGCAATGGCTCATGTCTATACTTGAGAAAAAAATGCCCTTTACTTTTCACACAGGTCCTTTAAGATCACAAACTATGATACCAAATGTGATGTGTTGTTTACCGTGGAAGATAAATATTAAGAAACCCTAATTTTCACCGATAGTTTTAAAGTAAGATTCTTCATAAAAATAGAGAGATTTAGGTTATATTTAAGTATAAAATTGAAAAGACTAAGTCATTTAATATGAAAAAAGTAAGCATAGTAAAACATAATGAGTAAATAAAATTAATTTCTTAGAACAAGATCATATTGGTTTATAAGCATATGAAGTAAATAATATCAAATAAAATATAATATTTTATTTATCAACATCATAGGGTGTAGGTTACATATCTTTGAAGGAAATTCGGTATGGAAACCCAATTATCATATTGGAAGAAATAGGAAAATTCACATCTTGCATAGTGAGGAATCCAATATTAAATCTAAAACACACACACACAACCCTAATTAAGGACATATGGAGTACACTCTGTACACCCTGTTGGATGCACTCTATGCACCTCGTCTTAATCACAAGGTACATGCCTCTAACTCCCAACTTGAGGTTGTTATTTGATAAGTTATTTATCAATTTCTATATATAATTCACATATTTCATAACCTTAATGTCTCATTTCAATTCCGAGACCATTCCTACGGAATTTATTCATGGAATTAAGGTTTACAAGATTTCTCATGTTTTTAACATCAACAAGGTTTAAGAGAGGTTTATTTGCTCAATGTTTTCTTTGATACAAAGTATACATGTTACTTATATGATTCACATAATTTTATGAATGATTCATCATTTCATGTGTTGTGGATGTGAGGTACAATGTATTTCTTATGTTGATTTACATTGTATAGAGTATAATCTCTAGTGGCGACTTTGTTTTGATATTGGTCGACCGATTAAGTGCTATACTTTTTCTATATTTGTTTGATAACTTCACATCTGCAAAATTGGAAGGATTAAGGTCCTCTTTTAGATCAATCTGTTAAGAAACTTCTTCTTAAGCTTAATGCATTGAAAGGAGAAGGAAAAAAATGTGGAAACCAATGAGAGGTAAAAGATCAAAGGGTAAGGACATCCGGTCCTATGATTTTGGTTATTTCCCTTTAATTGAGGATTATCCTAGTTCTTCTGATATCTTTGAGACAAATAACCCTTAAGAATACCAACTTCATTCCTTATTTCAAAAAAATTTCGTGCCTAAATCAATTAAAATTTGTCCCGATCCCACCCATTTACTTACTGAGTTAAGAATAGATATTTTGGTTTTGAGGGTGTTCCTTTGATAAATCACCATAATATTGAACCTAATCCCTTGAATCATAGACTAATTGTTCAAAACCTAGTTGATCACCCTTCTGAAAATATAGTTAATAATAACATGGATCATCCTCCTCCATGTGCCCCTTTCAGATTTAATTCCTTTAGACCTATAAATTTTGGGGACATTCCTAGATATGCAAATGAGGTGCCTAAAGAAAGTAGGAATAAGCTACCTAAATGTCAAGGAAATAATGTTATTAGTGGCGATCAACATCTCAAGTTGTTAAAAAATATTATGGATGATTATGAAGTGGAATATGAAGATGTTTTCTTGAAATTATTTTTGCACACTTTAGAAGAGGATGCAAGAGAATGGTTTAATGCCTTTCCTCATGGTTCAATTGATTCTTGAGATGAAATGATGAATACCTTCAAAATTCAATATGGTAATAGGACTGACCCTAGATTCCTCATGTCTAAATTTTAAAACATAAATAAAATTCCAATGAATGTGTACAAGATTTCAACACAAGGTTCAACAAGACCTTGATGAGATTACCAACTAACTTGAGACTGAGTGACGAGTCTTGTTTGATCAAGTATTTTGATGCATTTGACTAAAACATAGCCTATTAATTGAGAGACAAAAACCCCATCAGTTTGAGGCAAGAATTTTACATGGTCATTAAAATTGAAGACAACATTAAGGCATTTGGAAAACCACCAAAAAGGGAAGGGGCAAAACTTGTCAACCTTGAAAAACAATAAACAAGCAAGTCTACTGGTCGGAAGAAGTGTTTAAGAACTTGGTAGGGGTAGTTAAGGAAATTTCCTATAAGATGGCAAGAGAAGAGAAGGGAATTCCTTTGGGACCTCAAGTTTAAAATTAAATTTTTTTTTTTTTCAGAAGAGATCATAGAGGAAAGAGAGCTATGGGTCAAAATGATAGGAAACATGCATTTAAAGATAATAAGGAAATTCTTGATCTATTGGGAGCAAGAATTGTATTTGTTGAAGATGAACACATCATTGATTGGTGTGATAAAATATTATTTCCTCACACTCCTTGTGAAAAATCAACCTTGGAGGAAGATGTTGCTAGATTAGACTTTGATGATGCATGTGTGCTTGATCATCAAGTAAACTTTGAACAAGGTGTAACCTCTACTGACCTTCTATGTGTTATAACTATTGATGATTTTTGGGAAAGTGTAAACACAATATGATACCTTCCTTTTGAAGTTGATGCTGAAATTGATATGGTTCAATACTTTGAATTAACCAATCATGATTTTGAGTACCTAAGAGATTTAATGATCAAAATGCATGATGGATAATTACCTTCTAAGGAGGATAGGGAGTTGTTGATCAATGTAGTTATTTACCATGAGAATGAGTACAATCAAAGAAGTAGGAAAGTAAAGAGTCCTACCCCCAGTCTCAAAATCTAAAACACCATTCTTGACTAATGTGCCTAAAGGATCCCGAAGAGGAATATACCAGAAAAACTCATGTTGTTAAACCAAGTCCAAGTTCTCCTCATGTTGTATCTATTTTGAAAGAATGTATAACATCTGAGAAATTGATTACTCTCCCCTCAGTACATCAATGCCCAAGAAAAATGTTTATTATATGGCCTATATCTTAAGCCAAATGAAGATAATTATCCCTTTAATAGAGTTACTTATGATTCTGAGCATAGAAATGGGGCATTTGAGTATTTGGGATTCAATGAGGGTACTATTGCAAATAAAGATACCCCCCCTATTGCTGAAAATGAGGTTGGAGAATCTCAAGAGGTCTTTGACCTATCCCTGAAGTTTATCTAGGCACATCCTTGGTTGAGAGTCAATTTTATGTTGATCCTTTTTATACTACACTAATTGTAAATGGTTGGCTCCTACAAAATTGTATGTTTGACTTAGGTTCTTCTTGCAATATAATGTCATTGGTGGTCATGAATGAACTTGGTATAAAGATAACAACTTCATATAGAAGATGTTATGCCATGGATTCAAGAGAAGTACATGTTGTTGGATGTGTCAAGGGATTGGTTGTATAATTGCCATCTCTCCCTAGTAAGTACTTGACAATGAATTTTGTTGTTGTTGATTTCCTATCTGAACGAGAAATGATATTGTCAAGAAAATGGGCAGCAAGTGTGGGAGGTAGTGTAAAAATTGACCTTTCTTATGCTACCATTCCTTTGGAAGGAAATTTGGTGTTCTTACATAGAGAATTTAATGCCCTTGATAGAAGACCCTATGAATGCATCATATGAAGTACTATATACAAATGTGGATTTGGGGAACTTTATGGGTAACACATAATTTGAAGATCAATTACTTGACCATGGAGCTCAGTTTTAAGACCTCAATGCTCCTTGGACTGTGTATTTTTATGGAGCATGTTTTAGTCTCACTAATGGAGTAGGTATAGTGTTTTTTTCCCCTAACCAAGGATCCTCTAAGTTTTCTTTCAATTTTTTCTTTGAGTGCACAAATAATTTTTTTGAATATTAGGCACTCATACTTGGTTTGAGGATTTCTTGGAGACATGGGATAAAGGAATTGATTGTAAAAGGCTACTATGAATTAGTTGTTAGATAAATCAAAAGAACACATGCAACCAAAAGTTAGAAGTTGATACAATATAGAAATGTAGTGTGGAATTTAATTGACATTTTTACTCTTTCAATATTAAATTTCATGAAAGAGGTCAAAATATAAACACTAATAGGTTAGCAGTAATGGCTTCTTAGTATTATAATGAAGTTATATCCCTATAATGCAAGTTTGAAGTTGAGATGCTTGTTAGGCCCTCCATACTTGAAAACATTCAACATTGGAAAGTATTTGATGATGACCCTCTCTTCATGAAATTCCTAATTTACAAATATGAGTTTGCTAATAAATTGATTTATCTTGAGCCTATGGTAGAGGTGTGTGATGGGAAATAGACCCTATTTGGGAAGGAGATGATTCAATTGAAGACTAACACAATCCCAAGAGGGTTGGTCAGCCTTGATTCTATTTTTAATGGTTATGATAGAGATGTGAGTAATTCCACCCACACTCCAAGAGCTGTAACTGAATACAACCTAGTAACTTTCCAATCTACAAGAAAAGTTTGGTTGGGCATAAATTTAGATGTAGATGAAAAACATGCCTATATCAAACTGTTAAGAAAATATCAAGACTATTTCACCTAGTCCTATTCTGATTTGAAAGCCTATAGGGAGGGTTTATTTCAATATGTGATACACTTGGATCTTCATACCAATCCTTTTAGGAAAAATCAAAGGCCAATCAACCCCATCCTTGCAACTAAAATGCAATAAGAGATTAAGAAACTCAAGGATAGAGGAATCATTCAACCCACTAGATATTCATCTTGGGTTGCTAATTTGGTCCCAGTTAGAAAAAATGGTGATATTAGATTGTGTGTTGACTTCAAAAATTTAAACAAGGATTCATTGAAAGATAACTACCCTTTTCCAAACATGGATAACCTTTTGCAAAAGGTAACAAGGTCAAAGATGTTTTCAACATTGGATGGTTTCTCAAGGTATAATCAAGTGGTGGTTAAAGAAACTAAGAAATATAAGACTACTTTTATCACTCCTTTGGGAACTGTGTATGTCAATACGCCCTTTGGATTGATGAATGTTGGAGCTAATTTACAAAGAGTAATGGACATTGTATTTTTGGATTCATTAATGAGTTTATTGTGGTTTACCAAGATGATATAAAAATCCTCTATAAGAGAGAGGTAATCACTTACAACACCTTGAAAAATATTGATCAGGTGTAGAGAATTTTGTATCTCATTGAATCCTAGGAAATTTTATTTTGGTGTGCAAAAGGCAAAGTTGTTGGGGCACATTGTGTCTCAAGAAGGAGTTATGATTGACCCTGAGAGGGTGGAGGTAATTGATAAAGTACCCATTCCCCAATCCAAGAAAGGTATACAATCTTTATTTGGTCAAATTAAATTTTTAAGAAGGTTTATATATAATTTCGTTGAGATCACTCTGCCTATTACAAGTATGCTAAAGAAAGATCATATTATCAAATGGGGAGATGAGGTAGTGTAGGCATTCAAAGGAGTGAAAGATGCATTAAATACTTCCCATGTGTTGGCTAGTCCATATTATAAAAGGGAGTTTTATATTTTCTCCTTTGCATAATAATTTACCATTACCTCAGTTTTATTGCAAAAGGATGATGAAGAACATGAGAAACCAATTAAATTCTTTATCAAGTCCCTACAAGGATCTAAATTGAAATACAAAATCATGGAAAATTAGGAGTTTTCCTTGGTAAAGGCCACTAAAGTTTCCAAACCTTACATCTTGAGCTCAAGAATTGTATCCTATGCACCATACACCATGGTCAAAGACATTCTAACACAAATGGAATTTTCAAGCAAGATATGTATGTGGGTAAACAAGCTCCAAGAATATGACATGGAAATTCAAAATACCAAGTTGGTAAGAGGCCTTAGCTTGGAAAGATTAATGACAAATGAAAATATGTAAGTTTTTAAAGTGAACAATGTTGTTTCTGATCTAGGTGATCCCTATGAGAAGATATGTGATTCTATCTGGTACAAGGAAATTATGTATTACCTAAAGAATTTTAATTTTTTTTTTCCTAGATAAAATCAAAGGATGAAATTGAAGTTAGTGTCCCAAAAATACATCTTGATAGACTTTGGTTTATCTTGGAAGAATTTGGAAGGGGTCTTGTTAAGATGTATAAATGAAGATGAAGCTCCTAGACTGATTAATTAGTTTCATGGAGGATTTTGTGGTGGCCATTATGTTGTTATGGTAACCACACATAAGATTTTAAGGGAAGGTTATTGGTGGCCATATATTTTTAAGGATGTTGTTGAAGTTTTGAGGAGGTGTGAAGGTTGTCAACATTTCTCAGGAAGGATGAAAGCTTTAGGATTGATTTCATTGCAACCCATGTCATTATAGGATCCTTTTATATAATGGGGGTTGGAATTTATTGGTGAAATAATATAGGCATCTAGTGGAGGCCAATAGTATATTTTTTTGCTACAGATTACTTCACCAAGTGGGTTGAAGAAATCCCCAGTAAAAAGGCTACTCACTAAGTGGACATGAAATTCTTTTTGAACAACATCATTTGTAGGTTTGGTGTCCCAACCAACTTAGTTTCTGATAATGCCATGAGTTTTAGTAAGTCTCTTGAGTAAATTTACAAAAATATTGGAAAACTTAACTTATGCCTCCAACTATAACCCCTAAGGAATTGGACAAGCTGAATAAAGTAACAAGAATTTTATCAAGATAATTAAGAGGAACTTAAAGGTTAACAAGAAGAAATGGGGTGAGTAATTGAAATTTGCAGTAAGGGTTGAAAGAATCACACCCAAAAGGTAAATTTTAAAGATCCCATTTGAGATAGTCTATGGAACCTAATTAGTTCTTCCTCTTCATTTGAAGTTATCAATGTATCAATTCATGTCATAGCTTGGAGAGGAAAGAGGAATTAATCCTTGTATGGTAAGGGTCAATTATATTACTAAGATTGATTAAATTTGAAGAGAATTTCATCAAAGACATGTCAAGCTCAAGAAAATACTCAAGAATATATTTAACAAGAAGGTATCTCCAAGAAGTTTCCATATTGGATACTTGGTGCTATTACGGGATAACATGCATGAATATAAGGGAAAAAATGAAAAGTTTTAAGCTCTTTGGATGGGCCCCTATTCCATAGATCTAAAAATTGGGGAGCATACCTTTTTCTTGAGAGATTTGGATGGATAAATAATTGAATTTCCTGTCAATGGTAGGCATCTCAAGCACTTCTTAGATTAGGTGTATCCCAAATCATTCCCCTTGTACAATGTATATTATTTCCTTTATTTTTTTTTCCATTCCATGGTTTATTCTTTGTTTCCTTTGTCCCTTTTTTCTGTTCTTCGTAGGTTTTTGTAACTCATGTGATTTGATAAATGAAATAAACCAAGTGTTTACTCATTTGAATCTATTTCCAAATGGATAGGCCTATGGTCTACTTCCATGAGTTTTTATGTGGTTATTTGGACATCTAATGGGGGTGATATTGGTTCCCATTTTGATCCCCTTATCTCTTGGCACCATCTTTATAAAACCCTTCAAAATATGTTGAAGTGATATTTTCATTTCCCCATTTGTCCCCCTTGTTTCACAAATTTCTTGGTGGTTCCTTGATCCTCAAAGTTATATTTGTATCATGTTATGACCTTGTAATGTGGATTTGCACTTACATCTTGATTTTCCTTTGGTTTTGATGATTTCACAAAGTTATAGTGTTCCACGGATTTCAAGAAGTAGTTTGCTTATTGAATAAAATGAATTCTTTGGTGGGCTTGAAGTTGTTGTCATGTCTTTTGCAAGGGCAAAATTTAAGTTGAAAACAAGGCAACTTTACCCTAGTGTCAAAACTTTGTTTGAAAACCCTCCTAAACCCTCATCCAGATCAATTTTTCCTTTGCATCATGCTTATCTCAATCCTACATGTAATAATATGTGTTGTGATAGCATTTCCTAAGTGTTTGAAAAATAAAAAAAATCTCATGAATTTCTGTTCATGCAATTCTTCTTAAGGCGGAATCTCTAGTAGACCTAGTAAAGGCTATTTTTCACTTTTTGGGACATGTGTGCATTCTTTGGGACAAAGTGGAAGGACCAAATTCATCGGGAGAGGTATAGAGGAGAAAATAACATATTACAAGTTATATAGGAAAGTTTATGGAATATTTTAAGGTTTAGGAACAAGTTCAATGAGAGTGGGTGGGTCTTTGAAGGTGAAGGAGCTTGTAGTTAAAAATAGTTCTTGAGCTTTGGAAGATGATTCTAGGAGCTCCGTAAGGAGTTATAGGGAAAAAACATATCATTGTAAATATAATTAAATCTTATAAATTATGGTTATATTTTTGACAAGACTTAGGTGTTTCTTTCCACAACTCATTTTCAACAGACACACCCTGTTATACCAAGAAAAAGGCTATTTTAGGGAGTTATAGGAATAATCAGATCTCAAAACCCATACCACTATATTTAAAATGATATTGGGAGTAAAAAAAATATATGGGTTCATAAAAATGACCTCTTAGAGCTTCGGAAACTTTAGCAACAACTCTCTCACTCTCTCTCATGAGGTATGTTCTTCATACTTAGTCAATTTTTCCACCTCACGGTGCATGAAGGATTTTTTTATCCCATATGTCACATCCCTTTGGGATAGTTGGAAAAAAAAATGTTCCCAACCCTAGTTATGCCCTCTGGTCCATCATATGACCTTGACGAAGCTCTATGATGCTTTTTAAGTCCTTTTATCCTCATTCCGGCCCTTCTTCCGGTCATGCCATCACTGACTTTCCACTTTTCAAACCAAGGCGAGGTGCATTTTTCTACCCCATCTATCCCATCCCTTTGGGAAAATTGGGACACAAAATTTTCCCCATTCTTCTCTTAGCACATGGTTCTCCACATGACCACAAACAGGTCCACAAGGCAATTTTATCCTTTTCCCCTCTCCTCCTCATCAAACAGAGCTCATCACTTGTCACTTCCACATCAAGGAAAATTTTTCTACCATATATGTCCCACCCATTTGGGATAGTTGGGACACAAAAATGTGCCCTACCCTTGCTCATGCCATGGTTCTTCATGTGACCTAGTCTCAACCCTCGGGTGCTAATTGCTAGCTTTTCTCTCTCTCCTCCATTGAGCAATCAAACCCCACCACTTGTCATGCTCACATCAAGGTGCATTTTTCTACCCCATCTGTCCTATCCCTTTGGGATAGTTGGGACAAAAATTCACCCCATTCCAAGTTGGTGGAAAACCTAAAATTTCACTAAGTCAATAAAAACCCGCTTCTCCTTCTTCTTTTTTCCTTTCCCATGCGTGAAAAGTGTTGCCAAAAGTTGTGAAGTTTATTATAACTCATTTATACTTAATTTTTATTCCATGGGTCCATGAATAATGATTTAAAATAGTAAAAACCTACAATTTATCCAGACACCATGCCAAAATTTCTCCATTGACTACATGCTCCAAAACTAAAAAAATCATCTCTCAATCGGTGAACGAAACTAAACAAGATTTTCACAGTCATTCTCCATCCCATGTGCCTTCAAGAAGCGAGTGATAGTAAATCCAAAGATTCCCTAAATTTTTAATGGAAAAAACCCCTATTCTTCTCCCCTAGATCATGATTTTTAAATTTCCAAGCATTTTGGTGGGTGGATTAAATTGAAAATTTGAACAAGTAGTCCCAGAAGTGAGCCTATTCTAGTGAAGTTTTTTTCATTGCAATATGAGGTGGGAGAGTATAGTTTCTAAAAATAGTAAGTAAATGGTGCCCTCATTTACTATAAATAGAAACTTTCCTAAAAAATATCATTTCACTCAAAAAACAAAAAGATAGAAAACCAAGCAATTCAGACAAAAAAAAAAAAAAAGAACAAAAAAAAAAAAAAAGCTAATTCATAAAAATAGAAAGTGTCCAAGAACATCAAAGAAACATCTTTGAAACTTTTCCTAACATGTTAGGGGTTCTATAAAACCAATCCCATGTTTTTTTAAAATGCTTTTGGCTAGAGCTTTGAACTAGAGGGTTAAGGGGCCCCACTTGTACATAAAAGAAAGAAGAGAAATGAAGACCATAGACTAAAGGAACATGGTCAAAGACTCGAGGGCCCTTCAAGGAGAGAAGGGAACAAGAAGGGCTGAAATGAAGTAGGTCGAGAGAAAAAGTACAACAAAAAAACCACGAAAGACAAGGAAGGAACCAGGATGAAGATGAAGAATAGGAATGGCCAGAAAGGGAAAAGGCCACCAATGAGCACCAATCTTATACCTTGACATGAGCCATACCACCGGAATTTCCTCCAACACACCGAGAAACTTCTCAAGTAAGAAACAAAAATTGTCACTGTCACGATTCCTCAACTCATTGAGGTTTATGATGGTGGAGTGAAGAGGGAAAAGGGACACATCAATATCCAGTGGAGGAAGAAGACAAAGGTTGGGGTTACCGTGCACAAAGATATTTTCTAAGTTTTCTACATAGTGAAGCAAATCCCTATATTGACTACCGAGCCACCGAATTCCCCTCCCGAGTGATAGCTAATTCATCGACTTCCTCGATCCATAAAAGGGGATCAGGTAATTGAAAATCCACCAACTCAGCGTGAAGGCCACCCCGATGAACAAGGTAGATGATGTCCTCTGCCATGAATTCCACATTGACTGGAACAAGATGAAGTAGAAGATAGAAAGAGACGAAGGTGGCTGAAATATCATAATTGGTATGAGCTCGCATGATTCAAACAGGTAGGACTCCCCCAAAATATTTTTGATAGCTTGACTTCTCTGTGGGAGGAGTACCTAAAGACATCTAAGAGATCATTTTGATCAATTATCAAGAGAGTGCCAACTCCGGCTACTCTCCACAAAGAGAGAGAAATGGAAAGCCCAAGAAAGCCATGAAAAGTGAACCAGGAAAACTCAAAAAGAGATGGAGGAGAAAATGCCGATGATCGATTAAAAATACAAGACGCTAGGGGCACCATTATTAAGATGATGTAAACCTGCTCTTCCTTCATGTGAGATGATCGCAGATAAGCCTGACCAGACTTTTAGGTTACTTGAAGTTTTGATGGTGTTTGACATATCAATGGTAGAATTGGAAAATAAATCGGCGACAATTTTTGCCTTATGAAATGTGTGATTGATGCTCCAGTTCTTAAGTTTTCTTAACTAATACAAGATGTTGGAAATATAAAGATTAAGGTGTCATGATGTAGCCAAACCCTTAACAATAACATGCACGATGACTTGTGAGTCACCTTCAATCATGAGTGACTCATAACCATTGTGAACTGCAAGTTTAACCCCTTCCTAGAAGGGCTTGGGCTTTAGCTAGATTGCAAGTTCCCTCATTGAGTGGGATGGAACTTGCCACAAGAATTTCACCATTCTCTTTTCTCACTAGGAAACCTGCCCCAGATTTTCCTGGGTTACCTCTTGATGCCCCATCAAAATTGAGTTTATAGAATCCTGGGGAGGTGGCGTCCACCATGCATTTCTTCTTCTGATAATTTTTTCAAGTTGGGATAAGCCTTGACTAACAATCGAGCCAGAGAGGGGATTTTGATGAGGGGCCAAGATTTCCGATCTCAGCATCATGTGATGTGAAGTTGGGATTATTGAGGTTGTGAATGCTTACATTTTCTGAAATGGCAATTTCTAGTTTATTAAAGAATGAAGGAAAACTCGAAACCTCCTCCCTAAAAAAATTAGATGGTAAACACTTTTATTATACAAGAGCTATGAACTTGAGTGGTGGAGGAGAACTTTCTCTAAGTAGGATATGGGGGTGGGCTTGGGTCCTTAATGTCCAAGCGATCCACATTCGAAGATCCCTTCTATGTTCCGCTTGGAACATATGGAGAATTTCAAACCCTACCTCAAGGTGTCCCCATGGCCACTTATTGAAAATATCCAATGAACTCAAAAAATGATCCTATGTTAAAAAATTAGTATTTCCCAAAATACTAGGTCTTAAACCCTTCTAAAAATAGAAAGTACTTGTTTCAAGTGCAAAAATTTGTTTTGGTCTCCGTTTTGGCTCATCTTGCTGTTTTTTCACAAGTATGAAGTTAAAATTTATTGTTATCAAGCCCATTTTTACCCGATGTTGGGATACTTAGGTGTGGGTGATAGTGATGTTACCCATATGGATTTGGAGGATCTCAAGAACAAGATGTTAGGTGGACCGAGGGAACATGTAGAAGATAAAGTATAAACAAGTGGGTTATATGCTACGGGTGGTCATATCTTATCCATTCATAGAATATAATAGGTATTGGCATGTTCCCACCATTATGAGCCAGATACTTGAATCATAAGATTAGATGATAACTTGATTCTGGTGGTACTCACTCCTAAAGAAATTTCTCAATATATGCAAATTCCAATCTGGAACAACATGGTCATCATCACAAAAGAGTTTACATCGGGTGAGTGGTCTAAGATAGAATCATACCTTTAAGGTCTTGCACTAGGTTTGTGGTTAAAGCAGGAAGAAAACCATCCCGCATGCCAAAATCTCTCTCCCAAAGTGAATTTCACGAGGGATTTTCAGATGCGATCATCCTCTAAGCAGGCTAATGGGAGAAGAAATTACAAAGGATTTCCAAGATTAGATGGCATTGTTCATCCTTACCATCATCGAGGGTAGATAAATGATAGAATTGGGGAAAATAATTAGTGATAACTTGCATCACCAATTGCTTCAAGTGTCGGCTACTAAGAAATTTTTAATGACTTCATACTTGGTTTACGCCCTTGCAAGCATGATACCATTCAGAGGTTTGAAACTCACCCAAAACATTTCCTAGAAGGCTTCGCATATGAGAAATATCCACAGTTGACCCTAAAAGAAAGCAACCATCATTTTACAAGAGTGAACGATGTGTTCACTATGTTTTTCATTAGATTGTTGGAAGGAAATCCTCAATCAAGGTTGTCTTCACAAGTTGCTTCCTTAATCAAAAGGTACCAAAGTATTTCTTCACACGCTTTGAAATTTTTCCTACATCCGAGTCCCTATTTTTGATCATTCTCCATGAAATCTACCATGTGTTCATGATGTTCGAGTTATGTAGGAAACTTGTTCATGTCAATGATAAGCTTAAGAACCAAAATAATCAAGGTGTTGTTTTCCTATCTCTCTCGAGATCTTCTCCTATAAAAGTTCCCATGAGGATGCTAACTTGGAATTTTCCTTTGCTCCACTAAACCTATATTCATACACTCCAAGAGTAGAATTTGATATTCGAAGTGATCTAGAAACATTTCACCTCCCGACTTACATCATGTTCCATAGATTGAAGACTATTGGGTGAATTACATAGATGATTTTGAGGTCAGGGAATGAGATCATATGAGAATGAAAATTGGTAAAATGAAGAGATTCAAGTTTGATTGGTATGAGGATAGCATCGAAGATGATGACACCTATAGTATCAAGATGTGAAAGCCTCACCCCTTATGTAAGTGTTTTGGAGCATCCATGAATCAAGGTATATAAATGAGAGGACTGAAGCAATAATAAGAAGATTGAAAGAATGGTTCAAAAAGAAGAGATATGATCTCATCGCATTAGGAAAATTCCCAACTGTCTAAAGGAAAAAAATCCCATCTTTTCTCTTCAAATTCCACAGAGAAAGCTTCAAGTTCTACTTATTCAAGAGAACTATAAAAATACGATCTATAGAATCGAAGGCTCCTCACTACAAGAGATTGCACAAAAATGTAAAGACAACAAAAAACCCCATGGTAGATTTGGAATAAGGGGAAATTAATCTAGTTCATGATTTTATCCCTCGGTAGTATCAAAGTCTCTCATCCTCTCGCTACTACACCAGCCCCTCTTACTAAGATTTTCCTTCTCATTAGGAACAAGAAACACCAATCATGACAAATGTCGATCTTGAAATGAATGAGATGTTTTGATGGGTGTAGGAAATTATCACAAAAGATGTAAATTTCAACAAGTGGTGGTCCCGACCTTCCTAGCCATAGCCTCAATGGTCAAAGTGAAGAAGGAGAGGTTAGCTAGGGTTGTTTCCGTTTCTTCAATTGTGCTTGTGCAATAAATATATATAAGTAGTTCAGCCAAAGGTAATTAAAATCATTGAAGAAATGACCTTGGTTGAATACGAAAAACACCATTTCCCTAAGACTAGAAACTCATGAGGGAGATGCAAATTTGTTCAAGGAATCTTCCACTTTTGTTCTTGTGAGGAATCAATTGTATAAGGAGAGAATCGATCAATTGGAAGATCATGTAAGAACACTCACCTTGTATGTTCAAACTTTCATGGATCGAGCGTTGCTTTGTCCCTTCTATAGTGGCTAAAAATTCACACCCAAAAACAACTGTTAAATTACCAAATATTTTTTTGTCTTTCACGACTTATTAAACAACACCACTAGGCTCCAATAGAAAACTCAACATCACAAAAACACTTACACAAGCATGGGCCCACATATCTTGTAGGATAACACCAAAACACACTATTGAAAAATTAATCAAAAGAGATGCATACGTTACAAAGAATCAAACCCCACGAGAAACCTAAGGTTAGTGTAGACACTAAATCATACACTTTAGGTAATATTTAGTCTCGGTCTCATACTACTATTCATATGGTTTTTGAGTGAAGAAAGTACTAATTAACATTCCTAACCTTCAACACACATATGCCTAGTCTATTTTTGAAACTTTCCATAAATTTAGCCTTGACAGGGCACCTAGGCTAATCTTGGGGTGCCCTAATCCTTTTTACAATTTCCCGCCACTTTTTGGGCACTTTCTAGCTGTTTTAGGTTCTTATCTTTTTGGTGGTCGGCCATTTCAGGTTAATTACAAAATTAGATAAAGAGAACCATATAAATATAAAGTTATGAGACCATAATGAGGGACAAAGCACTAGTCACTACTATCATCCACCTAGAGTTGCATCCATCAAAGGCATCTAGAGCTCATTTGCATCCATCTAGATCCATCACAAGGGACAATGTTGGTTCATCTGCATCACATTGCATAGGAGGGAAGTTTATTCTATTCTATCCACCATTTTATTATGTTTTCTACACATAGTTATAGCTCGCTACTTCACAAAGTATGATTGATGAGAAGAGAAACATAGGGCATGACCATACACACATTCACATAGAAATACATAGGGTTTAAGATGTGGTGCAACACTCATTCAAGTAAGTCCACCATTGTGGCTGCTAAGGATAGTTTTACCTATTCGTTTACATTTTTCTTTTTTAGGGTTTTGATGCTTGTCTTGGGGTCTTGTAGGTCTCATCTTCATTTTAGATTTTCAGCAAAACAAGACCCAGTTAAGCAAAACTAGTACGATAGGAAGAAAAGGAAAGAAACCATTAAGTGATACGTTGGAGGAAGGTTATAGATTTGTTTCACAGACTAGGGTTCCCATATCTCATACTAGGGTGCCCACATGCACCATTTTACTTATCCAAGTGCCCAGTCTACTTAGATTTCCCATATCTACACTTTTTAAAACTTTGGCATATTGTTTCCTCTTTCTATTTCTTCTCTAGCCACCTTTGCAACATATTCTAACAAGCTCTTCAAATCATCTAATATCCTTCTAACCCTATTTTCTAAGTAGGGTTTCAAAATTTCATCTATTTAGTTGTTTGGTTTACTTTCCTTATTTATTCATTGCGTTTATTTACTATTATTCACTACTATTCCTAGTTAGATTAACTAATGTAAATCCACATTTTAGTTAATCATTTTAGTGAACCCGACATTAGAGAACTCTTAGATCCTCTCTTCTTCTCCACGTCATTATCTTAGGGTCCTTTCACCATGAAGGTCTCTCTCCATACCTTTTTGCATGATAATCCTGATTGTCAAAATAAAATCAGATATTTTTGGATATTCATTCACACACCTCTCCCAAATATCTATACCATAGGTTTACTACTGCTTTATCTATCAATGAAGAGCATATCACATTTACATATGCTGAAATCACTTCTCAGTCTATCTTAAGTAATGATTCCCCCTTTATATTGAAGTTTGTATCAATAACATAAGATTTAAATGCACTTTAGGCAATAATGGATTTGTGCTTAACATCTATAATCTCATGTTTCTCACACAACTTGGCCTATCTGAAGCCTCCTTAACCCCATCATCTATTTGCATTCATGGCTTCGATAATGTGCCTAAATGAGTCTTAGGTACAATCACACTTCCCATTACTCTAGGGCCATGCACTATGTCCGTCCCATTCCATGTCATGCCTAACAATATTAACTATAATATTCTCCTTAGACGAACTTGGATCCATGCCATGAACGTGGTCCCTTCAACCCTTCATGCATGTATTAAATTTCTATATCAAAGTGTGGTTTATGAAGCATTAACAGATCCATCACCATTTTCGATTACAACGCTATTGATCATTCACCACAATCCCATACTTCAAAAACTTCTCCTCCAAACTTTGAACAATATGGACTTGGGTATCGGTGACTGCGCGCATTATGGTTTCAATGGAAATGGATTAGGAAAACATGTAAAAGGAGTCAATGAACCTCTTTCCATTCCGACACAATCCACCAAGCTTGGCCTCATATATCACCTTGAGCTTGTTTCTTTTTTCCTTTCGTATCTCCTCTTGAGGTATACACCATTTCACATACTCATTATCATAACAAGAAATTTCCATTTGTTCTTCCTGCCACAACTTCCTTTGGTATGCCAACTACTCCTAACCCGTTGCCACATCCGCCACCATGGCATGATTTTTCTTCCATACCTGGATAGATCATTATCTTACATACTCGGGGCATAACATCCAACACATCCCCCCTCTCATGTTAGCATTAGCGCATCTCTCCTCTTTGCATTATCATCCATCAATCTCCTTGCATAGGCACATTCATCTACACTTTAGCATTGTCATTACCCGATGACACACTCTTGTGCTTCGGTTCACACTTGATTGTTGAGGGCATACTACACATGAACCCCACACACTACAAAATATGTCTATTCAAACACCATGCATATTTTATCACACATTCTATAGTTAGTTTACATCATTACACATCTACATGTCATACATCATACTAGTCTTCATCATACATGTGTCACACTTGCATCTAGCCTTACATACTACTCATCACACCTACTATTGTTAGTCTCCATACACATATTACATGGCATCTCATACATCATACAATACACATTCCACTCATCACATGGCCATCTTTCATAATTTACATTGTCTTCTATGCATTACACTCACTACCCTATGACACACTTCAATTCCTCGGTCCATAATCGAATATCGAGGGTGTACAAATCAAATGGACCTTATCATACTTACGCATTCATCATTTGACCTCCCATCATGTGACATTCCTAGGTTAGTGACATACACTTTATGATAAATGATCACCTATTCCTTCATCTTGTAGTGGTATACATTTTAGGCTACATCACCACTCCCTACTCTTCATCTTACAATGATATATGTGTTACACTAAAACATCACTCCTTTGTGAATCTTTTCGTGATATATGCTTTGGCTATAAGGTTCACACACACATCATTTCTAGGTCACATATTATCAATGCACATACACATTCATCACAATGCAGTAAACACAACACACATTTCGACCATTTCCGGTGATGCACTCTCGTTTACGGTTCATTCTTGATTGTTGAGGGGGAAAAACAAATGAACCTCATTGCATACATTTCCATTCACTCGGGGGCACATGGCTCCTACCATTCCATTTTACATTCCATTCCATCCATCCACAACATATTGCATATCTTGGTTTCTTTTACTCTTGCTTGCATTTTCTTGTATATGGTCACTTTATTACACATGCTAGTTAGATCTCTTATATGTCATTTATCTATATCATACACACATGTGCACTCACGCATTTGTCTAATTGTGATTACGAGATACAAGTCTCGACACACAACACAAATACTTACCTTCTACCCTTCCTACATTGGTCACTTTGGGGCATCCACATTCATCTCTTTCAGGTGCTATTATTTTATTTTGTACTTAGGACTCTACATTACATGCTTATACACGCTTTTGACATACTTGTTATCTTTCTAACATGCTAACGGGTGCTTCATGTGTAGAATTTGTTTGCAGGATTACTTACTTCCATGGTTATCTTTTTTTATCTGCTATTGTTTGCTATTGTATGTGGGCCTCGCCCTATGTTTGGTGTGCACACTTATTTTTTGTATGCGGCCATGATGAATTTGTGACATCCGAGTGATGTCCCATGTTTTCAACCCACTTTATGTGGCTTATCTTTGTCTTCTTGTGTGTTTACATTACTACTTTTCTTAGTAGATTTCACACTTTGTTTGCGTAACTTACACACTTGTCTTCTATATGCATGCTTTTTCATACTAACACTTATCTTTGGCTAGCCTCTTGTTTATGTATGCCTTGGTTACTACCAAGTGTATTCCCTTACCCCCTACGGAGACGAGTTACAAATTTCATGTGGTTGGTCCTCTTTTGGGGCCACATTCTCCTATTAGTGACGTCGCATGTGCCCCCAAAGAGGGGGAATAATTTGGGTTTTCTACATGCTACATAAATATTCTACACTAGTTTAGTTCGGTTCAGAGTGGGTTATATAAAATGAGTGGGTTTAAACCATGGATTTTCTACAAACTCCATACACGAGGGAGCGATTAATGGTTGGAGGATACATCAGAATTCCTCCCAATACTTCTTCTACCGCTAAAGCATCGGATCACCCAAAAAACTAGATAGTACAAATATCTCTTCATATCTTTAGGGAAGTAGTTATAGGAAGGAGAATAATGCAGCTTTCTCCCTACACTTCTTCGGCTAGGGTGGTGTGAGATCACCCAAAAACTTGTAGTACAAGATATCCTTCTACACTCTCTCTCATCGTGGATTAGGTGCACATGTTCCATTTTTCATTTGCGTATTTTACATTTACATGTTTTTCATACATACACATGTGTCTTTTACATGCATTTTTACATATACATGCATATTTGACTACTTGATCATCTTCTCCTTGTAAGTCTGACCATATGAGAAGAAAGTAGTCAACAACAACAACAATAAAAATGACGTCAATAACAACATTTTTGTAGCGGTACACACCATACTAACAATGCGGATACATCACACATATAAGTAGGTACACACGTGTTTCCGTCCTAGGTTCACTCTCATCACTTTTTGTGATTTTTATCTTTAGTTTCCATGCTCCATCATCTTTTTGTCATTCCACACTTTGTCTAGTCCTTTGGCATGCTCTATACATCACTCTACATGGAAATAAACTACACATCTCTATCTACTTTATGTTACCGAGCGTTTTTGTCACAAACATAAAGTGGGGTAAAATGTAGACACTAAATCACACACTTTAGGTAATATTTAGTCCCGGTCTCATACTACTATTCATATGGTTTTTGAGTGAAGAAAGTACTAATTAAACCTCATCCTTTGGTCATTTTTATTTACTTTATGTCATAATTCCTAACCTTCACCACACATATTCCCAATCTATTTTTGACACTTTCAGTCATTTTAGCCTTGATTTGGGCACCCAAGCTAGTACTAGGGTGCCCGTCGCAAGTTGCCTTCCGGTCCCGGTTGGGGTGCCCTGATCCTTTTACACTTTCCTGCCACTTTTGGGCACTTTCTAGCTGTTTTAACTTCTTATCTTTTTGGTGGTCAGCCATTTCGGGGTTAATTACAAAATTAGATTAAGAGAACCATATAAATATAAAGTTATGAGACCATAATGAGGGACCAAGCACTAGTCACTACTATCATCCACCCGAGTTGCATTCATATAGATCCATAACAAGGGACAAGACTGGTTCAACTACATCACATTGTATAGGAGGGAAGTTTGTTCTATTCCATCCACCATTTTATTATGTTTTATACACATAGTTATAGCTCGTTACTTCACAAAGTATGACTAGCACAAGAGCAACCTAGGGCATGATCACACACACATTCACATAGAATGACATCGGGTCGAGATGTAGTGTAACATTTAGTTAATAAGTCCATAATTATGGCTACGAGGATAGTCAACCCCTTTAATTACATGTTTCTTTTTTAGGGTTTTGATGCTTGTCTTGGGGTCTTGCAGGTATCATCTTCATTTCATATTTTCAGCAACACACGAAACATTCCAACAAAGCTAGTGCAACATGAAGCAAAGGAAGGAAACCATTAAGTGACACATCGAGAGGAAGGTTACAGAGCTGCTTCATAGACCAGGGTGCCCATATCTCATACTAGGGTGCCCACAAGTGCCCATGTAACTACCTAGATGTCATAGTTCACTCAAATTTCCCATATCGCACTTTTAGAAATTGAGCATAGTCGTTTCCTCTTCTGTTTCTCCAACCACCTCTGACACACTCCAATGCTATCATCGAATCAACTAAGTTCTTTCTAACCCTATTTGCTAATTAGGGTTTCAAACTTACATCTATTTAGTTGTTTAGGTTACTTTCCTTATTTATTCATTACATTTATTTACTATTGTTCCTACTTAGATTAACAACTCTAAATTCACATTTTAATTAATCGAGTTAGCCACATTTTACAATACATCACCCGTGGTTACATATTTATTATAATTCAATTCTAATGCTTACCCTTGTAGATTGAAGGACATTAGACGCATACAAAAATATTTTCATTCCCAAAGCTATATATATATTTTTTACAATGTTGCTTAAACCACATTATATGAATGTGCCCATACCTCAAGGTTGTATATGCCCCATTTTCATAAAGTCTTTTGGATAGCAAATATCCCCTCTTTTATTTTTATTCTAATTATGTTTTCATTGTTACTTAGATCTCATTTTATTATTGGCATTATAAAAATTCTTATCGGAGTTTCCTTAATTTGAGTCATGTAGATTCTTTCTTCATATTCAAAACTAGAAGTTCCATTCAACTCCTATTGTTGAAGGAAGATCTTTCCACTCTTTAATTATGGTTATGCCCAAAGCATCTAGTCATCTACCTATTTGATTCATCGTCTTTCCTTGTGATTACTTGACCAATTAGACTCTCTTATACGATTATTACAACCTACTTTAAATTTTATAAACTTGAAATTCATTTCATCTCTCTTTTGTAGTTATAATGATGGTAAAAACATTGTTCCATCTAATGAGTTCTCAACTTAACATTATATCAAAATTACTATGATTGCACTTAACCATTTCATTTAAGATACACAACTAGGATTATTATATAGCTAAGCAATGACCTAGTATTGGAGTTCCCAATATCTCATCAATGCCTTAATACTTGTTCAAGAGTTAATCCCAACTCTATTAAATTAATATCTTTCATGATATGATCAGATCATATATTCATAACCATACCAACTCATTAGTATCTCTACAATAGTGTCTTTCTTATTGAATTAAGTTACTTAATCAAATGTATATAATTTCTCTTACTTTTTACGAATTTAAGAATAAAGGTGCATATTCGTGAAATCAACACTATCTATAGAAACACATTACAAATTTGGAAATATATTTAAAGCACTATTATTATTTACAAGGAATAAGTTAATGTACTAAAATCATGGATGTGATGAAATACATATATATATATATAGACTAAGGAACCCCAACTTGGGTTACTGAATTTAAAAGTTTACACCATTATAACATTTTTCTTGAAATTATTTTCTCCAATCATGGTATAGAACAAATAAATGGTAGGTCCAACAATGGGCACTTAATAATACAAAGGGCATGTTATAAATTTCAAGCCAACCCATAATGGAAGAAATCCATCATACAATGAGCTTGGGTATAAAGTAACCCCTAATAACTATATCATAGATACATGCAAGCATCCTCGGGGCTATACTTTACAAGCATTTCCAAAGTGGAACTATTATCTCAATTTTTTCTCTGGAAAAATTGATCAAACACGAACTTGTGCGGGAAGAAATTAAAGGGACGGTTCCATCGCACGAGCCCATGTTTTAAATCCAACAAATAGGTTGCAGATGGGATCTAAAATGGAGGAAAATGATCGAGACTTGGGGAAGGAAGCAAACAACGTCGAAGAAAACCAAAGGCTAAAAGGAAAAGGAATGGAGAAAAACTCAAAGTCTTTGAGCTCTGCGAATGATCAAGAACAAGCCCAAAATTGGCTAAGTATGGGAGAATCAGCGGAAGCTTCCACGTGCCTCATCGGTGCATCTCCAAGGGCTAAACTCAAAAAGCAAACTCAAATGAGCGCGGAGCTTCCATGTGTCCCAGGGACTGAAAAGGATAGAGCCGACCATTGAAAAGTACAAACAAGTGGAAGGAAACACGTGTCAACTCAGCATAATTTCAAGATAGGATCCCAAGGCGGAGATTCAAACTTGCGCCAACTCTCCATGTGGCCAGGGGTAAACAGAGGTCAAATCTAAAAGCGGGCCCAAATCGGTTAAGTATAAAAGTGCAAGCGAGAAGGCGCCACGTGCCTTAATGACACACATTCAAAGGCGCAGCCCAAAGCAGAGACTCAAATGAGTGTAAGGCTTCCACATGTTAGCCAAAGTGCATCTTCAAAGATAAATCTAAAAGTGGGTCCTTAGACAAGTGCCAAGCCTCCACGTGTCCCTGGTCAGATGTATGGCCCCACCAAACAAAAGGACTTAGTAAAAAACATAAAGGAACAAAGAAAATCTATGGAAGGAGCCACGTGTCAGCCTGACACAACTTCAAAAGAAAAATCCAAAAGCGGTCCCCAAATGAGTGCAGCCCTCCACGTGGCCATGTTCCAAGTCAAAGCGGGAAGACGGGTTGGCGGAAGTAATTTTAACTTTTAGGTTTCATTCCCGAGAGACATAAAGTATAAAAATGAGGCGTGCCTCCATCGATGCCTAAGGAGCCATGTGTCAGGCCTAAATTACATGCGGGGTGATGGGATTTGAAGTGATTTTTGTCCAAATGAAAAATGTGGACAATGGAGACAGAAGATGGTTTTTTGACAAAAGGGTGTTGGGGTGTGGGGTAATTTTTGTATTTTCGTGCCAAAGGGGGAAAGTGAATTTTGGGCCCGTAGAACCATTATGTTAACTGGTTTCCACCATTTTTATATGGACCCAATTCAAAAAAACTTCAAATGGGCATATCTTCTGATCCAGTGCCTAAAATCCAACAAATTTGGCACCATTGGAGAGATCTCGACCTTGTCTACATCATGGAAATCTGAAACTTTAATTTTGAAGAAGTTAGGTGGGGAAAAATGGAAAACATCTTCATGCCATTAATATAGGATCCATTTTCTCTAACAACCAGATCATATTTGATCTGATCTGCTGATTTTCCTCCTTCGACACTCCGAATAAGTAATTGAGGTAAATTTAACATATTGTGGGTGGATTTGCAAGGGCATTGATGGCGGTAGTTGAGTTTCAAATTAGTTTTCCCACCTCTCTCCTTCTTCTCTCTGTGCTGAATCTATAAAAGAAGGGGCGTGGCTCATTGTAAAGGGTTGGACATTTCTGTTTTGCACTCTCCCTTCTTCCCTTGTCTATAAGTGAATTTGTGGAGTTTCAAACCTCCCATTCAAGTTGTAATGCAAGATTTTGCCTCTTGGCCATTGTAATGCACTGTATCGACTTTTGGAGCAATAATATATGTCTGTGGATGATTCTTGACCCTCTCATGTGTTTATTATTGCCTTCTGATCTCTCATTGCAGTTTGGTTATCTATGCATGGCGTTTGCATTGTAGTTCTATGGTCTGTGTTAGCTTACAAAATGAGTGTTTAACATTCCTTTGGTACATCACCTCATTAGCTTAGGTTTATATTTTTTGTATCTTCTCAACCCTGTCTCCTTGGTAAGATAGAGTAGGTTTAGAATAGATCCTCTATAATTTATTTGTGTGCACCTAAACAGAGGAATAGGAACCGACCTTAATCCAGAGATCTCTCTCAACTCGCAAGGTCCCACACCATGCGAGATGCTCCATGTTGTGTAATCACACTAATGGTCTCAACTCATCTAGTTCTTTGGCACTCGGGGTGCTATGATTCTGCACTAATAGGAACATCCATAAGGCATTAAAAAATTGATTTAAAGTATTTCTAGTAAGGTATAACAAGTACTCATTTTTTCAACAAGTAATACCTATTTCTTTTCCTAATCAATTCAGAAAATTACATTCATATTGAGTGAGTGGAATTCTTTTTTTTAATTCATAATTTTTCCCTTTATCCTTCTTTCACTACAGCAAGGAGATATTCTTCCTTTCAAACAACAAGTAGAATGCTTCAATTTCAAACAACATTCATCATTTCTTAACATGCACTGCAGTAGATTTTGGGTCGGTTTGAAGAACTAAAATGAATTTTCATTCCTATCAATATACTTGATTGTAATAAATCATGCATAACATGTTATAAGAAAGATAACATGTTATAAGAAAGATATGATAATGTTTTAAGTGTTTCTTCCCATTAAACTAGGTCTTAGACAAGAGATAAGGAATGAAATACAAGCCAATTCATGTAATCGATAATTTCCATCACACCATTCTAGGGAGAGAGTTAACAATTTTTTTCCAAATTTTCTTTAACATAACACTAACATGGCCTCCTTTCCAAATTTAGAGTTTAAAAAGGAAACATATAACAACAATACTTCTAGATTTTTTTTTAACAAAACAAAATGCCAACATGGCCTTTTTCCCACACTTGAAGTTTTTAAGAGAAAACAATAAAAACGCATTTCAGATTTATTTTTCATAATTAAGCATGATCTCTTTTCCAAATTTGAAATTCAAAGGGAAGGACACAACAATAATTTTTCATATTTATTTATATAATTCCAATAGGGTCTCCTTTCCCCAAATTTTCAGTTTAAAGAGAAGAATAAAAAACAAATTCGGATTTATATATCTAATTCAAAAGGTCTCTTTTCCCCAAATTTATAATTTAAAGATAAGAATAAAAACAACAATTTCCAATTTTATTTATCTAGTTCTGGTAGGGTCTCTATTACAGAATTTACAATTTAAAGAGAAGAATAATAATAACAATTTCCGGATGTATTTATCTAGTTTTGGGGTCTCTTTTTTTATTTTAATTTGTAGTTTAAAGAGAAGACTACAACAACAATTTCCACTTTATCTATAAAATTCCAGCAGTGTTGATTTCCCAAAATATGTAGTTTAAAGAGAAGAAGACAACAACAAATTTCTAATTTATCTATAAAATTCTAGCAGGGTCTACTTCCCAAAATGTGTAGTTTAAAAAGAAGAAGACAACAACAAATTTCCAACTTATCTATAAAATTTCAACAGGGTCTATTTCCCAAAATGTGGTGTTTGAAGAGAAGAAGATAACAAAAATTTCCAACTTATCTTTAAAACTCGAGTAGGGTCTATTTCCCAAAATGTGTAGTTTAAAGAGATCAAGACAAAAAAATTCCAACTTATCTATAAAACTCTTGCAGGGCTTATTTTCTCCAAATTTACAATTTAAAGAGAAGAATAAAAACAATTTCCAAATTTATTTATCTAATTCCAGTATGGTTTATTTTCCCCAACTTTGCATTTTAAAGAGAAAAATAAAACAACAATTTTCATATTTATTTATCTAATTCAAGCATGGTTTCTTTTCCGCATATTTACAAATTTAAAGAGAAGAATAAAACAACTTCTTCTAGATTTATTTATCTAATTCCAAGTGGGGTTTTTTCCCCAAATTTACAAATTTAAAGAGAAGAATAAAAAAACAACTTCGAGATTTATTTATCTAATTCCAAGTGAGTTTCTTTTCCCAAAATTTAGAAATTTAAAGAGAAGAATAAAACAGAAAATTTCAGATTTATTTATCTAATTCCAAGTGGGTTTATTTTCCCCAAATTTACAAATTTAAAGAAAAGAATAAAACAACAACTTCCATATTTATTTATCTAATTCCAAGTGGGTTTCTTTTCCCTAAATTTACAAATTAAAAAAAAGAATAAAACAACTACTTCGATTTATTTATCTAATTCCAAGTGGGTTTCTTTTCTCAAAATTTGAAAGGAAGAATAAAGCAACACTTTCCAGATTTTTTTAAAATTGATTCCAATAGGATTTATTTTTCCCAAGTTTGTAAATTTAAGGAGAAGAATGAATCAACAATTTCCATCATCGCTTCAACCCAAAAATAGAAGCAAATAACTATTTTTATATATGTATATCCAAATCAAGAAAGAAACCCACATATTCATCATTTATTATTAACCTCTACATAGTGAAAAGAAAGGGAGAAACATGCCTAGAGCTTATCAATGGTAGCCACAAATGCAAATCTGTTCCAAACAACAACAAAAATGCACCCACAAGGAGAGATTCACTCTTTTTTAATTTTTTCTATGCTCATATATCTACCCTAGCTAGGGATTTTAAAAATAAGTTTCTACATTCTCAAATAAAGAAGAAAGAGAAGCGATTGCATCTAGGGAAACACAATGTCTCCATGAGTAATGAACCATCTTGACCTAGCCGTCCACCATGGTCAAAATTGTAGCCAAAACACATTTTCCGGGAGGCTAGGTTTTTTACTCGCCTCTTCCTCTCAAAAAAAAAAGAGAAATAAATAAAATGCCACAAGCCAAAGTGCTTTATCAAGAAATATGGATTCCAAAATTTCTATAAACATTTTTCTATATGTTGTTTGGGTCTATGACCCATGCTTCCATTAGAGGCATTAAAAGTTATGTAACGCAATCATTTTATAAACTAAATTCAAGAATTATTGTACTCAAAACATTAAAAAATGCTTTTTAAATTTTATTTATTTATTTTAACTCTCTTCACAATTCGTTCATCTGAATAAAATAAATTCCATAATTTCCTTTTAGTCAAGCAAAACTGATTATAAACCTTGCAACACAAAGGGAGTCAAGTATGAATAATCAAAACAATAATACCTGTTTACCAAATGTCCTCAATTTTACCTAGCAAACATACCACAAATGATGATGACCCACATTTGAAAAATCACAGACAAGTTTTTGAATAACCATATATTATTATTATTTAATTATTATAGAAGGAACAACCAATCATAAGCAATAGAAATACAACTCCAAACAAAAATGATGATCCCGATCATTGAAGACCAAGCCAAAGGAATACAATCATAATTTCTAAGACATTCATGCTTATTCCAAGAATCCATGACCAACCCTATTAGTAAGTCAATAACCACAATGATTCTCGCGTAATGTTACCTATGAAATCGATTAACAATATTACTTGATGCCCGAGATATACTTTGCTAAGTAGACACCCAATACAATTATAATCAAACAAACATGTCATTAAATCATACCAAGGATCATACACCCATTATAGAGTGAGGCCAAAATAAATAGTCAAGTCAAACAACCATATTAACTTTTCAAAGTTACAACAGTCGACAATTTAGACATGCCGAAAATACAACCAACTTCCAAAAATCATGGTATCACATAAAAATCAATCTAGGGTCATAATAGCTATTATTTATCCAAAACAAATATATCAATGTTAGAAGCATATGATACACACACATATACACATATTTATATATCTAATACACGTACATATAAAATATTGACAATACAACCACATAAAGCTCAAGGAGATAATGTCCTTATTAAGAAAGGTTATGAAAAACATGGAAATAATAAATGCTAGTGCGAATTAAGACTTCCGATAGTTATACAACCTTATTAAGAACATCTTACAACAATATTTCAATTAGTTTATTTCATGATATCACATTAAAAAATCTAAGTTATGCTCCTTAAAAGTTAGCTTGACCACACCAAGAGACAACCTCGAGCTCAAAGCCGAAGTCAACAACATATAAATAGGAGGGAACTACATCTTCTAATCAAAGAAGTTACTCCTATCAGTAGCTTTGATCCATAATCCATTAGAAATACACAAGGTTTCACCATGCAGGGGAGAGAAAATGATAAATGGGTAGACAAAGCGTGGGAAAAGGAAAACACTTGCTTCAGAAATGATTTTATTGTTCAAGTACATTAGTGCAACATCTACAAAGGTTAGAATGATAAGAGACTAAATTGAGAAAGAAAAGGAACATTGGGATCAAGTGTTTCCACTAGTGACGGAAATGGGGAAATTTCATTCTCCCATATTGGTGGACAGAGGAAAGTATTTAATTCCTAATCCAAAGATTTTTATCAACTCGGGCTATGACTCTTGTCATCCATTACGAGATGTTGAACCGTGCTCTAGATGAATTGGATTCACATGAGGAGCGTGCTTCTAAGATGCAAGATGATGTCAATATTGAGGTGCAGAAGCTTGGAGTGCTCATAATAAATGAAAACACCTCAGTGGATGAATTGCTAAAGCCATTTGAAGAACTTATCAAGAAAAGGTCGAGGATCCCTTCTCTTTCAACGAGGATACACTGGAGTCTCTCGCTAAGATAAGGGATGTAATATAAAACAACGTGGAGGAGCATCAGTCATGGTTCATGTTAACCTTTAAATTTTACTTTAAGTGGAGGATGTTTTAAAAAATTGACTAAATTATTTCTAAAGTCTTTTCTTGAAAGTAGTTTGAAATTTTGAAGTTTTCCGAAACTCCGAAGTTTGAAATTTTAGACTTTGGATTTCGGAGGTTTTTTTTTTGGGGTTTTTAAACAAGCCACTACAAAACTTTTTTTTTTGACTTTGGAGTTCGAACTCCGAAATTACGAAACTTCGGAACTTCAAACTTTCGGGTTTTGAGTCATCTTTGGCAGTTTTCCATTTTTTTAACTCGGAGTTAAAGTCTCGAAAATCGAAGTTCCAAAATTTCAGAACTTCGGACTTTCAGGTTTTGGAGTTTCATGTTGCTTTTTGGAAAAATCCTTTCCATTTTCCAAAGTCTGAAACTATGAAATTATGAAATTTTGGGCTATGCAAACTTTCAGGTTTTGGAGTTTCAAGTCACCTTTTGATAGTTTCATCCCCCAAGTTCTAAAGTCTAAAACTCCAAAGTTCCAAAATTTTGGAACTTTAGCTTTTCAGGGTTTCAGACTTTGGGTTTCATGTTGTAAAACTCACATTCCATTTTAGAGTTTCGGGTTTACGATTTGGAGTTTCTATGAGAATTTAATTTTCAACTACCCCCACATGTCATCTTGAGCATTAATTCCAAGTTTTTCTATATAAACTCAAATTTTTACTGTCATTTTCACTTGGATTTTTCTCTAACACTCTGATTTTACCACACCATTTTGTACTTTCGAGGCATCATTTTTAAGGTACGATTGTTTTGGTTATTTCTTTTTGGTTTATGATCATTTGGGGTTTTCTTCATTTGTTTATTTCTCTTTTGTTTGTTCTTCTTTTCTTGTTTGAAAATGGAACCCTCATCATCTTCTGTTTTTCCTTTAACCATGTCATTTGATTTCCACAACTACAAATCCCAATTCGTGTAGGCATCTAGTCCAAAATTACACACCAATTTCTTCCAGATCTTCACAAGCATTCAATTTTCGTTCTACGCCCTTCGGTGATTTCAAGTTTCTCAATTACCTTTTCGAACTCTTATTTTTGGTCTTTCAAAGGTTTCCTTTTTGGACTTTTGGAGGTTTAATTTTTGGAGGTTTAGATGTTTATAATTCGAGAGAAAAATAATTTTTGGAGTTTCCATTTTGAGCCTTCAGAGACTTTGGCATTTGAGCCTTTACGGTTTTTATGAAATTTCCAAAGGCCATTTGGATTCTACGAATTCAGAATTAAATGTCAATCTCCTCATCAAAGGGTAAAGGAAATATGAAGTAAAAATTTTTAGGAGTTTCTCCTCATTCATACCTATCTTTAGATTTGGGGAATATTGGAGATACCAACCTTGGAAAAATAGATTTTCTACATTTCTGGGAAAGATTAAAAGCTCCTAATAATAAGCCTTGGATGCGGGACATATTCAACAGTTTGTCTTAGCGGTGGCAACCCATTTTGATAAGGATTATGAATTGGTAAAAGATGATGATGACAAGGTTGTAATCGGGCTATATGCCAATTTATTTGAGGATTTATTTAAACTTCCACATGTTGAAGGATACGCAAAAAAATTTCACCAAGAGCCACCGTGGAACATTTGGACAATAAATCTGAATTATGTATGAAGGTTATAATGAAAATTTTCTTGGTCAAGAGTGTCATTAAGCTTCCTAAAAATGTTACTACTCAGACTTCATTAGGAAGTGAGTAATCTTATTGTATTATTGGTTTGAATTTAGGGTCTCACTTCCACGAAGGAGTTTTAGGAATGGATGTTCCTCTACATTGCTACTATCAAGAAAAATAAGGAGTTCATACAATGGGGGGAACATATCAACAACTCAATTTGTTTTCAATTGGGTAATGTTTTAACATCTAAAAACTTCTTCATGACTTCTTTTCTTGTTTATGTTGTCACCGCCATGGGGGAATTCAATGGTTTGAACACAAAAGGTGTTAGAAGTTTGTCACAAATTTATCATTTTTATCCTCAAATTACAATGGAAGAAGGCAACAAACATTTTTGTAGAGTCAATGATGCCTTTTTGCTATCCTCTATCATTTTTATAAGGATTTGCATGATGAAGGATTTTTGATGAAGATTTTAAAGAGGTGCGGGAATGGGGAACCATCTATCTTCAGTTCCCAACATTTACATATATCAGGATTCCCGAGCTTTTTTGGGTGCTCCAAACAAGTTACCAAGATGTCCTATTGACAAATGGATTTTATTAGAATTGGTTTGGCAATTGCTGGATTATCACAAAATTCAAAGCAAATGACATAAGGTGGGAGTTTAGTTTCCTATTTAAATAGGAAGATACACTTGTGCCAACATTTATAAAGCAAATAATGTGGATGAAGAAATGTCAGAAGTTACTTTGAGAAATTTCCATACCAGAACAAACTTTGATTACTGGGGTAAATTTAGTGAAACATGATTGGCCAGTTCTCACGTGGCACATCTAGAGGATATTTGGATTCATTGTCAGGATGAAGTCATCATTAGGAAATGAGAATTTGAATGAGGTTAGGCAATTCAATATCATGGATATTCTAGAAGGGATGAAGGATGATGATGAGGTATTAGATCCAATGTATATGAACAATAATTTTGTCGATCAACCTTTGTCATGGATAGATTGGTCCAAGGAAGAACTTTACAATACTAAGGAAAGGGAAGGGCCCATTCTTCAAAGGACATATGATTGGTTGGCTACCTTGGGAATTTAAGCCAAAGGGATAGATAAATCTATAAGAGTAGAAGCCCAACCAACACTGAGTCTCCCTACACCCATAAAAGGTAAAACATCTATTCAAAAGGCCAATATAGTTCCAAGGAATATCTCATTTGTTGTTGGGAGTTCCTCTCTTCCAAAAGTTTCCATCCAAGGTTGTGTTCTCCATAATAAAAGTTTTCTAAGTTAGTGATTCTCTGGTTGTGTCACAAGAATTTCCACCCCCTTCTTCATTACCATTGCCATTATCTTCAGCTCCACTTTCCCAATCATTATCCTCTACTCCTTCACTCCTCTCTGCTTCTCCATCTCCATCCATGGCCCAATTATTTTCATCCCTTCCTATCCTCTCTAGGGGAAATGATTGCTTCTCTAGTTTCCACTCCACTACCTAAGTAAATTTTATTTCCTTCCATTTCAACTTCCAGTCTTATTGCATCCACTCCTAAGGCTATTCTCACTTCCACCCCTTCTATCATTACCACCTTCATTTCATTTCCAACTAATATTACTAGTGCTATTGTTTTATCTAGTGCTCCAGGTGTTGAATCAACCATGCCACTTTCATCTACATCCACTATACCGAATGGCTATATCGCTAAACCCCAAAGTAGAAGAAGAAGGTGCCTCTTGTAGATGTGATAGATCTGAGTGCACTGGAACCTACTTTGAAGAGATAGGCCAAATAACCAAAGATCATCTTTAGTTTATTAGTAAACCGATCAGGAGAAAGGATCATGGAAGTAGCCACACTCGTTGAGGGGATAACTAAATAAACTATAACATCAATAGATAATCGATCTCTAGGTTTTCGCTAGGGAAGGCAAAACATGAAGGCATAAAACAGGATGTTCGGATGGCCCGTAGGAATTTGTTGGATAAATATGATAAGATGAATTGAATTCGAAGGTTTAACAACTCACTTATTTATTAAGGAAAATCACACAACCCACTTCAACTACATATCCTTCAACTACAACTAATATGATGGTTTCTTCTGGTTTGGATGATATTTCATATCATGAAATTGAGAAGATAGGATAGAAGGGAAGATTAGTGGATGGATGGATAGAATGAATGCTTCAAGAAGCTAATCCTTTGGTTAAAACAATTATTGAATTATATAATGATTTACAAACTGAGAGGACTTTTATTTGCAAGATAGATGAAATTATCTCTCGAGGATAATGACAGTTTAAATATGAATTTAACTACATGGAGTGATATTAGAGATGCGAGACCTAGATTTACTCCTTCAAGAAGGACAATTGATGATGTTTCTAAATTGTTTGAGTTTTAGAAGGCCATGGAATTTAGATCCTAAGTGTTGCAGGATTTGATTAAGAAATTGGATGACAAACGCATGGAAATAATGGACGCTTTAAATGATATTTAGAGGAGTTTGATAATATCAATTACAAGTTTTTCAATGAGAATATTGATGCTCTTCTAGTGGACCAAATTAAATCAAATTTCAAAGATTTGGTAACGGAATATGATGAAATAACTAAAACTTTCAATAGTAATTCAATTGACAGGTTGGTCTCATGCCAGAATTTTATAAATCATCTGAAAAAGTGGTGAATAAGTTGAAAAGGTTACCAGCTAAAATTTTAATGGATATTGATACAACAGATGTGGTGAATCATTATGCTTGTGGACCAGAGGAAGGAGAGGTACAAGGAATCATCAAATGCTTTGTTGACTACCAAAAATGGATGGCTATGTGGGAAGAGGAAGATAAGGGAAAAAGAAAACAAGAGAAAGATGATGTAGGTCCAACCTAAGCCAGGTGGCCATGATTGTAATAGTTCTAAGCTCCAAATCATTCAAAGTTGCATGGTTGACTTAGTCAAACCTAGCAACAACTTTGCTATTTTTATGGGATCATGTTCCCTTGAACTTATTATACTCTATTTTTAGTAATTTGTTAGTTAAGGTTCAGCTGTAATGGCTCAACCTTTAGAACTTATAAATAGTTGAGTTGCATTAAGTTTAGGTATAGATCATTTGGAGAAGTTACTCTTCAAGCTTGGAAGAGTGCTTCATATACTTTGAGCCTTTCGGTTATATTCGAACAATATTTTGTTGTGAAAACATCCGGTTTATTGTGTTAGTCATTGATCAATTTATAGATTGTGAATTTTTAATTCCTTGATGTGATTGGATAATTTTCCTTTATCCCATTTATATTTTTTCAATTAATGTGAAAAGTGATATAGCTACTTTTATATCAGATGTGGAAAAGTTGTTTCCTTTCTATTACAAGGTTGCATTATTATTTATAGGCATGGATAGAAGAGGATTGAAAGACATGTGCATACCGTATAATGTTGTGGGTAGTTGATTGTGAATTTATATGGGTCTATTTGTTCAAAATACTTGGTGCATCACCTTATTACTTTATGTTATCTCTTAATTTAAGCTCATCAGTTGAATAGATTAGAACTATTTTCAAATGTTTTAGCCTTGCATATTGATCTTAAATCAAGTGCTCCAAGTTTTAAAGGAATCCGACCTTATTCGGAGGTTCATCCCAAGGAGACAAGGTTGCACACCTTAGGGATGTTACAATTTTGCATGGGATCAACCAAAGACTCAACGGGTGCATGATCTCGTGTAAGAACAATTCATGAAGTGTAAGGACATCAATGCCATCTCAGATAATTGACTCAAGTATTTGATATTTTTCACATTCCTCGGGCCAAGAAAGTTACACCTACGAGATCGATACGATAAATAATTCAAAGGCATTGATATCTTCCCGGAGGTACTCACCAAAGGTCTTTACGAGAGTGAAGTAGAATCATCAAGGGAAATGTCTTTAGCCGAGTAGTTATCTCTTTTCTCTCTCTCTCTCTCTCTCTCTCTCTCTCTCTCTCTCTCTCTTCCCTCCCCCTTCCTCTCTTCCTTCATGTTCTATGTAGTGCCCACAATTTACACACACAAATACAACGGTAAAATGCCGGGATAATTTTTATTTTTTATTTTTAAACTTACATTTCTCACTACACACCACACAGTAAGGGCTCCAAGAAGGAAAACTCGACAACATATACGATAATTACATCAGTCATAAAATCACATAGACACATGACAACACCATATACATGTTTATACCAAAATTTTCCACATGAACGGATACTAGCAATGACCCAACCACAAGAAACATGACTACAGGAACGGCGAACCCACAACACATCATTTCTTTAATTGTATCTTAGTTACGATTATCATTCTAGGAACATTTTTGTGGAGGTATAGTTTTCTCCTTTCTCCATCTACAAAATCTTAAGTTCATTCCATTTTTAATTTGATTCAACCAAGTTAGGTTGGCTTCCTTTATGCATCACGGAAAATTCCATAACTTATCGGCTTATTTGACACAATTCAAATCACATATACTGATACTTAATTATCTTTTTCTTATGTTAAGAATGTGTTTCTCAAACGTTTATTTAATGTTTAAAATTTACCCTTGCTACATAAGTGGATCTAACGTGATGTCAAGGTGAAATCTTGGGATCAAGGAAGACATAGATTTGAAATAGCTTTTTTTTTTTTTTCAAGAACATCCATCGATCTCGGAATAGTTATATCGCTACCATTATTATTATAGTTCAATAGCTTGTTAAATTCCAAATTTGATTTTTTTATAGGTATATCTTTTGTTTTCTCGACGTTTGGTCACACCAAGGCAATGTATATTCTTTGCAACACATGAAGATGTTTAAATTAAGTCATAAGGACTCCCAATGACATTATTCCTAACCTCAAATTTTGGTTTTTACTCTTAGATGATTTACCTTTGCGTCGCACTAGGGTCTCATGATGACTATCATTTTAAACAAAAGCGATACGAAAGCACTTGTCTGACATCTTAAAGAAGTACATGGCTAGGAGCATAATAAACTACACATGAACCCAAGTGATCTATGTACATGAAGATCCCATGTCTCTACATTTCACGATTCCGCATAAGGAATATTATTTATTCCTTAATGCCATAAATGACATACAAGGGATTTTGGGACAAGGTTTCATTTTCTAAGGTTCTCTAAAACCAACATCTTTCAAAACAATTTCGTATGCAAGGAGTTAGGTTGTAGTTTTCTACCCACAAGTTAACGTCCTACTCAACTAGGGTTTTAGTTTAATTCCAATTTCCATGTAGGGCTTTACGCTCTATTATAGATCTGAATAAGATTCAAAACATATTCACCCTATAAACCCTCCGTAAAGGATCAAGGCACTAAATTTTCACAAGCCAAAGACAAGACATTTATCTACGAAGGACAAAAGAGTTCACTAACGAGAATGCAAGACATAGAACAACTATAACACGATCTTCATTTAGGTCGTTTGGATCCAATAGGGATTTCATTCACTGATGAAGTTAATTTTCTAGATCTAATCTCGTAAGGCCCGAAAATCCAATAGGATACAAGGGAGTAATATCTCTACCCACTCCACAGATGGGAAGGTTATACCGCCTAGTCATTCCTTCTAACTAGGACTCATAAGGTGACTTCTAAGGCGGTCTTCACCACTCCGCCGGTTGTCGGGCCTAAAGAGAGTATATTCTTCTCGCGATTACCAAAACTGGAAGGAAACCGCATACTCTGGATAAAGTTGGACCATGACATTCCTAAAATATGGGTTCACGACAATGTCGTTAAACCTAATGACTATGACAGTAACTCCAACTAGGGTTTTATTTACCTAACCTAGGAGGTCTCATTGAGTGCAAGCTTAAGTTCGTTCTATGGTCTTAATTTTCTTATATGGTAAAAAGGGATCACACACAGGCAAGCTATACACGAGTATTTTATTAAGGTTGAGTGTTCCCATTAAAACTCTTTATTGTGTTTGCAGGGTAAGAAGGTAATCCAGTAATTAATTTAATCGTTTATGGAATACTGAGAAAGGACTACAATATATTAACTTCAATTTCAATTTACTATGCATAAATCAAACCCCCTTTTTTTTTTGCCATACACAACTAAAAATCAAATTGAACTGGTGATTAGATGCACATTTCCTAAGTATCCCTAAAACTAGCATATCATACATATTAACAAATCTCAATTATAACTTTGCGGTAACAAGAGACTACATTTCACAGTTGTTCATTTTACAATGACCTATAAAAATTACAATAATAATAATTAAATTACACATCGCCTTTTCGTCGTCATTCTTCCATCCTGCAAAACCCACGTGAGCAAGATATCAGCGATAAATCGCTGGCATGGCATCCACCCTAATCAATCATAATTATCATTTTTCAGTTTCCCATTTACATCTGACAATAATTACAATATGCAATCGAAATAAAAAAGGTCTAGAAACATGTAATCATTGCATTTCATTTTTCTTCATTTCATAAACCCAGGAGAGAGAAAGAGAAAGGAAGAGAGAGAAAACATCATTTTGTCGAAAGTTCCAATACACACAACAAGTTTCATTATAGTGTTTTAAACAGTTATTTACGTGTGTTAAAAGTTTCCAGGGTGATTTGGCAACCTTACGAGGTCCCACAGCTTTCTATTCTTACATTTTCTCACTAGCTACAAAACGTACAAAACGGGCTCAGAGGCTAAGAAACTACTTCTAAAGGTTATCTTCTGATGAGCACGCACATCACGATTAACTTTCTATGTGTCCCCAGATATACCAGAATTCATAAAGCTCGACGGAATTGAAAAAGAGTGACGGTTTACGTTTGGCGGCTAGTTTTCCGGGGCCACTGGTCATAGTTCACCCAGTTGTAAACTAACAAAAGTTAGCTTGAGGGCCCAGAAAACCACGTCCAAAATGAATGTTCGATGGAGGAGCATGCAATGAGACATCTCCTACTCGTTCCCCTATATAAGGATAATTCATCAGAGTTGACGGGACTGAGAACTAGTAAACCATTTTCAAACGGCGTCAAGTTTTCTGGAGCGACAAGATGAAATTGGTCCAGTTTGACCTTGTCAAACTGTGATCGGAGGCTTACAAAATGGCTTCGCCAAACTATCCCGACAAGTGCTCTTTCCTATGCTGAATGTTCCATGCATTTTCTAGTATAAACGCTATAGGTTTGTGAAGACGGAATGTGATTTCTCTTTCCGGGTTTCAAATGGTGGTCACAAATGAAAGCCAACTTTCTAGTTTTAACAACTCTCTACTATTGTAAACTGGTGTAATAGGGCTCCTAGAAGAGCGTCAAAAGGATGTCATATGATCGTTTCGGGTCAAACCAAAAATCAAGGCATCTCCTCGTATACCAAGGTACATGAATGAAACTTCACATCTCATTTCCAGAGTTGCGAGGGGTACTTAGTGAGCCTCGAAAATTGCAAAATTTAACTATTTTAAGCAGGAAGAAGGTCAACTTAATCAATGGAGAGTCAAATTTGTCTGGTCGATAAAACGATATTGAAGCGATCAAAAGGGGTAAGAGTTTTCTAGATCATCTCGAAGCGAGGGTGATAGTTCATGGTTTAAAGTAGGTGAGTTATAATGACGTCGTGAGTTACGACACGACAATTTAATGTTTTGCAATGAGTTGAAGGAACATTTAACTGTATTACAAAAAAATCCCATAATTTTAAAATTCTATTTAGTTGCAAACGAGAACTAAAACACGAAAATTATGAGAGGTAAGGAAAGAAGAACCATGCCTGGAGAACGAAGTCGGTCGAAGCCGCAGGCTTGGGTTCAGTCTCTTGCTTGGCACTTCGTCAACTAGACCACGAGCGTCCCCAACTCCACCATTTAACATACATGTCTTCTGGATTCGACCCACCACTTGCTGAGCATGATCAAAGGGTTTCTTATTGTTGTTGTTTGGATAGGATGAGATCTTCCTCCTTTTGTGCGTAGCCTCAAATCTTGCAACCATTAGACCAAGATTTTTGAAGGCATTTAGTCAAACACTTCACATGTCTTAAGCATGCCTCCACATTTTGCACATTCTCATGTGCTCATCAAAACCAGCAACATAAAGATTAATTTTTGGCATGATTCTACAAGAGGCACTCATGCCAACGAAGTATTTACAACCCTCATGCACTGAACATGCATGGTTGAAAGCCAATTAAACAAAAATGAAGCTTACATGGTCAGGGTATGTTCCATAAGACCACATCTCTTTGAGGCATTCTGACAACCAGTCCAACTCCTTTTAACAAACCCATTTTTTTTTGCATATCCTGTTATCATTGTAGCCCAGGAGGCCACATATCTTTCAGGTATTTTGTCAAACAGTTCACCTGGGTTGTGTATGCCTTCACATTTTGCATACAAGCTGATTTGGGTACCTGACAAGACATTAAAGGATATTATCTCCCCATGATGCTTTGATGGATGTCCATGCGCAGTTCTAAAGCTCCCATTTTGACAGCGCCTAGGAGGTTGCTAAAAAAATAGGCTGTGGAGTCGCTTACACGCACCAAATGCATTTGTTTGGAAGTTTCCAAGGCCTTTTCAACAAACTCATTTGTGCAGATCCTGCCATTGTGGCATTCCATGAGCCCGCATCTATTTGAGGCATACATGTCGACTGGGCAACAGTAGTAACTACAACATCTGTCAAAATCTCTCTCTCCATTTTGCCTTGAGAGAAGTCCACGCAGTAAAGGAAAAGCTTCCCCCATTTTTGGCGCTGACTGGGGAAAAAAAAAAAAAAAAGGCAGCAAAAAAACAAATTTCCATTATGCTTTGATGGGCATGCATACTACGTTTCAAAGCTTCCATTTGGCACAGTCGAGAATGTGCTGGGTGAATGAAAACACAACAGGTTGGAGACCTGTTTGTTGCATGGTGAAACAGTGCGCCTACCATGAGGAAACCCATGCCTTCTGCAACTACTGTCCCCAAATTCCATGAGGAGCTGTCTCATTCTTTCATTTTGTCAACACAGAAACCAGCGCCCCCAAGCAAATAAGGTTTCCCCTTTTGACGCATTGCCTCCTCTCACGTCTTCTCCAACAGACTGGTGGAAGGGCATGACTGGTTTGAGCTCATCCTCCCTCCATGGCGGCGGCAGTTCTTACCAACACAAACAAAACCAAAAAGATGAAATACGACCCCCAAAGGAGCCCGAGCCCTAAATTCGCCCCAACAAAGAATTCACGGGCTTTTGAATTTTAAAAAAACTTTTACTTTATTTATTATTTATTTTTATTTAAAAAAAAACTAAGGCATTACATTCTATTTCTTCATTAGGGGGTTACACTTTTCACTTTTGTCTTATTCATTTAAATGTGACTATAGTTGACATTGTAATAAGTTTCCCTCAATTAATAAAAAGGGGACTTAATTTCCTTCCTAGGAATACGAAGAGTCACAAGTTGTAAAAGACAAATGAAAGGTCATGTGGGGGTAGGTGAAGAGTCTTTTTGAAAACTATATATTGTAATGACTTCCTCATTCTAAGGGGTTGTCAATTTTGTAAGTTCATGAGTAGATAACTACCAAGAATAAGAAAAAGATAGAAAATTCTTCTATTTTCCTTTCCATATGTTTTCTCTCTTTATCATTGTAAAACTTTGTGAACATGTCAATAAATAAATGAGTTTAATATTTTCTAGATGAGTGAATAAGTGAGATTTTATGTTCATGTTTTCATCTTGTCTTAATATATTTAGCAAAGTTGTTCTTTCCAATTATGTGTGTTGATATTTTTGGTTAATATTTTTTCAAGAATATGATTCATCCTACTTACAATATTAACTCCCTCTCCTAATTTATCACTCCCACATTCCCATCTTCCATGAAAATTCCTCCCTTGCATAAAATTGCAAGCATTTTTCGCAGTGCGGTGGAGTGTAACTATTGGATCCACGGCTTATAGGCCAACCGTATAATTATTTTTATTTCACATACATTAAGGAGCACCCCCTTCAAGTAGGAGGGACATTGTCCTAGAGTGTTGGTGAAAATAAAATAATTTATCCTAGTGAAAAATAATTTTTCCAATAGAATCAAAACAAAAAAGCCACAAAAGTTAGAGGATAGTGTTCTGCAGGTGATGGAACTTGCAAAGGAAAACCATTGAATGAGGAGGTCGAGAAAATTAATGCTTCACGAGCTTGGTGATTATAATGTTCTACAAAATTTTCATTTACATGAAACCAAGGGTGTGGTATGCTCATTAGAAGCTACAACACTAAGAGAAAGTGTCATGAGGAGCCAATAAGTAGGAAGAAAGAAGTTAGAATGCAACCAAGTGTGGATGATGTGGAGTAGGGAACTTAATGTTCCATGGGTATCTCAAGGTTGGGTATTTTGTGGAGTTGAAAAAGATGTGAAATGAATAAATATAGTCATGGATAAAGTTTGATGCATTGCAAAGGAATCAAACCTTTGCAACATCAATAGGAGACGTAAGCATTCACAAAGTGGTGATGTAAGGATATTAAGTGTGGGAGAGTGTCAAATGGTCAAGTATGGAGAATTGGTGAACATGTGAGATAATGAAATTTAGTGTCCCATAGATATCAGATACTTAATTCTATGATGGGTTCATGGAGATGAAAATAAAATAAAATGATGCACATCAAAGGAAAAAAACCAAGAAACAAAGAAAACACCATAATACAAAAGAAGACTTCGTGGAACAAGAAAAATCATGTGATATACCCAAAGGAGTCAAGACAAATCTATGACATGACATGAATACTTAAAAATCCACGAAGAAAAGGCGTATTATCTTGGAACATGTGAAATAAGGAAATTTTATGTGGAAGTGCCGGGTTCACAATTTTGCTCATAAATTTTGACTTAGGCATCCATTTCACCTCAAATCAAGTGCATTGGGAATGTCTTGGAGAGGGCTTTCCAAAGGGATCAATTTTTCTAGAAATAGTGAAATAATTCAAGATATTTTAATGGTATAATGTTTGGAAGTTACAAATCATTTTTCGGAATCAAAGTGGTTGGAAATTCTTTATTATGATCCTCATTCACCCATGGATGCTTTTGGAAGAAGAATATGCCTCTCTGGTCAAAATAAAATGAAGAATGGATTATAGAGCATCAAGAATCAGACACTTAGAAATTCCAAACTCATTCATCTTCCGATTATGTGGTTCTCCATTGATTTTACCCCTAAGCACATGAATCACAAATGAGAATGCTTTGCAACCTTCAAAATGGAATATGCATAATATTCTTTCAGGTTTGGGGCATTATTGCATAAATAGTAAAGGCTTTTCTTCACTAGGGAAGATTTTTGGTGAAATATTTGGGTAGAAGATGTGGGATTTCTATATTGGGTTTATTTTATGCAAAGGATTGGTCATTGTGATTTCATTTTGGGTTCATGATAATGTGGTTGTGATTGTAAAATCATTAGGAAGGTTTGAGATTCATTTTTACATGTTTCCCTTTTCTCCTTTGAAAATGAATACACAGGACCAATCTGCCATGTACATGCTTGATATTTCTTATTGTAAACAGATCTTAAATGAATAAATCTTATCCTTCCTGTGTAATTCCACGTGTTTTCATGTCAAATAACTATAGGGAAGCATTCCATAGTTGATTTTGTAATTAGGTATTAAGGGAATGGTGTTTCATAGTATTACCTAGCATCATTTGCCTCAATTGTAAATTCCTTTCGTGATAAATATAAATGAAAATATACTATCTTAGAGTGTTCTTTGATTTTAGGAATTTGATATGGTGAGTTCAAATAAATTTACTATCATGTGTCTCGTGCTAAAGTTTTAAGGAATATTTTGCATTATTTTCCTTTCTTGAGTGTCCATTATGGTAAACAACCTTTGGAAGGTCATTGTTCTTTAGTTTTAGGTTTGAATACGCCATGTTAGTGAAATAATTTCCCATATTGAAAATTATTGATTTTTCACCAACGGTCATGGGGATAATCTCATCATTCTTGTGTATGGGAGGCTCTATTATTGAATGTAAACTAGACTAAAGATGTAAGATTTTTCGTTAGGCCAAGGATCACACAAGAATACTCCATTAAACTTGTGGTAAATGCTTGTACAAGGTACAAAGGAGGAATTTTTAGTGAAGAGAGGTAAATGGGAGTTTGGGGAAATAAGGAGAGAGAGGTTACTATTGTGAGTAGGATTACAAAGTTCACATACAATAACCAAAGTAAGTACACATTCAATTAGAAGAATAAAAAATGTAAGCAACGATAAGACATAACAAATTATAGACACATAATTCCATTGATTCATTCATCAAAGGAACATACACCTTTCTTGGTTTTACAATATTATTATGTATGAAAATTTGGAAAGAGAGAGTAGAGGAACATAAGACAAGAAATATAAGAATTACAATTTATTGCTTAATGTAGAAGTGGTAATCTCAACAACATACATTCAATCAACAATTGCCAACCCCTTAGAATGGAGAATCCATTCCAATTTATAGAATTAAAACATGTCTCTTCATCTACCCCCACATGAATTTTCACCTATCTTCATCACTTGTGACCTTTCACATTCCTAAGAGGTAAGTATTTTTCTTATTAGTGAAAAATGAATCTTACAATGTTTAATTGAGGGTCACTTAAGTGAATAAGATGAAATAGGGAAAAAGTGCATTCTTAATGATAAATTAGAATATAGACAGAGAATAAAGAAGAGAGGAAGGGTTAAATAATCCGATGAAGATGAAGCTTTTTATGATGGAGAACCTATTGATTTGAAGCATGGTGATCACAATTTCCTCCTTCTGAAAGATGCATGAACACTCCATACTAATGAATGAGTGTTTAAGAACACTGTTATGAGGAATTCGAACATGAGCTTGAGATGAATATATGAATTAATCATGATAGTTATTTCTTGATCCCACATGGAGAGTGAGGATCAATTTCTTGCATCTTATACTTTCACAATTCATTTCCTTGTTGAGATTTCACTTGAATGGAATTAGGCCTATTAAATGCTGGACAACCTTATGATCAATTTGCTTCTTATGGAAATGGGATTCCCTCCCTAGATGGAAGGATTGGCCTCTGAATGGAGCTTGATGATGAGTTACATGTTTCAACTTCCAAATTACACTGAGATACTACAAATTCCACCTCCCATGCCCTATAAAATGTGTTCTTGTTATCAAGCATGGATAAAGTTTTTAGAAACAATTTACGAGGTATGCATTACATGAGATGAATTCCTCCCTCACTCACAATGAGATTCTCTCATCATGCTTATGATGAGCATCCTCTTGATTAATTTGAATTTCAATGGATCTCTTGAATCTTTTCAAAATATTTTCTAACCTCATAATGTTCTGGTTTCACCTATTATGCTGTGATGTGCTCCTTAACAAAAATGTGATCAAAATGATGATTTAAAATCACTTGAAATCTTGGAGAGGGTTAAATTTATTTTTTGAGCCATGAAACATCTTCTTGACCTCATGATGATGGAAAAAAGTAATAATATAAGCAAAATTGGAGTTGCCACAACTTTTTGGGCTTAATCTAAGACTTACTATTTTAGTAGGTGCAGGCTAGAACCAAATATTTTTAGAATTATACATTGTTTTCACTTCATGATGTTTCTTTCCTATTTAGGGGACCAAAGATGCTAAGAATTCACCTCTTTTGAAAACTTACTATTTTTTAGTAAGTGCACTATATGTGTCAGATTACAACGAAAACAATCTTAAAATTATGGGTTTTATTCTAAGATTCCTTGCTCCAATTTTTAGATGATTCCTTCATTTGAATGAGTGGTAAAATGATTTTTTCATCAGAGGAAGAATAATGAGAAAAATTAGTCCTCCATATATTGAAAAATAAGCAACCCCACCATGCAAGAAATGTCTCAAATGAAACTAGATTTTTTTAGGATCCTTCTCTCCAAATTTCATATATTTTCACCCACAAGATATTCAGGAAACTAAAAAATTATTTGAGGAGGGAATAATTTTGATGAGAAACATAGTCCTTAGTATCCCTAAAAATCATCTTCTTTATGGTGTAAAAATTAGCTTGTGTGAAATTCAAATTTTTGATGATCATTTACTCCAGTTTTCAAGTGATTTCACTCACCTAATCTCTGGGAAATGAAGAAGGGTTTCATTTTCATTTTAAAATGTCGCATGAAAGAAATTAATGGAGGTTTGATAGTGTGATGATAAAAATGATGGAGGAATAGAAAACTATGTTGAAGAATGGTCTAAAAATGAGTTACAATGCATTTTATTTCACTTTTGTTTGACCCTTGACCATGGTTTGAACTCGTGTTAAAGGAGAGATTGAGTGAGTTTAAAAACTGGTTTTCAGAGAACAATGTGAAAAAATGGAAAACATGCATAGGAAAGGGATCCTTGGAGAAATATTGAGATAAGTGGTAGCACTGGAGTGAAGGTGAGTGAGATGGAGGAGCCAAATAAGCACCCTAGAAAGTGGGAGAGATCACATGAATGACTAGGATCTAGGGCATGAAAAAGGGTACAATTGTTTTACCCACTTGTCCCATTTTAGAAAAATGGAAATCAGGGATAGAAAAGGGTTCCCTGGAGCAAGGTGGTGACACGTGGTATTGAGGAAAATGTGCTAAGGATGGGTTTTCACTCACACTTCTCCCTAACTTGGCCTTGACTCAACCCTGGGTTGAATTGATTGCACATGGGTGTTGGGAAGATTTGCAAGGATGTATTTGGGTGAAATTTTTTGTCTCCTTAGAGATAAAGGGACAATAAGTGCAAAAAAGTGCACCTTACTTCATTTGGAAAGCCAATTTTTGCATTGACTTACCCAAAATAGCCTAAGATCATTAAATATTCACCCCGGGGGCTTAGGATACCCTTTTTAGGTGAAATTTTTATGAATGCCACTAAAAATAGAATTATAAGACAAATGGAAGAAGTTTCATACTTTAATTATTCCCAAAACTTAAAAAATGTTCCCTTTTTATTAGGACAATGAGGTACACCTACAAAGTTTGAACTGCCTCAAGAAATCATCAAACCTTGGATCAAATTTGATGCTACCACCATGTAGAGGATTCCTCAATATTTAAATTTCCTATTTGTTTTCCTCCTAACTCCTTTTGAAGATCCTAGAATCTTCTTGATAAGTTCAAGTTCACAATTTGACTATTCATTCCTTACACCTGAAAACCCGCTTTTGCACAGATTGCCCCTGAATCACCAAATATTTCCTAAATATTCCTAAAATAATTCCAAAAAATTCAATTATCTCCAATACCACATCTAGATGTTTATGACCTTTTCATAACCCTCATAGAGGATACACACATGCCCCAAAATGGCCAAAATTGGCCTTTTTAGGCATGCCAAAGAACTAGTCTTTTGTTGCACTTCACTGAATGAAAGAACTGAAATTATTATGTCATTTTAAATTTTTTTACATGTTTATTAATTACATTAGAATAACCTTCAAGGTCAAGATTACCATGACTTGAAAGACATGTTGACCAAGAGAGGGATTCAAGAAGATTTTGAAACATGTTTACATCTTGTGGCTTGGTTGTCATGGTTCAAGTTTTGAATTTTTGGGCTATTCAATTTACATGACAACATGACATGAATATCAAGATGAGATAGTTAATTTAGATAATTCATCCTATTAGTCTCTCATTCCCTCTTCTCCATTCATCCTCACCCTCGTTTTATACTACTCTTTTCCTCACCCATGTAGATTTCATCTTCATTCTACAAATTCAATATGGTATTTGCTAGAAAATCACATCTACCTTGTATACTTGAAGTGTATTTGCTTTGATCTTTGATATCAACATCTCAAGTGTCATTTCATACCTAGTTCTCAACATATTCTTTCAAAATGATGCTTGTGATCACATTAAATTTTTCTTTAGTGGCTTGTGTCTGATGTATCAAGTGTTTGCAATTTTTGTGTGACCATTCTTTTGAATGAGCATTGAATTTTGTGGTTGCATTTGATCTCAAATTGAGGTTCCAACAAGTTTGAGGGTCTAAAACATAATATATCCTCTCTCTTTCAAGACACCCCTCAGGTCCTCTCACCTTAGTTTAGGAAGAGCCATAAAGTAGTAGGTGAACAACCAAACCCTCAGTAAAGTTCCTCCCTATCATCCCTACAAGGATTGATCATGAGAAGAAGATAGATCCATCCCCACTACAAATGACAAATCAATAGTTCTATCTTCCTCCTTTTCTCCCTCTTCATACAAATTTATGTCTCAATATTTTTTCGAGGGTGTTAGATAAGGAACCAACAAAAATAATTGATGTAATCATGCCCATAAAAAATAACTACTTAATTAAACTACAAATTTTAAAAAGTAATTTTTAATCTTTACCTACAAATAGTCGATGCACTCAAATAATTTTTACACCCAAACAGTCATTGCAACCAACGATTCACCACAACTAAACAGTCATTGCACCTAATAGTCCCTACCTCCCAATAGTTTCCATATTCCAAGTAATAGTCACTATTGGAGCTCAAATGTGCACCCATGCCTCGAATCATAGACAATTCAAGATTTGAGACAACATGGGACTATCTCCAATTTGTGGGAATCGAATTGAGACAGACCTCCAGAGAAGGTCGACTTCCTCTACTTACTCCTAATGCTAAACTACTCCTAGGAATTAAAATGCAACTATCTAGCTCTAATCTAACTTTCCAAGGGACCAAGGTGAGAAGGAGATGTATAAAACATAAACCTAAACTAGAGAAGGTGATAACACCAAAAATAAGGGGATGAACACTCTAATAGAGAGAAAATGGAAATGAAGAGGGCTGAAATGAAATTCACAAATCAAAATTGCGCATCCAGAGTTCCACCTTCACGATACACAATAGACACAGACCTCTGAAATAACACATACAAAACACATGCAAATGAATGAGAGGAAAGAGAGTACAATAAAATAATAGGTAAGGCCGAACACAACATAAAAATAAAAATTTTATTGCTCTGAGATCATGCACAAATCATCACAATACAGGAGGAAGATGAAAAACATTTATAGATGCATATCCCAAGGCATGCAACTCTTAGAAAACTTGTGCAACATGAAATTATGCCCTCGTATTCCCAAAGTAGCCAACCTCAAAACAAGGCATCAATTTACAATATATATATAGAAAAATGAAAGGAGGAGGAGAGAAGAAAGAGAGGGAAATTTGAATACTCCTTCCACTATCCGAACAAATTCATTTAATTTTTTGAAAATATTTTATTGTCTCTACAAATTCCACCTCCCCACACCATTACCTTGTAGAAGAAGGAATGGTACCCATAATGTATTTAATTCTAGTAGTTTGGCCAAATGGAATAGAAATTTTGTGTGCTAGAGATGTCTTCCTTAACTTCACCCACCTACCAACACTTAATCCATGAAATTTGATTTCATTAGCATGGAGAAGGCTAAGATTCTTTCAAATAATATCAGATTTGCAAATATCAAATAATATTTATGTTCATTTAGTAGCCCACTGAAAACTATTGTTTTCCTTCGATATACGACTTTTTGTTTAAGTTCTACGTGGTTTTTGGCTTCTATGGATTTTGTTAGGAAATAAGGGGTAAAATATGTGGAATAATCCCTCACAGAATCACAACAAAAGAAAATAATATGCAGAAAATATTACAGATCTCAACTAAATTGCTGAATAAAATAACACAACACAAAGAGACAATATTTAACGTGGTTCACCCAATTTGGGCCACGTCCACCAAGAATCACTTGCTCAGATTTTATTACAAGCCACTACTCTTTCAATATAATACCCAGATCTATTTGGAGCTATGCTCAACAAACTCTACAGAATTCACACCCGAATTCAAAACACATATGTAATGTTACATAATCCCTACCATATACATAAAACCATATAAGTAGACAACTACTTAAGCAGTTTTACAAAACCATGGGTATTAAAACCATCAGCCAAAACCGTCCCATAAGCCTATGCGTCAAAAATCCCGCCCATATGCAAAAATCACATTTCCCGATATATCGGGCACATTTTAAGGCCAATTTTTTTTTTTTAGGGGTTGCGCCCTGAACCCCTACTACCTGGGGGATACCGCCCCTGGACCCCTACTCGGGCTCGGCCGGCCCCAAACCTCGGTGAGGCAACTATGGAAAGTGTACAAGTACTCTTAGTGTACGAGTCTTCAACACTTTCTTACATGAAAATAGGCTCCACAACCTAACAATCTCCCACTTGGAGACTAGTTTTCCTCTGAGCAAGCTTCTTAACCCTTCACTAGTTTCCATGAAGACTAACCAAAGATGAACACAACTTCAGTTTTCCCTTGTGACCACCTTGGTCATCATGTCTGTAGGATTCTGACTAGTATGGATCTTCTCTAGCTTCAACTTCTCTTCCTCCAAAGCTGTCCTGATGAAATGGTACCTTAACTATATATGCTTTATCCTAGAGTGGAAAGAAGAGTTCTTAGCTAGGTGTATAACACTCTGACTATCACTATGAAACTTTCCTTCCTCTTGCTTATGCCCCAAATCCTCAAGCAATTGTTGTAACCAAATCATTTCTTTACTTGCCTCTATGGCAGCAACATACTCAACCTCTGTGGTTGACAAAGCCACCAACTTATGTAGTCATGAAATCCAACTCACTGCTGTCCCACCTACAGTGTAAACATAACCTATCATGCTCCTCCTACTGTCTACATCTCTAGCCATATCTGAATCTACATAACCACACAAAGTGGTGTCTGATCCACTATAGCACAAAATTGTCCCCATGGTCCCTCTCAAATACCGAAGGATCCACTTTCTTGCTGCCAGTGATCTCTACCTAGATCACTCATAAATCTACTCACCACTCCCACTACATGGGAAATATCAGGCCTAGTGCACACCATGACATACATCAAACTGCCAACCACTGATGAGTAAGGTACCTTGGACATCTGGTTTCTCTCCTGCTCTATCTTGGGACACTTGCTCCTTTGATAACTTGAAATGGCCTGCCAAAGGAGTCCCAACCGATTTAGCATCCTACATATTAAACCTCTCCAAGAACTTCTAAATGTACTCTTCCTGAGATAAGTAAACTTACGTTCCTTCCTATCTCGAGATATCCTCATACCAATGATTTGTTTGGCTTCCCCCAAATCCTTCATAGTAAAGGATTCACTTAGCTGCTTTTTGAGTACTTTTATTTCCTACATGTTTTTACCTAAAACCAACATGTCATCCACATACAGCCACAGGATAATATAACTGCCATCCTCAAATTTCTTTTTATACACGTAGTGGTTAGAATGACATCTAATATAACCTTGCTCCATCATGAAGCTATGAAATTTCTTATACCATTGACGTGGAGCTTGTTTCAAGCCATACAAGCTCTTCTTCAGTTTGCACACCATCTCCTCTTTACCTTTGACCTCATAGCCCTTTGGTTGCTACATATAAAGTTCCTCCTCCAAATCACCATGGATAAATGTAAGTTTTACATCAAGTGTTGTAAGTGCAAGTATTTTGCTACAACCATTCCAAGAACAGTTCTAATAGAAGTCATTTTTACTACAAGATAAAAATCTCATCAAAATCTATATCTTTTTCTATGCAAACCCCTTTACCACCAACTAGGCCTTGTATATTTTCTTGCCTCCTTCTTCCTCTTTGACTTTAAACACCCATTTATTCTCAGTAATTCTCTTTTGCCTTGTGTAGCTTCACCAAATCCCATGTCTGGTTCTCTATGAGAGCCTGATGCTCCTCATCCATGGATTGCTCCCACTTCTTCATGGCATCTACCTGCATTGCTTCATCAAATCTCTTTGGCTCTCCACTATCAAAGTGAGTAATAAATCATAAAGCGAAGGAGAAAAATGTTTAGGTTCTCTTCTTACCCTAGAAAACCTCCTCAATATAGGAGTTTGGGGTTCTTGTTGAGGAGGTTCCTGAACTGATTCATGTGTCACTTTTCCATCCAGAAAGATCCTCTACCTCTATATATTCTTTCACTTGGATTCTTCCTGTTTTCCTAAGTGTGCAGGTACAAGTTGTAGCCAAAAAGAAAAATAGACAAGTCATAAGTGCATGCAATAAACGAGAAGAATGTAACTCAAAGTTCCAATAACTATCTTGAAATGGAAGAATTTACAATGTAGAAGAGAGACTAGCAATATAAGCACATCTTTTAGTTTGCAAAGAAGAAAAAAGAAAAAATTAAAAGTTGATGTTTGGATAAAGAGAAGGTCATAGTTGAAAGGAATGAAGACAAATTTTGGAAAATTTTTGCCAGGGCTTTGCCATAAAAATCAACATTTTAAGTTTTTAGTTGCTACAGGAAAGGACAAAAATCAAAGCTAGTTGCTACAGGAAAGGATAAAATTTCAAATTAGAAGAAATAAGTTGTCCATCAGATTATTATACAATGTTGAGATACAAATAAGATTGTAAAATACTACAAGTAATAGCTTCAAAGATCAAATTGAATGCATGATTTTCATTACAAAAATAGAAGTCATTCAGAATGAATATAGAGATGCTACCATATCAAATAAGTACAACTATCTATGCAAGGAAATTGATCAAATACAAATGCAGCTACAGGTGAAGCTCAAGTACAATATTGAAGCACAAAATAAATGGAACTACATTTTTGACAAAACTTGAATTTTCCAACATGCAGGAGTTGTAAACAGAGTTCCAGAAATAATATGTTATGCAGAGGTTCAGAAAACAATATACATTATTTTCAGAAAGTCAAGAACATTGTTATAGTCAAGCAGTCAATAGATGAGATTTTTCAGAAACCAATTGCATTCAAACACTCATCTCATTTTGAAAAGGATTAAAGCAAGTATTCTCAAAAGGTGCTACAGAATTTCAAAGAATCAAGTTGATCTGAAACAATGAATTGTAACAAATGGATTCTCTAGAATATAAAATTGAGCCAAAGATTTTAGAATAGACCTGAAGTAATGTACAGAACCTATATTTGTAGAAAATATAACCATCATTTCTACAAATGTAGATGAGATAATAGTTTTCCTAAGGTTAAAGCACAAAGAACTCATACAGAGAAGAGGCTGAAGTATGAGTATCCAGAATGAAGAAAATACCTTATGTCCACCATAGTAAAACAAAGGAAGATACAAAGTAAATATTTCACACAACTGGCTCCCAAATCAATCTCAAAGGTGTGAAGATACAAAAAAATAGAAGATCTGTGAGTACTCATGACATGGAAGCACAAATCTTGGCAATGAATGAAGACCCATTAATGGTAGCAAGGAATCACAGATGATCTTGTACAACAAGGAGCTTATTATCAGTGTCTCAAAAATCAAGTGACAAAACGACGAAGATTCAGATCTAAGAAAGCTAGAGTAGAGGTTTCTAACAGAGATGCCAGCAAAATAGGTTATTCATCTACAATACATCCATACAGTAAAGCTCAAAGCAGAAGTCCGAATACCCACATTGATAAACCTTCAGATCTAGTGAGGTTCGATAAAATAGGAATACCCTTTTAGTATTCGGAACACAAAATCAAACGGAAAAGTTTTGAATCAAAATTCATACACATATGAGTTGAAGAAATATTCAATTATTTTAGAAACTATCTTTCCCATTAAACTCATTTTCCAGTTACAGATCTGAGGAAGTATATACAGATTCTGAATTTAATTGATGAAGACCCATTAAATAGGTATCAAGAATTAGAATAAGAAATAAGAACTTACCGTTTAAATTGGAGTTGAAAAAACCTTCAAAGGATGAAGGATCAGAGCCCAAAAGAAGAACCCAGAATGGGTTTCAACTCAGAATCCCCAAAGCAATGGAAAAAATGATTATCATTATTTTGAATTCAAAATGGCAACAAAAAAAGTAGTAATGAAACTCAAGAGGTCGATACTTACCATCCTCTCATCAAACAGTGATGATAATAACATGGTGTCAAGCTCAAAGTTCACAACGATGGCAGCCCACACTTCAACCACCTTGCTCAGAAAGCTCTAACAGAGCAGATACAACTCAGAGCCTAGAATTCCAACCAGGGTTTCGAAATACAAAACCACAGAGATCGAGAGAAAAGAACAATGTCTACAAAGAAACCCCGTATAGCTTCATAAAGAGCCAGAACATTATAAATCCAAACTCAAAATCTTACTCAGGAGAGATAAAATCTGAGCTTCAGGGACATAAAATGATAGAGAGGTCAAATATTTTAACTCACAAAGAAAACTCAGATCTCATGAACTTTTCCATAGAAGACCAAAGAATGACAGAGCCGAGCTCAAAGAATAGAACAATGGCAGAATCTCCCAAAAATTTCTCAGAAAACTCCAACAGATCAAAATGATAGAGAAATATCAACGTTGAGCTCTCATGGCCACACAGAACTATAAAACCAGATAAAGCTCGAAGAACCAGAAAGTGCCGACCATGAAAACCCGATATGACAGAGAACTTCTAGAGGAGGAGCTACAAATATAGTGAAAGCCAAGCTCGAATATGCAAAGAACAAAATAATGGCATCGAAGAAAAAAATTTGTCAGGGCTTCGCCCATACAACCAAAAAACCAAATGAAATGTGCTTGAGGGTCGAGCTCCTCTTTACCACCTGAACCTAAGCATTGGTTTGGTTAGAACTCAACCATGGTTCGGGATCGATGACATCAAAAACAAAGCACAAAGATCAAGGGCCAAAGATCAAGCTCCATGATCAATGCAAACCACCTGGGTAAGATGCCACCACCCACATTAAATGCCAGTCAGAAAACCCTAACCGCAGGTCATGGATCGACGACATCAAATACAAAGGTACAAAGATCAATGACCAAGAATAAGGCATGAACATTCAAAATAAACCACCAGGGTTATAATTAACCTAACCCGAGTTGCAGAAGCCACCGACCAAGTCACCAAGGGGTGAGTCACCATGGAGAAGGGGATAACCCACGTGTCCATAAAATAAATCATTTTCCATGACTTTCAAATTCTAACCTTAGTGCATGCTCCAAATAATGTAAAAGGGCCGACCAAATTATATACAATGATCATTGAAAAGGTGAATTTTATAATATGCCAAGGCCGACAAACTCAAAGGTGGTAGACCATATGGTATGGTCATTCCAAATAATCAAAGGTGGTTGAGCATAGTGTGGTGGCTTTACAAAGTGCCCCTCATGTTTTTTTAAACCATAGTATATGCTAAGTCCACAAAGAGTGGCCAAACCCAATGAGGACAAGAGTTCACAACCACAAGTGGTCCCCACTTCAAGGAGCTAAAATTGATTTGTAGAGTGTCACTCATGTGACCATTTTTAAAGGAGATGTCAATATCAGAACATGTGCACATAGAAGGTGGTCCCCACAAGATGTTTATATGTTGCAAATATTGCAAGTATTGTATTATTTTACTCACATACAGGGAGTTGTATTTTTGTATGCCTTCACAACAAGACAAAATAGAGAAGAAGAAAAAGTTGCATGTTCATGGAGAGAAATTTTCCTAGCAAGCAACCTTATTTTTAGCAAATTATTCACCCTTATTTTCTTAAAAATAGATCAGTCAACTTTAGTTTGACTGTAATGTAAGTAAGACTAATAATGATTATTTGTAATTGCATGCTCTATTTTTCCCTTTATCTATTATTAAATAAAGGATAAAAATAAGATGCATGGGTGAGTACAAGCCTTAGGCTATTTTTAGGAAGAGGGTGAATTTTATTTTTGTTATATATTGTGTGCCTTTGCAAAGCACATGAGAAATTTTTAGATATAGAGATCTTGAAGAAAATTTTGCAGTTTTCCCTCCGAGTGTGAAGTATTTTCTACCTTCCAAGCTATTTTATAGTCTTTTAAATGCAAATTCCCGATCAATCACCTTACCATGCTACAAATTCAGTTTTTTCGCTTAATTTTAATGTGTATGTTAACTTATTAGTACTATTTTGATTCTCCCTCAGTATAATCAAGTGTTTTTCCCTTAGATATTCTATAGAAAAACTATTGGTTCGTGCATCAAGAATCCTTCCCAAATCAATTGTGCATATACTCAGTCAAAGACCTCATACAAATTTGGTGTATCACCTTAGTTTTAATCATTTTATAGTCATATTTTACTCTCAAACTCCCAGAAATCAGTTTAGGATACACCAATAAGGAACTGGCCTTGATACCGGAGACTCACCTCAAAATAGGTATACCCACAGACCTAAGGTGTTTCCATTGTATCTACGAAAGAGAGAGATAAATTGTATAAGCGAGGAAAACTTGCAGCCATCTCTCTACAGGGTGCACTTTTAAGAGATAACGATAACATAATAACTTGAACCCCAAGACATGATACAGAGCCACCGATAAAAATGGTATAGCTTTGATACCAAATAATAGAATAGAATGAGATTGCAATGACCAAAGAGGGATGGAAGCCTCACAAATATTATTGATCATGAAATCAGATTACATAACAATGCAAGAGCTATAATATTTATAGATATTAGATAGCCTCATATGGATAGACATGACACCCTATCAGGAACCAACTACGAAATGATAAGACCCATCTCACATGCACATGTAATTACTACTAATACCAATATTGAATATTATCCAACATAACAATATTGAATGCAAGTCACTAGACTAGAGTGCACATGTTGCACATTATTAAATAAAAGACAATGCAATAAAATGTAATAAATATGCCTATGCTAAATTATGCTAACATTCCCCCCCTTAATTTTGCATAGTTTCTAATGAAATGGAGAGGAACTCTCTGAACAGTGTGAATTTGTCACGTGCAAGTGACTTAGTGAAAACATCTGCCTTCTGTTTAGTTGTAGGATAGAACTGGAGCTGTATGTTGTGCTTCAAGACATGCTCACGTATGAAATGAACTTGTACTTCAATATGCTTGGTTCTCTCATGAAATACTGGATTGTGAACAAGCTTTAGAACTCCTTCATTATCAACATATGTTGGAGTAGATTTCTATTGTGGTAGACCAATTCCTTCCAGTATTTGGCGTTGCCATATTGCTTCACAAACAACTTCACTGTAGCTTGATACTACTGCTTACGTAGAAGAGTGAGAAACAAAGTTTTTTTCTTGCTTCCCCATGATATCAGTCCAGATCCCATAAAGAAGATGAAGCCGATGTTGACTTCCTAGCATCCATGTTTCTGCATGATCGACTCTGAATATATTGTCAAGAAGAAGTTGTCATTCTTCTTGTACTCTAGACCAAGGTCAACTGTACCCTTTAGATATCTCAGTATTCTCTTTGCTACTTTCCAATGAAATATTTTCGGTTCTTGCATGAAGCATGATAAATAGCTGATCGCAAAGCTGATATCTCGGTCTAGTATATGTCGTGTAAATGAAACTCCGATCAAGCTGCGAGAGAGTTGCATTCACCGGTGGTGATGGATCGAACGAGATAATCAAGTCTCACTTCCATAGGTGTAGCAATAGGAGTGCAGTCCATCATCCTGAATTTCTCGAGCATTTTCTTGGTGTATTTCAACTGTGACACAAAGATATGATTCTCTTTTTCCATACTTCCAACCCAAGACAATAGTGCATGAGCCCGAGATCTGTCATGTTGAATGATTGATTAAAATCTTTCTTTATGCATCGATCATCTTCACAGAACTATCTGTAATGACTAGATCATTGACACTCTCCCCCCTTTCTTTTTGAGGTAGAGATTGGGGTCATAAGGATTCCATTCGAATCCATGACTTATGAGATGCTCATCAATTTTGATGTACCATGTCCAGGTGCCTGTTTTAGGCCATATAGAGATTTTTTGAGTCTGCGCATACCATCATCTCTTTTCCGGTATTACATAACCCTCTGGATAAGTCATATAGACTTCTTCTTGAAAATATCCATTGAGAAAGGCACTTTTCACATCATTTGGTGGACTTTCCAACCAAATTATGCATCGAGCAAAGATCATCCCGATTGTCTTGATCTTGGTTGTGGGAGAAAATGTCTCCTCATAATCAATGCCTTCTTGTTTTACATACCCCTTTGCTACAAGCCTTGCTTTATACTTGTCAATAGTCCCATTTGATTTGTACTTAGTCTTGAATATCCATCTCGCATCCAATGGTTTTCTTCCTGGTGGAAGGTCGACAAGTTGCCATGTGTTGTTCTTCATCATTGGTGATACACTTTGAATCCATGGCATATTTCCAAGATTTTGATTGTAAGGCTTCCTGAACTATAGATGACTCAACTGTTTCAATAACTCTGCTCATTAGGGCATAATTGACCTCTTCACGAGCTTGACTACGAGTTCTAGGTCTAGGATTAGATGATGTGCTAGGTGCTTCATCTAAATTTGCATCTCTTATTAATTGAGTATACCATTTAGGTAACTTCTTAGCTATTCCATTGGCTTGTGGTGGATCCAAGTTTTCACCATCATCCAATTCATCACTTTCATCTTTAGTGGGAACATCAAATTCTATCTTCACAAGAGGTGTATTCTGCATATTTTTTGAGTCGTTGAGTGGAGCATTTGCTTGTTTCTTCTCAAAGAACTCAACATCCCTACTTGTGTATACTTTCTTTGCTTTTGGATCCCATAATCTGTACCCAAGTGCTTCTTCACTATATCCAATGAATATCAGTTTCTCAGCTTTCATATCCAACTTGTTCTGTTCTTCTTGGGTATGTGCATGCTAGCTTTACACCCAAATACTCTTAGGTGTGCAATTGATGGTTTCTGATTTGACCATGCTTCTTGAGGTGTCACTCCTTCAAGAGCTACTATGGGCACTCTGTTCAACAAATAGACTGTAGTTCTTGTAGCTTCTACCCAAAATGTCTTTGTTAAACCTGAGTCGTCAATCATACATCACACCATTTCCATGATAGTACGATTCCTTCTCTCAACTATACCATTCTGCTGTGGTGTGTGAGTAGGAGGCATTTGTCGACGAATCCCATGAGCTTCTAGGTAAGTCTTGAACTCATTGCTTGTGAATTCCCCCCCTCGATCTGAGTGGAGAGTTTTGATCTTGCGACCAACTTCATTCTCAACAAGTGCTTTGAACTTCTAAAATGTCTCAAAGGCTTGACTCTTGTTTCTTAGACAATATATCCACATATTTCTTGAGTAGTCATCAACACAAAGCATGAAGTATTGACATCCAAAATGACTTGGTTGCATGGGCCCGCAAAGATCGGTGTGCACCAAATCAAGCTTTCCCTTAGCTCTATATGTGTTCTTTTGGAAGGGTACTCTGTGTTGCTTTCCAGCTAGGCAATTGTGACACTTGTCAGTGTTATGCTTGAGTGTAGGCAATCCTTTCACCATGTTGCCCTTTTGAAGTGTTTGGAGATAGCCAAAACTGATGTGACCATATTTGCGATGCCATAGTTCTGTAGATTGTGTGTCTTTGGCCACTAGAGATTGATCATCCTTGTGGACAAAATCAAGTTGGAACATGCGTCCCACATTGGAGGCTCTTGCTACAATCTTGGAACCTCTTGACTTATCTCTTATCAAGTACACTTTTTCTCCATTATTACTGTCAAAATCCAACTTCAAGTTGTGATCAAGGAGTTGACTAACTGATAGCAAATTCTTGGTCAACCTAGGTATATACAATACATCGTGATTTTGCAAGTCATGCTTTCCAAGAGATAGTGAAATGTTTCCAATCCCTTGACCTTTGTATGATTAGTCATCACCTAATGACACATGGTTCTTGTTAGGTGAGTCACGTAGTGTGTAGAACCAATCCTTGTGTCAGATCATGTGTCGAGTTGCACTCAAGTCAACATACCGGATATCTTGTGTGGACTTGGTTTCTTCATCAAATTGAGTAGAATACATGTGGTGTCCTTCGTATGAATCATCCTCATGTTTGGCAATGTACCCTTGTTGTTTGGGTTTTCTTTGCCAATTACCATTTTTCTGCCCTTGATTGTTGTTGTTGTTGGACTTCCCTTGATTTGAATTGTTGTTACCCTATTGGTTATTAGGTTTTGAATTGCTTGATGAACCCTTTTTGTAGGAATTGTACCAACAATCTTTGATGTCATGTCCCCCTCTATTGCAAATGGGACACTTCTTGGTGTTGTCTCGTTGACTTTGGTCCCTTTGTTGACTTTGATTTTGTTGGGACTTCTTATTATTGGACTAAAATTTCCCCTTTTCTTTATGATTGGAAGATAGTGCTTGCTCATCTTCATGATCTTTGTTGTTCATTGCCTCTTCTTGTTGGAGGAGGTTGACCAACTTCTCAAAGGTAACTGTGTGTTTACTCATATTAATAGTTGTCACAAAGATTCTGTAGGAAGGAGGAAGTGCTCGCAACATAATTGGTATGATGTCTTCATCACTTATCTCTTTTCCCAATACCAATAGAGATGCCCTCAAAGCAGCAACTCGTCTAAAAAAACTTCAACCTTCTCATTGTTCTTGAACTTGAGAGTATGTAGTTGTGATAGTAGATTGAGGATGGCATTCTTGTTCTTTGCCTCATAGATCTGTGCTCAACTTATCCCATGCATCCTTAGCTGATGTGGCAATCTCTAATGTGGGGTTGCACATCATCTGTTATGCTAAACAAAATGATCAACTTGGCCTTTTGATTGGCCCTATCAAATTGAACTTGTTGTCTTCCATCATCAAGTGATCTTGTTCTTTATTCCATCTGTTGTCCATAGGTCTTCAAACTCAAGTAACATCTTGATCTTCGGTTTCCATGCAGCATAGTTATCTCCTCTAAGCAGTTGTGAATCTAGAAAGAATAACTTTGGTGCTTGTGCACCCATTTTTGCAATCTGAATTTCTAAAACTCTGAATTTCTGACAAAGGGTAAGGCTCTTATCACTCCAGGTTTATGGTCTCCCTCTCAATATACCGTCGGGACGATATACCAAACCTTTCTATATATGCTCCCTTCCGATATACCCATCGGTGCGTGGAAGAAGATCACCCTTTCAATATACCGTCACAAGATAGAAAGAGGTGTTAACGTACGTGAAAGAATTTAGTACGTGGTATGTAGACAAGTATGGAGAGGGGTTTGTGCGCAAGCAAAAATGGATGGGAGGGCTCAAATGTGTGTGTATTGTGTCCTTATTACTCCTCTGTCAATTTTATAGGGTCGATGCGGATGACGTTTAGGCGGTGTGTTAGATGTTAAGTGCGGTAGTAGTCGTGATGACATCACCCGTAAGCGCTTCCCGGAGACACCGTATATACCGAACATTGCTATGAGATCAAAGATCTCGTGTGATAGAACCAAACATAAAATAAAAAATTTGCACTTTTTTTTTCACTTTATGCACCAAGATTAGTACAAAATGCTCCAAAATTACATCAAAATGAAGTTTTTTTGTCCCCCTCTTTACAAAAAAGGGTCTAGAATCACAAAATACACAATTTAGGCCAAAAATATTTTTTACCCCCCAATAGGTATTTTTCTCGCTAAATTTAGCGGTGGCTCTAAATGTGTTTGGTGAGCTTCTAAATTTAGAAATCTCCCAAAATTTAGTAATTTCTCCAAATTTTCCAAAAAAATAATTTAATAAAAAATATGGAGAGAGTGGGAATTGAACCGCTGACCTGTTTGTTCCCAAGATCCAAACAAACAATCTGAATATTGTTTTCACCTTTTCTCACAAACCGTGATATGAGTTTTTCTAAAATTTTGACAGCAACATCATACAATATTTTTCTTGAAACCCAAAATTTTTAGAATAATTGGAATCTTAGTATTTGAGATCTTACCAATTTACCAAACTTGATCGATTTTTTTCGAAAAACTAATCCGACCTGTATAGATTTTTCGTCACATGTAGAGGTGAATCGAAGATAATGTAAAATGCAAAGTTGTGCGCCTTCTTCTTATCTTTCCGAAAAAAATGGCACATCAATCTGATATTGTATGAAAAAGTTACGTCCTTTTTCTAAGAGTTATCTACTAGAATTTTGTTGTGACGGACTGCTTCAACCTTTGCTCCTAAATTCTTCACACCTCCACTTTCGAGATCTGATTTTTTTAATTAAATCTGATTTTTTTCACTCTTTTTTTTGTTTAGATCTTCAATTTTTTCAAGATCTTTCTCCTTTTTTTACAGATCTCTCACAAATATATATATATTTTAAAGATCTCCAAATCTGAAATATTCCACCAATATGTTGGATATTGGCTATGCCAATGACTAAAAAAAAAAAATTACCTTCCAAATAAGTGGATAGGTCAAATTTTAGTTGAGGGATGCTTGGAAGGAATGGAGGTCGGGATGCTTCAATGGCTCTCCTTTGATGCAGATCTTCTTCTCTAATGGATCCTCTCCAATAGTGCTCCTCTTCAACCTTGCTTGGATAGAACCTGCTCTGACACCAAATGATAACAGTGGTATAGCTTTGATACCAAATGATAGAATAGAATAAGATTACAATGACCAAAGAGGGACGGAAGCCTCACAAATATTATTGATAAGGAAATCAGATTACATAACAATGCAAGAGCTGTAATATTTATAGATATTAGATAGCTTCATATGGATAGACATGACGCCCTATCGGGAACCAACTACAAGATGATAAGACCCATCTCACATGCACATGTAATTACTACTAATACCAATATTAAATGTTATCCAACATAAAAATATTGAATGCAAGTCACTAGACTAGAGTGCACATGTTGCACATTATTAAATAAAAGGCAATGCAATAAAATGCAATAAATATGCCTATGCTAAATTATGCTAATGACCACCACCCACACATCGAGTGCATCGGCTCAAACTTACTCTATTTCTTTATAGGTCTAAAATTGAGAAACCTTACTCACTTACATTTCCCATATATGTAGCCCTCACAAAACCGTAAACTGTTTATGTATATCCAGGAAAATCCTTCTTTATGATCTTCATGCCCTTATGGATCATATGACCGAGCCTATAGTGCCACAATGTTGTATCTACTTCTGAAGCCACAAGATTACAAACATTAGTGCTATAAGTAGTTAAATACAAGGTTCCAACCTTCTTACCTCTTGCCACCACAAGAGCACCCTTGGTAACCTTCCAAGAGTCAGCTATAAATATCACAGTACAACCATCACTTCCCAACTGCCCTGCTAATATCAAATTTCATCTTAATGTAGGCACATGTCTGACATCCTTCAATAGCCAAGTATTCCCATTCTACATCTTAACTTGAACAGAACCTTTTCCAACTATGCTACAAGGCTCATCATCACCAAGAAAAACATGCCCAAAATCTCCTTGAACATAATCAACAAAATAATGCATATGTGGAGTAGCATGGAAAGAAGCCCCTGAATCTAAAACCCAAGATTCAGTAATATTGTGCAAATAAAGAATCAAAGCATCTGTCATACATTACATGTTGCCACATTTTCCTCTTTGTTTTCTTCATATTATTTGTTCTTGTCCTGAAGCTCCCAAAAGTCCTTCTTTGCATGCCCAGACTTTCCACAATGCCAACATACTATCTTGCTTTTGGATTTTGACCTTCCCGATCCTTTGATTTTCCATGGCTTCTCTATTCTTCTGTCTCCCTCTAGTTTCCACTCTGTCAAAGCATTCCATGAAGTAGAATATTCACCGAGTTTTTCTTCACATTTCCTCACTTAGAATCACCCCTACAACATCCTCAAACTTCAACTTTGAGTTAGTTAGAACCGAGTTGCTTACCGTCATTACTGGCTATTCCAACTCTTAGGTAAAGAGCACATAACTAATAAATCCCTAACTTCTTCATAAAATTCTATTGTAACCAAAGCTAGCATATTTACAACCATATTAAAATCATTTAAATGATCTATTACTAAACCATTCTCAGACATCTTCATATTAAACAACTTTTTCATTAAAAATATCTTATTAGAGGTAGAGGTTTTTTCATACAACTTCCCTAATGCATCCATCAGTTCTTTTGTAGTCTTTTCCTTTGAAACATTAAATAATACCAAAGATGCAAGACACAACCAGATTGTCCCAAGTGCCTTCCTATCCAGAAAATCCCATTCCACATCTGTCATGCTCGAGGGTTTGTTCACCTTCTCAGACAGTGGAATATAAAGATCCTTCTGATAAAGGTAATATTCCATCTATATCTTCCAAAGACTGAAATTTCTCTTGTTGAATTTATTGACCTTAGATCTTCCATCATCTACCATAGCTCCCACTCAAGATAAAAATTTCCCTGCGATTCAAAACTCCAGTAAACCAAACTAGGCTCGATACCAATTGTTAGGAAATAAGGGATAAAATATGCGGAATAATCCCTCACAGAATCGCAATAGTAGAAACTAATATGTAGAAAATATTATAGATCTCAAATAAAATTATAGAATAAAATAACACAACACAAAGAGACAAGTATTTAACGTGGTTCACCCAATTTGGGCTACATCCACCAAGAATCACTTGCTCAGATTTTATTACAAGCCACCGCTCTCTCAATACAATACCCAGATCTGTTTGGAGCTATGCTCAACAAACTCTACAAAATTCACACTTGAATTCAAAACACATCTGCAATGTTACATAATACCTACCATATGCATAAAACCATATAAGTAGATAAATGCTTAAGTAGTTTTACAAAACCGTGGGTATTAAAACCATGGGCCAAAATCGTCCCATAAACCTATGGGTCAAAAATTCCACCCATATGAGAAAAGCACGTTTCCTGATATATCAGAAACGTTTTAAGGCCAATTTTTTTTTCGGGGCTATGCCCTTGAACCCCTACTACCAAGGGCTCACGCCCCTAGACCCCACTCGGGGCTGGCCTGGCCCGGCCCCAAACCCCAGCGAGACAATTGTGGATAGTGTATAATACTCTTAGTGTACAATATTCAACACTTTCTCACATGAAAATAGGCTCCACAACCTAACAAATTTGTCTCGGTTCTTCCAAATTTCTTTCCACCTCCCTACGTATTTTGTTACAATCTCTATGGCATGCTTAAACCCATCTGTCGTATTCTTAATTTTTTTACCAACGGCTTTCTACTTTAGTACATCACGACTTGCTAAAACATTCGGGACCTTTTTCTAACCTTTCACGACACAACTTGTACCTTAGCGGTCCTTCTACTTTTCTGTGATGTCATCGAGCACGTCCTTTATTTCACAATTTTCACTCCTTAGCCACGACATTACCTTTCAATCTACAACATACTCAAACACTTACGTGGCCAATCAATCCAAGTCTGTGGCAAACCAAGTTGCTCTATTTTTGCAAGGGATGTAAAAATAGACAACATTTTTGGTGACTCATAGGGGCCATCTTCCTACTAGATGAGATGATCAATAGCCTTAGCATCCATTGGGCATGAAGTCAGTTTGAAATCCTTGAGTCTGATTTAGTTTCTCTACATTTTATTTTATGAGTTAATATGCAACTAATCCTTGATATTTTAAACCTCCTTCAAAAACATCTTGAGAACACAATGAAAATTTGCAAAGCACTTAGGGAAAGAAACCTACACTACCAATAATGTAATGTGCTGAAAGCACTTAGAGGAATTGAAATTCTAATCTACTATATACAAGATGCATGAGAAAATTTTGATGAAAAGGTTTGATATGAATCCATTTGACTGGGATTTGAAGCACATTCACATTAAGGTTAGAAAACTTGAATGAGTTAGCCACCTTACAGGTGGTGATGATATATGGTCCACTCTAAATAGCATCAAATTTGGAGTGTCTCCCCGGTTTAGCTTGATTTGCATCCCATTTCAAAACAGATCTCCAACCTTGAATGTTTGATTTCTATATTTTCTATCGAACCATTGTTTGGTTGAAGCCTAATGTTGTTCCATCCCCGACCATGAAAGCATTCTTGTTTTCCTCTAAAGCTGTACCAATTACGCCATTTTGATTTCCCTTTGATCCATGCCTTCAAATTCTAGTTGTTGAGCTAACTCAAATGAAGGAAGCTCAAGTGATAATGGTAATCTTGCTTCGTACCACTTACTAATGTGTAGGGAGAAGTGCCAATATCCTTCTTAGTTGTTATCATGTCTTTCCAAAGAGCATTTTTTACCTTTTTATGCCACTATCTTTGATTGATGTGCATTATCCTTTTCATGATTATGATCAGGTTCTTTTTAGTTAACTCTTCCAATCCATTACCTTGGGGGTAATAATTAGAGGAATTTTTCAAATAAATCCCAAGTCCCAAAGCCCAATTAGAAATATTTAATCCTAAGAAATCTTTTACATTATCGAGATATGATGGTCGAGGGATGCCAAACCTTATAACAATTTCTCCAAGAAATTCTAGTATGACTGATTCAGTGGCTTCCCTCAATGGCACGACCTCAGTCCACCATTGAAATAGTTAGCAGATGTGAGAGCCCATTTGTGACCAAAACTAGATGACAAAGTTGCTCATCCCAATGAATTTGAGACCCCATTACACAAATGACTCGATCTACTTGAATTGGATGAAGTGACAGGGCTGCCAATCTTTTCTCTCCAGTGAATAGTGCACATTCTTTGCACTTTTGACCCATCTTTGAGCATCCACCAACAATGTAGTCCAGAAATACCCTACTTTTATGGTTTTCATGATCTGTAACTTTAATGAGATAAATTTCCACCTGAGAAACCATCATGGAACTCACCAAAACCTTCTCACAGTTTTCACCTTCAACACATCTCGAGTAACACTCCCTCAAAGTTCCTTTTGAACAATACGCCACCAATAAGTGCATAAGGAATGGTTTGTAACCTCAGATGTCTTCTCTTTGTTTTATTTAAACCAAGAGAGTAAGCACCAATAGACAAGAAATTTAACATATCGAAATCTAGCTGCAATCATTGAATAAATTTCTCTCATCCTATGCCACTCAAATTCACATGAAAAATCATCATTTGAGGGAAGCTCATTCATGAGGGCGGTCCCTTGAGACCCTACAATGTTTGAGCCATCTACTCACAAATTTCTCCTACTCTTACCAATTTTTTTGCCTTAATGGTCATATCATACTCCATGACCTTAGTTTCCCATCCAAATATTTTATTGTTGATCTGCTCCCATAATGAAGTCTCTAATGCTGGAATGTGATACTAAAACCTTTATGCGGCTAGCGAAAATCATACTCTTGAATTTCTTCAAGGCTCTCATAATGGAAAACACCTATTTTTCAACATGGTTATACTTGAGCTCATAATTTTATAGTGTTTGGTTGAAAAATGCCATAGGATGCTCCATCACTTGATCATTTAGTTGTGTCAAAACCATGACTATGTTGGATTTTTCTCCATGAGCATAAATAATGAAATATTTAGTGTAATTTGGATTAATCAATGTTGGGGCTGGGAAATATCTTATTTAATCTTTTCAAAGCTATATTTTCCTTTTGTGGTCCATTTTAATACTGCATTATTTTTTAGAATGAGGGTAATAGGTCTTATCTAACCCACGAAGTTAGGAATAAAGTTCTAACAAAGTTAATCTTTCCAAGGAAAGAATGCAATGCCTTCTTGTGAGCTGGCAAGGAAAGAACCAAAATAGTTGTAATTCTTTCTAGATCAATGAAAATGCCTTATTTTGAAATAATATGTCCTAAGATTGTTACCCTAGGAACTAAAAACTACACTTCTTAGGATTGAAAAACACACCAAATTATTTTCATATTTCAAAAAAATCTCTAGGTGCTTCATGTGATCCGCGCTCTGCTTGGAGAAAACAATGATATCATCTAGGTAAACCAAGATGAATTGATTGATATATCCTTTGAAAGCAATATCCATTGCTCTTTGAAAATTAGCACCTGTGTTTGATAAGCCAAAAGGCATCTTTTGATAAGAAAATATTCCCCATTTGGTGATGAATGTATTTTTATACTAGTCTTCTTCTTTTATCTTGATCTGGTTAAAACTAGAATAGCCATCAAGCATTGAAAACCTCTTAGCTCCTACTACTGTCTACAAAATTTGTTCCATGGAAGGCAAGGGGTAATGATATTTGAGGGAAGCTTTGTTTAGATCCCTAAAATCCACATAGAGCCATATTTTTCCATTATTTTTCCTTATTGGGACCAGATTTTCCACCCAAGTAGAATACTTGATTGGAAAAATTATTTTGGCCTTAATGAGTTTGGAGAGTTCCTTTCTCATGAGGGGCTCAATCTTGGGGTTGATTGACCTCTATTTTTATCTAATTGGCTTGATGCTAGGATCTAAGTCAATAGAGTTCGAACTATGTTTGGATTGAATTATTTTAAATCTTCATAGTCCCATGAAAACACATCACTAAATTTCTGGCACAAGGAAACAAAAGTTTGACTTTCATTTTCATCACATACCTTTCCAAGTAGAAGTTATTTTCTGGAGCTATTGAAACTAGATGACAATCCTCCTGCCTTGTCACAGTTATTATTTTTCATTCCTTTAAATTCATCATCCGGACTAAAAAATTGTTCCAAAGTGACTAACCCCGTTCGAAACTTGTTTGATTTTAGTTGAATAATCTGATCCCCATATACTTCCTGTAGATCAAATTGCACTTTTGAGGAGAACTCCGCCTCATTTTGGATGAACTGCATAATTTGTTCATCACTGTCAAATACCTACCAACAAGTCTGATTTTTAGGAATAGATGGCTTAAGCACCATTTTAATATGTTGGGCATTCCCTTTGGTCAAATCTTCAGTAGGTGAGAATTGAGAGCCAAGGGGCACCATTTGGTCTATGTCTTTGTTCAAATTTATGGGAACAATCTATAGGTTAATTGCATCAAATCCCTTAATAATATCTCGAATCTACATTTATAAGCCTTTAACAACTCATTCTTCATGGCACACCTTATGCGGACTTGGTGAACAACCAATTCAACATCTCCAAAGATCTGCAACTCTTTGATTTTACTCTTCTCAGCAATCAGTAATCCATGCATTACCACTTCATACTCTACCACATTGTTAGAGCATGAAAATTGCAATCTGTGAGAAAAGAAGAATTTTTTTCCCTATGGGAAATGAGCACAACACCCACCCCAGCTCTATTTCTACTTCTAGAACCATCAAAGAACATTCGCCATAGTCCGAAACATTTTAATTTTCTTGTTTGAATGCCGAGGGTATTACAGGTTCCTCTGGAGAATATAATATGTTCCTAGACCAGTCTTACATATTTTGAGCTCTTCATCATAAGGATCAAACTTGTGGTTTCTCTCAGCCTATTCATCTAGAAACAAATAAAGCATTGAAAGAGGAATGATCTTTTCATTTGGAGTGGGATATTTCTCATGTAGTTCTTGTATTAGTAAATTTTATTGGATGGTAGTGGGGTCATATGGCTCAATATGGTAAGAAAATATGGGCTTAGCATGTATGTGAATCAAGTACCATATCTAGTTCTCAAAAGCATGTGAGTCCAATCTGAGGACAAATAGCCACCTACTTTAGTTGTGAAGTCTCTAGATAAACAAATGGAAAACATGGGAGGAAGCTCAATGACTGAGATATCATGGGTTATGGTAATAATTGGACATGTATGAAGTGTCAATTCAAGATTTTTAATTATGCCTAGGACATTCACAATTGACCCATCAAGTTGTAAAACTCCCCTAGAAATAGGACTGTATTTGAGACCTAAAATATCAACAATTTTCGTAGGCATTATAGAGGTACTAGCCCCTAAATCAATCATACAATTATGAACTAGGTACTTACCCATAATTATTGACATATAAAAGGGTGGGGTTTTGATAGTTTTACTTACTTGATCTCACTTTTATTGACAAACGTTGACCACGGCATGGGTATTTTGCATTATTGGATCCATCAGAGGTAATTTATTGATGGCTTCACATAGGAGATCTCATTGTGATGGAATAGTAAGTGCATCCCACATTGATACATTGACATTGGTATTCTTAATTTACTCAAAAATGTTAAAAGGAAGACCCGCAAACTTCTACATCTGTGGCATACTACCTTATTTTCTCTGTTGTGGTGGCATTTGAATTGGTGCCTTTGGTTGAGTAAGAACCTCCTTGTGCGTGGCTTTGCTATGAGCTTCGGCATCTTTCTTTTGTTCACCGAGTGTTCTTCTCCCTTTCCCATGACATTGGCCTATTCTATGGAAGGTGAAGGCTATGATTCGAACATTCTTTTCTTGTACCGCATGTTATCAACAACATTAATCGATGGTGTGTTGGAACATCCTACCATTTGGTTAATCTGCAAAGAAGTCCCGACCTCTAAATAACATTAGGTTAGCATCATTGTTTGTTTCTTGACTTGCTTTTGCGGTTGGACCTGGTGCCTCTAGCAATGGTTCTTGTTGATTGGAAGAGCCCTAGACCATGTATCCTTGAAGATGCATTTCCCTTTCAAAACCAAGTTGGTTATAAGGTAGATTACATGGGAAACACCACTCTATTTCTTGTGCCATGTTATTTTGTACAAGAAATAAAGCTTGACTTGAATCGGGAGCAGGGTTCATTTTAAGAGACCTCTTGGAAATCGGAAGTGGAGAATACTGCAAATATCCCGGAACCGGTTTCGCGGGAAGGTGAATTTTTTGGGGGTTGTATGAAAAAATTTCACCTGATTTTCAAGTGGTGTGATAGAAGGCTATAGACGCGACGAGAGAGATTTTTTGCATGACGTCAAAAAAATGTATTGACGCGTCAATACATTTTTTTGACGCGTGACAGAAAAATCTCCTGTTATGCGTCTGACCTCCGACCTCTGCTTTCTCATCAAAAAAATCTCCGTGTTGCGCATCAACAAACTCTTTGTCACGTGCGTCTGCTATGCGTCAATATCTATTGTACCTCCTTGTCACGCGCGTCAACTATCCGTCAGTGTCACGCATCAACAAATAACCCTCATTGATGCGCATCAACAGACCTCTTTGATGTGTGTCAACAAGGTTGTTGACGCGTGTCAATGAGGTCTGTTGACGTGCGTCAATGAGGGTTATTTGACGCGCGACAAAGCAAATATCCTGTCGCGCGTCTGCAGCCTCTGCCCTCTGCTTACGCATCGAAAAAAATCTCCATGTCGCTCGTCAACAAACTCTTTGTCATGCATCTAATATGCGTCAATATCTGTAGTACCTCCTTGTCACACGTCAACTATCCGTCAGTGTCGCGCGTCAACAAATAACCCCATTTTCGCGCGTCTACAAACCCTCCTTGTCGCACGTCAATAACTTACCCCCTTGTCATGCATCTATAATACGGGATATATCATATTGTTGAAAAATGTGAAGTAGAAGTGTTCTACCTGGCGAATAATCTAGGTTTATATAGGGGATATTTTTCAAGGGTAGGTGAAGCCGACCCCTAAAAAAATTAAAGTGTAATTTTTAGGTGAATAGGTCACTGACCCGCGCCAAAAAATTCACCTTTTCAAAATTTTCAAAAATGGAATATTTGCCATATTACGAATATTCACCACTAAAATTTTCCCTGATTTGGGAGCAGAAAGTGCTTGTGGAGGAGGAATTGTTTCCAGTGAAAGAGGAGCACTTTGATTCTACCATCTATTATTCAATTGGTTTTGTGCATATCTTTGATTAGGCTATTGATTTCTCCTGGTTGATACCCCTTATTGGAAGATTTCCCTTGGTTTTGATAATTTTTGTAGGATTGGGCTTGTTGTTTCTTTAGGGATATAACTTTGTTTTTCCAATTTCTAATCAGAGCCTTCATTTATTCATCCTCTTTTTTCCGAGCAAGAGTTTGTGATGCGGAAGCAACAAGTATTGGATTTGGCTCGGGGATAGGGGCAATAAAAGGTTGGGAAACTTTAGGTAGTTTTGATACAATGGCATGGGTTGTCTCAGGAGCTAATTTTTTATCTTGTATTAAACTATTTTCAGCTCGATTTTAATTACATAAGCAACTGGAAAAGTTGTTCCTCCTATAGATTGTATCATAATAGATATATCATAGTTTAGATCTTTTAAAAATTAAAGAAAGGCACCTTTTGTAGCAGGTCTCATGGGAGCTGGAATTCTGTCCCAGGGCTTTTGAAATCTGAAGTTTAAAAATGCCATTTGCTCATTAGGTGATCTCTTAATTGTAGTTAACTACTCCAAAAGAGACAAGTTGTCTACTCTCTCTCCAAGTTGATCACAAAGGGATATTCATAACTAATCCCGCTTTGAATTATTCCCCCTAGGCTTCTGAACCATTATAAGGATTTTCCTTTAAGTGATGAATCCAAAAGTTTGACTGGTATGCCAATTTTAATAACTTCATGAATAACACAGACATTTGTAATGTCTTGAATGTGGTCAACTAGAGTGGTGTGATTTTCTCTAGTAAAGTATGGGACATTCTTCAAGGCCGCTACTAGAATAGGATTCTGAGCATTTAAGGAAAAAAGGCTACTGCCTATAAAGTTTATAAATGGATTTTGCTGTGGTAGTATTTGTTGATGAGCCATTATAATTAGTTTGAGAACTCTTGTTGACTGCAAGAAGGGCCTACCAAATGGAGATGTTGAGAGAGTTTGATTTGGAGGAGATAGAGATATTTGAATCTATTTTCCTCTTTTTCCTTTACTAGGGGATAATCGTAACTACTCAAACATGCCTTTTTCTCTTATTCTCGATCGTGTTTAGGCCCTTCTCATGAATCGGGGACACTTAGATCACCAAGTACTACTAAAACCAGTTTATATTTTGAATGGAGTCGTCATATGTGTTAGTGCAGAGCCTCCAAAGGCTAGGGATTTACCAAGATACACATCAAAACTTGATAAAACTTGAAATATTAATTTCAAAGGTCCCACTGGGCATGCCAAAATTGTTGGAGCTCAAATGTGCACTCATGCCCAAATCATAGACAATTTAGGATTTGAAACAACATGGGATTATATCCAAGTTATGGGACTCAAAATGAGACATACCTCCGGAGAAGGCTGACTTCCTCTTATTAATCCTAATGCTAAACTACTCCTAGGAATTGAAATGCAACTATCTAGCTCTACTCTAACTTTCCAAGGGACCAGGGTGAGAAGGAGATGCATAAAACATAAACCTAAACTAGAGAAGGTGATAACATCAAAAATAAGGGGATGAACACTCTGATAAGAGAGAAAATGGAAGAAAATGACAATGAAGAGGGATGAAATGAAAGCCACTAGATCAAAATCACGTCCAGAGTTCCACCTTCACGATACACAATAGACACAAACCTCTGAAATAACACATACAACATGATTTCAAATGAATGAGAGGTAAGAGAGTGCAATAAAACAATAGCTAAGGCCAAACAAGCCATAAAAAATATATTTTATTGCTCGAGAGATCATGCATAAATCATCATGATACATGAGGAAGATGCAAAAAAATTACAGAGGTATAGCCCAAGGCATACGACTCTTAGAACACTTGTGCAACATGAAATGATGCCCTCATATTCCCAAAGTATCCAATCTCAAAACAAGGCATCACTTTAATATATATATATATATATATATATATATATATATGAAAGGAGGGGGAGAGAAGAAAGAGAGGGAAAATTTGAATTCTCCTTCCACCACCGATGAAATTTATTTAATTTTCGAAAAGATCTTTTTATCTCTCTGCAAATTGAACATCCCCACACAATTGCCTTGTAGAAGATGGAACAACTCCCATACCGTATTTAATTCGGTAGTTGGTGAATGGAATAGAAATTTTACTTTCTAGAGACGTCTTCCTTCACTTTGACCACCTACCAGCAAGTTAATGTATGAAATTTAATTTCCTTCACATGGAGAAAGCTAAAAATCCTTTAAATAATATCATGTTGGCAAGGGAATTTTTCGGGTGGAAAAATTTGTGAATTCCTTGCCAATGCTCTGGGAATCTAAGTCCCTCTACTTAACTGGTGTAGCTACCATGTATGCATGCGTGAGAAAGTGTGGATTTTTGTGGTGGCCTTTCGGCCGAGGATCCAACAGGGGCACTCCACTGACCCTACGGAAAATTCTTGTAGTTATCTGCAAGGGGGAAATTTTCTATGAAGGTGGGAAAGGGAGTGAGAAAAGAGGTAGGAGAACTAATGTTGTAGGTAGAAAATCATATTCCTGCACACATTAGTTAGAAACTTTAACACATGCATTTATGAGAAGAAAAAACCCTGCAAATGGAAACAAGACGAGATAAGATTACGAACTCAAAGTTTCTAAAATCTCCTCATCAAAAAGGCTACAAAATCCTTATTTTTATATTGATGCTTAGACAAAAGTTGTACATAATGTGGGAATGGAAGAAATTTGAGAATGGAGGGAAGTAGAAGAAAATGGCTATCTCCTTTTCTTTCTCTAAGTACAATGCACTCATGAGTTTACAAGATCAATTGCCAACCCGTAAAATGGTGTGAAGAAGCCATTAAATATCTTGTAAGAAATGGTTACAACTTCTTCTTTGTTAGCAAGAAATGGTTTACAATATTTTCATTCATTCACATTCGTTCAGATTCTTGATTCACGAAGAAATGCCAATGGTGGAAAAAACTAGACTTTTCATAATGCAACCATTACACTTGTTTTCATAATGCGGTGAGTTGTGGTCTTCCAACAAATTGTTGGCATGCTTTGCATTTAGAAACCCAATCTCAAGTGTCTGCAAAGATGGTGGGCCAATAATACCTTCCTCAAAGGATGTGTACAATGACCATTATTGAAAAATGTCCACCACATGCTTGGTCATGGTATGCTTTAAGCAAATTTTCTTGTTTCTCTTTATCTATGCACCTGAGGAAACAACCATCCAGGCCTCTTTTGTAAAGCACATGATTCCAAATTACAAATTTAGCTTCCTTCATCTTGAGTGTTCTCCTTTTCTTGTAATCAAGATGGGGAGGGCATTCTCCATAAGTCAAGTAATAGGAAATATCAACATACCACTCATCAGTAGTGGTGACAAAGAGAACCTATGGGTTGTCTTCTAAACAAGTTGAGCAAGCACAATTTTCTTTGCCATATTGAAATTTGAGTGTTTCATCTTCAGCAATCAACTTGCACAAACCATTTCCCCTTACTAGATTGGAGGGTCAAATCTCCAAGTCATATTCTTGAGTCTTTACAATCCAATTTCCTCTCTTAGGTCCGGAATCTTGTTGTGTCAAGATGGAATTTATTACCGCTAGAGACCATCACCACCGTATGGGAATTGAAAATGTAAAACCTGAATTTTTTTATAGGCTTGACCACTGCATAGGAATGCTTCTCCAATTGACTATATTTTAGCACATGATTTTTCAAAGGACAACTCATGAAAGCAATAGGTGCTTCCACGCCTTCATCATTTTTCTGAACAAGAATGGTAGAGAGTGTATGTTTTGATGCATAACAACACATGATGAATTCTTTGTTAAAATCTGGAGATACAAGAGTCAGAGCCCTGGTAATGGATTTCTTGATATCTTTGAATGATGCCTATCCGTCATTGTTCCATTTGAATTTTTCTTGTGGTTTCATCATGGAAGTGATGTGTTTCGTCAACTCAGCAAACTCAGGCACAAAACAACGAAGAAAGTTCACCTTTCCAAAGAATGAATGAACTCCTTTCTTGCTTGTGGGTAGGGATAATTCTTGAATGGATATAATCCTCTCAGGATCAATGTGTGCTCCATGTTTGTTCACAATGTGCCCCAATAACTTGCCTTCCGTGACTCCAAAAATGTACTTTTTTGGATTTAGTGATATGCCATGTTTCCTACACCTTGTAAGTACCTATTCCAAGTGATAGATATGATCTCCCCTCTTCTTTGAAAATACTGTGAGATCATTAAGATATATGACAATGCAATGCTTTAGATCTTTGAAGGCCAAATCCATTTCCCTTTAAAATGTAGCTCCTACATTGATTAGGCCAAAAGGCATTCTATTGTAGGAAAAAGTGCCCCAAGGTGTTGTAAAGGATGTCTTGGTGTGGTCCTCCTCTACCACTTTGATTTGATTATATCTTGAGAATCCATCAAGCAATGAAATAATTTTAGATCCAAAGTGACTACTTGCAGGATATGGTCCATGATAGGAAGAGGATAATTTTCCTTTAGTGATGCCTCGGTTGGGTTGCAAAAATCTACACATAACCTTATTTCACCATTCTTCTTCCGCCTTTGGAAAAATGTTAGCCACCCACATTGAAGGTGGATGGGAAAGATGATCCTTTCATTAAAAATCTTCATTGCCTCCTCCTTGATGGTATCAACCATCTTTGGGTTGTACGACCTTTGTTTCTTCCTGAAGGGCTTAACACCCTGCTTCAAAGGAATTGAGTGATGCATTTCCTTTGGTTGGAAGGATTTGAGTTCATCATAAGAGTAGGCCAATACATCGAGTATTTCTTGAGTAATGCAAAAACTTTTTTTTTCTTCGGAGAGAAACATTTTCCAATATTGACCATCCTTGGCTCCTCCAGGCTACCAATGTTTTCTTTATCAAAATCAGGGCAGCGAGAAGATTGCTTTTATTTCTCTTGAATGAATCTGTCATGTTTTTCAAAGAGGTCTTCTAAAGAGACTAGGCCTTTGGGAATTTTGTTCCCTTTCAATTTGATTATTCCCTCATCATCAATCCCTTCAATTCCTTCTTTCTCTTCTTTGGGAATTCTTCTCGGTGTGGGTTTTCAGCTCCTTCAAGAAGAGATTATTGAAATTATCCCTTTGATCTAAAAAGGCTGGAATTCAATTATCATCATTGAAGACTTGCCAATGATTTACATTGTGCGGTACACTAGGCCTGAATATAATTTCAATGGTCACTTTGTCTTTACCAAAAGAAGGATGAGGTGTCACTAGAGAAGCTGACACTGCAAGAGAATTAGCCTTTTCATTATGTTCCCTTGGAATAGCTTCAATGGAAAATGCATCAAAAGATTCAATGCAGTCCCACACTCTGTTTCTGTAATGCCGAGTCTTGGATTCTTCACCTAATATTGTTGGCGAGACCTACTTTACTACAACCTTTGCATCACCTTAGCATCTCAGTTTCTTGATTCCCATGTCCTCTACTGCACTCATGCTAAAGAGTAGTGCTTCATACTCTGCAGTCTTCTTTGTGTTATCAAATTGCAGCTTGTAGGCAAATGGGTACAACTCATTGGAAGGAGAGTACAATACTACACCGGCTCTCGAGCTTGACCTTTGGAATGACTACCATAAAATTCCATTTTCCAAATTTGATCTTCCTCTTCCTTCATGAGAAGTGGAAAGTTCTCCTTTTTCGATGTGAGGATGTAGTTTCCTAGCCCACAATCTTGAAAGAGAATGTTAACTTTCGGATCATCGACTTTGTAATATGAATTTCATGTTTCTTCTTGGTAGTAACTTCTTCATCTTGCCTTTTCTTTGGGATAGTTGAAGATGACCAATCCATTTTTATCTCTCCACCGGGTTTCTACGAAACTCCTACTTAATAGCATACCAAAGGATGTTGGGATGTCTACTACCAAGTATGGTGAGGAGGACCTTCTTGTCTAGAAAATCAGCTAGTGCTACTGTGCATCTTTGATTCTTCCTACCAATGGAACTTGTTTGGATTCCATTGAGTAGCAGGTGCCATTTACCTAGGTCAAGGTGAGGCCTAGAGAATTTGTAACTTTGACTGACATCACATTGTCTAAGGCTCTAGAATCTATGATATAATTATTTAGTTGGAAGCCTTTAATGAGGAGTGACAGGTAGAAAGGTTCAACCCTATTGGTTTTGGAGGCACTGAGGGCTAGCATGTTTTGGGAAGGTGGTGTGGATGGTGTGGGTAGTAAGCCTTTAGAATTAGGACTCAAGGATATAGGGTTACCACCACGAACTACATTAATGAACTTGTCAAACTAGGTAGGGTGTGTTTATAGGTATTCTATTTCTGAGAGCTAGAATTTGGTTTTTCTTGCATGTTCCACAAAGTCAAATGGGGTTATGGTGAGTGAGGAAGAGGTTCTAGAAATGGAGGAAGATTTACATGGTAGAGGATTTGCTACTTTGGGTGTTGAATTCTCCTTTTTGGGTGTAGCAATTGGCTTGGAAGGGGGTGAGGGTGTAGCTTTTGATTGAACCTTAGATGTTTTGCAGGAACAAAATTTAAAGGAGATTTGTTCTTAGCAACTATTGAGTTGAGAGAAGAATTAGATGACTTACTTAGCATAGTAGCATGATCCCTAACAACCAGTGAGTCTAGTTTTTCTTTGGTCGACTCCATAGAAGGTGGTAATAAAACAACTTCAAAGCATGAATTTCTCTATCTTTTAGGACTTCCAACTTTACTTTAACACTTATGGAGGGGGAGCTCAAAATATTTGAATTTGAATTAGAAAATGAGGGGGATTTTGAGGGTGACAACATATCAGATTTGTAAAGATCAAATCAGATTTATGTTCATTTATTAGTCCACGGAAAACTATTGTTTTTCTTTGATATGTGGCTTTTCTATTTTAGTTCTACGTGTTTTTTGGATTCCGTGGCTTTGTCTCTTGTTCCATAGAATTTCTTTCCACCTCCCCATGGCTTTTGTTACCATCTCTACAACATGCTTAAACACATATGTGGTATTCTTGATTTGCTTTTACCCACAACTTTCTTCTTTAGTACATTACAGCTTGTTAAAACATATGTGACCTTTTTCTAACCTTTCACTGCACAACTTAGACCATGGCGGTCCTTATACTTTTCCTACGGCTACATCTGATCACATCCTTTCTTCCACAGTTTTCGCTCCTTAGCGACAACATTTTCCTTTCAATCTGTGGCATGCTCAAACACTTCCACAACAAATCAATCCAAGTCCGCGATAAACCAAGTTGATCTATTTTTACAAGGGATGCAAAAATAGATAAGAGTCATTACAATCCAAATGTTGATCCATAATACCAAATGGCCCAAAATTTGGGTTTATAGATATTTCATAGGTTATAGCCATAAGGGTTATGACCATAACTTTGTATGCCATGTAGGACCATGTGGCATATCTAGGTTACATCCATAGCCTATGAGACTCATGCCACTTTTTTGCATCCCCATGGATGTCACTAAATGGGTCACAATTTTTGTACCCACCCGTTAACGTGATATAATATTGACATATGAGATTACTTAAAAATGTGACACTTGTTAAGATTTTAGATTTTGAGGTAGTTAGATGAAAATTTCAACTAAAAACAATGTATAATGTCCGAAGTCCAGTAAACAATATGTAACAAATATGATTGGCATGGTTTATGTGCCTTCTTGATTCCAGAAAATTTATATTTGGGGGAAAAAATAATTGTACATAATAATATAAATCTTTGTAACTTGGAAGACTTGTAATACATTGGTTATTTTTAGTAGTATAATTAAAACGAGAAAATACCAAGATAATTTTTACCTAACACCGACATGTGGGCCAATTGAAATCAACTAGTAGGTTTCAATATTAGAAATACAAGCACACCATGGATATAGAAAGGAATAAAAATCATGTATCTCATTTATTTTTTCTCATTAAAATCACAAGGTCAAGTCAAAATTTAGGGTCATTTAGAAATATTAAAAATTAGAGTAGTCCACTAATAACATGGGAAATTCCAATTCAACTTAATATAAAGATGATTATATAGTTTACAAAGCCTCATATATAGATAATATATGATTTCATCTAAATAGAGTTTTTCCATTATTATTATATTTAAACATACCAAAATCAATGTTAAAATTAGAATTACAATAAGCAATGAATTCTACTCTTTATACATAATGAATTCATATGAAATATTCCAATCAAATTAAAATCTTTATTTTAAACATAAAGGTCATATACAAATTATAATAACAATAAAAACTCATCTAAAATCCTATTTAAATAAATCTAGAGAATTATTAGTTATACATAGATTAGAATATACTATTCAATAATCTTGTAATACATTACATAAATCATACAAATTCATTTTCTAGTCTTGGGATTGTGAGAGACATAATTTGACTTAACATAGAGGTGAAAAGGTGACTACAATGGCTCATGTCTATACTCGAGAAACACATGCCATGTAATTTTCACACATGTCCTTTAAGATCCCATACTATGATACCAAATACGATGTGTTGGTTTTTGAGGAAGAAGAATATTAAGAAACCCTAATTTTTACCGATAGTTTTAAAGTAATTTACATCATAAATAAAGAGAGATTTAGGTTATGTTTAGGTATCACATTGAAAAGGACTTCATTTAAAATGAAATAAAAGTAATTATAGTAAAACATACATAATAAACTAAAATAAATTAGATGAATTATGATTTTATCTAGTTTATTTTATCGTTTAATTAAGAGGGGTCATGGAAAGAACAGGTTCAAAATCACGATCAATTCCTTTCTCAAATCCTGCTGCAGCTGCGCGAGCTCTTCCTGCATGCCACAAATGACCCACGAAAAAGAAAAATCCTAGAACAAAATGAGAGGTGGCTAACCAACTTCGGGGTGATACATAATTCACCGCATTAATCTCGGTAGCTACACCACCCACAGAATTTAAAGAACCTAAAGGAGCATGAGTCATATATTCCGCTAAAATTCATTCTTACTAGGGATGTATGTCCTTTTTCTAAACTAAATTAATTTCTTAGAGAAATATCATATTGGATTATAATAATATGATGTAAATAATATCAAATAAAGCACAATATTTTATTTATTAAAATCATAGGGTGTAGGTTACATATCTATGAGGGAACTTCAAAATAACAACTCAACTCTCAGTGGAAGAAATAGGAAAAGTCACATCTTCCATAAAGAGGAATCCACTATTAAATTAAAAAAATTCACAACCACGATCGGGACATCTAGAGTGTAATTTTTACCCCAGTTAGATGCAATCAATGCCCTCATCTTAATCGCAAGGTACTTTCCTCCAACTTCTAACTTGAGGATGCCCTTTGATAAGTTTTTTTATCAATTTCTATATCCAATTCACATATTTCATAACCACATATTTTCATTCATAAAATATTTCATGCCATCCACCGAGGGTCCCTTTAATTATTTATTACATGTGAAAGGGTCTCACCCTTGACACATCCTTTCATTACATGATTACGTTAATTACATACCTATGTTATTGGGTTTCCACATTTATTTATTTCACCCATACTATTGGATTTTTACACATTCTTTTTACTAGCATTCTCTTACAAAACTTTATTCCTTTTAACCCATTTATTTTTCACAAGGATAACCTAGTCTCAAATATTTCACCCCTTCAATATTTCTTGTAATTATCAATATACGGGGATTAGTCATGTAACATGAATAATTCCATCATAGAATCAACTCTTAAAATTTCTTCATACTTGGGTCTAATATTCTTGCACCTTGGACATTCAAGGGTGAAATGCTCATCTATTTTGTTTGCTCCTATATTCCATAAAACATAAGTCCTCTCTTCTCACTGTTCCTTAGGTGTTGTCCATCTTCATGTCTCACATATAAGCCTATGGAATCTAGTCTCGTAGATGAGAAATGAAAATATTTTCCCTCCATTTAATTTCATCCCCTATATATATTTTTTTCACAATGTTCATATATCGGGTTGAACTTTGAAATATAGTGATGACGCTTCCTAGTTATGTTCAAATCATTGTTTTAAACATTTAATTCACATAGTTTTCTGTCTTTGTAAATATTATGGAATTCATCTAGGCTGATATGTGTTCATGCACCTTGGACATTCAAGGGTGAAATGCTCATCTATTTTGTCTGCTCCCATATTCCATAAAACACAAGTCCTCTCTTCTCACACTTCATTAGGTGTTGTCCATCTTCATGCCTCACATCTAAACCTATGATAGCTAGTCCTTAGATGAGAAATGAAAATATTTTCTCTCCATTTAATTTTATCCCATATATAATTTTTTTCACAATGTTCATATGTCAGGTTGAAATTTGAAATATAGTGATGATGCTTCCTAGTTATGTCCTTCCTTCACATCATTATTTTAAACATTTAATTCATATAGTTTTCTATGTCTTTATAAATATTTGGGCATTCATCTAGGATGATATACAATATTATCATCCATTTTTTTCTCCTTCATCCACATGTTCTTTCATATTCTAAACTCTTAACCTCTTGCATCCCTAGGACACTTGTAAGTATTCAGGTTTTCTATTTTTAAAGTAACATATAAGACTTGTCATAGTGGTTTCTTGAAGAGGGAAGGTATATGTTTTGGCCAAGATTATTTCATAGGGAACCGTGGTCTGATTCGGATATTGTTTTTTATTAGTTTCTTCTAGATCCTTTATATTTGTCTCCATTTTAAACTTTAAATTCTACTATCCCATACCTCACAACCATACAAAACCATCGATGTGACAAGTAACCCAAAAAGGACACTTTGGTGGTATTACAATCACAAAGCTTGACATTCTTGCACTTGTTTTGAAGTGCTTAAATATGTCCCAATCCTCATTGTATTATCTTCATCCTAAAAATGTTCCAGTTGATCTTTCTATGAAAATAGAGGCCAAGAAGTTTGTATCTTGACACCAATTCAAGATACTCTCCTACATATTGAAAGTCAAGATGTTGCTTCTCCCTTTTTATTGAAAAAATAATATTTTGGTTTGGCTAATGTTTACCTACATCCCCACTTCTATACAAAATATATCTAAATATCAAAGGTGGTCTCTTAAATCTTGGATTGTCTCTACCATTAGACCTAAGTCATATACATAGTAGTAGGATTTTCACCACATATTTTTCCAACTGGACCCATTTCCTCCAAATTTGTTTATTCAATCATCTAGCTTGTTAATGTATAGCTCAAACAAATTTAGGGAAAGGGGAATCTTTGTTTGACACGTATATCAATCTTTAAACACTCATATAGTCATGCCTAAATTTTTATTTTAGCCTTAAATTAATCATATAATGTGTATGGTTTCCATGTACTATGCTAAAACATTTTATTTCTTCCATTATGCTCCATAATGTGCTCCTTGGCATTATGTCAAATGCATTTTTGAAGTCTACAAAATAAAATTATGCATTCTCTTTTGTATCCCAAACCTTTTAGAATAGTTGTCTAAGTTTGATGTAGTGATAGATGCTTGAATGTTTGGGTCTAAAACTAGATTTTCCATTTTCTCTCTTTCCACTTTCCCGCTAAACTAGTAATCCTTCTCTCTATGATTATCCCAAACAATTTGGTAAAAACAAGATTGACCGTGATAGTTTGATAATTAAAGGGATTAGTTACTTCTCTACTTTTAAACAGAGGTATAGTTAAGCTAGTTTTCTATTCTGTTGTAAAGCTAATTTGGATGACCTCATTGAAAATTGATTTGATTTAAGGTGCAATCATATATTTCCCCATTCTAGATGATCTACTATAAGGTTATCTATGTCACATGTTTTCCCTATTTCTATCTTGTTAATCCCTTATATGATGTCCTTAGTTAGGAAAAGTTCATTAAAAAAGATAGTGGGAGGGGTATATTTTCATTTTAATGCTCATACATCTACTTTGAATATTCCACCAATAGATTTTTGTTATGTTGTTATATGTTTCTTCTTCTCCCTATGGTGCCACCTTCAAAACCTCTTTGGTTCATTCTTACCTTAGTGAATCAACTTATTCCTTGTTGTTCTAGTATACTTTCCTTCTTCTTCACCAATTTATCATACATTTTCTATTTACCTTTGATCTATTGGAAATATCATTTAGTGAAATTTTCACCGCTTGCCTTGCATTCTTCATCATACCACATGTTTTTGGGAAGTTGTTTCTTTCATTATTTTTTAGGTTTAGATATCTTGCACATGTTTACAACCTCTTTAAAAGTGTGTGTTATCCTCTCAATATTAGTGTAATATATACTAGAGAGACAAGCTCTCATTTACTTTCCTTTTCTTGGAGTTTTCTCTTTAGTGCCACTATAAAAGCTTGTTGATTTTCCTTTGTCAATAGGATGTCTCCTTTAAAATGGGACTTAATTTAGTTTACCAAAATGTGATCCTCAAGTTGTTTTTCATCTTGACATTGGAGTTTCATAAAAATAGATTATGGTTTTAATTTAAGTTCCACCAAAGAATATTCCACTTCTAGTTCTTCTATCCTATCCACACAATTTGAGAGAAGATAACATAGTCCTTTACGCTCTTCCCATTATAAGTATTACTCGTAAATTTTTCTCATTTTTATCATTTTATCATACCGTTACATATAATTAAATTTTGAATACTACACAAGCCTAATAGTTCTTCTCCAAAGTGCATGATACCATGATGTTCATTGTTTGAAACCCTGGACCATTGCTGATTTTCTTCCTTCGTCATTCATAATAGATTTATATCTAGATCCTCATTATTTCCTAGAATGTTTTCTTGTTTATTTTTCCCCTTAAATCAAAGTATCCTTTTAAAAAAATCTCCCCAATCTTACTATAGAATCAATCTAAGTGAGGATGTCATTTTCCAAACTACATCATCCTTATGAATTCTACCATTATTCTTTCAATAGTATTTCTAGGTATTAAAGCAATTATACTTTTGAAGTATTTTTTCTATTCACGACTTTGTTGATCCTAGAGATTTTTCTCATAATTCAATTTTTGAAGGAAATATTATCTTTTGGATTCCAACTTACCTTCATCCTCTTGTATGATAGATTCAAAGTGACCAATGTTATGCTTCATAATATTGGGCTATAACTCCTATGGTTTAGTGGAAGGATTGAAAATGGAATTTTGGCACTACCTTTAAACACTATTCTTCTAGGTTTCTTTACTAGATTATGAATCATTTCTACTCTACACTTTCCAAATTAAATACGTATAGAATTTCTTGTCCTCCATCACACTTGGATTTCCCAAATGAGTAGAATTTGGTTTGCAAGATGGAGTCAAAAGTTTCCTATTTTCTTTAATTCCTTATCTATCAGGGCTTGCCCATAAAATAAATGCTTAGTCACATTGAATTACCCTATAGATAGTGTCCATCTTGTTCCCATCCCGAGTCTTTTAAAAACCTTTTTGCTTTTTCTTCGAGTCCAATAAGCTTGGCATTAGATTCACAACATTTTCCACCCTCCTCCTACTTAGAGCCTTTTAATTGTGAAATGATATTTTTGGAGATTATACTTGATAAGCTTTCTTATATTGATTTTATTTTGAATATATTTTGTGTTGTTATTTTATTTCAGTTATGGAAGTTTAGAAATGTAACTATTTTCAATATAGATACTATTCATCTTGATTTTACTATAAACAAAATATTTAATGTTATATTGTTTGTGTCTATGTATATTTGAGCCTAAGTGGAGTAAGTTACACTTGAGCTCAAGCATATGTTGAAGCTTATATGCCATTGGGGAGTACTACTAAATAATGAATTGTGTACCTCTAAACCATCCTCGAAGGCGTAAAAAAAATTTACATAGGAAAAACACAATAATTTTTCTTCTTAATAATTCTCCATCCGGGAACAATACAATATATATAGTGAGATGCAACTCCTATAAACTAGGAATTTTATCCAACAACACTTCAACAATAATATCCCTAACAATATCAATGTAAATGGTTTTAACTACCCAATAACAAACTTATTTACTTCTAGTTTCTACCATAGTCAATAATAGAGCAATAGATATCATTTACCTAACATTCCCCCTCAGTGTGAACATGGTAGAAAAATATTCACACACTCATTTGCAGTATGCTCACCCCTGTGACATGTCCAACTATGTGACTCATGACCTTGATACAAAAGAAAGGATCTATCCTTCCATGGTTTTAAACATGCTTACCACAAACCTTGACGTGAACAAACCCCATCAACTATCCACCTTGTGTGGTTTTCTAGATCTCCCATAAATCTTTTCAAGATCCATGAACTAGCTTACTCTGGTGCTTTTTTTCTCCACTATGTTTTTACATTAAGGAATAACATAGGAATCAATGCTCACTATTTCCAAACTAAACAAGAAAACTCACACCTTTGGAAAATATTTCACATTACATCCATAAGAAAAAAATTCTTAATTGTAACCACTTTGTTGTTGATTGCTACCACTCGATCTCGAACAACATAGAAACCGCCACTACCACTAAAAGCTTCCGTTAAATTTAATTGGTTTGGCATAGAAAGGAAATGTAACATTGGTTTCATGTTCCCCCACAATGTGTAATTTCCATTTAGGAAAACTAAAAATAAATTGTATTGTACTACACACTACCGTATGGATCTTTCTATCCAAATCTGGCCGCACGCACATGATCACCATTGCAAGTGAATGTATTCACTGACTAATCAAATTCCAAAAAGTACAATAGTCAAAGGATATATGCAATTAAGTGCCTTCCTTTACAATTATTTTCCATCATCCATGATACACACCACTCAAAGTAAAAAAATGAAATGAAAAATCAAATACTCACACCACAAAAATTTACCACCACAATTTGTTATGTGGCTCCATCATTGGTTAATGACTAGAGGTCATTGATTGACCTCAACCTCTCGATGCCTCTTTCCTCCAACATGAAGCTTCTAACTCAAAACAATTGGATTATGAAGCTCAATTAAAAATTAGATGTTGAGTACCACGAAAATGCATCGTAAGACAATTTTTATTTTTATTTTTTTGGATTTTTTTGACAATTGACATTAACTAGACTCTCGTCATTGACTTTGACAATTTTACAAAATGAATAAGACACTAATTCATGGCCATTAACTAAGATTCATATGACGATTTTGACTTTTACAATATGAATTGACTATTGAATTTGACTTTATGACACTTTTATCAAGAATATTTGAACAAGTCGACAATTACAATATTTAATAAAAATAAATAATAATAACATAAATTAATTTTTGAATGATGCTCTAATCACAAAATATAACTTAATGCTTTAATACCTCTCTCTTGACCAAAATAAGGTCTTGGGATTTGACCTTAAGATATTTTTATTTACAATGTTGTAGAAAAACATACACCTCAATCTAGATATCTATAAGCATTCTAAATATAAAAACTCATAATCGAACAATATATAAATACCCATTTTCTTAGAGAAAAACATGGGCAAGAGAAGAATGATAAGCTTGAGGTTGTTTGGATGCCATAGAGAGATTAAAAAATCTATGAGTTTGAATAATATGTGGACTCAAGGATTTTGAGCCTATTGAAAAAAATTGGCGAGATGGAGATCTGTTATCTCAAGCTAGGTTATGGAAGGAGGTCAAGTGATGGAGAGAAAGCAACCAGTGCATAAGCTACCCACTCTTTGTAATATGGTGAGAACACACACACACACACACACACACACATACATAAAACACTATGGATTCCAATGTAGGAAAACACAAGCTTACGGTGGATGGGTTTACACATGCTTGGGATAATCATTCTAAAATAAATTATATATCTTATGTTTTTAGTATCGAGGAGACTGATGGAAAAATTTAGTGCCAAATGCAACCAGTAAGGGAAATACACAACCAAAAATACACACACAAAATATGTATTATAGTAATTCAAAAAGATTCATACAATCATCGTAGCCGCTACTATGTCTTTTCATCTATTTCTCTTCTTGTGTCTAATTTTCTATTTCTTTTCTTATAAAAATATCTCTCTCGAGTTGCTACTCTATATTTTCTTTCTTTTTATTTCCCTCTCTTTTTGTATTTTTATTTGAGTATGTTGCTCTTTTTTTTTCCTCTTCCATCTTTTTATCCGAGAGAGTTTTTATGCTACTACATATATTTTATATATCCCCATTTTTTATATTTTATAACATTTCCATATATAAAAATACTCTTCTTTTTCTGCTCAAAACTATGCCCAAATATATATATATAATATATATATATATATATATATATATATATATATAACATGGACCCACATATACCATGGCTAGAAAATTAAAAACGGACCCAAAATTTAAATTCTCTATGGTTAATTCCATGGGGTTCACGTCCGTAGGGGAAAAAACCGAGGACCCCAAAACCTTAAAAACAATTAAACCCGGGACTTTCACCTCCGCAGGAGGAGAATGAGGGAAGGCTCATGGTATTCCTCTATGTGGAATGTTTTGGGTGGGGATTTGAAAGTTTCAATGACCAAACAATTTAATTCAGTCAACAAGATAGTTGGAAATGACCGCAAGACAAGTTTAAATTTGTGGGAGGGGCTCAAGATTACTGCCCATTAATTAATTATGACACTCCCCCTTAGTCTCGAGCCAAACAAAATTTTAATTTCTAAAGCTAGACGGTCCATCTACGATGCCCAAATTTTCTCTTAAATTCTCAAACTTTTCCTTAGATAGATGTTTGGTAAAAATTTCAGCTAACTGCTACTCTTTCTTACAAAATTTTAGCTCAATTTATCCTTTCTCAACCAATTCATGAATGACGTGATACCTGATAGCTATATGCTTGCTTCTTCCATGAAAAAATAGATTTTTAGATAATGCAATTGAAGACATATTGTCACAAAAATCACAGAACCTCCTTGTTACTTTTTTTGCAAATATGAGAGGATTCTTTTCAACCAAATCATCTAACAAGCGGCTGAGTTTTTGTAATGAAATCTTCTTCTCGTAGTGGACAAAGAAACTACAAATTGTTTCTTCAAAGCCCATGATATAGCTCCTGATCCAACATTAAATACATATCCAAATGTGCTCTTTCTATTATCTAGACTACTTACCCAATCACTATATGTATATTCAACTAATTGAAAATCATTATTAGTTGTATACAAAATTCTATAATTCTTTTTTCTATTCACATACCTCAAAATACGCTTGTCTGCTTTCCAATGAGACTCTTTTGGTGTCTCCATAAATTTAGAAATCAGATTAACTACATAAATAATGTCTAGTCTTGTAGTATTTAAATACATCAAGCTTCCTACCATGCTTTTATACCTTGTAGGATCCACATTGCTTCTGCAATCATCTTTGGTTAATTTCAGACTTAATTCAATTGGTGTAGATGTTGGTTTGCAATCCAACATTATGAATCTTTGCAAAATTTCTTTTACATACTTTTCTTGACATATAAAAATGCACTTTGTTTAACTTCAATGCCAAGGAAATATTTCAACAATCCCAAATCAGTCATCTCAAATTCCTTCTTCATGGCTGATTTAAATTGATCAATTGCTTTGTTTGAATTTCCAGTAAAAATCAGATCATCTACATACAAAAAATAATTAAAATCTCACCATTGTTTGCTTTGATGTAGAGTGTGGGCTCTTGTTTTTTTCTAAAGCCATTACTAATCAGATAGGAATCTATCCTACTATACCAAGCTCTTGGTGCTTGTTTGAGTCCATATAAAGCTTTCTTCATCTTGTACACCTTTCTTTCATGCCCTAGGATTTCATAACCAGGTGGTTGGCCCACATACACTTCTTCTTCTAACACTCCATTCGAAAATATGACTTAACATCCATTTGATGGACCTTCCATTTGTGATGAGAAGCTATGGAAATAATTGTTCTCACAGTCTCTAACCTTTCTATTGGAGCAAATGTCTCATTATAATCATGTCTACCTAGGTTTTTTTATCCTTTGACAACTAATCTTTCCTTGTGTCTTTCAATTTTTCCTTTGGGAGTAGTCTTGGTTTTATAAACCCACTTGAATCCAATGACTTCCTTTCCTTTAGGAAGATCTACTAACTCCCATGTTTGATTCTTTTCTATTGCATGCATTTCTTCATCCATTGCTTCACACCATTTATTATCTTTAATTGCTTCTTCATAATAAATAGGATCAATCATTATGAAAATAAAGAAAAATTAATCATTTCATCTTCATTTTCTTCATACCTTAATTGATCATAGATCTCTTGAACATTCCTCATTCTTCCTTGCTACTGCAATGAGTCTGATGATGATGAAGATGCTTCATTAGTTGGTCCTTGCATGATTTGTTGGCTTCTTCCATTTGAATATTCACCCCTTTGTGAAATGGGTGTCCAACTAGGTACATTGTTTGCTCTTCCTTCTGTTGGTTCAGGCACAATGATAGGTGCATTTACATTTGTTTTTGGCTGCTCCACTTCTTGTGCATCTTCCCAAGATGTTTCCTCAATGAATTGAACATATTTTCTAATTATCAGTTCCTTATTAATTTGATTATATAATCTATAAGCTTTATATTGCTGGCTATACCCAATGAAAATGCAATTCTCTCCTCTGTTATCCTACTTTGATATTTTTTTCTTTGGCACATGTGCATATGCCACACACCCAAAAAATCTCAAGTGTTCAACACTTGGCTTTCTTCCACTCCATTTTTCTTGAGGTATTTTGTTCCTCACACTCTTTGTAGGACATCTATTCAACAGATATACTTGCTCTCCCAACTGCTTCTTCCCAAAATTTATCAAAAATCCTTTCGCTTTGAGCATACTTCTTGCCATTTCTTGAATGGTTCTATTATTTCTCTCTGCTACACCATTTTGCTAAGGTGTATACCTTACTGTGAATTGTTTCTTGATCTTGTGCTCCTTACAAAATTTTAAGAACTCATTTGATATATACTCTCCTCCTCTATTTGTTCTCAATGTCTTTATATAATGGCCACTATGCTTCTCAACCATGGCCTTAAATTGTTTGAATACCTCAAATGTTTCTAATTTATTTTTCAAGAAATAAATCCATGTCCTTTTGTTGAAGTCATCTATAAAAGTAATGAAATACACATTTTTAGACAAGGAGGGAGTCTTCATGGGACCAAACAAATCTTGGTGAGATTTCTCTCCATGATTTTCTGAGGGAAAAACATTTCTATGTTGCTTCCCCAATATACATGCCTCACAAACCTTATCTAGTTATTCAATAGGAGGCAATCCTTTAACCATTTTCTTATTATAAAGAACATGCAATCCACCATAACTCAAATGTCCATACCTAAGATGCCAAAGAGTGGATTGATCAATGGATATTGTTTTGAATGTTGTTGTGCATGCATTATACATCCTCAAAGGAAACATTCCATTTTATGTCGTCTTCACTGTTGCAATTAGTTTTTGCTTCCACCTTTGTCATATAACATGCATTCTCCATTTTCAAACCTCACCTTATATCCATTTTGGACAAAATTCATCTATATCATTATAATTTTCTTTATTTCCACACATATGATTGTTATATACACTATCCAAGTACCAAACTTGCTTATTTCCTTTCTCAACTACATTACAAGTTAGAAAGAAACTTCCATTCTTTTCATTCTTCTCAAGTTTAGATTCTTTTGCATTAGAGAAGCTTGCATTATGATTATGATTTCTCAAATCATATTCTTTCTTTTTGCATTCACTTGCATAATGTCCAATTTTTTTATAGTAATAGCATTGCACATTTGATTTGTCATACCTTTGTGAAGAACCACCTCTGGAAGTGTTGTTGTTCCTTCCTCTACCTCTTCCTCTTGTTTGTGGCTCTTGATAGTGGTTGTGACTTCCACCTTCTTGATGGTTATTAGATCTTCCTCTTCCTCTATTGTATGATCATCTCCTCCTACCTCTAACATTTGTATTTTTTTGAAGGCTTGTTCATTAGAGGAGCTAGCTGATCTACTCATTCTTTGTTCATGGGTTTGCAAAGAACCCATCATCTCATCAACAATCATTTTTTAAGTCCTTAGACTCTTCTATGACTACCATAACTGGGTCAAATCTGACTGGAAGGCTTCTCAATACCTTCTCTATGATTCTATGCTCTTCAACCACATCTCCATTTTTCCTCATCCAATTAAAAATAATCATAAATTCCTTGTAAAGAAGTAATTTATAGAATTTGAGTATTTCATGAGAAGAGTTTCAAACTCTCTCCTTAGCATATATAGTCTTACTACTTTTACTTTATCACTGCCTTGATATGCCTTCTGCAAGGTGTCCCAAACTTGCTTGGAGTTTGTAGCTACTATTATCCTTGGAAAAAATAAATATGTGACTACATTTTGGATGTAGCATAAATTTTTTTTGCATATTTTCTTCTATTATCTTTTAAAGCATTCTTATGTGCTTGTGTCAATGCATCAAATTCAGCTTGGTCTTCTACCTCTCGTATAACCTTCATCCACTAGTTCCCGTAGCTCTTGAGAAGAGAACAAAGTCTTCATTTTAGTCCACAAAATGTCATAGTTTTTCCCATAAAATATTGGGGGTTGTTGCCACGAGTTGATACTTGTAGAAGCCATTACAAATCAACCAGAAAATATAAAAACTCAAACCCACAAGCTATTGAGGTTTTTGTTCGCTCTGATACCAAACTGATGGAAAAATTCTGTGCCAAATGCAACTAGTAAGGGAAATACACAACTAGAAACACACGTAAAACACACAAAAAAAATATATATATATATATATATATATATATATATATATATATATAATATTAATTCAAAAATCTTCATACAATCATCAAAGTTGCTACTATGTCTTTTCATTTGTTTCTCTTCTTGTGTCCAATTTTCTATTTCTTTTTATTAAAAAAATTTCTCTCTCGAGATGCTACTTTGTATTTTTCTTTCTCCATATTTCCCTCTCTTTGTATTTTTCTTGTAGCTAATACTACTTTTTTCTCTTCTATATTTTTATGTTGAGATAATTTTTATATTCTTCGCATATATTTTATATATCCCCATTTTTAATATTTTATAACATTTCCATATATAACAAATATACTCTTCTTTTTTGAACAAAACTATGCCCAAAAGTATTAAAAATTATATATATATATATATATATATATAAACTTTTCCCCACATATACCATGGCTATTAAATAAAAATGGACCTAAAATTTAAATTCACTGCGGTTAATTATGCAGGGTTCATGTTTGAAGCGGGAAGACCCGAAAAAACCTTTAAAAGTAATTAAAACCAGAATTTCACGTCTCAGGGGAGGAGAATGAGGGAAGGCTCACGAGAATGCCTCCATGTGGAATGTGTTGGGCGGGGATTTGAAAGTTTCAACAACCAAACAATTTAATTTAGTTAATGAGGTAGTTGGAAAGGGTGGCAAGACAAGTTTAAATTTGAGGGAAGGGCTCAAGATTATGGCCCATTAATTAATTCGACAAAGACAACCGAGATGAGAAATTTATATCGAATCAAAGAAACAATACACCTAGAAAGAAAAATAGGTATAAAATACGTAGACTAATCATGGACTTGCTTATCATTATCCTTCCTCACCGAATTTGTAGTGGGTGTTTTGGTCAAAATGTGAATATTTGTATTTTTCTAAATGTTAGAAGGAAATTGAAATTTGTGTGGTGAAATTAGTTTGGATTATTCATTGATATTTCTAAGTTGGATCTCGAGAGAGCAAGGAAAATGGATGCAATGTTGTGGAGCTTGATAGATCAGATTTGGCCAAAGCGAGCATGGAAAATAATCTCCTATTCTTAGAAATGTGTCCACACTCGAGAAAACTAGATCATCAAAGGCTCTAAATGCATCTAGATAAAAAAATTTATTATCTCATATGCTTGGATTGGATGATCTACACACACATTGCATGAGTATTAGTAGAGATGTGAGGAAAGATATAGAAGGATCTCTCCTTCCATGGTTTTAAAACAAGATTACCACAAACCTTGATGTGAAAATTCCCCATCAACTATCCACCTCGTGTGGTTTTCTGAAACTCCCACAAACCTTTTATAGATCCATGAATTGACTTACTCTAGTACTTTTGTTCTACTATTCCCATCACTCTCGGCTAAATGTTTCTATACTCACTCACAAATTTAATTCAAAGCCTCCATTTCCAGATGAAAAATCTCTTATTGTCACATCCAAATGGTCTTCCCTAGTGTTGGGAAATGCATAAATGATGTCTCCACCACCTAGGTAGGGGTTATTATTTTCTTGGCTCATGTTGGTGACACTCAAACTATATATGGGGAAAATTGGTTGGTGTATACACCTAATTTTTAACTTAAATTACTAAATTTGGATCTTTGTGTGCATTATTGGAGTGTTGGCTTCCCTAGAGCAAAGGTCTTGAGGAACATTATTAAGTGTGGGGAGTAATAAAAATGAGTATGCTCAACCTTCATTAGTTGCAGACTTTGGGGTGGTTATATGTGGTACTTATGAGAGTACCTTGATGCGTAGTCTAGTTTTATTCACATGTCTTAATACCTTTATAGTCATCTTTTTATAGCCTCCCTCGAAGATCACCCTAATATCCTCTTATAGTCTCCTCCACACCTACTTTCACCAAACACATACCTTCGACATGAAACCTTTTAACCACCATGATTGTTCCTCAGCCAACCAAGGCTTCCTTTTTACCCCCATGATATTTTATTTCCCATGAGATGACAATATCACCAAGTTCGATACCATATAGCTTACACTTTTAAATAGTTAACATCATTGACCATGGTCAATACCATTGGTTATTATAATTTTTAATGCCCCATCATGATTTTTATATATACGTGGTATTTGGTAACTCATTCCATCACATCATCATCATTCATTTATTATGTTGACACTTTCCAATATGACCTTAAAACCGTATAGGTCTTGAAGTTCGTCTTTCTTATCCTTTGGATTCTACACTTGGAGATTTGGGTACACTTGATTCCTAAAGAATAGGAGTATCCTTTGGAGCCTTTGGAGTCTTCAAAACTGGCTTATCTAGGTTTTTCTTATTCATTTTTTATCCCCACATCAACTCTCTCATAAGATGCTACTAATGTTGGGGGAATTTAATACACCAATAATGTTTTCATTCAGGTAAGTATCTCTAACATCTATTTTCCTTTATGTTATTTCATATTTAGATGCTTTTGATGTGATCATGCATAGGTTAGAGTATAACAACATAGCAATGATATATTGCATTATTTATCTATCATCACTTGCCTTATAAATTTCCCTTTGGGCTTTTACAAACCTTTACAATTTATCGATCATTTTATCCTATGTTTACAACCCTAACATTAGAATTTATATCTTGTTATAATATTATTATGACCTTGTGTTGGGCTTAGAAAGTTTCTAAGTTTAATCCATATATGGAGGTTGAAGATCGTACACAAAAGGTAACGTGTGAACCATGAAGAAGTATCAAAAGGAAACAAACATGGGGGAGTGCGTGCAAGGAAAAGGAAAAAACGAAGGTATAAGACAAGTACATGAAGGTGCATGTAGGAGAGGGAAAGACATTAGGGCATGAAGGTCTATGCATAGAGGTAGATTTTAGGAGTTAGTCAAATTTTAGAATGGGATAAAATAGAGAAAAGTAGAGATGGCATGGTTGGCAAGGAAAGTCCACAAATAAAGAGATAGAGATGTGTGTGTGTGTGTGTGTGTGTGTGTGTGTGGTGTGTGTGTGTGTGTGTGTGTGTGTGTGTGTGTGTGTGTGTGTGTGTGTGTGTGTGTGTGTGTGTGTGTGTGTGCATTTATTTGTGTGTGAGAGATAGAGATAAAGATATAAAGGAGAGATAGATATATATATATATATATATATATATATATATATAAGATGATGCACATATGGATTGTAATCAAATGTAAGTGTGTTATGCAAGGAGTCTATCATATAATTTATGATGTAATTGTAATGGATGGTTTAATATGAGTTGTAAAGGTTAAAAGACATGAAAATGGTGTAATAGCTATACAGGTTTTGTTAGTTATCTAAGTTTTGGTGAAATAATTTTTCATGTTGCAAATTATGTGTTTCCACTAATGCTCACAGGGCTATGCCCCTCCTTGTGTATGGGGAAGCTCCCATTATTGAATGTGAAACTATCCTAATTCTATCTAATGTTGTGGGGTGGCTAGTAGGCCGGCGATAACAAAAGAAAACTTCATTGAACCTATGGAAAAGTGTTTGTATGGGTTACAAGGGAGGAAATTAAAATGATGAGGGAGAAATGAGATAAATTAGGAGAGGGGATTATTATTGTGAGTAGTCGATAGAATATTTCACACCCAATAACCAGATTGGTTCACCATTCAAATAGAGGAAAGAAACAATGAAGCATGTAGCGAGACTAAAAACTAGAGACACACAATTTTTTAGGTTTGTCTATCAAGGACACTAAGTTCCCTTATGATCAAAATACTTGAAAAGTTGCGAGAAAAGAGAGAATAGAAGAAAGATGAGAAAAGGAAAAGGAAGAATGTAGCCTTAATTTCTTGTGCAATGATGAATACAAAGAATAAATCAATCTACAAAAATTCACAATTACTTCCAAGAACTAAAATTTTCAATATTTCAAGATTTCAAGATCCTTTGGAATGGAGAAGCCATTCCATTTTATAACCTTGTCTCACACATTACACTGCGACATTACAAACTATAATTTTAATGACTCGTGAGATGTGAGATCCTAAAGGAAGAAGGATGAGCTCTTAATTAGATTACCTAACTCACCCAACTCATTTGAATCACTTAATCAATTCTCTCATTTCAACTAGCTCAAATCAATCACTCACCCACTCGCCCAACTTGCCCGAACTAGATCATTGAGCTTACTTCAACCAACTTACTGAGAGATGATGATGGATCCAAATTGACCAATGCGATATAATAACCTCTTTAACTTAAATTAAAATGGACATTTTGAGTCTTTTCAAACCTCTTATGACTACATAATGTCCCTAGATTTTACCTGTTGCACCCTATTTTGTTCTTCCTTGCTTCCTGATATAATTAGGATCAAGATGATGCTTCAAGGTTCTTATAAAGAGTGATTTTCGTTGTTTAAGATATGCAACCACCTTGAAATCTTGTGAGGATGTCAAAAAGTATAAATATGAGTCAAATAGAAGCCAACTGTAACTTTTTGCATACAAAATAAAGACTTTCTATTTTTAGAAGGTAGGACCAGGACTTGTTATTTTTAGAAAATTTTCCATGTTTACATTCCCTGATGCTTCTTTCCTATCTGGAGGATCATGAATTTTGATAATTATCCATATTTTACCACTTGATATTTTTAAACATGCCTCACCATTAACACATGTTATTTTTAGTAAGTGCACTTTGGGTGTCAGACTGCGATGAAAAAGGTCTTGAAATTATAGGTTTTATTCTAGGTTTCCTTGTTCCATATTTTAGATGATACCTTCATCGAAAAAGTGAGAAAATTCATTTTCATTAGAAGGGGAAAAATAATAAGAAAAATTCAGCCTCTATATCTTGAAAGATCACCAACTTCATCGTATAAAACTAGTTTCCATGAAACAAGATTTTTCAAAGACCCTTCCCTCCAATTTTGGATGATTTCACCGTTGGATCTTTAGAAATTTTAAAATTTATTCAATGAGGGTTTAATGTTGATGAAAAACACAATCCTCCATATATATAGAAAATAGGGTCTTCATGGCATGAAAACTAGTTCACGTGAAACTAGATTTTTCAAGGATTGTTCCCTCCAATTTTCGGATGATTTCGCTTGTCAAATCATTGGGAAATGAAGATGTCCCTCACTTTGTAATTTCACTATGCAGCATCATGAAAACCGGTAATGATGGCTTAAAGCTTTGAACAACCCGACATGAATTGTTAATGAAAAATAATTGAAAGTTATGCACTCTCGTGGATTTGATAATCATCTCGAAAGTCAAATTTTAAGTGGTAGTAGGTAGGGCATGGAGCAATGTTTTTATGCATGGGGAGGATCTATTTTGAGGTCATATGAAGAAACATGAAAGGGGCTGAAGGTTGGGGCACATTTTCTTGTTTCCACTATCCCAACTATCCAATGGACAATCGGGATAGTAAAACCTGCCACAGAGAAAAACTTCAAGAAAATAAGATAAGGAGGGGAGGGGAATTTTTGCATCCCCTCTTTGTAGGAATAGTTACGATAAAACCCACCACATATCCAACTGAGAAAATGGCCAAGTATGGGAAACTTGAGAACACATTTCTCGGAGCTCCATATGGTCTTTTTTGGTGAATTATTATATGATTTTGACTCCTAACAAAATTCCAAGAATAATGGGAGGGGTTTCATCCTTCAATTATGCATGAAACTCCCTGAAATGGATCCATTTGTGTCGAGATGACATGGGTGTATCTTCACAAATTAATATTCCCTAAGAGATAATTGAGTCTTGTGAAATATTTGAAAATTACATCATATGGAGGGTTATTCAATCTATCTAATTAGTATTTTATTGACTCTTAACTCCTTACGAAGCTCTAGGAATCATCCACGAGAAGATCGGGTCTCGATTTAGCTCTTCATTCGCACTACTTCAAAAAAACATCCAAGACTTAAAAATATAAGATAAAGAGGGGAGGGGCACATTTTATTCTCCCATATATCCCATTTTCCTAGGGATAAGAGGAAAATTTTGGATATTTGAGACATTTGGGATAGTAAAACCCACCACCTATTCAACTGAGAAAATGACTAAGTCCTTGAAACTTGAAAACCCTTTTTCGAGAGCTACAAGAGGTATTTTCATGCAAAACTTTATATCATTTTTACTCAAAATTTCATTATGATATCAATGGGATGGTTTTAAATAATTAATTTTTCCTCCTTTTCTGAAAAATTCCCCCTTTTTGTTCAGGACAACAAGATGAGTTTGCACAAATTGATCTTCCTAAAGAATAAACCATGTCTTGTAAATAATTTTGTTGTTCCATCATAAATAGGGCTCTTCAAGATTTATAATGGTTACTTATTTGACTATTGACTCATCACAGAGATCCCAAAATAATTTTTGAAGTTCAGTACTATTTTCAACTCTGCAAGCTCCTTAACCACGAAAAGCATGCTTTCACCGTGAATGCTTTGCTCCAAGACTCTCGAAACTTTCTTAAATCTTCTAAAATAAATTCCACCACTCTTGAAACTACTAGAAACCACCTTCTTATGATTATGGTACTTTTATTATTTCCCATAGGATGTATTCCTTCCTTGGGAAGGCGAGAATTGACCTTTTTAGGCTCTTTGAGAACTAGCCGTTGAAAACCTTTTTTAATGATATGAAATGACATTGAAACCACATTTCAAACACTAGAAAAATTTTATTCAATTCACCTAAGAGAAATTACAAGGTTTTATTGAACATGATAGAGGGGTATACAAACCAGGATATGGTTTGGGAAGGCTTAGGAGGAGAATTTTGACACTTGGGTCCATTGTCATGCTTGAAAATTTGAAATTTTCATGTTGCAAATTTACATGAAAACAACTAGCTCTAGATTGGTGACTTGTTTTGGATCAAGTGAAACAAGGATAAGGCAAAGAAGGAACCCCAACATCTCAATACATTGCATGGAATAGTGCCTTTTCCATTGGGCTTATCAAGTCACCACAGAGATACACAACACAACTTCCTTTATTGAATACACACACGTGAAAATAAAAAGACACGCAAAAAGAAAAGGAAACTCAAGACAAAAAAAAAATGAAACACATAGCAACAAAAGGGAAAAAACCTAAATCACCTATGTACATTTGGGGGATAGCCTACTTTCATTTAAGCACTAATTTGAATTGAGTGCTTACCTATAAAATGGTATCACCAAATTCCTTTTTTCAGCAAATGCTTTGACAAGATTACTAAAAATGAACCTCTTCATAACTTCTTGATAGACTAGCATGATTACTAGTACAATTTATGGTCCGCTAATCCATTTCATTACCTATGTTGTTTTGACACCTTCTTTCCATTTTCTTGTTGATTCCCAAGTTTGTTCCACTTTATTATTTTCCATCGTCGTTATGAAGATGAGCCTTAATCATACATGACTCATCGTTTGCATACCAAGGTCTATGTTATTGATTGGTAGATATTTTTTTCACTTTTCATCGCTTCATGACCACTATCTTTATAAGTTGATTCTCGGTAGATGCTTCATAAAATTTGGAATTATCACCAATCTCGTGATGTCCCTTATTTCTCAATTGTACCAAGAAATCATCTTTCTCATACCTCAGCTCTTTTGCAACATACTTCCTTACATGATGTGTCACATGAATTATATCATCCTCTTGGAAAGATAATGAGCTCAAGGTTGGGTGTAAAATGGAAACTATTATTTTCTTCATTTTGTTTATCTTGAGATTCAACGTCAATTTGGTGTTGATAACATCCTCCTCTTGAGTAAAGTGAGCATTGAAAGGTTGAAGTCCATTAAAAATGTTTCCATTTTGAACAAAACTAGCCATAGGATGAAGAAACATTTCCTTTCTCCATTTTTTGTTGAGAATGTTTCCATCCTAATGAAAAGGGAATGAGAAAAACATTGGAGATGAAATGTTGTCATTATCATTTTCCCATTCGATATCATCGAGAACAAGTAAATCCATTTCCTTGATGAAATCATCATCTCCTTGATTAGGTTCTCATTTGAGAGGAAGAAACATGTTTTCATTCTTGTCCTCTTATTCCAATGAGAAAGAGAAATATTCATATTCACAAGCATACGCATCACATGGAATCTCATACTTGATCATTTGAAACATGATTAGAAACATATAGGTTACCTCTCAAGAAGTTGTTGAATATCTCTCTTTTCTAATTTGTATGACTCATCTCTTTAAGATTGCATTATTACAATTCATGATTCTTATGATCATTGTTGATATACAATGTAAACACTTTGTTTATGCTCTCATCTCATGGGAAGTACATACTCTCAAACTCTTATTTCATAAAATCACCCCTATGCTCTTTGAGGATTCGATGCTTGGAAATTCTTCCACCAAGATAGGTAGCTCAAGATCGTCCTCAAAGGTCATGAAAAAGTTACAAGATTTTGAATTTTAACACAGGATGTCTCTTGTTGGGTCATATGGTATTTGAATAGTATAATTCATCTTCCTAATGGGAAGAAGTTTCTTTGCTTTACCATTGACCAGAATGGTGGCATGTGACCAATCAAGTTGCATATCTCCACCAACATCTCTACAAAATATTTGACCCAAAAACATGCCATATGATGCGGGTATGTCTAATATACTTATTATCATTGTGATTTTATTTTCAGGGAAGTTTTCCAATGCTACCTCAACATCTTTGATTTGGCCCATTAGGGGAACTTATTTCATTTCCATGGAGAGGAAATCACCAGAGGTAATAAAAAGGGAGAGGCAAAGATATTTAGAAAATTTTGAAAGCGTGACATTTTCTGAAGTACTGAAGTCAATGATGCAATTGTTTAGTTTGTACCCATTGACCAACAATTTTATATAGAAAGATTCTACCTTCCTAGAGGTGGAGGGTGTGGAAGAGAGGTAGTTCAAATATGGAGTAGGTTGAGACACATGAGGTGGTTATTTGGTGGTGGAATCCTTAGGGCATGAAACAAAACTACCTCCTTTGATATGTTGAATGAGTTCTGAGGTTTCTTGGGATGAGTTATCAAGTACTCATATTCAGAAATTTGGACTTTGGATTTTTTGAAATGGTCAATGATATCAAAGGATGAGGAAGTGGTAGGAACATCAAGGGTTGTGGTAACCTTGATATGAATGTTCTTAGGATTTATAGAAACTGATTTTTCAAGGGAAGTTGAAGGAGAATTATTGAAGATGCGAGAAGGATTCTTGGTTAGATTTATTCCATGATTCTTCCCAAGTGACCTTCTGAAGTATAATTCGATAGTCCTCCTTTCATCATTGTTTTTCTTAGAGTCACCATTTTAGGATTCAATTTATTAGATTAGAAAGCAAAATATCCTTCTTTCTCCTTTTGTGATTAAGTGAACACTGCATATGAGTAACTATCTATGGATTCTTCATCATCAAGGGTGCATTCACAAAACCCAATCTTAACACATTATTATTCTCCTTCATTTTGAACTTCTGATTCAAAATTTTAATCTTCTTCATATTCATTGATCTCACATATTGTATTGATCGATGGAGCCTCCAAGGAAAGCCTTTGGGGTGCTCCTATAATCTAGTTTATGTTCTCTGGGTTTAAATGAGGTGCTTGTTGAGCAACTTATTTATTCAATTTCATCACGTCATTAGACAACCTTTGCAATAATTGGTCAAGTCTCTCATCTTTGAAAACCTAGGCCTTATCCTTTGTTGAAATATTCTTGATCTTACATGACAAGATGAGGTCATATTCCACCTCAACAAAAATTTCTTGAGCATGGTCCAAATCTTGTGGTTGAATTCTCTCTGTAGAAAGAAACTCACTTCAGGAAATTCAGAATTTATGAAGAACATATTTAGATTATCGTAGTGGGAAGGAAATGAAGGGAATCTTATTGATCACTTTTTGATTTTTACATAAAGTCTCTCATGGATTCTTGTGTATTTTTCTTCATTTGGGTCGAGTTGAGCAAGGAGGGCATGAACATATTTAGTGGTTTTGAATATTTCTTTAAACCTCTTTTTCATATTATCCCAATCAGATATTGAGCGTGAAGGAAAATAGTAGAACAAGTCTTCTGCGATATCTTGTAATGTTTCTAAGAATAACCGCACTACAACATCTTTATGTTGCACTCTAAGGATGCTACGGGTTGTGATATGATGATATGATCAAGACATTTCTTGCCATCTCCATAGAATTTTAGAAAGTTATTTCTTGATCCTTGTGGAATTTCATGGAGTGGTGGAGTCAAAGCCAATAGACTAGTGTTTTGTCCCCATGGTACAAGTGCTTGTGCTACCATTTCCTCTTCTATTTATTCTTCTCTTTCTCCTTCAAGAGGAATGAGGACTTATGGTTCAACAACTGGCTCTTTAGTATGACCTTCAAGATAATTTTTAGAAATTTGTCTTCTTTTTGGTATAAGAGGAAGTCTAAAATCAGTTCTTCATTGTTCCTTGAATGTGGGGGAAATAATTCCACCTACACAATCATCCAGTGTACCTTCTTTCTACTAGCTTTTCTCAAGTGCTTAGGAAGGAAGGAAACTTGAAAAGTGCAAATTTCTGAAAAGGATTGCAAAGAGGATTTTTATTGTTTAAATGGTATTTTCATTTTTTTGATTTATTTTGTATTTTCATATATATATATATAGGAAGATTTTTCCCAGTAGAGTCACAAAAACTGTTGGTGAAATAATTTTTCATGTTGCAAATTATGTGTTCCACCAATGCTTATAGGGCTACGCCCCTCCTTCTTATGTATGGGGAGAATCCCATTATTAAATGTGAAACTATCCTAATTCTATCTAATGTTGTGGGGGTGTCTAGTAGGATGTGGATGACACAAGCACACTTCACTAAACCTATGGAAAAGTGCTTGTATGGGGTATAAGGCAGGAGATTGCAATGATTAGGGATAAAGGAGAGAAATTAGGAGAGGGGATTAATTTTGTGAGTAGGTGATAAAAAATTTCACACCCAATAACTAGATTAGTTCATAATTCAATTAGAAAAAAACAACAATTAAGCATATAGCAAGACTAAAAAACTAGAGACACTTAGTTCTTTAGGTTTGTCTATTAAGGACACCAAGTTCCTTCTTGATCACCATGCTTGCAAAGTTGCAAAAAAAGAGAATAGAGGAAACATGAGAAAAGGAAAAGGAAGAATGTAGATTTCATTTCTTGTGTAGTGATGAATACAAAGCATTAATCAATCTACAACAATTCACAATTACTACCAAGAACTAAAACTTTCAAGATTTCAGGATCCTTTGGAATGGAGAATCCATTCCAATTTATAGCCTTGTGAATTGAACTTTCATCTACCCCCACATGAATCTTCATGTTCATATTCCCCTTATGAACTTTCAATTTCCCTTAGAAGAGACAAATTAAGTACCTCTCTTATAATTTTAAGAGAATACTTTTACAATTTACAAATATTGTCACTTAAGTGAATAGGAAAAAATACCATTATTGTGTATAACAAAAAAATAAAAGAAAGGGAGAGAAGAGAAGAAGGGAAAGGGATTGATCGGTCTATTGAAGAATCTCCTTATGATGTATAACTTGTTGATCGATACATGGTGGTCACAATCTCCTCTTCTTGCAGATGCATGCATAGACACCTTAGGCTGCTTTGAATGAGTGTTTAGAAACATTGTTTCAATACCTCCGATGTGAGCTTGGGATGAACATAGACCTCACCCATGATGATGCATTCCTCATCTCACAATGAGAGTGAGGATCACTCTCTTGCTCCTTAGGATTTCGCAATTGTCATTCATGATGTATAAACCTCTTGATGCTTGTATTCTTATCTCACACACTACACTGTGACATTACAAACATTGCCTTTATTGACTTGTGAGATGTGAGATCTTGAAGGAAGAAGGATGAGCTCTTGACTGGCTTACCTGACTCACCCAACTCGTTTGACTCACTCAACCAACTCTCTCATTTCAGCTAGCTCAAATCAATCGAGTTCACTAAGCTCACCTAGCTCACCCAACTTACCTCAACCAACTCACTAAGAGATGATGATGGATCCAAATTGACCAATAAGCTATGATAAGCTATTTAAATTTAATTACACTAGAGATTTTAACTCTTTTCAAATCTCTTCCATTTGCATAATGTCCCTAAATTTTATCTCGCTACACCCTACGATGCTCTTCCTTGTTTCCAGGACATAATTAGGATCAAGATGATGCTTCAAGGTTCTTATGAAGAGCGAGTTTCATTATTTGAGACATGAAACCACCTTGAAACCTTTTGAGTATGTTAAAAAGAGGAAATATGAGTGAAATAGGACCCGACTACACTTTTCTACATCCAAAATGAAGACTTTCTATTTTAGCAGGTAGGACCATGACGTACTATTTTTGGAAATTTTTCCTTATCTACATTCCCGATGCTTATTTCCTTTCTAGAGGATAAAAATGTTTAGAATTATCCTTATTTGAATAATTTATATTTTAAACATGGACACATGTTATTTTTAGTAAGTGCATTGTGGGTGTTGGACTGTGACGAAAAAGGTTTTGAAATTATGGGTTTTATTCTAGGATTCCCACTCCAAATTTTGGATGATTCCTTCATCCAAAAAATTGGGAAAATTAATTTTTCATCAGAGGGTAATAATAGTGAGAAAAAATCAGTCCTGTATATCTCGAAAAATCAGCAACTTCATTGTGCAAAAACTAGTTTTCATGAAACTAGATTTTTGAAGACTCTTCCCTCGATTTTTGGATGATTTCACTTGCTGGATCTTCAGGAATTTGAAAATTCATATGATGAGGGAATAATTTTGAGGAAAAATAAATTCCTCCATATCCATAGAAAATAAGGTGTTCATGGCATGCAAACTAGTTCACGTGAAATTAGATTTTCAAGGATTTTTCCCTCAATTTGTAGATGATTCCACTGTTGAATCCTTGGGAAATGAAGAGGTGCCTCGCTATTCTGTCAATACTGTGTCATGTTGAAAATTTATTGTGGCTTGAAGCTTTGAACATCCCGACATGAATTCTTATATGAAAAAAACTTGATAGTTATGTACTCATAGATTTGACGGTCATCCAACAATCAAATTTGAAGTGATAGTAGGTAGGACATGAAGCAAGATTTTGGATGCATGGGGAAGGATATATATTGAGGTCATATGACTAAAAATTAAATTTTATGAAGTTTTGGGAAAATTTTCTTGTCCCCACTTTCCCCACTATCCCGGGGACAGTTAGGATAGTCGGGACCGATCGAGATAGTCAAGAGAGTTGGGACAAGTAAAACGACACAAAGTAAAAATTCAAAAAAAAAAAAGTCTAAAGAGGGTAGGGGCACATTTTCTTTTCCCCTTTTTCCTAGGGACAATTGGGATAGTAGGAATATAAAACTCGCCACCTATCGAAGTGATAAAATGGCTAGGTATGGGAAACTTGAGAACACATTTTCTGGAGCTCCAAATGGTATTTTTTGGTGAATTCATATATTAATTCAACTCCTAACATCATTATAAGAACAATGGTAGGAGTATCATCCTTCAATTCTACATGTAAATCCTTGAAAGGGATCTATTTTTCTTTGGATGACAGGTATGTCTTCACAAATTCATCTCTGGAGAGATATTTGAGTCTCGTGAAATGTTTAAAAATTGCATCATATGGAAGGTTATTCAAGATTTAAAATTAGTTTTTATTGAATCCTAACTCCTTACAGAGCTTCTGAAATCACCTACTGAGAAGATCAAGTCCCATATTTAGCTCTTCATTCCAACTGCTCCAAAAAACCTCCAAGACTTCAAAAAATAAGATAAGGAGGGGGAGGGGTGCATTTTATTGTCTCATCTGTCCCCTTTTTCCTAGGGAAAAGAGGGATAGTTGGGATAGTAAAATTCACCACCTATCCAACTGAGAAAATGGCTAAGTCCTTAAAACTTGAAAAACCTTTTCCTGAGCTCCAGTTGGTCTTTTCATGCAAAGCGTTAAATCATTTTGACTAAAAAGATCATTCAAAGATCAATTGGATCATTTAAGATACTTGATTCTACCTCATTTTCCAAAAAATTCCCCTTTTTCATTAAGATGAGTAAAAATAAGATGCAAAGACTTTTTTTTTTTTTTTTTAATATTGGTAAATAGTTTTTGGACTATACCCTTGTGTACAAAAAGAAGGCCTAAAAGCTAGGAATCTTACACAAACGAGACTTAACAAAGCAAAACAATGGCAAAAAAAGAAGAAATCAAGAATGTCTAAGGACCAGCAAAAGTAGTCGGGACTATTTTTGATTCATCTTTATCATAAAGAGGGATATTGAGATTTCTAATGGTTTATTTTTGTATATTGAATCATTTAGAGCTCTTGGAATAATACATCATGCCTAGTCTTCATCTTCCCTAGGCGGGAGAAGGTCGATTTTTTAAATGTCATACCATTTCTAACTACAAGATTTTAATCCTTGAAAAACAGGCCTGCTTTCTACTAATGTTCGGCAGATCACGAGCAACGTCCTCCAAAGGTTCAACCCCTCAAAGAAATAAATTCAAGCCCTAGTGACACGTTTAGAGGAAACTCCTAGGAGGAGAAGAAGGAGAAGCATCAGCCCGGCATGGGTTATCCATTTTCACCCCCGGAACCCAACAAAGCCGGGCGGGAGAGGAAGGGAGACCGGGAATTTAATGGCTTGTGAATAAGCAAAATAAGGCCTTGAGTTAAAAAATTTTTAGGCCAGTGAGGACCAACCTATCCACATTGAGTTGGCGAGACGGTAACAAACCGCCTTCTAAGGATATGAAGCGAATCAGACAATATTCATGAGTTCGAGACCGCGGTGTTGGAGCAATTTTAGTGTTTTAAAGAAGCGAGTGAGTTGAGGTCATAAGAGGATTTTTCCTCTTCGACCATTTCAGCCTTAATAGCTTGATCATGTTTGCACTCTTTCCACAAAGATGAAGACAAGTCCAAAGCTCGGTGGGCACGGCTCAATCTGGCAGGAGGCCCCAATTTTTAGAATACCTTTGGGCGTTGAGAGTGGTTCGTTTCTTCTTGTTGCGGGTCGCATAAAAATGGGAACTAAGATGGGAAGAATTGAAAAAATGGTCCCTTGATAGCCTATGGTCTTCTTTCATGACCCAAACAAAAATCTCATTTGAAAAAACCAAATAAAAAATGCCAAAATCATTAAAATTTTGTATTAGGATAAGAATGGTCGAGTTGAATAAGAGCCCATTCGAGAGATAAAATCTTTGATATTCCGGCCCGGGAGAAGAGACTGTCAAGCGGTTTAAGTAATATTAAGGAGTCCCCTTGAAGTTATTTTGGGGAACTCTCAATCGAGTTATTGAGCTATGTAAAGGAGGTGAGTTCATTCCCAGACAAGATATCAGCAATCAAATTACCTTTATGGCCGAGTTGGTCATAGGGGTGTCATTGTTCGGGGTTCCCCTTAGAGGCTCCATCAATATGGCGGATGCCATTTTTGGCGATTGAACATCGAGAGGACAAGTTGGAGGCAAGTTCGTCACGGCCATGGCTCGTAGGGAACACATTGGTTATTTTATGGTTCCAGATCCTCCAAAGTCGGTATGATGAAAGCTAATTTCATGAGATTCTTTTGAGGATATATCACCAAATGAGTGGTTCCATTGAAATAGGAATGAGGAGTCCCTAAGCTTCAAATTTGGAAAGGAAAAGAAAATAATGGCTAAAGTAATAGAGCACCAATTGGGAATGATTTGTTGACCAAAGAAAAGGGCTGATTCCATCATAAAGGGATCATTTTAGAGCTCTTGGAGATAATACATTATTTAGGTACCATTTGGTTTATTTTTGTGAATTAATTACATTGAAGTTTGAGATCTTTAACCTTGAAAAACATGTCACCTTGTAACCTGAAATAAATTCAACCACTCTTGAAACTCCTAGACACCATCATTATCCAATAGGGGGAGTTTGAGTTGAGCTGAGAGCCTCCACATGAGTTAGATCATGATCGGGAGCAATTTTAGTGTTTTGGAGGAGTTGAGGTCATAAGAGGCCAAGTTTTTTTTCATGTGAGATATGCATGGGAAGTGGGCTCTATGGGGTTAGAATCAAAAATGCCAAAAATCATTAAAAAAGGATGACATGGTAGATGTAAATAAATAACTCTCTCGAGTTATGAGCTAAAGGAGGAATTAAGAACTCGAGAAAGCGGTTGGTCATAGGGGTGTCCAATCGATTGGGAGAACATCGAAGGACAAAAGGGCAAGTGTGGCTCGTAGGGAACACATTGGTGGGTCGGTATGATGAAAGCCATGAGTCATAGGGATATATCACCAAATGAGTGGCTCGAAAAGTGAGGACTCCTAATATGAGTGAATTAGAGAGCTCATTGAAGGGGGGATTAATTCAATAATAGGGGAGCGGTGAGCTCTCTAGAAGAGGAATGTGAGATATGCCATGCTCTATGGGGTTAGCATCAAAGGAAAAATGTAAATAAATAACTCTCTCAATGAGCTAAGGGAGGAGGAATGAATCCGGTCGGGCCAATCGATAGGGAGAGCATGGTGAAAGTGGTGAATTAAGCTTGGGGGCTCATGGAGCCACCTAGGTGCAAGTGAGACAGTTCTTGAGTTCTTTGAAGTTTGCTCGAAGGAAGACTCTTGAGGGGAGCTAGCTAAAGTAGATAGGTGGCGGGTCCATGGTGAAGATTTTGAGCTCATGTGATAAGAGGATTGATAACAAAACTAGGGCCGAGGCACAAGGAATATGTAGAGGGTGAGTTGTGGTGAATGGGAGGATGAGGACTCGGGTAGTTAATTCTCCACAAGAAAGAAAAGAAAATGTCAATCACCAAAATGAATGGGCAGGGAACAAAGGTATAAGCAAATAATTGAAAATATTTTTCTTCGCAATGGCTAACCAAAGTAAAAGCTAACAGAATGGACACATGGAATAGATAAGCCACCGAGTTAGTCAATACAAGACAGTGAAACGGAAGTGGAAGTCTTATGAAGGGTGAGCCGATTAACCAAGCATAAACAAGTTAAATCACCACATTGAAGGGAAGATGAAGGATTGATTAATGCCCAAGCTAGGAAAGGATAGTTCAATGTGGTGAATTGGGGCATAGATACCTTACATTTCCAAAAGACCCCCTAACAAGTAGAAGTGAACCGATTCAACACAAAAGGAAGGGTCATTGAAGTGTTGTTGGTGAATAGGAAGGAAAAGTCTTTACTTAGGAGAGGAAAAAAATTCAAGTAAGGTAGAAAAAATCACCGCATAGTGTGGGTGAGTCACATAATGTTGAGTGGCATTTGGGAGTTCTAAGTCTGCTAAGCCCAAGTGACGAGTTTAAGCATTCTAGTTCACAACAAAAGTAAATGAGCTACGGGGTTAGCACAAGTTAGGTGGTGAAACAGAAAGCTTTTACTTCACAAAATAAGTGAAGTAAAATAAAATGGAGACAACGCAATGAAATCTGAGTCATGTGTAAAATAAAATGCAAAGTGGTGAATGAGAGGTGTTAGTTTTATGTCTGGATTTATTCAACGAATCACCAAGATGAAAGAGGGAAAAATGAGAACTGATGTTGAAAATAATGCACCACAACGAAGTTGCACTCTGATGGTAACATCAAGCTCCAACGTAATAAGCAAGATTTGAATCAATGGAAAGAAAATTCAAGTAAGAAAAAAAGTCTGCTTATCCTATAGATCGAAAAAGGAAGTACAAATAGGGGTGTTGTGTAACCCCCATGCCTAAACAAGGAAAGAATATCAATGATGCCACTGATGCATATGACGCCACTAAAGGAGGAGTTACAATTCTAAATAAGGAATGTAACTCCTATGACGCATTGATGCAAATGACAATGACAGATTCTATGACAAAATATGACACTTGTCATTTGACTTCCTAAGACCTATGACTCTCGCAAGGTGAGATGACTCACCAAGTGATGTGGATGATGACTAGGCATGTCACACACACCAACACCCCCTCTTCATCGAAGCCGAGGAAGAGGTCATGGTAAGCCAAAATAGAAAAGAAGACTCCCCTAGACAACTAAGAAAGATGTGTTAATGGGGCCCGACAACTAAAGGCTTGATAAGGTGCCCATATACAAACAACATATTTTGGAAAGAAGAAGAGGAGAAGAAGGATGACTATATAGCCCAAAGAAGATGGGCAACTACAATAAACCTCACCCCAAGAAGAGACCACAAGTGAAGAAACTTCACCTTAGTGAAGGGCTTGGTGAATATGTCCGAAACTTGATCAATTATCACGAACATATTGTATGTCGATGATGTTTTCATGTATCAGTTCCCATATGAAGTGCATGTGAATCTCAATTTGCTTCGTCCAATGATGCTGAACTAGATTTATACAAATTGAGATAGTGCTCATGTTATCACAATAGATAATGGTAGGTTACCGAAAGTGGATGCCAAACTCTGTCAAGATACTCTATAACCAAACAGTTTACGTGGCGGCATTAAGCATTTGCTCCTCTGTATTTTGCTTTTGTCAATGATATGGCAATGGTTTTCTACTTCTTGCTAGACCAACTGACAGGACCTGAACCAAGAGTGAAGCGCAGCAGAGGTATGCCGATGATCTAGATCACCGGCCCAATCTAAGTTTGTAAATCTAACCAAGTCAATCTCAGTCCCTCCTAAGTAATGAATACCATCGGTGTGAGTGCCATGAACATAGTGAAGGATCCACTTTTCTACTTTTAAATGTAGCTCATGAGGCTCCTACATAAATCTGGACATGATCCCAAACAACATACGAAAGATCTAGCCAAGTGTGAGTAAGGTAGATCAAGCTCCCCACCAACTACGATAAAGGGTACCGTCAACCAAGGGGGAAGAGAAATCAGAAACCAACTTGACCCTGGAAAGAAAAGGAGTAGGTGAGGACTTGCAATTAGACATGTGAAATTGAGAAAGAAAATCAAGAGAGTACTTAGGTTGCGAGATCATAATTCCCAAGTCAGATTGTGAAATCTGGATCCCAAGAAAGTAATGAAGCAATCCTAAGTCAGACATGGAGAACTTGTTGGCCAAGGAGATATTCATAGAATCAATGATAGAGGAAGAGCTACCTGTGATCAACAAGTCATCAACATAGAGAAAAAGAATAAACATGGATTCATCCTACCACAGAATATACACATTTGGGTCAGAGTGACATCGAGTAAAGCTTGATGTAAGTAAAAAGGAGTCCATCTTGGTATACCAAGCTCGAGGGGCTTGTTTAAGGCCATAGAGATACTTATTTAACTTACAAATGAGGGATGGATCATGGACATAACTTGGAGGTTGTTCCATATAGATCTCTTCCTCTAGGTCCCCATGAAGGAAGGCACTCTTAACGTCCATCTGGTGGACTTCCCATCTATTAGCGAATAGCGATGGTAAGGGTTAGTCGAATGGAAGTCATCTTCGTAACCAAAAAAAAGGTTTCAAGTAATCAACCCCAGCTACATGGGAGAAACCCTTAGCTACAAGTCATGCTTTATACTTCTCGACTTCTCCATTGGCTCCATACTTTGTTTGATATATCCACCTACACCGAATGAATTTTCTTCCTTTCGGAAGAGGGGTAAGATCCCAAGTGTCATTATTTATGAGTGAGGAATACTCCTCATCCATAGCAGAATCCCACTCAGAATCCCAAAAGCTTCTTGGAAAGATGGTGGATCAGAAGTAGAGGCAAAGAAGGAGTGGGGTCTAACAAAACTTGAGCACATACGTCTCTCATCTAAAGGATCTCCAACTAAATCTCTAGCACTCTATAAATTTTTCCTGGCCCAAAGAGGTCCCAAAGGTTCAAGCTCAAAGTTGGAAGATTCTTCACTCGAGTGAGAAGGGACATAGTCCTCATCATCACTACTGTTAGAATCAAAAGACTCAGAAGTTTGAGGATTGGGAGGAGCAGGGAGAGGAGGAACTTGCTCAACAACATCATCATCTAATGAGTTAGAATCTGAATTAGTGGGCAAAATAACCTCAATGGAAGTAAAATTCAAGGATGACTCATCAAACTTCACACTCCTCTCAATATAGAGCTCATGGGTAGTAGGGTTTAACAATCGATATCCCTTCATGCCATCAGGATACCCAAAAAAGATACAAGGTTTGGATTGTGGATCCAATGCCTTGCATTTCTTCTTGGGAATCGAGCCATAACCTTGGATCTAAAGACTCGAAAGTGCTCAACATCAAGCTTGTGTCCAAACCAGGCTTCAAAGGGTGTCATCCCTCTTACTTGCCTTGTGTGGAACATGATTATGAATGTAACAAGCACAATTCACTGCTTCAGCCCAATACTATGGAGGAAGGGACTTGAGTGAACCATACAAGTAGCCATCTCCTTTAGAGTTCGGTTCTTTCTTTTTGCAACTCCATTTTGGGAAGGGCTGTAAGCAACTATACACTACAAAGAAATCCCCTCAAAAGTGTAGAAATCCTTAAACCTATTGCTCACATACTCACCTCCATTTTCAGTTTGAAGAACCTTGATAGATTGTTCCGCTTGTTTCTCAGCAAGAGCCTTAAAGTTTTGAAAATGCTCAAAGACTTCAGAATTAAGCTTAAGAAAATATACCCAAGTATAACATGAAAAGTCATTAATGAAGGTTAGTATATATAGAGCTCTAGTGAAAGAAGGAGATGGAAAGGGGCCAGAAACATCACTATGAACAAGATCAAAGGGATGAGTAGCTCTCCAGGATTTTCCCTTATCAAATTTGTTTTCAGGGTGTAACCCTCACAAATACCTTTATAAAAATTAACTCGGGGTAACTCATTGACCATTTTGTTTTGGCTCAATTGTTCATGGTAACAATAATTAAGATGCCAAAAACACTCATGTCATAGCTTGCTAACCTCATTTACATGTGTGAGCAAGGCATTTGGCGTCAAATCAGACGAGAAGTGGGAAAAGGTATACAACCATGAATGGTTATCCACCTTTCCCTCAGCCATAGTGTAGTTGGAGTTAAGCTCGCGAATGATCACTGAATTAGGACCAAATTCCACTCGCATTCCTTCACCAAGGTGGGTGATTTGGTAAACCGATAGGAGATTGGTAGAGAGATTGGGAACACTCAACACTTGGTTAAATGTTCCACCTTCTATTTCTATTGATCCACTACCAGAAACCGACACATAAGTGTCATCACCCAACATGATTTGGGACATGCCACATGGTTCAATGTTATAGAATTCAACCTATGAAGAAGCCATGTGGTGCGAGGTACCAGAATTGATAATCCAAGTTGATGATGGAGCTGATCTAGCTATGAGGGCCTGACTTTTCTTCTTTTCATTTTTAGACTCCTTGCATTAGAAGACTCACCCTTCGAGAATTTTTTTAATGGATTCAGGAACACTTATTTTATTTTTATAAAGTAAATGAGTTAAGTGATCAATTTTTTTCCAAAAACAATGATGCTCATCGTGGCCATATTTCTTATAATAGGAGCATTTAAACTTTTACTTCTTGATTTAGGCTCGGAAGTCAAAGTGTTAGTGTTAGGCTTATTTGGGGTTTGTTGGTCTTAGTTTCTTTCTTAGGTTGGTCCTTTGTTTCTTTATTCTTTTCATTTTTCTTGCCCTTATTCACCATAAGGGCATGTGACTTGTATTTTAGAGTCCCCATTTGAATGATTTTATCCTGCTCTTGAATGAGTTGGGACAAAAATTGTCAAAGGAGGGCATTGTCCAAGACTACCCAAGGTGGCTTTTGTGGTCTAGAAAGACAGAGTATTCAAGACCTAACTTAGAAAGAATTGAAAATATTAACTAAGAGTCTTTCTTTTCCACATTACATTCCCTTAGAAAGCAATCTAGTGTTGACAAAATTTGAGAAGAAGGCTGCAGGGTTTTCAAAGTCACTAGGATTTAACCCTATTAGTTTGTTCTCCAACTCATGCGATCTCATGTCATCTTTCTTCCCAAACATATCATCAAGCATTTTCCACATTTTATCGGGTGTCGAGGAAGTTTCGATGTGGAAGAGTAAGTTGGGAGAGACGGACATACGAGAAAAGACCTAAGGCTTCATCACAGCGGTTGAACCACTTAGATTTTTGGGTTCATCATTAGGTTCGATCTCTAACCCCATGGTGACACAAAGTATAACCCTTTACTTTGCAAAACCAATATAATTTTAAATTTCCATTCAAAGAAGTTAAAATGTGTGAGCAACCTTTGGTACTTTAGAGATATCCGAGAATGAAGAGATAGAACCAAAGGATACATAAGGAAGGAGAGAGAAAAGAAACAACCACCCCAGAACAATATCACACCCCCCGAGTTTGGCACTTTATATTTAGTGCATTGATTACAATAAGATGTGAATGTGTGCCGAGAACTAGTCTGTCACTCACCTTGCAATCAGCGTAATAACGCGCAATAGTGGAGACAACAATCAAGGTTCATTGGGCGCAGCAGATCGACACCACAAGCAAGCACAAGAATGAGGGAAAACAAGAAGGGGAAGAGAAAACCATTTGAGAAATAACATCTCACATCACACAAAAGAATCCTTTTTTAGTAAAAATTTGTGGCGGATGTACTCACAAGTCCACAAGCAATAAAAGGATAAAACAAGGCTCAAAATGAGCTGAATTAAGCAATACAAAGACACCCCCAAAATGTGGCACTTTATAAAATAGTGCATTTACAAAACTGATAATCCCATCAACTAGAGTGCAAAAAAACATGCAACTTTGACTTAAGAAATGCTCAAAACCAAGCAACAAATCAAAAGTTATAGAAAAAATCAATTCGCGCAACTGATGGAAAAATGCTAATGAGCCTGCAAACGGATTAGTGCCCTAAATGCATGCAAAGGGTGTTGTATGTATGCTCATTGGAAATGGCATCAAATTTTAGATAGGGTTTGTTTTAATTGCTAGGGGGGATTAACCTCCTACAAACCCCGGACCTCACCCTCCATCTTCGAAACTTGAAGGAAGGTTGAATAAAACAAGTAAAAAACCCAAAAATTTACAATGCCAATTAATTAAAGGTTTTACACCTTAAAATATTTAAAAAGGTGATTATTACTAATTAAAAAAGACTGCAATGTTGACCGAGATGAGTTATACGTTGAAGGTAATCCTATAATCTTTCCTGCATTTCATTTAATATTAGAACAACCATTGGACCGGTTCAATGCACAATTGTTATGGTTTGAATAGGGGTGTGTAGTCATATAACGGTTGGTACAATGCACAACAAGTTGGTAGAAGAAACAAAAATAACCACGAACAAACTCCAACATAGAATGGCTAATAGAGAATGCATGAGCATTGATTAACTGACGTAGGTAGAAGTGAGTTGGAACTGAGTACATACAAGGCACAAAGATGGAAGCTTGGAAAGGGTTGAACTCAATGCATAGGGCACGAACTAGCACTCAACACCCGTGAAAAATGAAGTAGGATCCTAGTGCCCTAAACCAGGAATGGCGAACACCCAAATAACTTGAACACATGAACCACAAACCAAGAAGGAACCACAGGTCCATGCCAGAGTAAAACCGAGCACACAAGAATAGAAACAATCCCAAACGAACTCAACAATAATGATAAAGAAAACCAACCAGATACTCTCAAACTTGCAACTGCTGAAACCTCAATACGAGGTGAGCAATACAATTCCAAAATAATAATAAAAAATTACACGAGGAAATAAGAAACTAGAAGTAATAAACAACTTGATAAATGAAGAGTGCACGTTTTACCGAAACCAGCTCTGATACCATGAAAGAGGGGAAAATGAGAACCGACATAAAAAACAATGCACCACAACTAAGTTACACTCGATGGTAGTAATCCAAGCTTCAACGTAATAAACAATATTCGAATCAATGGAAAGAAAATGCAAGTAAGAAAACAGGTTTGCTCATACTCATAGAATGTAAAAAGGAAGTACAAATAGGGGTGTTGTGTAACCACCATGCCTAAACAAGGAAAGAAAATCAATGATGCCACTGACACATATGGCGTGGTGGCGCGCATATGATGCCACTAAAGGAGGAGTTACAATTCCAAATATGTAATGTAACTCTATGCGCTTGCACGCAAATGACAATGGCAGATTCTATGACAGAATCTGACACTTGTCATTTGACTTCCTAAGACCGATGACTCTCACAAAGTGAGATGACTCACCAGGTGATGTGGATGATGACTAGGCATGTCACACACACCAACATAAGTGAGCTGTAAAATGAGCCACGAAGTGAGCTCTTTGGTGAGTTAGAGGGAGAGTGGCCCATACCTCAATGCAATTGATGCAGCTCATTTTCTTGAAATGAAAGGCTAAAAAAATGGTAAAGTAAATGGTGAATTGCCATTACTTTACTTCTCTAAAACATAAGAAAAGTAAATTAATGTGGAAAGGAAACATAACTAGGGTTGATATGGTAATAAAGTAGGTTCAAAACACCATAGAGAAGGAAAATAAAAAGTAAAGCAATACGGCAAAAAGAAAAGCTGCTTTACTTCTCTAAAAATAAGAAAAGTGAAGCTGTTGGAGAAGAACGATGGTAAAGTAGAAAGAGAGGGTCAGATCGCTACAAGTAAGATAAAGTGTAGTAATGGCCCCAAGTTTTCCCACTAAACTACAAAACTTAAAACTGCCATAAATTTCATCTCAAAGCTTCATTTCACGTGTTATTGGACTTTCCCGAAAGGTCTCAAATTCCTCTATGCACTAAAAATTTCAGATTTCAAATTTGGTGAAGGGAAGGTAGTAAAAATTTCATTACTTATTCTACATGCCAATGTAAAGAATAGCTAACCACCATAATTCAATGTAGTATGACTCTCTTTCTTCTCCAGTAAGGCGGGATAGATGAAGGGATGGGCTTTTGCAATTACTCCATCGTGTTTGAAGGTGTTTTAATACTTCTTGTTTATTGGTGGAAGGAGAAATTCAGGGTTTCTATCTTCTCTCTCTTCTCCTCTTTCTTCTTTAAATTGTAAAGGGTATGCATATTTTAAAGGTTGTTGGTCATTTTTCCTCCCCATGCACCCCTATTCTTGTGTATGAGGATTCAATCCATCATAATGTAAATTGTAATGGCTCCTTTCCTTTCCCTACATGTAATGCACTATGCATATTTCAAGGAGCAATAAATTGTGTTATGTGTTAAATATTCTAACCTCTGCATGATTTTACTGTTCTATCTTTCTTCTTATTACAAACCAAGTGTTATATGAAAATATCTTGTTTCATTATAGGATGTTTTATTGTTGTGCTTCTATAGGAATGGTGAATGCATGTGTTATGGTCTATGGTACTATTGTCTACCTCTCCATGGTGCTAGTGGTGTAATTTGGTCTATGGTGCATCTTTCCACCCTCTTTAGATTCACCCTTTCTCCATTTTACAGTGGGAAAGTGCCTAACATCTCCTTTTCTTGGTGTATCACCACTCTTAGTGTAGGTTTTATTTTATGTATCTCTCTCCCTGTCTCCTTGGAATGTTAGGATAGGTTTAGATAGGTATTTTCTTGCATTAGGAGTAGTTGTGGTAGGTAGGATTAGGAAGAGGATCCAACCTTCTCTGGAGAGCTATCCCATTTTACAAAGTCCCACACTTTAGGATAGCTCCATGTTAGCAAAGTTACACTGAATGCCCCATTGACATGTTGGCCATTTAGGGGTGATATTTTTTTGATAATAGTTCTAACACACCTAGTGGGATAAACAAGTGATAGCTCTACATTTCACGGGTATCCCATTGCATATATTAGCCACCATGCTATCGATAATATTAGATTTGGCACGACTAGTGGGAGAAGCGGTGAAAGCTCTACATTTCACAAGTATCCCATTAAATATCTTAGCAACTATGATTCCAATGATAGCATTTATGGCATGCTGGTGGGACATCACGAAGTATGAGTTTTATCTCGGAGGTGTTTCATTGTAAGATCTTAGCCACCATGCGACCACCAAATTGTAGTGATAAAATTTATGGCATGCTCAATGGGACCAAGGAAGTCAAAGATATCCATTTTTGCTAATTTGATGTGTTCTTAGCAGAAGAAGTTACAGATTTTAAAGCTCTACAAGAAATGAGAAAGGAAGGAGTAATAGGTGATTTCACTTTTCTTTACTGAAGTAATTACATCCTCAAACACCGATAAGAAAGAAAGAGAAGTAATTGATTCCAAGTTGTGCATTACTTCAAATTGAAAGTATTTACTTCAAGTTGTGTGGAAAAGTAAGTCAATTACTTCAAAGTGGAAGTCTTAAGTAATTGCACTGCTAAGTTGCATTACTTTAAGTCAAGTCAAAAGGAAAGACTTACTTTAAGTTGTAAAAGAAAAGACTTTCCATCAAGCTACTCAAGTAATGTTATTACTCCAAGTCAAAAGACTTAAGTAAAGAAAGTTAAAACACCGATAGGAGAAGAATCAAAGTTGAAGTAGTCGGGTCTTTAATCACCACAACAAAGAGGAAGTAATCGGGGTTAAAAGTATCGATGAACTAAGGGAAGTAAAGAAGGTTGAGAACAACGATAAGAGCAACAAGAAGAAGAAGCAAGTTGTACTATTACAAGATTTTCATTACTTCAAGTAAAGTTGATTACTCTAGTAAATTGATTACTTCAAGTTGCACCAAATTGAAATACTCAAGTAATCCAAGGTCTAAGACCCAAACACATATGGCAACTCCATTGATCCAAAAAAATCACTCTCGATTTGTAGACCTTCTTTCCACTCATTTTCATCCATCTCCATCCATTTTATTTCCATATATTTCACTTTCTTCCATTCCATGAAGTTGTGCAGTCATGACTTCATTCCTTGTATGGAATTCACACTTGCAGCAACAATACAACCCACCTCCAATGCATTTCTCAAATCCTCCAAATCATTTTTATGATCAAATTTAGGATCACTATGCCTATCCTTTTGAGAAATATTATAATTAGTCTATCTATGGAGCCTATCAAGAAGGGGATATGCATATGGTGATATCAGTTATGTGGAGTACAGCGATTTGTAGGAGAAAATTCTAGTCATTGGGGTAGGTATGGTGTATTCAAGGGCTACGAGAAAAAATAAAAGCATCGAGGATTGGCTTCATGAAACCTTGTCAAGGGTGGGCCCTTTTCCAAGACATTACAACCTTTAACAGAAACTTGAATTCATGGTTGAAATGCTGCCACTACTTGCACAATGGACTAAGGAGATAGAGGCTTATGAGCTTGATGCAAGAAAACCTTGTCAATGGGTAAGTCCACCACCAGCTCCTAGTTCTTCTTTTCCCTTCCTCAATCTACATCATTTCAACAAAGTGTGTCATGATTCAAACTTGTTGCATCCTGCCCCTAGTGTGGAATCCATTTCTCCATCTTCTAGTCTACCACCTCATCTTAATTTTTCTACCCTTTTCCCTTCCAAGAAACCATCCCCTCCTCAGAAATAAGAATTTATATCTCTCCCACCACCTCAAGTAATAGAAAAAACAGTTTAATCCCAACCCATCCCTCCTCTTGTAGTCCCAAATCCATTTTGGGAAGAACAGAATCAGAAATTTAGTAGAGGGGGAGAAACAGGAAGAACATAAAAAAGAATAATTGGCAAGAAACTTGAAAGAGTGGGATTCCAAGTTTAATATTAAGCAAATGCCATTAATGACTAAGAATCTAGTGGAAGTTGTGATTCGAGAATAAGTGGTGACGACCGATATTGTAGTAGAAGAAGAGCAAGGAAAATTTGATGAATATTAGCATTCAGTGTGTGCTCGACTATAGTGTGCATGATGGCACCATCCTTGCATAGGTTGTTGATCATCTACCATTTGCTAAATCAATCAAGGAGGAGGAAAAATAATTAACTCCAAGTGCAGTTGAAGAGGAGCACATGGAGGAGAACAAATCAAACTTGGAGACATTGAATGAGGATGACATCATTGAGAGCCTTTTGCTTTCATTTTGAGAATTTTTTTATTGATGAGTCTATGGAAAAGGAGAACTTCCAAGAAGACCTTGCTATCTAAAATATTCCTTAGGAGAAGTAGATTGAAGAGTTTGATTTATCAAACTTCATGTTAGAAGAGAAAGTCATTCAAGAGCATTGTGGTCTTCAAGCGAAGGAAGAAGAAATCTCGGGTGAGAAGTAGGTTGAAACTAATTACAAAGATCTACAAGTGATTCCATTCAATGATGTAAGCAATCAAGATGAGTTCCTATTAGTGCGAAATCACAACTCCCCCAAATGAGTTCTAAAAATTTGTTTTTCTAAAGCGGGATCATCTGGTGTGATTATATAACATTGAACTTTCCATAAGGTGTGAGACCTTGCAAAAGTGGGAAATCTCTCAAGAGAAGGCTGGTTCCTCTTCCTAAACTACCTGCCATGAGCTACTCTAGTGCAATAAAACTAAATCTAACATATTCTAACCATTCCAAGGAGCCAAGGAGAGAGAAAGAGGGAAAAAATAGAGCCTACACTAAAGCGGTGATATACCAAAGAAAGGAAGCGAGATATTACGCAAAGGGAGAAAGAAATAGAAAAAATGGAGATGAGGGAGGTCGGACGAAGTAACATAGCCCGAGATCTTGAAATTCACCATTAAACTACATGAAACACAACATCCCGCACTTACAAATGTGAGATACATGCACGAGAAAAACAAATCTGGAAGGGAGAGGCACAAAGAAACAACAAAACGATGCAAAGGGTTGAAGAACACGATAAAAACATATTTTTATGCTCTAGAAGGTGCATGAGACCATTACATTTTTGGAATAGAGGCACAAATACATTTTCCAGTGTAGGAGAAGGTTCATTTTGCTCAAAAATGGCATCGAGAAACAAATTTGTGAGTTTCTCTATGCCCATAATGTCTCCTTTTCAAAAATGAGAAGTGTTACAATATGTAGAAAGAATGAGAGAGAGAGAGAAGGAAAAAATTGAATCCTACTCCAACAACCATGAGATACATTGAATCTCACTTTGAAAGCCCGACCACTTTGAATATCAATGCCTTCTACAAATCCACCCACAATATGTCACTTACGGTTCCCTAGTGGATCGAATCAAATCGGATCTCGGTAGTTGAAGAGTAAGAACATCTTGCATTAAAGGCCCAAATGAATTTCTTATTTTCTTTACCTACCATGACCTTAAAAATGATTTTTAATCCTTTCATGGCATAGAGGACGTCAAGATGCTTCCAACGGTGTCAGATTCGCAATATTTCGAGCCCTAAGTTGAAAGACATGCCCCTTTAAAGTTTGTATCGGGTCTGTATAGGAGGGCGGGAAAACAAATTGAAAAATGGGTACCCTTTTGGTATGAGACACATGGCAGCCTTTGGTTGGCTGGGGATATGTGTTTCAATTCTTTCCTTTGTGCCTTTTATCTAAAGGAAAATTTTCACCTTTTCCTCCAACTCCCCGCTTTGGCCTAACTCAGGCTCAAACATTGACTTTTTCCCTTGGGCGGAGTTGTGGCCTATTTTGTGACTTTTGGCCTTTTGAGATAACAAGGGGAAAAAACCAACTTTCTCCCGATGGCCCACTTTGACTTGGGACATGCAACAGTCTGACGATCACTTGAAACCTTATCTCTCTTTAATCCTTAAATCAGTTCCCCTTAGACACTTGACATCTTCCACTGGCCTGCTCCATGCATTGAATATTCAAGCTGACTCGCCCCTTCTAAGATTTGGACATGTGGAGGCATCGCACTTGCTTGAAATCTCGGCATAAATTTTGTCTTTGGAGGAGCATAGATTTTACACTTGTTGCCCTCCACTGAGATTAGACTTTTCAACGGTCCTTCTTACTTTTCGGGACTTTGGGCTACGTGGTGAGCTAACGCTCATTTGGGTCTTCTCCTTTGGACTAACTCTTGGAGATTTGCCAAGATGAAACTTGGCAAGCTCCACTTGCACTTTATACTTAGACAATTTTTAGACTCGTCTTGTGCCTTTTGACTACGATGACCATTTTCCCTGCATCTAATCTAGCACTGGGACATATGGAGATGTGGAGCTTGTTTGAGTCTCCCCTTTTAGATTCAACTTTGGAGAAGCGTTATCCGACACGTGGATCTCTCCACTATTTCATCCATACTTAGTCAATTTTGGACTCACTCGAACTTTTTGAGCCCGAAGACCTCAAAAATTCACCGCTTCTTTTATTTTTTTTGCACAAGTCGTTTGATCCTTTGCAGGCCCCGCCACTCCATTGTAGAGTCTCCCTGCAAGTTTTTTTTTTTGTCTGGAATGTGAGCTCACGGCTCTGAGTCATTTCCTTCATAATTTCCTTATGTGCAGGAATTATCTTGACCAAATTTTCTAGGGGGTGAATTTAGGATAATAATTTGGTGACTCACAATGACATCTACCGCTTTAGATCAATGGACTAGTGGCCTTGAAGCATCCATTGGGCATAGAGTCAAGAATGATGACATGACACTGATCCTTCTTATAAAATGGAATCCTTGACTCTCTACACTTTGCTGACCTCTGCCTGACTCTGAACCCACCCGCGCGTATGCACTCTCAATTTTCATAAGAAAATCTTGAAATGGAGTTTCTAAGAGTAGAAAATTGTATTGACCTAGGCTTTAACTTGTCTTTGAAATGGACTATTTCAAAATGGCTTAAGTTTCTCTAGATTTGTTCCTTTTTGGAGCTAGCAACTATTATAGACCACTATGAGTCTTCTTGCCATGAATATTGAAGATCCTAGCCTTATGCACCCTTGGAGAAAAATAGACAAAACTTATATACAAAGACCAAATCATACATGCCTCAAATGAGACATGTAGAGTGTGCATAAGCATTTCTTCTGCTGAAAGAAAATCTACTCCTAATCCTAAACTAACTAGAGAGAAAGAATGCTAAACAAAGCTGCAATTAGTAGAGAGAAGAAGCTTCCTTTTCTCAAGATAGGTAACCATGTAAATGATTTGATGCTAAATATAGCTGCCAATATGAGTGAAAAATTGACTCTAACCCTATCTTCCACCCAAATCATCAAGGTATCAGCATTAATGGGAAATACCTCCTTAAGCTGACTTGCATTGGACTTCTAGAGGTTTTGATGATTACCCTTGGTATTTTGATGCTCATCCTCATGCCCTGGAGTAGGCATGACTGGTTTCGGCTTCTCCCTTGGCTCTAATGAAGCCAAGTACCTAATTGGGCAAGGTCTGGTCCTTGAATTTTTCCCATTACTTTGAAATTTAAATCAAAAATGGAGTCTTCTTGTGGACCTTCTTAGGTGGATGGTGTGAGAGATATTATGACACCCTCCTAGCTTTTACCTTCCTCCTCTTTTGAAGAACATGGAAGATCAAGATCTTCCAACCTGGGCTCCAGAGGGCCATTATGGAGTGCAGGCTTTTGCACTTGAATATTCTCCTTCATGGCAGCGGGTTCATGTGTGTGAAAAATGGATGGAGGAGAAAATGATATAATATCCATGGGATCCTCTTCATCATAGGAATATCTCAAGTCGAAAGATAGTCTACGCCTCCTTTTTGTCTTACTTTGCAAGTGCTCTACCTCCTTCACGGTGTCCTCTTGATCTCGCAACTTGCTCACCATGGTTTCTCTCTTCCTCAAACATGAAGTTTGAAAGATCAAACTCTTCTTCAACATAAGATCTTGAAGGGGATGAAGTGGAAGGAAGAAATAAAGGTTCCCCTGTAGCCTAATCCACACTTAGAGCCTCTAAAACTGTATGTTCCTCCTCCATCATGGGTTCATCAATCAAATTAGGCCCTTGAAATGAAAGCAAAACATGTGAGCCTTCATTTGTGTTATGCCCCTTGACTAAACCATGTGAGCCTCCATTTTTTGAATCTTCTCCAGTAGACCAACATCCTCTACATAACTATCACCATCATATGCGTCCCCTTGTCCTTGATAAGCTTCATAGTCAAACTAGTTTTGACACTACTCATATGGGTAAGCATAATGGTCTTGGATCTGATTATAATGTTGATCTAGAGGAGTTGGGAAATACATTGGAGGTGGACTGTATTGCTGTAAGTGTGAGTTCCATGAAGGGAATGAAGTCATGATTGTACAACCTCATGGAATGGGAGAAAATGGAAGAGATGGAAGAGGAAAATAGATGAAAATGAGTGGAAATGGATGGAAAAGGTCTGTAACTCAGAGAATGGGTTTTTGACCAGATGGAGTCACTAGATGTGCTTGTATGTGCCTCAAAAGGTTGAATCCCACAAAGAACACATCAACTTGATGAAATAAAGTGAAGACCTCTAGTCCCACCGGGCATGCCAAAACTATTAGTGCAAAATCACAGCACCCCCAAATGAGTTATGGATCTACTTTTCTAAGGCAGGGTCATTTGGTGTGATTGCATAACATTGAACTTTCCCCAAGGTGTGGGACCTTGCAAAAGAGGGAAAGCTCTCTAGATTAAAGGTTGGTTCCTATTCCTAAACTACCCGCCACAAGATAATCCAGTGTAGGAAAACTAAATCTAACCTAATCTAACCATTCCAAGGAACCAAGGAGAGAGAAGAGGGAAAAAATAAAGCCTACACTAAAGAGGTGATACACCAACAAAGGAAGCGAGATATTCTATTGAGGGAGAAAGAAATAGAAAAAATGGAGATGAGGGAGGTTAGACAGAAGTAACACGGCCCAGATCTTCAAATTCGCCATTAAACTCCATGAAACACAATATCCTGCACCTACAAATGTGAAATACATGCATAGAAAAACAAATCTAGAAGGGAGAGGCACAAAGAAACAAAAAAATGATGCAAAGGGTTGAAGAACACCACAAAAAAAAAAATTTTTTTTTTTATTGCTCTAGAAGGTGCACAAACCATTACATTTTTGGAATAGAGGTGCAAATACATTTTCCAGATGTAGGAGAAGGTTCTTTGCTTAAAAAATGGCATCAAGAAACAAATTTGTGATTTTCTCTATGCCTAGAATGTCTCTTTTCAAAAATGACAAGTGTTATAATATATAGAAAGAATGAGAGAGAGAGAAGAGGGAAAAAATCGAATCCTGCTCCAACCACCATGAGATACGCATCAAATCCTGCTTTGAAAGCTTACCCAATGAATATTAATGCCTTCTATAAATACGTCCACAATATGTCACGGTTCTCCATCGGATCGAATAGAATTGGATCTAGTAGTTGAAGAGCAAGAAGATCCCGCATTAAAGGCCCAAAGAAGTTTCTTCTTCATTTTTTTACCTACCAGGGCCTAAAAAATGATTTTTAATCCTTTCATGGTGTAGAGGACACCGAGACGCTTCCAACAGTGTCAGATTTGCAATATTTTGAGCGCTGAGTCGAAAGATATTCCCCTTCAAAGTTTGTATCAGGTCCATACAAGAGGGTGGGAAAACAACTTGAAAAATGGGTCCCCTTTTGGTATGGGACACGTGGCAGCCTTTGGTTGGCTAGGGAGATGCGTTTCAATTCTTTCCTTTGTGCCTTTTTCAAAGGAAAATTTTCACCTTTTCCTCCGACTCCCCGCTTTGGCCTGACTCGAGCTCAAACGCTAGCTTTTTCCCTTGGGTGGAGTTACAACCTATTTTGTGACTTTTGGCCTTTTGAGATAACAAGGGGAAAAAAACTAACTTTCCCCGATGGCTGCTTTAACATGGGACACATGGCAGTCTAGCACTCGCTTGGAAACCTTCTCTCTTTTCAATCCTTGAATCAGCACCACTTAGACACTTGGCAACTTCCGTCGGCCTTCCCCATGCATTGACTATTCAACTAACTCTACCCCTTCTAAGACCTGGACATGTGGAGCACTTCGCGCTTGCTTGAAAGCCTGGATCAATGTTTGCCTTTGGAGGAGCATGGAGTTGACACTTGTTTGCCTCCGCTGTGATTGGAATTTTCAATGGTCCTTGCTTTTTGAGACTTTGGGCTACGTGACAAGCTCGCACTCATTTGGGTCTCTGCCTTTGGACTAACTCTTGGAGATGTGCCAAGCTGACACTTGGCGACCTCCGCTTGCACTTTATACTTAGCCAATTTTTAGACCCACCTTGTCTACCTTTTGACTCTGTTGACCATTTGACCCTACCTCCGTTCGACCTCGGACACGTGGAGATGTAGCGCTTGTTTGAGTCTCCCCTTTTTGGATTCAAATTTGGAGAAACGTCATGCTGACACTTGGCTCTCTCCATTGTTTCCTCCATACTTAGTCAATTGTGGACTCGCTCTGAACTGTTTTGAGCCCAAAGACCTCAAAACTTCACCACTTCTTTTCTTTCTTCGCACATGGTCGTTTGATCCTTTGCAGGCCTGCCACTCCATTATAGAGTCTCCCTGCACCTTGTTTTTTTTGTCTTGGAATGTGAGCTCGCGGGTCTGAGTCGTTTCCTTCATAATTTTCTTATGTATAGGACTTGTCTTGACCAAATTTTCTGGGGGGGTGAATTTGGGATACTTGATTCCATGTGGTCAACAAGGAAGAGAAAAACGAGGATGAAAGTCACTTCATACCGGTCATCAATACAGAAGATCAATTTTCTATAGATGAGTAACAAGAAGAAGATCAGCTCACAAATAGTGACCTCTTCTAGGAAGGCTTGCAAGAAGACTTCTTTTTGAAGTTGGAATTCAAAGAAACAAAAAAATCTAGTGGATCAAACCTTGCCCCATAAGGTACTTGGATTCATTGGAGCTAGAGGAGGAGCCAAAACCAGTCATGCTTACTCCCGAACATGAGGGTGAGTTTCAGAGTGCTAAGGATCAACTACAATGCCTCTTGGAACTAAATGAAGAGAAAATAGAAGAGGTATATGTCTTGTTTTTAGTTGATACCTTGATGAATGGAGTGGAAAATCAGCTTCCAGTTAGTTTTTCACTCCAAAAAATAGTTGTGTCTAATGTCAAATTATCTACATGGCTGCAAATTATGAGAAAGGGAAGCTACTTAGCTTTGTCAGTGTCAGATTTTATTTAAGTTTCTCATTTCTCTAGTTAGTGTAGGGTAGGAGTAGGTTTGTTTTCAGCAGAAGAAGTGTTTGTGCACACTCTACATGTCTCACTTGAGGCATGTATGATATTTATATTTTGTATATAGATTTTTTCATGGTTGATCCAAGAAGTGCAATGCATTATGACCTCATAAGTAGTTGCAACAAGCTAATTATAGTTGCAGGAAGAAGTTGCAATCTTAAAGGATTTTCAAATACATAGAACTAAAATCTAGTTAAGGGACATGTTTTCGGTTTTTCATTATTTGTCCCTCAAGATCGGTTGTAGTTAAGCTTCAATGCTTTGGAAAAATCAGAAATTCAGTCCGAGAGAGCTACCTTCCTCAAATTATTTCAAGCTCTAGCCTTCACCAAGCATTCCATGCAAAGCATGATGGAGGTGGAATATTCGAAGAAGAAATAAATTCAAAATTTAATAGAGTTCCATGATGTCCAAAACCAAAAAATGTTTTATTCCAAATTCTGCAGTGTCTTTATACTTTCTAAGCAATATTTGGGTCAAATGTGCTTCATGTTGGCAAGGATAAAATTTTGAGGTAGCAATTATAAGTGTTCATCATTCATCCTCATGGATAACATGATTAAGAAGGAAGGTGGAATTTGAGTTATAATATAATTTTCCATTATCACAAATCAAATTTCAATATTTTCTTACAAAAAAATGGGAAAAGAAAGCAACATGTGGTAGTCTTTGACAACGTTTAAGAGGCCTCGGGGTGTAATTTTTCTATTTCAGATCGATCTGAGAGTTGCTTTAAAGGACTTCATGCCCAATGGATGATTCAAGGCAAGCTGGTCTACTTCATCTAGCGGGTAGATGGCCTGTGAGTTGCCAAATTGTTATCCATTTTCACCCCCAGGTGAAATGGACAACAAGGAGGCCTTGATTTGAGCACTTCTTAGGCCATGAGAGGCATCCACCTAGGTTTTAGGAAGTATTCATGATCTAGGAGCTTACGGTATTCATTCGGGAGCAATTTCATTGTTTTGGAGGCGTTGAGGTTATAAGAGGATTTTTTCTTCTGTGTTTTGAGCCTTAATAGCTCAATTTGAGAGATGAAGACAAGCCCCGGTGACCCCGCAAGTGACCAAGATGGGAAGAGTTGAAAAAATGGTCTCTTGGTAGCCCATGGTCGTCTTCATGACCCTCCCAGTCTAAAAACCCCAAAAATGCCAAAAATCATGAAAATTTTGGTTGGCGGGGTTAGATTTGGAATAAGGCCCAGCCAGTCTGTCGAGTGGTGGGTGAGTTAAAGTGAGCTTGATCAAGCTATTGAGATATGCAGAGGAGGTGACTTGATATGGTCATGGGGGTGTCGAGGTAATATGGTGGCTCGATGATTAGACGTTGAACAAATGAGTTGGAGGTAAGCTCCTTGTAGAGCTTGCGGGGAACACATTAGTGGCGAGTTAAGTTGATTGGATGAAAGACACAAGTGATGGGCATAGCTCACCAAAAGAGTAGCTCAGCGAGAGAAATGAGGAGTCTATGAGCCAAGAAAATGAAAAAGGCATTGGTAAGTTTGGTGAAGGGAAAGGTGAATTAATCCACAGAGCTAGGGTGTCATAGTAATAAGGGGAGCTCGAAAAGATCTCCTAGCTCACTTCGAGATGAGTTGTCATGTGGGGCATGCATTGGTGGGATCGATGGGGTTAGAATTGAAGGATGATGTGAAGGACATGAATAACCAACTCGCTAATGCAAGCTAAGGGTGGAATGAATCAGATCAAGCTAATTGACAAGGAGAAAAACAAAAGGTTTGAGATGGTCGGCCATGGTACATCGAGTCAACTCACCGATTAATCAAAGCTATGTGCGGGGATTTAATGAGCGAGCATAAGGGAACAAGAGCAAAAGATAGGTGTATAGGAGAAATGGCCGAGTCACAACCGAGGTAGTTAGGGGGCTCGTGAAGCCAATCTGATTTCTTTGGGCTCGCGGAAGGAAGACTTCATTGGGAGCCAACTAAAGTAGATAAGAGGTGGGCTTGTGGTGAAGAGGTCAAGCTCATGGGATAAGTGGCTCACTTGGCCAAAGTAGGTCCGAGCTGCAAGGAAGACATAGAGGGCAAGATGCGAAGAATGGGAGGATGTGGACTTGGGTAGTCAATTCACCACAAACGAGGCAAAGAAAATGTCAATCGCTGAAACGAATGGGTTGGGGAACATAGGTTTAGCGAAGAATTAAATTTTTTTTTCTTTGCAATGGCTAAGTGAAGTAAAATCTAACTTGAATCAATGCATGGAATAGATAAGTGCTGCTGAGTTAGTCAATGCGAGGTGATGAAATGGAGGTGGAAGTCTTATGGAGGGCAAGTTGATTAACCAAGCAAGTTAAGCAAGTTAAATCACCTCATTAAAGGGAGGATGAAGGATTTGGTTAAGGTCTGAGATGGGAAAGAATATTTTAATGTGGTGAATTTGGGGTAGAGACTCTACATCGCCAAAGGACCCCACTAACAAGTAGAAGTAAACCAATTCAATGTAAAATTAAGGGTCATTGAAGTGTTGTTGGCGAATGGGAAAGAAAATTCTTTACGTAGGTGAGGAAAAAAAGTCAAGTAAGGTAGAAAAAAACACCACATAGTGTGGGTGAATTACATAATGTTGAGCGGAGATTGGGAGGTCTAAGTTTGTTAAGCCCAAATGACGAGTTGAATTATTCTAGTTCACCGCACAAGTAAAGCGAGTTGTTGGGTTAGCACGAGTTAGGCGGTGAAATGGAAATCTTTTCATGAGACAAAAATATGTATCATTATATCACCAAATAGCACTTTTATTTTCTCTCTTAAAATCAAGTTTTTAAGTGAATTTAGATGTAGTTTTAATAACAGATAGTATATTTAAGGTAGAATATGGGATTTATCTTATCACTTCTTTAGAAATATATTTGCAATCCAATTGTTGTTATTTACAGACATTTCTTCTATGTTTGAATGTAATAGTGTATAGAAAAGCAGGTCATAAGAAACTCTACTCCAAGTTCTTAGATTTCTGCTACTTAAAACTTCCACGCAACAACTAAAAGGCCAACTACCGAAAGTCTTTTGGTTTGTTCCAAAGTAATGTACAAAAGCACCGAACTATTCAGCCCACTTTTTTCTTCCACATCATCAACCAAGAATACAAATCCAAACATGTGGCATTACAAGAAGGTTCCTAAATTTATGCAAACATGTGGCAATCTAAATTCATGCATGAATGTGGTGTTCCAACAAGAATTAAAAGTCATGGACTTAGCACTCCATTTTCTCTCTATGTTTCAAGAATGAGAAAATAGTGGAATAGTATTAGGAATGTTGAATAAGTACTCTCCCACTTTGTGTTCCTAGATTAAAGGGATGAGTTGTAGAAATATTCTCCACGATAAGTGGATTGTTGTAGTCAAGTTTTTTTAGGATTTCTTTCTTTGAATAAATCTGCCCAAGAATAGGTAGTTAGTTCTTGATGTGTGGACTAAGTAAACTAGGAGAGATGCCTATAAATACCTCTTCCATATACTTGGAAAAGGGGGCATATATTTGATATCATAATCAGTCTTTGTATTGGTTTTACTCCATTTTGTAAATCAGTTTTGAATCAATACAAGTGTAGTTATAAATAGTTCCATGTAGTTGCTCCAAATCCGAAGGGAAGAGAATGGCCAAAAGCCACTCTTCCCCAAGGAGGAGGATTTTTCTATTATTTCTTAGCATAGTTTATTTATTGCATATTTATTTTCTACAATTTTCCTTTTTATGTATGATTAATTTTAGTTTTTTTCTTAGGAACTATTGTTGAACAAGATTTTCTTTCTTTTGTTGTATCTGACTTTAGACATTGCCTTGGTTATAATGACATACAATTGTCTATGAGTTGGTTAAATGACTGCTAATACAATGAACCATCAAATTTTACTTCACAAAACAATTGAAGTAAAATTAAATGGAGATAGCACAATGAAATCTTGAGTCATGGGTAAAAGCCAATGCAAAGTGGAAAATGAGAGGTATAATTCTTATACACCGAGTTATTCAACGAGTCACCGGCCGAGCTGTAAAATGAGCCACAAAGTGATTTTATGGTGAGTTAGAGGGGATCGGCTTATACCCCAATGTAAGTGATGCAACTCCTTTTTCCCGAAATGAAAGGCTAAAGAAATGGTGAATTAATCGGTGAACCACCATTACTTTACTTCTCTAAAACGTAAGAAAAGTAAAGTAATGTGGAAAGGACGTAAAACTAGGGGTACGATGGTAGTAAAGTAGCTTCAAAACACCAAAGAGAAGGAACATAAAAAGTAAAGCAATGTGGTGAATACAAACTACTTTAATTCTCTAAAAATAAGAAAAGTAAAGTTTTTGGATAAAACCAATGGTAAAAGCAGTAAGAGAGGGTTAGATCACCGTAGGTAAGGAAAAGTGCAGTAATGGCCCCTAGTTTTCCCACTAAAATAAAAAAATTCAAACGATCTTAACTTTCACCTTGGAGCTCCATTTCACACATTATTTGAATTTGTGGAAAGGTCTTGGAGCCCTCATGCACTAGGAATTTCAAATTTCAAATTTGGTGAAGGGAAGGTAGTCAAAAATTACATTACTTATATTACATGCACGTGCAGTAATAACCAACCACCAGAATTTAATGCAGTATGGCTCTCTTTCCTCTCCATCAAGGCATGGTACATGAAGGGATGTGCTTTTAAAGGTAATCCATGTTGTTTGCAGGTGTTTTAATACTTATTTTTGGTTGGTGGAAGGATAAATTTGGGGTTTCCATGTTCTCTCTCTTCTCCTCTTTCTACTCTAAATTGTAAAGGGATGAATATTTCAAAGGTTGGTCATTTTTCCTCCCCATGCACCCTTATTATTCTCTGGGGCTTCAAGCATTCATACTGTAAACTATAATGGCTTCTTTCCTTTCCCTAAATGTAATTCATTGTGCATATTTCAAGGAGCAATAAAATTGTGTTTTTTGTTAAGTCTTATGACCTCTACATGATTTTACTATTCTATCCTGCCTCTCATTGCAAACTAGGTGTTATGTGAAAATATCTTATTTCATTGCAGGATGTGGTATTGTTGTGCTTCTACTGGAATGGTGAATGCATTTGTTGTGGTTTTTGGTACTGTTGTCTACCCTCTCCATGCTTTGTAGAGGTGTAATTTGGTCTGTGGTGCATTTTTCAATCCTCTCTAGATTCACCCTTTCTCCATTTTGTAGGTTGGGAAAGTGTTTAACATCTCCTTTTCTTGGTGTGTCACTAATCTTAGTGTAGGTTTTATTTCATGTATCTCTCTCCATGTCTCCTTAGAATGTTAGGAGAGGTTTAGATAGGTATTTTCTTACATTAGGAGGAGTTGTGGTAGGGAGAATTATGAAGAGGAGTTGACCTTCTCTAGAGAGATATCCCATTTTGTGAAGTCCCGCACTTTAGGATAGCTCCATGTTAGAAAATTTACACTAAATGTCTCATTCACATGCTTTGGCCATTTGGGGGTGCTATAATTTTTGATAACACCACCTTGAGATGATTTTTGGCCTTTGATTCATTCCTAGAGGATGGATGTACTGCCTTGGGAAGGCCAAAATTGACCTTTCTAAGTTCATTGAGAAACTAGTTGTTGGAAATAGTTTTGAATGATATGAAATGACATTGACACCACATTTCAAACACTAGGGAAATTTTATTCAATGCACTAAGAGAACTTATAAGGCTAGAGTGAACATAATACATGGGTATAATGATGAGGAGAGGGTTTGGGAAGATTATGAACATAATTTTGACACTTGGGACCTTTTTCAAGTTTGAAAATTTGAAATTTTCATGTTGCACATTTTCATGACAACACTATGGTGATGAATGGATAATTAATGCATTTTCTTATGTTGTATTATGTATCTTCTACCTATGATATAAATTGTTAAGTACATAACCACGTCTTGACAAGTTAGACGAGAGAAGGGACCGGAGTAGGTTACACATGCTTTGGGTGAGTACTTAGACATTAGTTTGAGTGATGTGTCGGTGTGCACGACTAGATAAGTGTTGGCTGCTAGACTCCAACATTTTGGTTCCATTTCTAGGACCTTATTTTATTTTAACATTTAGGATGTGTGTGCATGTTGTTCTATTTGTCTTTGGAAAATATTGAGCATTAGGTACATGCGGTCAGAAAATTTCATGCCTAGGTATAACATCGGTAGAAACTTTGATCCATGGAAATGGGTAGAGGAAATTTTTACAATACATTATATGAGACATTTTCATTTTCTTTCGAGTAGAATTACACAATTGGCTATCAACTTATGCATATAATCGAGGGATCCGTTTGGGAAGAAATTATGTTTGGAGCTAGGAAAATTACCAAGCACTCTCTGATTTGGATGAGCCAAGGACTTGTGTTGTAGATAATTTGTGGGAAGTAGTGCCACGTAATTATACTTTAAAATACATAATTTCAACGTACTTATTTCTAGAGGAGGCATAGTTCTAATTCTTGTGTAAACCAAGAGGATCGTATCTAAGTGTGTTACCTCTAGCCATGAAGATCTTGATGATTGAGTTGGGGATGAAAAAATTACCCATGAATGGCTAAAATATTGTTGTGCACATGGGAAAGGAACAGGTTTGGGAAGAATGGCGTGAGTCCAGAGAGAGAGAGAGAGAGAGAGAGAGAGAGAGAGAGAGAAACTTCACAAATATAATTATGTATGAGAGATGGAAGTTTAAGAGGTTCTAAGACTAAGAGAAATGAGGCTGGTTGAAAGTGATGATAACCCATTAGAAGGTGAGGAGTCACATGACCTTGTCCCTAAGATATTGTGGAAGTGTAGTAGAAGAATCCCTCGACATTAGATGAGAGTGATTCGATGAAAGATTAAGAATCGTTAACATGCATTTTACCCACCTAGGATCCATATCCCTTGTGTATGGTGTTCATAATCAATAATTTGCTATATAATATCATCATAGTGACGAGGAGAAAGAGGTTAATCAAGGATCACTACGTTGGGTTGTAGATATGGGTAGATACATACTAGTATCGAGATCAAGAGAACAAAAAAATCAAGGTTGTACATATGGCCACATAATGAGGGTCTTGTAGTTGACTAGACTTTATTTTGGATCAATTCGGTAAGCATGACATTAGGATAGAGTGATGGAGTGTTACCCCATTAGTATTACTCCCATGGGGAATAACATGACAACCTATTGGGTTAAATTTTATCACTACTACGGGGACACAAAGTAGCACTTCTACAGGTCCTAAAGCCACAATAGGAGGGTAGAAAGGTTTTGGTCCTCCTCCTTGGAGAAATCATCGTAGAGGTTCGGGTTATGGATTTGACCCAACACCATGACAAGGACCTAAACCACCATAAAAACCTCAACAAACATAGATATATTACGAGATGTTATTTAATCTACCAAGTATATGGGAGTTGAAGATGTTGTAGATTATATGCATAAATGTGTACTATTATGGAAATCCAAGGGCATCACGACCTCATATATGTGGTAAAGCCAATTCATGACTATGTTTCAAGGCCACATGTATAGTTGGTACAGGAAGTATGACCCTCACTAGATAGTGGTGGAATATGATATATTACACACCATTGTTTTATCGAGAATTTCACATCCTATTGTTTGAAAAAAATCATCAAGACACTCAAGGATATAAAGAGAGGATTTTATGAGATTGTTAAATAATATGACACGATGTTTAAGAATTTATTATCTAAACTCTCTTATGACATCCATCAGAGCTAACATACATAATGGTTCATAGGTGGTTTTCTAACACCATTTTAAAGGGCATTGTCGCATAAGACATTCACCAACCTACGTGAAGCCTTAAAAGCAACTATGTGCACAAAATCGTAGGAAGTGTGGATACTAGAGTGAGTCCATTCCTTGAAGCCCAGATTGTAGCAATCGTCACTTAGCTATAAAGGTTATCTTCCAATTCAACACATGAGACTCATAGTGGAATATGATGTATGAAATGTGATGTAGAGGGGCATACAAAGGATATCTATACACATAGGAATGTGCGTACGCTTCTGACAACTTTTGATATTTTCCACAAGAATCATGATGTCCAAAACTGCCCAATTTTACAATGTGTTATGTATAAATTTTTTTATTTATATTCAATATATGTGATGCACACACTCATGAAACATCCAATTACCTCCTGATTAATCGAGATCCATGAGGATTGTGAGACATGTGTGCATTAGACTATCACAAAAAGAAGGTGCATGATGGTAGAATAATGAAGAGCACAATAACAAAAATGGAAGCTTCATAGGAGGAGGATACCATGGAAGATTTCATGGTGGTTATGGAGGCAAGTTCACTCGAGGAACATTTTATATATGTGGATCACTAGACCATTATCAGTGCGAATGTCCCAAAAAATAATCTTGTGCATACTTTGGAAAGGAAGATAAGGTGGAGAATTTTCCAGAGATATGTATGCCCATATGTGAAAGAGAAATAAGGATATGGGAGTAGCTATGATACATGTTGAGAGCTCTAAGTAGGCATAATGGTATCCTAAAACTTTGGTTGTAGCAAGGAAGCAAAAATTATTGGTTATAACACATGTAAAAGCCTCATGCATGCATGAACAAGGGAGAATAAATAAACTCATTAGATGGGATGAGAATGTACATCCATCTAAATATCCAAATGTAGGGAAAAAGAAATAATTTTTATAGTAAACCATGGGATTGATTAGAGAATTGTAGGTGGAGATATAATCCCTTAAGGAACAAGCGCAGTATAGGAGCATGCCAAACAAAGGGAGGTACTTGAAAAACATGTAGATGACCTCAAGGAAGTGCGTAAAATTATTAGGTAAGATAATATCATCCCCATGCTAGGATAATGGTTGCAGGAGAAAGTGTTGCATGCAGGAACAAAGAAGAACAAGAAAATGTTACATGCTAATTTACCACCCTAGGACCATGAGTATGACAAGGAGATCACTTTAGATGCAATTATAAATGGATGGTTGGTAAGTAAAATTTTGATTGATACAAGCACAAAAGTCAATGTATTTACACTTGATTTCTAGAATCAAATGGGAATGCCACCATTAAATCCTTCTTCCAGTGTGTTTTATATGTAAAACAAGACAAGGGCCATGCCCATTAGAGTATTGAAAAATTCTACTATCACCATACATGGAGAAAAATTCAAAGGTGAATTTGAAGTTCTGGAGCTGGCTAAAGAAGATAACTTCCATGCACTACTAGGTCATCTTTTGTGTTATGCTAATTACAAATACTTGCACTTTAACAAGTTCTTTGTAAATTTTGAGAACAATGAAGACCGTGTTGTGATATCAATAGAAAACATGAAGATTGTGCCTTACATAGAGCCAATAAGTGAGGAATACCTTAACCAGATCTATGCACATACGGTGCATGACCCAGAAAATTTTGAGCCATCAAAGGAGGACATGCTTTAGTGGGGGACGTGTAATCAATAAGTGAAACTACTAGTGTTTCTTATGATAATTAGGCTCATGGATATTATGTTAAGGTTGGTAGATAATTCCAGGGAAGAGCAACAAGAATTATTTTCTCACGACCAGTGAGATGGCTGGGAAGAACCAACTTGTTGAGGTTTACCAAGGAAGAGAAACTTGAATCTTTCCTATGCGCAATGGAAGCACAAGTACGGAATGAAGGGGATAAAATGAATATGTTGTTTTACTCCATGAGAGGAACAAAAAAGTGTTGGTGGGCCATGCATGAGAAAACTTGCTAGTTTTGCATGAAATAAGAATTAATTTCTTGACAAGGTTTGTTAAAAATAATCATCCTTCAAAAATATCAGATTATGATGGGAATAGCTCTCCCATGGAACACATTCAAAAATATGAAAGGAATATGATGCATGGCCAAGATTCATTTCCACCATCATTATGGGTTAATAAGTTATATTCTACACTGCACGTATACATGCGTGTATGGTATATACATGTAGATTTAAGGTAAGAGACTATGAGTTGGTGTAACTTAACTTTAGGTATCATGCACACTTTTGATTATTTTTCTACTAAACCCCTGTCAATGAATCTCTACAAATAATGAATCACATCAATCTAGGTGATGACACAAATGCATAAGATCTTTTAACTTAGTTGTAAAGTGATACTCCTCTCTAGATGAGAATGTGAATGCTTCGATTGGATTTATTCTTATGAAAAAATCATGGGGCACATATGGAAGAAAAATGTAAAGGGGAAGATTGTATATCTCATTGATGATGGAGAGGTCGAGGAATTAAACATATAACATGTAGAAGATGAGCGCAAGGTTTTAGAAACTGTAGATGAACACGTGTGCACACACCACATACCACCGAAGAACAAGAATGTATACATTGGGACTGAAGATTTACCAAATTAGATGATAATTGATGAATATTGATATGAGGGAGAGGTTGCAAAAATAATCAAACTTTTTGTGCAATTTTCAAGATCTATTCCCAAGGGTATATCATGAGTTGAAGAGTTTTCATTTGTCTTTGGGTGAGATGAATATAAATCTTAAGGATGTAACATGAGACGGTTTGTAAAAGATGATTCCTAATTTATGTGTCAAGGTAAAATATGAAATTGAGAAAATGTTGAAGGCATGAATTATTGAGCCCATTGAATAATCAAAGTAGATCAATCCAATGCTTATCAACATAAAGAAGGATGATAGGATAAGGATTTGTGTTGACTATAGAGTTTAAAATTCTTCATGTGTTATTGATCCTTTCCCCACACCATTCACTACAAAGATCCTAGAGGTTATTTCAGGGGTGCAAGATATATTCTTTCACTTATGAATTTTCAGTATACCATCAAGTTAGGATTGTGCACAAAGACTAGGATAAAAGAACATTTACAACTAAATGGGGACGCTTTGACTATAGTGTTGTGAGATTTGGATTGAAGAATACGCCAACAATATTCTTGCACATTATCATGCATGCATTTCAAGAATTCATCCATAATTTCCTTCAAATATACTTAGATGTTTGGACCATTTATGGGCTTGTTAAGGTTCACTATAAATTCCTACAATTGATGTTTGAGATATGAAAATAGCTTAACATATCCTCAAATATTAATAAGTACATTTTCATGACCCATTTGGTACTTTACTTGGACACATCATCGTAAAGAAGGCTTATTGTTAGATCCACGCCAATATTACGGTTATCTTGGGGTTGGAAGAACTAACCAATCATAGTGAAGTACATGGATTTCTTAGGAATACAAGATAATAGAGGAAATTTATCAAGAGGTATGCCAAAATCTCTACGCCATTGAAGAGTTGTTGAAAGCTAAGGGAAACTTTTATTGGAAGGATGTGCAACAACATGAATTCAAGACTTTGAAGGAGAGACTAACAACCACACCCATTTTATGCTTCCCTTCTTAGAATATACCATTTCATGTCCATGTGGATGCCTCTAGAACAACCATAGGAGCGATAATGGCCCAACAACGGGGAAGGAAATGTAGATCATCCTATATGTTTTGTGAGTAGGAATTTGACACCGGATGAAAAACAATTAAACAACTAAATAGCACAAGGTATTTTTATGGTGTACATACTTCACAAGTTTAGGTAGTATTTATTAGCTACACCATTTATCTTTTACATTGATCAAATGAAACTTAAGTATCTAGTTTTTAATCTTGTTTTTAAGGGGTGTATTTGTTGTTAGATCTTTTTATTATAATAATTTGAGTTTTTAGTCATCATCAAAACCTGGAAAAATAAATTTGGGACCCAATCATTTTCATGGGTCAACTCTAGTGAGGATGCATAGAACATAGAGGAGACTATTCCCGATGCCCATTTATTCATATTACACTATGCATCATCTGATTTAGAGGATATTCCAAGTATTCTTACACATAGGTAAGACACCTGAAGCAATGAAAACACTAGAGAAGAAGTAATTAGTTATTCGTGTTGCACCCTATTAGTTTGTTGTAGGTACTTGTATAAAATGGAAAATGAAAAAGTTTTGTGTAGGTGTGTGGAGAAAGCATGATCTCGAATCTATCATGGAAAAGGAGCATGGTGATGGAATTGTTAGAAGACATTATGAAGGCAAGGTTATAACGTGCAAAGTATTATTTGCAAGATTATGGTGGGAGATGTTATACAAGGATACTAAGGTCTTTTAAAATCATGTGATCATTTCCAAAGGATAGGAAAATAAAAACACCGAGATGAGATGTTATTGCTACCTATCAAAAGTGCATAACCTTTTGAGAAGTGGGAAATTGACTTTGTTGACATAATAACACTAGCCGTGAAGAGGAAATGCACTTGCTACATCATTACATGTACATATTATTTAACTAGGTGGTGAGAAGTAGTGCCTAAAAATATTACACTGCTTTAATTCTACAACAACAAGATTCTTATGGGAGAACATTATTAGTAGGTACATGGTTGTCCATTGATCCTTACAAGTGATAGGGGAACTCATTTCTTGAATGAGACAATTAGGATATTGTTAGTGGATTTTATGGTAGCTCATTATAATACTACCCCTTATCACCCACAAGCCAATAATACTCTAAAATCCTTCAATAAGATCTTAGGACAAACATTATCAAAAATATGTGATATAGGCAGAAAGGATTGGGATGAAAAAGTATCATCTGTTTTATGGGCATATAGAACTACTTACAAGAGGTTAAATAATGCCACGCCATTTCAATTAATGTTTGGCATAGAGGAAATTTTTCCTGTGTAATTCATGTTACCCTCCCTGTGTATTACATGCACAGGAGGACTTGTTGATGAGAAAGTAGTAGAAGATAACATTGATACACTAATGCAATTGGATGAATGGCTCACAATTATGTGATGGAGTCAGAAGTTAGGAAATGAGAGATAGAAGGAATGACACGATTTACATATTAAGAAAAAGTCTTTTTTAGTTTATGGGATGGTGATTTTATATGGCTCTAAGTTTGCATGCCACCCAGGGAAGCTCAAAGTTCATTGGTTGGGACCATTTAAAGTAACAAAGATATTGGATTCAGTGCACGTCGATTACATGTGTGTACTAGATGACACCATGTTACCTAGTTACTTTAATACGATTAGGATAAAGCCCTACTATAAATAAGCTTCCATTTTATGTTTGTAATATGGCACTATTGTCATTTAGATTAGGTTTCACTTTCATTTTTTTTTTTTTTGTGGTAATAAGTGTGTTCATGCATAGGAGCTGATAAATCTATTTTAGAATGATGTGCGAGAGGACCAAACATGATTTTAGTGTGGGGTAAGCATATCAAGGTGCATGATGGAAAAATTTAAAGAGGTACGAGGAAAGTGTTCCTTTGGTTGGCTTGATAAGGTGCAAGTGTGCTTGATTGGTGGAATTTATCATATGAAAACTTGGTGAATGGAGTAAAGTGCGTAGTGTAATGTGAGAGGAGGAATCATGGAGGAAAACTACTTGGTAAGTAGCATAGAGGAAGAATAGGTGTATCACAAGAAGGTGCATGAATAGAGCTATACAACCCGATAATATTTACGTGCAAGAAGGTTATGGACTACCACGCACGGAAGAAGTTTCCTAGCATTAAAAAGGTGGGAAAACGTAGTAAAAATTTGGAAATATAAAACTAAAAATAGGTAGTAGGTGAGTGCAATGAATGCAGTCATGAATTAAAAATATATAAAAGGAAGATTAGATGAAGTCACTCGAGCTTAGTATTGAGAACTAGTGTATGAAAGAGCTCATCTATGAAAAAGTGTGAAGTGTGAACAAAGAGAAAACTAGAGTGAACCAGAGTGCAAAGAAATAAATTGAGTAGAGAACCTCCTAAACAAAGAAAGAGCTCCTTGGAGAAGTTGAAGCTATGTGAAGAATGGTTTGGAGGAAGGATTGGGACACTAGGTACCAAAATATAGGATTTGACATGAAAGAAAAATCATAGGATTAGGGAATGAAATCAAATTGAATGATTGAGTTAGGGCACAAGGTTATTTGCACACATTAAGTGTATTCAATAGGGTTGAAGAAAGAATTAAGAAGGTGAGACAAGTTTTCAAGCACTAAGTAAAAAAGCATAGGGTGGTATACTCACGAAGGATAGAGTGAAAATGGCACCAAAAAAAGAAAGTACCAAGGATAAATAAGACCATAAAAGAATCTCATGATGAATGGTTTTACAATATGAAATATCCTCAAGAATTAATTGTAGGAACCATGTAACTATGGAAGTGAGTAAATCACCGCATGCCAAGACATGAAGGAAACATACGAAAGGAAGTGATAGAATAAAAAATGATAGTTGACTTCCACATGATAAATGATCCTAAATGACAAGGTGTGCAAACGTTGATCGATTTCGAGGTTCTACAACTATTTGAATTATCATTATTTGGTAATCCTACATGCATGTATAAATAGCTCATGTCTAAGGTACATGAATATTACTTCTACTTTGCAGTAGAAGGATGTGCTTGACCACCACAAAATTGATTAGTAATGTGACAAGCCCGAGAGATAGTCAAGAGAAATATCACTTACCTATGCGATATTTAAATGATAGAGGAGACAACCACCAAACTGAAATATTATAGGGGAATTCATGCCTTCCACATTTCCAACATTATCGAACTAGGAACCAAAATGGTTGCATGATTGGTGAGCTGAAAATTAGACACATATGAACATTGGAAAAAATCAACAAGATTTTTTTCATGTTACACATAATATGGTGCAAGGACGTAAAGTATAATATTACCTTGTTCATAGAAGAAAGTAATATAAATGAAAAAAGACCTAAACAGAGAAAGGAAATTTTTCACTTGTGGTTCTATAGTGTTGTTAATAGTGTTTTGGGAGATAGGGGTTCCATATTGTCCCGAAAATAACATATGGGAATATCTATTGAGAAGAAGTCTCAGTCTTAAGGTTCACCAAGTACACCTATGATAAAGCCATATTCAATCCATATAAGGTGCACCTCAAGAAATGGTACAAGAGGATGTGTGATGCATTCAAGAATGAATGACATGTTCCTAGGGAACTACCAACACTATTATATAGAAATGTGGAGTTTGCAGTAATGTAACAATTTAGCCTTGGTATATTTTACCGAGCAATGGATAGATGGGACCATGGTGCAAAATCATTTTTTGTATTCACAATAAAATATTTTAAGAGCAAACCTTGTAAACTAGATAAAGGATGTACAATAGTTTAATTTCACCATAAAAGGGTAGATGATGACTACCATACACGCTGCACAAAAACATATGGGTATAATTCAAAGACACCATATGTTGAAACCATGAGATCATGACAATATGGAATTAAACCCAATTACGACTCTAGAAGTTGGAAAGGAGGCTTGCATGATCCATATCCATCTATGACCAAATATTAAGGATGGAAAATTAATTAATGTGCAAACCTCGAGCTTCCAAAACTTCCAAAGAAGACAACAAGTGAAGATCCCAAAGCACAAGTGTGAGAAAAACCCCAAGGAAGAGAGAAATAGGAGGAGGAGGAGTTTCTTTGGACCATAGCACAAGGATAAGAATGTAGAGGAGGTGCCAAGATGCAAGAACCTCATGTGTTCCCAAGGAATCTTCAACTAAAAAGCATGGAAGCATATTCCAACAAAGGAAGAAAAACCTCATGTTATACATGATCTAGACTAAGATGAGGAAGATTTAGAACATCTAGTGCAAGAGGAATCATAGGAAAAAGAAGTTCATGAAGAGGAAGAGAATGCGCATGAGAAGAGGAGCAAGATGTGTAAAATGACGAGGAACATGGACTTGGGGGAGCCAAGGCACTAGAAAGGAGATAGGCCACGTGTAGTTTGATGTTGTATAAGAGACACCATAATGGTTGCACATAGGAGGAAGAATTCGAAGGTGACCTCCATATGTACTTGAAATGTCATACATAGATGATCGTTCAAAGCTCTGTTTCAGAGTTTGGTACCCACCAAAGATATTTTTTTGCATGTTTTGATAAGTCTGAAGCCCATATGTGCATAAGGAAGATGCTCTCTTGGAGTTTGTAGATTCATAAAGAGGATCTAGAGTTTGAGGTGAGAAAAGAGTCAATTTTGGAGTGAAGGTCAAAGAAGGAATCAAGAGATTTCTCGATAATTGACTCTACCCGACTCTCAAACAAGAAAGTGGGAAACACTCTAAATAAGATGGTCACCGATTTTGGAAGGAGAAATATTCATAAAGGGGTCATAATAAAGAGAATGTAAAAGGACATAGAGTGCAAAACTAAGAAAAATTAGAAGCTCGTTGAGGATTTGATTGACACAAAGAAAATATTGTTTAATGCATATAGTAAGGCAACTGACATTGTTAAAAATATTACACATGCATTCCTAGATGTTGTGATGTAGGAAAAAAATGATCATAACATAGAGATGGAATACATGGAGGAACCTGTACACTTATTACTAGTTAAATTAAATAGTGTGTTGGGGCCTACAATAGAAGAGATGGCCAATATGAATAAGGGCAAGGTAGATAAAAAGATAGAATAATATATTGCATTTGGCATGGAACTAAGGGAGGTGTTGAAAAGGATTGAAAATATGTTTGATAAATTTCAGGATATCATGGGAATATTGAATGTGTGCACCATGAAAGATATGGTAGAAACTACAAGCCATGTTGCGGAAAAATAAGGGTAAGCGTGAGAAGGTTTTGAAGAATTCGGGAGAAGAAGGAGATATTGAAATCTAAGTGTGATAGGATTGAAGAGAGACTTAATGAAATTCAAGCTATGGTAATGCATAAGGTAGATGGTTTAAAGGGCATCACCTTAGAATGGATGTAATAATAAAGGATTTGTAGGAGAAAGTCAATGAAATGACTCTGGAAAAGATTTTGGATATTGTTGAAACAAATCGACAAAGTGACCATTGAGCTTTGTAGAGGGAAGCGGCTAGAAAGCAAGGAATAAGCCTCAAGTTTCTAAAACTTATACTTGTCACTATAATTTTCATTCTTGGATGTGCACAAAGGAGAAAATTCTTTATTTTTATGGGTATTTCCACATTCTTTAGACAATCTTTCAATCATTCTTAGTATTACTTCATATTATTCTTTGATTGTTTATATTTCTAAGGACAGAAAATACTCCTAGTGCGAGGTAATGTTGGGATGAGAAAGTGGCTAAGGTCAAGCCACGCACGAAGATTGAAGACCAGCCACTAAAGGGTGCATATAAACCATGAAGAAGTATTAAAAGGAAAGGAACACGTTAGAGTAAACATGAGGAAAAGGAAATAATGCAGGTATAAGAAAAGTGTGTGAACGTTCACATGAGAGAGGTAAATACATCAGGGTGTGAAGTCTATGCACAAAGGCATATTTCAGAGTTAGTGATTTCAGAATGGACTAAAAATAGAGAAAAGCATAGATGGTGTGGTTGGTAAGGAAATTTTAGAAATAGACTCAACAAGGATAAGGAACGATAGGGTATGAAGCACATGTAAGGTGGACAAGGATTGTGCATGGATGAAACTAAATATAGGATGTATGCATGGATAAGAACAAACTATTTATAATGCAAGATTATAAAACCACCTAAGGATAGTCATGGATTGAAGACAAAAGTAATATTTAAAAGGCATGTAATCTATAATTAGGGTGTCTATTGTTAGAAATAGATCATGTAAGTGGTGAAGGAAAAGTTCCCACACACACACACACACACACACACACATTTTTGTGTTGCATTCCTTTGTAAAGGAGAGAGAGATGGAGATAGGGATAAATATAGTGATAGATATAATATGATACACGTATGGATTGTAATCAGCTATAAGTGTGTGTTATACAAGGATTTTATAATAGAATTGATTATGTGATTATAATGGATGGTCTAATATGAGTTGTAAAGGTTAGAAGGCATGAACATGGTGTAATAGCTATATAGGTTCTCTTAGTTATATATGGTGATGAATGAATGAACTAGATATATTGTTTCATACTCTCCTTGTTATGTTGTATTATTTATCTTCTACCCATGATATAAATGGTTAAGCACATAACCTACATCTTGACATGTCAAACAGAGAAGGTACTTGGTAGGTTGTGTGCACTTCTAGTGAGCTCTTAGACATTAGTCTAAGTGATGTGTCTATGCACCCAAATAAACAAGTGTTGGCTACTAGACTCCAAAATATTGTTATCATCTACTTATTATTGAGACCTATTCATATTCCACTACCCTATTCTAGATCTAGGATTTAGAACCCTACATATCATATAAAGTGTGGATTATCACCTTCCTAGTTCAACATCTTTTGCAACTTACAAACTTATGATGTGAATCTTTAACATAGCCCCTCTTATTATTCTAGTCTAGATCACTCATTCACTTATAGAAAAAGATGATAATTTATTAGGCCATTCTTTATTTGCATACGCTTTGGTGAACCTAACGTAAATTATACTCTCTCTTGCTCTTGCTCACTCTCTCTCTCTCTCTCTCTCTCTCTCTCTCTCTCTTGATTGATTGAATATTTTTCAAGTTAAATATCATACTATATCTTATTTTACCTCTCATATATTCAAAATATTCCTAAAATCATCTTAAATATTTCCTAAATCGTTTCCATTCTTTCCTAAAATATTACAACTTGAATTATCTATTTGATTATCAAAATTATCAACAAAGAAATGATGCCCAAAATAACAACTAGGAGTCCTCCCATAAGCCTATCCCATTTTACTACAATTGCAATATGGTCAACACTAATGCTAAAGAATTATTCCAAAAATAAAATTATAGAAAAAAATACTCGATCCAATACTAACAATAGAATCCAAGAGGAGGAATTTGAGCAAGAGGAATAAAACAACACATAAATTGTTAAAATCTCGCTATGGAAGAATTCATCCTAACCTACCCCAAATTTTCGGTTAATCTCTTAAATTCATCCCAACCAATATGGAGGCATAAAAATATAATTGGGGAAAATATTATTACACTAAACTCCTCATTCAACAAGTGCTGACATAAATGTACCTCATAATCCTAACCAAAATTCTTCTCAAAGAACTCCCTCTAATGATCCAAATCATCTTATTTTGTAACTCATTGACCAAATGAGTTAGAAACAATCTAGTTCTAACAACCAATTTGTTCAAATGAATGTGAATCCTTTTCACATGCATAAACATTTTATGGGGTATGCCTCATTAGTTTCCTCCCCACCTTCTATAGTATATCCTAATGAGACTTCAACTACGCATGACCTACCATAAACAACAAGGTGATCCAATCTTTTCAAAGGGAACCTTTGGTTCTTTATGTATCCACTATAGATATCCAAGGTATGTCCCCTTCTCTCACTTCACCCTCATTTATGATAGGTCCACTAACCCCGAATTCTACAATAAATCCTTTACAAATATGTACAAATGTTGGATCACATATAACTCCTATGCCACTATTAAGCTCTTCGCTAAGACCCTCAGATGTGAAACTTTGGATTTGTACCATACTCTTGTACTTAGCTCCATTGTAAAAATTGAGGGGTTAGTCAACCTACTATTCATGAAATTCCATTCTCAAGATCTACCTAAGAACAACTTGAACATTTTTACAAATTGTGTATCGGTGATAGTTAAAATTTCTAATGCTTCATTAAAATATGGAAGACTCTTTATAACATAAGTGAACATAATTTATTTGATGATACTCTTCATATTATATTTCTCGATGCTCTAGAACTCGATTAAAAAAGGATATGAAATTCCCAATTCTAGGTATTTTCCTTATATGATACTTGTAGTACACATTACTTATATATTCTTGGTTCAAGAGATGGTCTAATCAGTGAAGGTGATCCAATTACTTTTGAATGACATTAGAGAGCCATTATTATTATGTTCGGATATTTTTAGGAGACGGTGACGAAACCTCCCTAATGATCACGTAACCATCGGTCTTCATAGAGCGGTGGTTGCACAACTGTCACAACGGTTACATAATCACCACTGTGAGGACCAATGGTTACACAACTACCCCGATGATTGCACAAGCTACCACTTTATGGTTACCAGCAATCCTATCCCTAATGATGCCAAAACAGAACTTGAGCGATTGCTGAAATGCTTAGACTTATTAGATCATTCTGATTTTCATTTCCTTCTATATGTGGATAGAGAAACTATAAATACAAGTTTGATTCTTCATTCTATAAAGTGAATTTGAGTGAATTCAAGTGTGAGAAAAGAGGATGAGTTGGAGTTATTTCTTTTCTTTTTATTAAGAGTGAGTTTTTCATTATTGAATATTGTAAGAAAGAAAATAAAATTAGGAGTGTTGAATCCTTATTGAAGGCCAATATTTGGTTGTAACTTTGTATTTTGGAAAATTACATAGTGAAAGGGAAGTAATTTGCTTACCCACTAGAGTTTTTCCCACATTGGCTTTCCCTAGGATAAATTATTGTGTCTCGTTTGTCTTCTATCTCTCAATTTGTAATATTTTCATGCACATTATATTGGTTAAAAGGAACTTAGTCATTTTCCATTCAATTATCACTAGAACATGATATATTTAATGTTAAAAATGGTAGTTTACAAATTATATTGGTATTAGAGAAGTTAAGATCAATTGTTTTTGTGTGGTTTAACTTGTGTTGACATTTTCAATTAGATGCCCCTTACCCGAAAGGAAGTGAAAGTGGTGAAGGTATCCTCATTCCTTTTGAAGAAGATATTTCCACCAAGAAGTGGAAGTAGGGAATCTGATACATGGCTCATAGAGAAAATGTAGGTGAGACTAGAGAAGAACATTTCTACAAGTTGGAGGTGGATGTGGAAAGTTTGTCCAAGGATGTGGGAAGTATTTCCTTGTCTATGGTGAAATTGGAGTCCATCATGGGATTTCTCATTAAGAAGCTTGGTATTCCAAATGAGGCACTAGGAACCCATAAAGAAGATACTCATGAGTATGAGGAAGAACAACCCCATGCCAAACCTACACCTCCTCCATTCAAAGAAGAGGTGAAGATCAAGATTTAACCTTATGATGGGGATGTGAATGCCAAGAAGAAATACCATTGGCTAGCCCAAGTTGAGGTATATTTAAATTTGCATCAAATCAATGAGAGTTAGCAGATTTCCTTTGCAAGGTTAAAATTAACCAACCATGCTTTAACTTGGTTTGAAATTTATATTCATTATTTGGTTGTTAAGAAGCTTTTTCCTATTACTAAATGGGGTGAATTTAAAAGGATAATTAAAAAAATTATATCCTATTTATTATGAGGAAGATGGGTATATGTATCATTAGTATCTCGGGTAGAAGTAAGGATAAAATGTGTAAGAGTACACTAGTGAGTTCCAAAAGAAATCTATACAAATGGAAAAACATGTAGCGTACTAGGAAATTTTGATGAAGTTCATTAGTGGACTCCATAGCCACTCAAGGAGACCAATTCTCTTGGCCAAGTTGGTGATTGTAGATGTGGGTTGTTCTCAAGCCCACTATTTAGAGGTATATAAGAAGAAGTGTTCATCTACCTCTCAAAATGCTTCAAGAAAACAAGGATACACCAAGCATAATGAGAAAGGAAAATAGAGAGGTAAAAAAATATTTCCATTTATAAGGATACTAAATTTCACTTTGTGGGAATTCTAATGTTGACACTCATTTTGAGGAAAAATATTGGAATCTCCACTCAGAGTTACATCCCTTCAAAAATAAGAAAAAAAAAAATGCCATGGCTTCCCTCGGGAGAGGAAGTATTTTACAACGAAGAGGTGGATGAGACTATGTGTTGTACCTCCATCTACAGAGAGGTATGTTTGGGTAGTAATAATGTTATTCAAGAAAATGAACTAACTAAGATTTTTCATATAAAAATTCAAGTGAATAAAACTAAATTGGATGCTCTTTTTGACACATGTTCTCAAGATAATTTGGTTAGTAAAGAGTTAGTGGATAGGCTAAAGTTGGAAACTTACAATCATCCAAGCCCATACTCATTGGGTTGGGTAAAGAAAGGTGTAGACATCAAGGTTATCAAACAATGTAAAATTACATTTGGTATTGATAAGAAATTCATTGATGAAGTTAATTTAGATGTTGTTCCCCTTGATGTGTGTGGTGTAGTTTCTAGAAGCCCGCATTTTTATATCAAGGATGTTATCTTCATGAGGAGAGACAACCAATATTGTTTGGTGAAGGATGGTAAGAGTTACATCATTTCATCCCTTTTAAGAGACTCGAAGATCTCTTTGGTAAGTACCATTGAATCTTGAAAGCTTCGTAATGCGAGTGGAAAATTAACATTACTTATTTTGAGGGATATGCTTGAAGATGGGATTATTGCATCTAAAACTACTTGTATCATGTTTTATAACAAGGATCATACATTGATAAAAGAGTTGTTTCACCAGTTTAGGAGGTTTTCTAAGAGCCTACGGGGTTGTCCCGGTTAGGTTAATTGATTATGAGATACACTTGCTACCCGATAGTCTACTTCAAAACATGGGATTATATAGGTAGTCTTTGAAAGATTCCAATGAGGTAAAATAATAGTTTGTAGTCTTTAATTAAACAAGGTATAATCCATCCTAGCACTTATTTATTTGGTTCTCCTATTGTTTTAGTACCTAAGAAAGATTGTTTATGGAAAATGCGTGTTTATTATAGATATTTGAATTAAATAACCATCAAGAATAGGTATCCTCTTCCTTGCATTGATGATTTGTTAGATCAGTTATAACATGTTAAATATTTTATTAAGATTAATTTGAAATCTGGGTATCACCAAGTGTGGATTAAGAAAGAGAACATCTAGAAAACAATGTTCAATACCAAGCAAGGATTATATGAATGGTTGGTATTGCCATTTAGGCTATGAAATGCACCAGCTACCTTCATGTGGTTGATGAATGAGATAATGAGGTCATTTATTGATTCCTTTGTTATTGTGTACTTTGATGACATTCTAGTTTTTAGAAAATTTTTGAAGAGCATATTGACCATTTGCATCAAGTTTTGCAATTTCTTAAGGAGAACTAGCTAGTGTTGAATGAGAAGAAGTGCAAGTTTTATTAATAGTCGCTTGTCTTTTTGGGACATGTGGTTGGAGATGGAGAGTTGAGGATAGATCTCATTAAGATAGAGTTCATTCTAAATTGGCCTACACCATCGATTTGGACACATACCATGAGATTTTTGGTTCGATTTAATATATGAGGAAGTTCATCAATAACTTCTCATCCATACTAACACCGCTACATTCGGTGACAACAAGGGTAAGGATTTTGATTGCGATAAGAAATTGTAGAAAAATAATGGTGTTAGTATGTAAACTAGGAAATAAATTGATTTAAATCCTAAACTAACACTACCATTTTCTACCTCAAATCAAGCAAGGATGGAAAGAGGGAGAATTATACCCACACTTACCATCTAGCATGCAATTATCCTTCCTTGATGGTGGATTTTCTTGTGGATTAGAAGATTGCTTCATATTTGGATGTGGGAAGACTTGGACAACACCTCCCCTTCAATGATTAATTCTTTGATGCTTGGATGAAGACTATGGATAGCTTCATTTAATCTTGAAGGATGAAGATGGATGATTGATGATCAAAAGATGAAGTAGCAAGATGATGGCCTCCTAAAAATTCTTGCTTTCATGGAGGATGAGAGTGGAAATTTATAGTTTGTGAGTGGAAAATTAGAGGGTGAGGATTAATCCATGTTGGATTGAATCCAAGGGTTACAAATTGATGAGAAGATTGGAGGATTCTAGAATGGAGAATTATAGATTTTGTGAGGACTCTCCATTGAATTAAAAATTCAATGGAATAGTGTAGATTCATTTGAATATTTGAAAATAAGAGGGAAAGATAGATAAACTTCTAGATTTAGAGGTGTGAGGATGTGCACATGATTAGGATTAGATTAAATGATGTGATTAGGATAATTAATGATGAGTGATTACATGGAATAACTAGTGATAGGTGTAGGTGTAGACTAGGGTAGGTGAGGCATAGGAATATTAAATTCCTATGAATATTAATGAAGGATTAGAATAGAATAATATGAAGTAATAATGGATTAATGAAATGAAAGGGATGTAAGATGGATTAAAAGGATAAATGATAAATAATGATAAAATGATAGAGGGAAATATGATAAAATGGATTAATTAATAATAATTAATCTAGTGATTAATTATTATATGGATGATGTTGGGATATAATGAATAATAATAATAATAATGACACATGGGTAAATGGATTAAAATATATTAAAATGGATTGGTAGCAGATAAATGATGATGAGGCTAAAATGTGGGACATGATTAATGTTAATTAGTCATGTAGACATTTTAGGTGTCTACATTTTTCCCCTCTTTGAAGGATTATTGCATAGCAATGATCATTCAAAGAAGAAGTAGAAGATGATAGGATGGTAATATGATGCCCCCTCGAGTGGGTAGGTGGGGAGGAACAAGGTGGGTAGCCACTCGAAAAGAGAGGAGATTCCCTAATGAGAAGATGAAGGGGTTGTGGGTGAGAGGATGAGAAGATGAGAGGATGTTAACTATAGGAGGCCCTAGTCATTGATGTATGACAAGGGTGTAGGATGTTTTGGTGTTGGATGCCCTAGTAAAGGGGTTGATGTTTTGGATGTTGTTGGATCACATGATTTTGGATTGTTGGATGCCCCTAGGCACGAGGGGGTAGGATGTTTGATGGTTAGATTTTGGATGTTTTTGTCCCTGACCAAGGGGTATAATTAGATAAGATCTTGGATTGATGATGTTGTTGATGTTGGATTTTGATGATTTGGATTTTTGGATGCCCCAGTCAAGGGGTAAGGATTTGGATGTTGGATATTGGATGTGAAGATGTTTGGGTGAGAGGATTTGATAGGATTGATTGAAAATGTTGGATAGATTTATTAGATGAATAAGATTTTATGATTGGATGTTGGATGATTGATGAAGGGTTGGTTGGATAAGGTGATGATGTAAAGGGGTGGTGTTATCATAAAGTTCCCACAATTATCATCATTAGCAATTTTATTAAGATGTGGAATAGGGAAATATGCATCAATGATATAAAGACCATGATGTTTTAATTGATAGATGCACTGTCCTCATATCATTGGACATGATAATATTAAAAAGGAGGTCCTCATGTCATTGGAACTCTAGAAAGATAAAATAAAAGGTAGCTTCGTATCATCAGCCAAAATGAAAGATAAATAAGTGAACAAGAACACACACACAAATGCATACAAAAATGTTTTAAATTTTATGTGTGTTGTTGATTTTTAGGGATTGTTAATATTGTTTTTTTATTTTTATCTTTTTAAGATACTTTAGATGTGGTGGGATGAATATGTGATAGGGATGGGTGGGTTTGAAAGGATGTGACTTTCTCCTGTAAGTCCCAAGGAAATGTGGATAGGGATTAGGGCTAAAGATAGGATAAGGGGTGTGAATAAAGGGATTGGTTGGATAGGATAAGGGATGTAGGATAAAGAGACGATTTTGGATAGGATGAGGGATGTGATATGGTAGGGTAAAGGATGTGGGATAGAGTGATTATTTTGGATAAGATAAAGGAGATTTTATTGGATAAGGTAGGATGTGAGATGATTGGATAAGATAGGCCCCCAAGTAATGGGTGAGCTGATGGATGATAGTGTAGTTTGTTGTGCCCCCAAGTGTAAGGAAGAATATAAAGTGCCCCTAGGGGATTATAAAGTTGCCCCTAGTCATAATGATGACGGGTTAAAGGAAGCAAAAGGGTGGATAGGATAAAGCAATATGATCATTGATTTCCCATGGATGATGGATGCAAAGGGTGGGTGGTTTCAATGGATGATGAACAAAAGATGAGCTTAAAAGAACCTGGTGTAAAATGGAAGTAAGACTATAATAAAATTGTGACCAACGTCTAATCAATACTTAGTAACATACAATCATGATGTCTCTTTGAGATCAAAGTGTTCGCAAAAGTGATAGTTAATTTTCACTTGAAGTGAAGACTCAATGGTTAGGATGTAAAAAAACTAGCCAATGTCTAGGGAGTCATTAAGTCAAGTAGGCTAATGGAAGGTGAATGGAAGGTTAAGTTGTGCATTGCTTTATTGCCAACTAGGAATCCATAGCCCGATGAAGATACATCTGATTCTTGTCACAACAATGCTCTACTTCCAGCTAGATTTGTTGGAAACACCCTAGAGAGATTCTGGAGGTGGATTTTATTTGATATTTTTTCTTTTTTCTTTTTTTGGCATTAAGAGATCCCACTCTCTTGAAAAATCTCAAGGGGTTAAGAATCGCTAGTGGCAGATGTGGGGATGGAAATGAATGTGGTGATGACATTTGTTAGAGTGTCAAAAGATGCACCAGGGTCTTCATCACACATTAATTAAGATGTGTGGTTAAGTGATTGGATATTAAGATACTGATCAATCTTGGATGTTAATAGTAAAGATAGACTGAGGTCACACAAGTGTAATATGTACTAATGATTTACATCATGTGTGATTAATTTAATTAAGTGTTTGTGAAGATGGATTGGAATGAGAATGGAGGGATGAGGAAAGAACATCCATGTGCAAAGGAAAACTTAAAATCTCAATCCATTTTAGGTGTGTGGGATGTGTAGGGGAATTAGAGGATTTGTGAGTGGGTTGATTGGTTGGGATTGTAGGATTAAAAAGAGGGGTGGTAGAAATGGGTTGTGAAGTAGTAGGAGGGACATTGGTTTTGTTAGGTTTATACCTTAAGCCTGAAAAACCCAAAGTTTGAGGAAGGGAGATGGGTTTGTGGATGCCTTGTTCATGGATACCTAAGCCATTACCATGATGTTTCATGTTGGAAAACATATTTTTATCTATAGGAGATGAAGTGGATGGGGAAGATGATGCCATGTGGTCATCATGAGACTGGGGGTGGTAATTTTATCATCTGCTAAGGGATAGATTTTAGCAAAGGATGGGAGAGGAGATTTTCTTCAATTTTTGTTGATGAAGGATGTTTGGATTGATGATTAGAGTTTTGATTTTTGGTTGATGAGGGATGTTTGGATTTATGATTAGATTTGGATGGTCGACAATGTTTGGACTTATAATGGGGTTGAGATGGTGGTTGATGGTTAGAGATAGGGTTAGGATGGAAAGGTGGTGGATAGAGAGGTACAAGGATAAGAATTCCTTGGTTAATGAGATTTTGGACATAAGACCTAAATTACATGCAATGATTGGTTGAATATCCATGTGGGTGATGGAAGTCATAATAATAATGGTCCCTATACCAAGATGGTTTGGTAATGTTAGGATCATGAAGTTTGATGGGTGGTTGAATGATCATGTTAAGGGTTTTAAGATGATGGAAGATGGTAGTCAAGGATTATCCTAAGGAGGCGAAGGAGATTGGGGTTGGTAAGAGATATGGTGTGGGTAATAAGGGTGGGATAGGTAGGATATGTAGAGGAGTGGGTAGGATAAGAGAGGATTGATTGGATTTGGATGTAGGTTTAAGATGTGGATAAAATGGTTGGGATTAGATGGAAGATTAGCCTTGGGGATTTAGGAGGTTGGTTTTGTTTTGGAGTGGTAGTGGATTTTGGCTTGGGATTGGATTTGATTGATTTTGGAGAGGTGGATTGTGTAGGGTTGGTTTGTGTAGGATTAGATGGTTTGGTTTGGGATGGAATGGATAAGGTAGATGTGGATGAAGAGGATGTGTTAGATTGGTTTGATTTGGGAGAGGTAGATTGTGTGGATTTAAAAGATGGAGTAGATGTTGATGAGGGAGATGGGTTAAATTTAGGTGATGTCGGTTGAGTTGAAGTAGAGGGTGATGGTATGGAAACCATGTTGGATGTGGGAGATTGAGGTAACTTAAGAATCACATTGTATGTGATATGATTGGGGGACGAGGGGAAATTAGGATGAGAGTTAGGAGATGGGGGTGACTTAGGAGTCACATTGGATGGTTTGGGATTGGATTGGTTATTAGTAGATTTATTAGATGTGTATGGAGAGGATAAAGGTGGGATGGGATCCACGTTGGATGAAGATGATGTGGGTGACTTAGGAGTCACACTAGATTAGATGGGGATGGATGTAAGTGATGGAGGTGTAGGAGCCAAAGCAGAAGTTAGAGGAGGGTACTTGGGACTATCTAGGAGAAAGTCCATGGGATGAGGTTGGGATGATGATGATTTAGAACTAAGGTGTAATGTAGGGGATAAGTATTGTGGTTTGTTTTGATCTTGATTGTATGTGGATGAGTATGTATAAGGTACGTTATGATATTCTTTAATGGGGGGAGTGGGGGATTAGATTGATTGACGGGGATTTAGGGATGGATAGTGGTGATGAAGGATTAATCTCAGATAGTAGGTTAGCGAATTGGAAAAAAAAATCGCTAGATGGTTGTGGTAATTTGGGATATTTAGGTTTGTGTTTTGATTTAGATTTAGATTTAGATTTGGATTTTTGGAAGTGGATGTGGTGGACGAATCATAGTTGGTTAAAGTTTGGTAAATATCAAAAATGATATATTTATTAGTGGAAGGGGATGATTGGATTTGATCAAAATTGATGTAATTATTTGGGTTTGATGAAGGAGGATAGTTAGGGATGTTGGATGATGTGGATTTGGGATCGGGTGTGATTGGTTGCATGGATGGAGGATCATCTTGATCGGTGTCAATAAGGTCCTCACTATCATAAGTGGATGTGAGGGAGGATGGTCAAGAGGATGTTTGGCTAAGGTGTGATTGGAGGTCAAGAATTTGTTGGTTAAGATTTTGAATGGTTGTGAGGATGGTGGGATCAACTTGGGATGGGTTAGGAGATTTTTGAATAGAGGATGTGAGTGTGATAATTTGGTTTTGTAAAGATTGGATAGTAATAGGGATGTTTTGATCAAAGTGGAAGGGTAAAGGTTGATGAGTGGGGATTTGAATTTGATGGGAGCCATGATGAGGATGGGGGTTTAGATAATATTTAGGAATAGGATTGGGTATGGATAGGGTGTAGGTAGGATAGGACTAAGATGGAGGGATTAGATGTGGATGGGATGGATTAGGAAAGGGGATAAGATTGGGGTAATTAGATGGATGGATTGGGTTTGATTATGTTTGGATGGGGAGGTTTGATTTGATTGTTTGATTAATGTTTGATTGGTTGATTAATGTTTGGTCAAATGATATGTGATTAGGCAACACACATACAACACACAACCTAGCTAGTCAAGTGGGTGTGTAACACAAGCTATAGCCCACTTTCAATACCACACATGATAGTGGCGCTCACTGAGCTAGCCCACCTTTACGTCAATGTGTGATTGGATAACGAGTAATATTTGGTGGTTCCTTCCCCTACACTATATCTTGATTGTGTCTAAAGGATACCTATGTTAGGATAAATAAGGCTTGCTTGCTAAGGAGTCCTCTTTCGGTATGTGAGGCCTAGTTCGTGTTGCAAGGATGTTGTCTAAGGCCTGGGTTTTGGGACGTGGAAGCCCTCACTTCACATCATGCTTAAAACATGTAGATGCTTAGCCAATAACGATAGATGTCCTTGAATTTTTATACCCCGCCAGAACACGGGGTGTGGCTACATGCGTGGAGATGAAACCCACAGGTCATGAGATCCCTAGGACTATGACATGTGCGTGGATATCACTTCCACGTAACGTTGCCCCTAAAAATGAAAAAGGGAATAATGTGGAAATATTTTGATCCTCGAGATTGTTCAAGGACATGAGAGAAGAGCATACATGAAATCCAACTTTCGGGTTTAACAAGTAAACATGTAAAATATGAAAGATGCAAGATATAAAGATTTTTATTTTTTAAAAATTTTAAATGATAAAAAGATGATTAAAAAAATTCAAAAGGGGTCTTCAAGAGGATTCCTTACAAAAAAAAGTGGATTAGTAGTTTGATTTTCCATCCCAATGTCTTGGACTAAAGAATCTGCAAAACAAAAAGGATTAGTAGTCGTAGATTGATTTTTTAATCTTTGGTGAGCGTAGGAAGCTACACACAAAGTGTTAGTAGTTTGGAACAAGAAAATAACTCAAAGTGTAATTAAAATGACAAGATTTAGTAGAATTAAAACCATGAATAAATTATACAATAAAAATCTAAATTAACACTTTTGTTGCATAGATCTCTTCAATACCTTTCCAAGAAAAAAATGGAGTTGTTTCGAGTTTGGGGTCTAACGTTATGGCTCTCGGAAGTTAGGAAATAAAAGAGCAAAAAAAAGCATTGATTCAGGACATAAGCGTCATTTCAGGTCAAACATGCCATTTCAGGTCACAAACGCGTTGTTTCATTTCACAAACTCTCTACTTTGTCAAAAAGTCAAATTTTGGGGTTTTAAAGGTGGGATAAAAGTGTTGTTTTATAATAAATGCGTTATTTTAGGTCACAAATGCGTTATTCTATTCACAAACACACTAATTTGTCGAAAAAATCTAATTTTGGGGTTTTAAGGTTGGACAAACGTGCTAAAGTATCTACAAATGCACCATGGGGTCTACAAATGCGCGATTACGGGTCAAACCTCTTTGAAATAGAACAAAAGCTCGAAAATTTGAAATTTAAGGATGCAAATCAGATTTTTATGAAATCAAATTTAGACAACTATATGATTAGATGATAATAAATAGGAAATTAAAAATATTTTGGTGATTAAGCCCCACTGTGGGTGCCAAAAATGTAGAAACAATAATGGTGTTAGTGTGCAAACTAGGAAATAAATTGATTTAGATCCTAAAATAACACTACCATTTTCTCCCTTAGATCAAGCAAGGATGGAAAGAGGGAGAATTATACCTGCACTTACCACCTAGCATGCAATTCTCCTTTCTTAATGGTGGATTTGTTTGTGGATTAGAATATTGCTTCAGATTTGGATGTGGAAAGACTTAACAACACCTCCCCATTTGTGATTGATTCTTGGATGCTTGGATGAAGACTACGGATATCTTGATTGAATATTTAAGGATGAAGATGGATGATTGATGATAAAAAGATGAATTAGTAAGATGATGGTTTCTAAAAATTCTTGATTTCATGGAGGATGAGAGTGCAAATTTATAGTTTGTGAGTGGCAAATTAGGGTGAGGATTAATCCATGTTGGATTGAATCCAAGGGCTTCAATTGATGAGAAGATTGGAGGATAATAGAATGGAGAATTGTACATTTTGTGAGGACTCTCCATTGAATTAAAAATTAAATTGAATAGTGTAGATTCATTTGAATATTTGAACATAAAAGGGAAAGATAAAAAAGTTCTAGATTTATAAGCCTCTAGATTTAGAGTTGTGAGGATGTGAACATGATTAAGATTAGATTAAGTGATGTAATTAGGTTAATTTATGATGAGTGATTACATGGAATAACTAGTGATAGGTGTAGGTGTAGACTAGGGTAGGTGAGGCATAGGAATATTAAATTCCTATGAATATTAATGAAGGATTAGAATAGAATAATATGAAGTAATAATGGATTAATGAAATGAAAGGGATGTAAGATGGATTAAAAGGATAAATGATAAATAATGATAAAATCATATAGGGAAATATGATAAAATGGATTAATTAATAATAATTAATCCAATGATTAGTTATTATATGGATGATGTTGGGATATAATGATAAATTCATAATTTTTTGAATTTATGAAGTATAAGGAAGCCTAATAACATACATTTGGGGTTATATATGCCATTACCAACTCCTTCTTGACCATGGGAAAGCATCTCCATGGATTTTGTGTGTGGTTTTCCTACTTCCAAGAAAGGTCATGATTACATTTTTGTGGTAGTAGAATGATTTAGAAAAGCGTGTCTTCTCATTCCTCGTAGGAATACCATCAAGGCTAGTGATGCAACTGGGTTATTTTTTGCTAATGTGTGGGTTCATTTTGGTTTTCCTAATTCTATTATGTTAGATAGGGACTCAAGTTTCATAGGAAAATTTTGTCTACTTTGTGGGAGAATATGGATACTAAGTTGAAGAGTTCTACTGCTTTTCATCCATAGAAAGATAGACAAACAAAAGTGGTAAACCATACCTCGGTTCAAATTTTGATAGGGTAAAACAAGAAACATCCAAGGATTTGGGATGATAACTTGTTATATATCCAACATTTATATAACAGGTAAGTTCATGCTCCTACTAGTAAGGCTCCTTTTGAAACATGTTTTGGTTATTTGCCTAAGATTGATTTTGATGGTTTTTTTATATTACCATGCAGAGACAATGGAAAGGTGGCGGAAGTCCATAAAGCTAAGAAATTAATTGAGAAAATTTAGTAGATACACCTCTAGGTACATGAGAGGTTGACAGAGTCACATGCTAAGTACAAAGCACAACATGATCAACACAGGACTGAGCATTCTTTCATTGTTCGAGACAAGGTATGGTTGTATTTGAGTAGAGAAAGGATACAGGTAAAATATAATAAACTCAAGCCTCTTTGATATGGCCCATTTAATATTCTAGAAAAAGTGGGTAAGAATACATTTTTCTTGGATTTACCTCCTTATATGAGGATCTACTCAGTGGCGAATGTTGAAAATTTATGTCTCTTTGAGCTCTCCATGTTAGATGAGGAAGAAGAGGGAGTGTTATTACCATCTATTGAGGATATTACTCCAAATAGTCAACTATAATTGGAGGAAGATGTGGTATTACAGTGGAAAGAGAGGATGACACAGAGAGGAGTGCAAGATAGGTGGTTGATTGGGTTGAAAGGAAATTTTCCTACCAAGGCCAAGTGGTATTCCAAAGAAGATGTGGGGAAGGAATTTCCTTACCTCATTAGTACTTGAATATTTTAGGGACTTAACAACCTCAAATTAGGGAGGTATTATCCAAAAATGGATCTGAAATACCCAATTATAATTATTCTCCTTATATGATATGTGCAACACATATTCTCATCATATTATTAGTCCAGGAGATGGTTTAGTCAGGATGAGGGTAATTTGGACACCTTCAAATGACAATTGAGAGCCATTATAGTTTTTTTTTGGATATTTTTAGGATATGATGATGGAACCCCTCCATTGGTTATGTAACCATCGCTTTTCATAGAGCGTCGATTGTGTAAGCATTGCAGCGATTACCCAACCACATCGCCTTCATGGACCAAAGGTGGTTACACAACCGCCATTTTTTGGTCACTGTGGTTCTATCCTTCACAACACTAAAATGGGTATTTTAGAAGTTACAAATGCTTGAAATTCCTAGATAGATTATTTTCCCCTTTTCCTCTATCCATGGGTAGAGAAACTATAAATACAAGTTTGATTCTTCATTTTAGCAAGTGATTTTGAGTGAATTCAAGTGTGAGCAAAGAGGAGGAGTTGGAGTTATTTCTTGTTTTTTTCATTAAGAGTGAGTTCTTCATTGTTGAGGATTGTAAGAAAGAAAATACAATTAGGAGTGTTGAATCCTTCTTGAAGGCCAATCTTTGGTAGTAGCTTTGTATTTTGGAGAATTACATGATGAAACAGAAGAATATTTATTACCCATTGGAGTTTTTCCCGCATTGGGTTTCTCCAAGATAAATTCTTGTGTCTCCTTTGTCTTTTATCTCTCAATTTGTAGTATAGTATTGAATGTTTCATGCACATTATATTAGTTAAAAGGAACTTATTCATTTTCCATTCAATTATCACTAGAACATGATCTATTTATTGTTAAAAAGAGGTAGTTTATGGATCAAAACCTCACCTTCAATATAATTTTTGGTTCTTTTCTTCTATCACTCTAGAGGATTCCAATGAGCAAGATAAGATGCATAACTATCTTATTCACATATTTGAGAAGCCCCAAATGAGGAAACCTCAAACTTGACCTTAATCTCATATGCAAAAAAACTCAACATTCTATTATAATTGAAAATTGAAATGATGCAGATGAAAAAGTATCAGACATTCTGAATCATATCCATTCCTTTTTAAATACCATTCACAATGATATCCAACCCCTCCTAGATATAATTGAGGGAATTGTACTTATCTCTATTCTTCCTCCCATGTGGATTTCCACCAACCTCTTTCCATGTAAGAGTTGAGGCCAACATCTCCATAGGATTTTTAAACACCTATCGACACCTCTCACCCCATGCCCCCATATTTAATGAGAAGATATTTTGTTGGTGGTATGACTATTAGGGAAATTCACATGAAAATCAAAAATATATTGGTGTTTTCACCTAGATTTTTTTTTTTAGTGCTAACTTCAATCATTAATTATATATTTCAAGAAACTTGAGGAATTTGTGGTGGCCTATGACTATGCTTAAAGGTTTGACCACCATAATGTCATGAATAAAGTTGTCAAACATCACAAATTTTATACATATCCATTACCCAATCACTCCAATTCTCGGGAATTTCCTAAACCTAATAATGAAAAGAAAAATTCTTATTCTTCTATAAACACTATAAAAACCACTTGTAATCCGAAAATTAAACTTCTTGAGAGTGTGGTTAGAATGAACGGAATGAAATGTGAGCTTTACACTATTAATATCTCATTGTTAATTCCTCATATCATAATTATAATAATTTTTTGTTATATCATATATGTTTGTATGTCAAAGATCCATCTCCTAAAATTAAAAATTAAAAATATTATCTAAATCAACACCTTTGGTCATCTTAAGCCAACAAGGTTGATGTTGTTTATTCCTAAATTTTACATTCTTGAAGGTATCATCCATCTTGAACTTGCAAGGATGAATTGTATATCTCACTTCTTTTCATTCTCGATGGCACCTACCACCCAACCATTAGTGATGATACCATTTATCTCTATTCATGTCACCCCAACAACATTGGTCACTATACACCAAGTGTGGATGATGCCATATATTTAGGGAAAAAATAATAACTTGATCCAACCTAAGACCTTATCCCATCCAGATCAGATTCATACATGGCCTCCTTATCTCTAAACAAGTATTTAATTAGCCAGACTTGGAGGATTGGGATCCAATCATATAACTCTCAAACCTCCAGAGTTGGATCCCCTTCTTTGAATTAATTAAAACTTCCCTAAACATCACAATTATTTCATAAACACCCTTTTCAATAAGAATATACCCTCTCCACTATATTTGGTGGAAGTCTCCCTCTTGTATGGATCTAATGAGAGCATACTTTAGGAATGCAAAGAGTTTGTAATGAAATTACTTAAATATATCTTGATATCTATAGAAATAGAACACAAAAAGACCAAAATATAGAAAAATGATCCACTATAGAAGTAGAATGACTTAGCCACTTCAAGGGGGAAACCTTCAACCCATACAATAAAACTTAAGTGATCAATATGATGATCATCTACTAGTTACTAACTCCTATATATACCCTACTACTTTATGCAAAGTGCCAAGGACAACCTACTAAGCATATGAAAGCATAAATATATGTGATATGACATGATAATATATTATGTTAGCCAAACTTTGGCCATACTTATCCCGATATATGACCTAATACGGAGGGCTTAGCATGCCCCTCCCTTTCAAAGCTACATTATCCCCAATATTATATTATCTAGATATTACTACTCAAATGCTTCATCCTCAACGCCCAAATCCTTCCACTTTATCATTTACTCGGTATTGACTTGTGTCCGTAAATTCTTAGTGCATATTTTTAGAATTCCTTTAGTATCTAAAATTATGCATCCCTCCTCGTCATGCTCAGTAACACTAACTTGCAATACATCATATGTCTAATTAATTTCTTCAAGAAAGAAACATGTAAAATTGGATGTATTTTAATTGATGAAGAAGCTTCAATTTATATACCACACTACCTATTTTTTACATCACTTGATAAGGGTCATAGTATTTTGATGAAATATTGGTATCCTTCTTATGTTTTTCAAATATAGTTTCTTATATGGATAGAATCACGCAAAAATAAAGTATCCAACTTTAAATGTTTTCTCACTACATTGTTGGTCAACTTGTTTCTTCATGTTTTTTTCATTTCCAAATTCTCCTTGAGGATATAGAGTATTTCCTCTTGGTTTTAAATTTTCTATTTTAGTACTCTCACTTTAGGATAGACCCTAAATTTGAGGAGGTGAGGGATGGTGAGTGGTAACCATAATGTTAAGAATGGAGACATTTTAGATGAGGTACATAATTAAGTTTTATACCACAATTCTACAAGTGGTAGCCACTAAACCCATCTCTCTTACTTATCTAAAGAAAAGCATCGAAAATACCCCTCAATTTTTTTTTACTACCTCATATGATATATTTTTTTTTTACTATCTCATATTTACTATATGATGAACTATGAGCTAATTGAGTACCCAAACATGAGAATAAATCAATCCAAAAATTTATGTTGAATATAGGGCCATCATCACTTACTATAATATTGGTCGTAGCATGTAGATATTGAGTTGTATTCATAAAATATGTGGTGATTTTACTTGTTATAAAAGTATGTGATAAGGCAAAAAATGAGCATATTGGGTGACTTTATATTTTGGAAATCTTGTCATGAATTCCTTGAACACATTTACTTATTGCTTAATAGGATCATGTAGAGGTTGCGAGAAGACCTAATATCTTAATTTTTTCTCCTTGTTATACTAACTAAATAAGAATTTTCCACAAATATTCGAACATCCCATTTGAAACCTTCCCAATATAAATTTAACTTGATTATAAGATAATTTTTAGGAACCCAAAATGACCATCCACTAGAGAAGCATGGATCTCCGAGAGAGTCTCGAATTTTAAGGGTAGAATTATTACATAAATAAAATCAATACTTGTACCAAAATACATCCCCCTTTAATATTTTTTTTTCTAAATTGCTTGTATCCTTTTGTAAAATTTGAATGAAATTGTGGTTCTCTTTGTAATATGTACATGGTATGTAACAAGCCTTATGTGGACTCATATCTCCTAGATAATGCATTAACTACCAAATTTTTTATTTCCTTTCTTGTAGATGATCTCAAAGTAATATCCCAACATCTCTCGTGACCCATTTATATTGTTCTTCAGATGATAGTTATTACTTGAATAAATTTTTAAACTATCATAATTTGTTTTTAATTTGAAGTGAAAACCATGAGATATGGTCCCCATTATTTGACTACATGAAGAATAACCATCATTTCCTTATCATAAGTATGTTATAATAGGTTCTTAACTTTTATTTGATGAATCTTGAATGTTATAGGACATCCTTATTTCATGAATAATGCACATATGCTACACCACGAATCATCGTATTTACAATAATGGTTTTAGAGAAACCTAGGGTAGTGAAAAATTGGGTAGAACACATGGCCTTCACCAATGTCTCAAATTCCAGGGTTTCTTCCTCATTCCAATGAAATGAGTATTTATTCAATCATTTTTTTAGTTGTGCTACAATTATTCCATAATTATTCAAAAAAATTTGATATGAATCTATAATCCATAAGAATCACTTGAGATTTTTTTAGGGTTTTAGGTATCTTCCAGTCCATCGTGGCTTGAATCTTGTGAGCATCCAATTTTACTCCTTCATGATAAATGATTTTAAAAGCACACTTGGATGGATTAACATAAATGTGTTGTTCAATATTTTCCATAACCTTATTGATGTGATGTAAGTGTTCCTCCCATGTATTGAAATATATTAATATATCATCAAATAATACCATGACATAATTTCACGAAATGGACTAAATATTGAGCTCATCAAACTCTATAATGTAGAGGGAAAATCTATAAGGCTAAAAGGAATTACCATAAATTCATAGTGGCCCTCATATATCCTAAATTTTTATTTATGAATATATCCATCACAAATTATGATTTGAAAGATCTAATTTTGTAAAATAAACAACACCATGTAACTCATCTATGAAATCCTAAATGATACGAATAGGAAACCTATATTTTACTATGTATCTGTTGAGCTCCCTATAGTTTATACACATGCAAAAACATTCATCCTTCTTTCATACCATCACCATTAGAAAAGAATAAGGACTTTGAGTATGGAAAATAATACATGCTTCCAAAATCTCCTATACCAAATTTTCAATCTCACTCTTATGTAGATAAGGGTAATGATAAGGTTGAATATTGGGAGCTTAGATTCTTGGTATTAGCTGAATAACATGACCATGATCTATTTTAGGAGGTAAACCTTTCATCATATCTGAAAAAAACTAAGTTCTCATTAATAATTTTGTATAGATATGATGGTATAGGAAGTTTTGATGGTTGAGCTTATAGTGAGAATAGTTATGCCACAAACCCATCTACACCCTTATTAAGTATTTTCTATACTTGATGAGAAATCTTAAACTGTTAATCTTTTTCCCTGATCCCACAAAACTCAAAAATTCTCCCTTTTGAATGGAGTTGAATGAAAAAATCCTAAAATTTCATGTCAATATCTCTCAAGTTAGTAAGCCATTAGGCCCCTAACAAAATGTTCATTCCTCCTATTAAAAATTCATCATACATGGGGTCTATTTAATAAGAAATATCTCATGGATAGCTTAATCTTATGGAACTTTCTTGAACAACTCACTTTACCTCAATCTTCCACCATGATATGAACTTTTGGGGTTGGATAAAAATAGTAATTTAAGTGTAAGCTCCCCTAACTTAATACGGATAAAATTATGATTACTACCAACATCAATCAATATTGCCACCCTTTGATTCTTTAAAAACCTTATGACCTTGAGTGTTTTTAGGGTGTTAATGTTTAAAATTACATGAAAAGATATAGTAGTGTGATATTATTCAACTTCAACCTCTAACTTCTCTTTCGATTCACCTATTGTTTCATTATCATATTCTTCCTCATTAATACCTTCAATGTAGAACAATTTCTTCTCAGGACATTTATGGCCTTTGGTCTATTTTCTATCACAGCTATAACATGGACCTTTTTATACATTCTCTTCGATTTGTTGAGGATTCAATCAGGTAGGTTAGGGAAATAAGTGTGTTATAATCATATGCTCCTTATGAGTAGTAAGAACCCTCTGTTTTATAAGATATCTTCCCTCCTATCGATGAGAAACCATCATGGATTATTCGATATCAAACCTAGATTATGACTCATATTTTATCTCTAGGAGGTGATCATCAAGTTGGATGTTATCCTTGAGACCACCCAAAAAGAATCATTTAGATGATCCTCTAGGGTAAGTGCACCAAGTTGATGGACAAATATAGGGTCATCCGTGGACGTCATATTGCAAAAAACAGTGAAATCTCAACTTGTAGGGATTATTAGCTATACATGCACTCTAAATTAGAAAAAATTATATAAATATGAATCGTAGCATTCGGAATCTAGTTTCTAAAATACTAATTTTTGTAAAAAACGGACAAGTTTAGCTATATTAAACACTTAAAATTATATGACTTACTTTTTTTTTTTCGAAAAAACTTATAAGATTATAGTCCGTTTGCCCGCATTTTGGATGACCAAATCTTGTTATTTTTTTTTTTCCTTTGGTGAAAAGTTAGATGTAGTTGTCTATCTTGGGATGGATTTTATTTTGTATTTTTTTTAGCAATATTTTTTTTTTTATGATTTTTTCCGTGAAAGTGGTCTGAAAATATTTAGAAAATGGAGCGCTTTCCGTTTGCCCGCCATAACTATATCAAAAAATATCGAAATCAAATTTTTTTTTTTTTAAGGTGCATAGAATTTGTCCACGCTTGGGATGGTATAATTTTTATCATATTTTGATAAGCGAAACAAAAGTTACAGTCTTAAACGTAGACATGAACATTCACGGGAAAAAATGTCTTAAGGACCTATTGTTAGTAATAAATTATAAAATGATATTTATCTTATTCTATTCACTTTAAAAACAATATTTTTACAAAGCTAAGAGTCTACCCTACGTGATGGCACCATTTTTGTGAAATGTTTTTAGTTTTTTAGCATGGTTCAAGTCTTTGGAAGAGCAGATTTGAGGTTTTTGATCTTTTGCACTTCATAATGACCTTCCATAGCTTTGGTTGGGGAAAAACAAAGATTTTCCGAGGCTAAGGTTCGGCAAATAGCTCCGCGATCGCGGTTTTTTTGTAAAACTACCGCGAACGCGGTTTATAAAGCGCGCTCGCGGTTTATAAAGCATCGCGCGTTTTAAAGCGCCATGTTTAGAAAAGGTTTATAAACCATATTTACACACATTCCAACGTCAATTACCATGTGATTTTTACTCGACCTTACCGTGCATTGAATTATCATGCAAATCTGTTTTTTTGTGCACGTTTTTTTATCACCGAAAGCAAAACATCATGGGAGACAAAAACGAAGTCAAAAAGGAAGTCATTAAGTAAAAAACACCAAACGAATTAGAGGCCAACAAAATTGAAAATGCCGAGCGGATGCGGAAACTTCGTGAATCTAGAAGAGGTTCATCTTCAATCCCAACTCGTAAGCAATGAAGAACTAGGTAATGTTTCTACCACAATGTTGAAGTTGAATTGAATACTCGTGATGAAGAAGTTTTTATCACAATGTCAAGAAGAATTAAATACTCATGATGTAGCAAATGTTGAAATCAAGGAGACAATGAAAATGTGAATAAGGAAATTCATGTGAAACTGTAGACAAACAAAATTTGACAAAAACACCTCCTAGGATTTTACATAAGAAACCTAATTTTTTTATTGAAATTGATGAAAACATTTTGAAACCAATGTCTGACAAACTTTCTGAACGACAAATCAGAAGAAAAGCCACTGAAATTTGGGATAATCATTTTGAAATTTTAAATGATTCCCAAAGATGTCAATTGTTGGTTAGTTTGATGAAATTGATTAAAATGAGACCTACATTAAACACCTTAGGATTGACAACATCTAATATACGTGGTCAAACCTCTACAATTGTTGAAAACCTTCATGATGCATATCACATTGTTGGTGTCAAGAGACGCACTAGGGATAGTAATATTGTGCGCCGTGTACTTGCTACTAGTGTTGTAAGTGAATCAATAAAAAACAACGTTTGATTACGCAAACAAGTCGAATGTTGCAAGTTAATCGAAAAACTCTAATGAAAGCAATTGAAAGACGTAATATCCTTCACCACTCAATAATGTCGATTTTTGGGCATTTTCTCGCTAGAGCACCGCGTAAGGACAAAAATAATTTGATGCTATAAGAGAAGTTGTTATTAAATTTTGGCATGATAACACTAGAGTTTCACCTAATACAAGAGATGTTATAAAACAGAGAGTTGGTTCTACTAATCGTGAACCACATCCAAAGCATTTCTTAGATATGACTCAAACTCAATTTTTCGTAAGTTTGAACAAGAGAATCTGGAAATTAAAATTAGTCAACGCTTTTTTGAAATGTTGAAACCATTCTATGTGAAAATCAACCATGCTCGCACCACTTGTTGTTGTCAGAGGCAACATGTTGAATTTGCAATGCATTATGCTAAATTTTTACGTATTCGTTCCATTTTTCATTCAAACTATGTTATCCGAATGTGGTGTTCAAGTTCCACCAATATCTTCTAGGATTTCATTCCTACTATATTTTGTGAAAAGAAGTTGGACAATTTTTTTATAAATGGATTGTTTAGATGAAAGTGTAGTACATGCGGCGGATTACCTAAATTGAAAGTTGCATCCATGAGCAAATGGAAGGTACAATAGGACATAATTTAGTTGAATTTGATAAATATAAATCAGTTGCATACCAGTTGAAAGATGGAAAAGAATCGAAACGGTGTGAGCTAGTTACAGAACAAATGCCCATTTTTCAATTTATGAGAAAATTTAAGGATGAACTTGTTTATGAGTATGCGAGGCATACACATAGAGCTCGATGGTTGGATGAACAATTCCAGCTATGCAAAGACACATTTCCTATTGGTACTATTGTTTCAGTGGTCGATTTTGCAGAGAATTACACATTGCAACCACAAATGGAGGTTCAATCGCAATATTACAACTCAGTACAAGTTGCCATTTTTGTGCATATAGCATTTCTACATTCTCCTGACAGTACAGAGAATGATCGAAAAATTTTAAGAGAGTACCACTTTTATATCAGTGATGATCGTACTCATTCTACTGAATTTGTGCAAGGGTGTTTCCAGTTATTTTATGGAAACTTGTCTGATAGGGACATCCACTTCAAACAACATTATATATGGTCAGATAATTGCACGTCTCAGTTTAAGAATGCACGAATGTTTTATCGATGAGCAGAATGCATGTCAAGATGGGTGTGCAACATATTTGGAGTTTCACCGAGGTGGACATGGAAAAGGAGAGCATGACGGTGCAGGGGCATGTGTGAAAAGAGCTCTTGCAAGAGAAGAGTCAAGTACAAAGATGGTGCTAAATTAAAAGATGCAAAGAGCATAGTGGAATGGTGTAATCGACAACATGACCCGAGGTTCTCAAGAAAATTCCACAGCTTGCAGATATTTTTGGTTGATAGAGGAAAACATATTGCTAACTACGAGGATTGTATGACACTCACTCGGGTCCAAGTTGATATGCACTCATTTTGTAGCTCGACGCTACTGTGGGCCGTATGGACAAGAAAGTTGACATGTTTTTGTGCATCTTGTATCGAATTTGTCACTGCTGAGTGTGATTCACAAGAATGGGTGGAAGGATGGATTTGTAGGCCTCTAACTCCGCTTCCTAGTTATCAACCTCCACAAGCACTACAACTTGTTTCTGCAGATGAAGTTACAACATCCAAGGACTTTGACGAAATTTCAATTTTGGTGCGACAAGGTATTTATCCAGTTATTTATTTAATTTTTGTATTGAGTTATGTCCATTGAAATTTTAATATGTAATTTAAATTTGAGTTTTTCAACCTTGGTTATTTTTGTAGGACATGTGTTTGCAAGAATCATGCGATGTAAGACAATGAAGAAGGAACAGACTATTTCTTATGTCGTCGTTGCATCGAGGAAAGAAAGAAGTTGACTTCTCCTATTATAGATGGCGAAGAGATTGAGTATCCTACATGTGGTCAAGTGGTAGTTACATGGAACTTGGCTTCGACGGTATCCATTAAAAACTCCTCTGTTTGGGTGTTTGAAGACTTTGAGACACACAGAAAATACTCTTATATTCACATCTAGTTCTAAAGCGACAAATATTCAGCTTGTATAGATATCGAGGAAGACCTAATAACAAGATTCTTTCGAAGGTTCGAGAGTCGATCATGAAGCAATCTTGTCTCTGCTATTCGAGTAGATCCGATCCCGATGGTTCATGGAATGAATTTACAATGCTCACATGTCCTGTATATATTTAATTTCAAGTTTCAATTTATATAGCGTATATATATATATATATTTTTTTAGTTTAAAGATCTAGTATATGGTTTTGATTTGAAACTTAAATTTCTTTGACTAACAATTTTATGTTTAGGTTAGTGGTGCGTAAAAGCTTCCACCTTCACGTGGTTGGTATCGTTAGTAGAGAATTTTAAATTCTCAAGCTAAGAGAAGCTTGAACATTGTTTGAAAAATTTGTAAATTTTGAAAAGTCAAGTTTGTAAATTTTGAAAATATTGTAAATTTTGAAAATGTTGTAAATTTTGAAAAAGTTCAAATTTTGAAAAAGTTGTAAATTTTGAAAATGTTGTAAATTTTGAAAAAGTTGTAAATTTTAAAAAGTTTTAAAAAGTTGTAAATTTTGAAAACGACTCCTCTAGGTGCCATTTGAGTCCGAGTAGTCACCCGTCGAATTTGAACGATATTTTGGTCTCGTGGCTCTTAAGGGACGTGTTTGAAAAGGTTCGAAGGTGCCACGCCCACCGCTTTGCAAAATACACAATTTTGACAACCTTAAATCGGCTCCAACCGCACTATTGTCAGAGAGGGTTCGTATGCCGAGGTGTCGATCGACGAGGCCTCTCTAGGTGCCACTGGAGTCCGAGTAGTAGTCACCCGACGAATTTGAACGATATTTTGGTCTCGTGGCTCTTAAGGGACTAAGCCCGAACGAAGTAGCTCTAATCAACGCACTTTTCGCGCACCGAAACACCGCCTCCTCTAGCGTTTCACCGCCACCGGACGCGTTTGCCACAGCCGAGTGTTCGGTGCCATGGCCCACCGCTTGCAAAATACAGCGTTTGGGCAACCTTACACTCGGCTCCAACCGCACTATTTCAAGCGTATTTCAGCTTGCAAACATTAGGACAGCGAGAGCACCAAATGAGAAGGAAAAAAATGGGAGAGGCTATGTAGAGGGTTCGTATGCCGAGGTGTCGGATCGACGAGGCCTCTCTAGGTGCCACTTGAGTCCGAGTAGTCACCCGACTAATTTGAACGATATTTTGGTCTCGTGGCTCTTAAGGGACTAAGCCCGAACGAAGTAGCCCTAATCAACGAATCTTTCGCGCACCGAAACACCGCCTCCTCTAGCGCTTTCACCGGCCACCCGACGTGCTTGGCAGCAGCGGGCCCGAACAAGTGGTGCCACGGCCCACCGTTTGCAAAATACAGCGTTTGACAACCTTACACTGGCTCCAACTGCACTATTTCGCGCGTTTGCAAACATTAGGACAGCGAGAGCACCGAAATGAGAAGGAAAAAATGAGAGAGGCTATTGTAGAGGGTCCGTATGCCGAGGTGTCGGATCAGACGAGGCCTCTCTAGGTGCCATGGAGTCCGAGTAGTCACCCGACGAATTTCAACGATATTTTGGTCTCAGGGCTCTTAAGGGACTAAGCCCGAACGAAGTAGCCCGTAATCAACGACCCCTTTCGCGCACCGAAACACCGCCTCCTCTAGCATTCACCTGGCCACCCGGATGTGCCGGCGCAGGCGGTTCGGTGCCATGGCCCACCGCTTGCAAAATACACGCTTGGCAACCTTACACTGCTCCAACCGCACTATTTTTAGCGCTCACTGCCACCCGGAAGCGCAGAAACATTAGGACAGCGAGAGCACCGAAATGAGAAGGAAAAAAATGAGAGAGGCTATTGTAGAGGGTTCGTATGCCGAGGTGTCGGATCGACGAGGCCTCTCTAGGTGCCACTTGAGTCCGAGTAGTCACCCGACGAATTTCAACGATATTTTGGTCTCGTGGCTCTTAAGGGACTAAGCCCGAACGAAGAGTTTTAATCAACGAACACTTTCGCGCACCGAAACACCGCCTCCTTAGCGTTCACCGCCACCGGACGCGCTTGCGCAGCAGGTTCGGTGCCACGCCCACCGCTTGCAAAATATGCCGCATTGGGCAACCTTACACCGGCTCCAATCGCACTATTTCGCGCGTTTGCAAACATTAGGACAGCGAGAGCACCGAAATGAGAAGGAAAAAATGAGAGAGGCTATTCAGAGGGTCCGTATGCCGAGGTGTCGGATCGACGAGGCCTCTCTAGGTGCCACGGAGTCCGAGTAGTCACCCGACGAATTTCAACGATATTTTGGTCTCGTGGCTCTTAAGGGACTAAGCCCGAACGAAGTAGCCCTGCCACCTAATCAACCTTTCGCGCACCGAAACACCACCTCCTCTAGCGTTCACCCGCCACCCGGACGTGCCGGCGAAGGCGGTTCGGGTGCCACGGCCCACCGCTTGCAAAATACGCTTTGACAACCTTACACCGGGCTCCAACCGCACTATTTTCGCTTGCAAACATTAGGACAACGAGAGCACCGAAATGAGAAGGAAAAAAATGAGAGAGGCTATTGTAGAGGGTCCGTATGCCGAGGTGTCGGATCGACGAGGCCTCTCTAGGTGCCACGAGTCCGAGTAGTCACCCGACGAATTTCAACGATATTTTGGTCTCGTGGCTCTTAAGGGACTAAGCCCGAACTAAAGCCCTAATCAACGACCCTTCGCGCACCGAAACACCACCTCCTCTAGCGTTCACTGGCCACCCCGATGTTGACAAGCAGCGGTTCGGGTGCCACGGCCCACCGCTTGCAAAATACGGCGCTTGCAACCTTACACTGCTCCAACCGCACTATTTCGCGCGTTTGCAAACATTAGGACAGCGAGAGCACCGAAATGAGAAGGAAAAAATGAGAGAGGCTATTGTCGAGGGTCCGTATGCCGAGGTGTCGGATCGACGAGGCCTCTCTAGGTGCCACTTGAGTCCGAGTAGTCACCCGACGAATTTCAACGATATTTTGGTCTCGTGGCTCTTAAGGACTAAGCCCGAACGAAGTAGCCCTAATCAACGAACCCTTCGCCAAGCACCGAAACACCGCCTCCTCTAGCGTTCACCTGGCCACCTGGACGTGTTTGCCGCAGCGTTCGGTGCCACGGCCCACCGCTTGCAAAATATAGCGTTGGGCAACCTTACACTGCTCCAATCGCACTATTTCGCGTTTGCAAACATTAGGACAGCGAGAGCACCGAAATGAGAAGGAAAAAAATGAGAGAGGCTATTGTAGAGGGTCCGTATGCCGAGGTGTCGGATCAGACGAGGCCTCTCTAGGTGCCACGGAGTCCGAGTAGTCACCCGACGAATTTCAACGATATTTTGGTCTCCCGACGAATACTTCCTATGTTGATCAACTAAAGTTATATCATATTGATAACAATACAATTTACAAGCTCAAAGGATGATCTAATGTCATATTTTATCAAATGAGATAGTTTCAGGAATCAAAAGTAAGAAATCAAGAAAACTAGGATGAGCTACAGGTACTACTTCTTTAAGATACAATTTACAAATGACTCATATAAATTGTCACATTTAAGGAAATAATTACGTAAGAATAAAAATAGAGTACAATAAGGTCCATCATCCATTATAGATTGCAAAGGAAGTAGATTGTATTAAAAGGGGCGACATTCCAACTTATAATCAAAGCTAAATGATCAAAGTACAAACTAAGATATCTGACAAGACTAATGAAATAAAATTGAAAGCATATGTTTAAAATTTTAGCTCTAAGAACTTGTCAAGCTTCAAAGATTAAAAATTTATAAGAAAAGTTTTCCAGTTGATATTTCAATATGATTAAGTCTAAAAATTTGCAAAATATCATAAGAAGGAGATAGAATAAGCTTTGAAAAAGTAGAAAGAACATAAACAAACTTCAATAGAATAAAATACATCAGATCCATAAGGTTATAATTTATTAAATGTAAGGAAAATTTCTATACAAAGAGTGTATCATATGCAGCACTTGTATGATAATCATGGTTAAATGAGTAAGATGCAAAGCAAGTTAGAAAAACACTAAAGAGGAGAACCAGTTTCTTAAATGAAATAAAATCATTAAGAAAACCTCTTATTCATAATAGTCAAGAAACTCAAAACTACTTAGAAGATGACAAAGTGTGCATATAGAATCATAATCTACATGTATTCAAGAAGACAGTTCACGATCCACATCATCATCAAGGTAGAAGATACATAATTTAAGAATACAACTTATTCCCATTAGTTTAAAGTTTTAAATGGCTAAGTATAGTTTTGAGTTTTCCAAAAAATTAACTTATTTAAACAAAATAAAAAACTAGAGAAAAATAATGAGAAAAATAAAAAGTAATCAACCTACAAAAAATATCCATCTTTCTCACTCCCAAATTCTAAGTCCGCCATTTCATTACTTTCTCCACTAAATCCATAACTAGAAGTAATACACTAAATCCACCGAACAAAGATCAAAACCCACTTTCTCAGAGTTAGCAATAATACCAAAATAACCAAATTTATAGCCTTATTTAACCAACACACATGGATATATATATATATATATATAAGAATCAAATAAAGTGTGCTCCAGACGCGCACGTCTCTGAAAATATATATGTACATGTATAAGTTCATAATGTATGTATACAGATCTCGAACTAAGCACGTGCCATAATGTACATATGGGACCACATGCGGTCGCAAAAGGCTAGATATATATACAATGGACTGTGAATAGATGTACTCATGACCACATATATGTGGCATCCAAGTGGACTATAAATCTACTCATGAAACATCTTCCCTCTCTTCGCCCTGCTAGAAGTAGCACGTCCACGACCTGGGGATGTAGTGGAGGGAGATGCCACTACGGATTTCATCCGTGTGGTCCTAGGTGTCTCCAAGCATGCCTGCAACCTAACCTGCACATTCATAAACAACAAGTTTTTAACACCCAAAATTTTAAAATACCTTCAAAATTTAGAAACTTGTACAATTTAGTTAAAATGCATGTGCAATCTTACCGCAATGTCATGATCCCTATCGATTTGTTGTTGACGCTTCGCAGGGACAACAATAGACTCACGAGGGGTAAGCTACATACAAATAATTAATTTTCAAATTAAATATTTCACACTCATATATATACCTACAAAATTTGATATTGTAGATTTAAGTTTAATAAGAAATAATGAACCTCCAAAATTTAACAAATTTAAAAAATTGTGTACCTCGGTTAGTGGATTTGCAGATGCTATGGCAAAGATCTACGAGCAGCCTCCACACTGCATATGTGGAGGAGTCTCTGTAGCAGTCATAAGCTATACAAAAAACATGTACAAATCAATTTATTAAAATCTACTTAAGAGCTATACAAAAAACATGTACAAATCAATATTTAGTTACTCAAGAAAGAATAAAAATACATTATTAAATTTTATCTTCTATTTAGGCTAAATACATAGGATCTATAAATGTTAAGACGGAGGCCATCTATCTTCATATGTATTTGTGTCCAAAGGTTGGGATGGAGAATACTCAAGTATCTAGTAGAAGGTTTAAGTGGATATAGAGTGAGACATTGGTCACATCGGGAGCTTTTTGCACAGAATAACAACTTCAAAATCTGTGGATCGACGATATGTGTTGCTTGAACAAGGAGAATGAGGAGGAACATTCTCCTTTGCCGCTACATGCGGTTTTGATTTAGTGTTTCCGGTCCTCTATGTTTCACCCACGGATAACCCCTTGTTTACATGATCTGTGATCTCTCTCAAAGGGGTTGCTAGGAAAGATTTGACCATGTCTTCCTCCTTAGTGTTTGAATTAGGGATTTACTTAGATTTAAATACGATATGTTTAGGGAGGGCATTTATCCACCAATTATTATTCTCTTTTTTAATGTTTTACCATCTCACAATCGGGATGTAATGCCCCAAAAAAATACATCTCCTACATCTGAAACCTGTAGGCCCTTATAGTCCAGAGGATGAGTGCAAGTTTGATTTTGCACTTTAAGATTAAGGTGGGTTGGAAGATTCTTTGAAGTATCAATCTCAACTAGGATTCTCGTGATATACATCAGTATGTGTGAAATCATAGGTTTGGGATTCGACGTTAACGATGTTTCCCAAGGTATTTCCTATGGATATCGATAACCATGGTCCTAAAATTATAGGGGTAAGTGGGGTAATTTGATCTAGATTGGTTTATGTGATAAAGATTCAAAGAGAGGGTTGAATGATGTGAACCATGGTTTTAAGATAAGGTACCTTTGTTGAAAACCCAAAGTTGTTTAGAAATTTTGTCCTGTCACCTATAGAGGGGAAAAATAATAAAAATTCCCTAAAGATAGTGGGTAGAGGTTAACTTACCCGCTAGAAGTGAACCAATTCTTGGAGATCTAATCATGGAGGATAGGAGGCTAGGCTAAAGATGAGTGAATCTACGTATCAAGGCATGATCTTCGTAAAATGAATATATTTCGAGGACTTCATCGCCAAAGGTTACACTTGGGTTTCTCTTAAGAGGCCTCATGGTTTTGATCTATGTCTTCTTTTACAAAACCTCATTAAATGAGTGATTGACTAAAGCTTTAGTTCAGAAGCAGAGTTTCCAAGCTATCAACAAGGGAGAAAACCCTAGTGTTTGCACCCTAACAAAGATGTTAGGATTCACTCAACCTCCCAATGGGTTATTAGTGTCCCCAACAAAGATAACAGATTTTCCATTCCTCCTGCAAGTTCTTGGCAACATTGGTGCCAAGAGTGTCGATCCAACCCCAACAATGGCTCCATTCACACTGCAGCTTGAGCAATCAAGCCCCACACCCAAAGGCTCAAGAATATTTCTAAACAAACCCTTAGGGGTCTACATGTTCTGCAGAGGGGGATGTAGTTTCTAAAATGAAAGGACACCTCCATCACGTAATTTCACACAACCCTACGTGTGCACATATATATGTCCGCCGCCTCCAAATCTATTAGGGTTCATATGAGTGGTGGAGTTAGGGTTCGCAGGAGTTGTCATAAATGGAGGAGCCTGTCTATTAAGGGTACAATGATGTTGTAAATTCTTAAATCTCAAAAGACACCAATCCATATAAAACTTATAATCATATGGAAAGGACGCATAGATTTTTTTAGATAAAGGGTACGAGAGGATTTAACCTTTTTTACATTTCTTCATCACTCTTATCATTCATTAAAGAGATTTGTAACTAACCTGCGTAAAACTCATGGGAGGCATGCCAAGAGCTTCAGCCTCCTCGAGCAGATGATGACCCGCCGTGCCCCGTGTATAAAAGAGAAAATATTAATACATGTGCAACATACACGTGAAACAAATTATAATAATAATCTAGTGCAATTAAATGATTTATTAAAAATGTAAGTTTGTACAACTTGAAACTTACGTTTGAAACACGCCCAACCGCAGAGCTAAGATGTCAACACCGGATGTTTCCTTCACCGGCTCTCGCTATTTAAAATAAAATAAAAATTAGTTTTTACATGTATGTACATGAAGTACAATCATATATATATTAATATCTCAAACATGTGAATTAAACTATTGTACATATATATATTATTTAAATTTATTTAAAATTTACCCGTGAAAGACCAATATCAAGTGGCTCCATTCCAAAACATTCCCAAAGATCTCATCTATAGAAAAAAATCCCGTGAACCAGCAAATGATGTCTCGCCGCAGGTGCATACGGCACCACATGATCCACAGTGGTGTGGTGCACTAGAACCGGCACTCCACCAACATCACCGGATGCAACTGGGTGCTAAGGTCGGAGAGTGTCGCTGAGCTCCCTCAATGCACGCAATGTATCAATCTCCACAACCTCCTTCACCGTAGGAGGGATAATCAAGGCAATGGGGGTTTTGGGGCATGGGGGATCCTAGGTCGACCTACGCGTGCACCTGTGTCCGGCTCCGTGCAGAGCCACCTCCTCGACCAAAAAAAGTCCGAAAAGTCAAAATAATTCGGGACCTCATACCGAGCACAAACTCACAATATAATTTCTTCAAAAATAAAGAGGAACCTCATTGTTGTTGATGGTGGATAATCAAAACCATCCACCATCGGTCCCAAAAATTGTTTTTGATTCTATCATCATGGCACCAATGGATCGGGAACCGTTTGCAAGTAATCGGCAGGGGGCATTGGTTCTGTGGTCAAATAATGCACAAATTAGGTCTTTTCCAATTTTTTTGTCTTTCGACGGCCGCATGAGATAGTTTATCCGCATACCACCGCCTACGTCACTTCTAAAGGTGTTCCATCTATGTATTTGGTTGGTCATAGACTCGACTTCGCCAATCAATGTTTGCAATGTATCAAGCAAAGTCATGCGGGATGGATTTGTAGCATGGTTTTGTCTTATAGTTTGAATTAGGTTCTCAATGACAATTTTATTTTCTTGGATTCTTCCAATGATATTATTCAATGCCTCGTTGGCCTGGGATGTATGAGCCACATGTGGGGCGGATCTATGTTGGAGGAGGGTTTTGAGGAATGTTCTGAGGGTTTTGAGGAATGTTCGGTGGGTTTTGAGGAATGTTTTGACGGTTTGCACGAGCCCGAGCTTCGCTTGAGACCTAACCGATAAAACAATAAAATTGTATACATAAACAAACAATTCACAAAACCCATGAAAATGCCAAAAACCTAAAATGCAAAAAAACAACCTAAAATGCAAAAAAATGATTACTATCGGGACTTACCTCCTCGCCTCTGGCGGCATGGTGAATCTATCGCTATCCGTGAAGTCCGATGAGCAATTTTGAGATAGTATTGAAAGTGCGAGTGAAAACGCTTAGGAAAAGTCGCGGTTTGAATTGAAAATTAGGAAAATAACCAGTCGCGGGACTGTTAAATTTTGTCTCGAGTTCCGCGATCGTGGTTTATAATAAGTGTGTTATAATCATATGAACTAGGTTCGAGTAATTAGAACCTCTGAATTTATAACCGATATCTTCAGCTTTATCGATGGAAACCATCATGGATTTTATAAAACCTAGATTAAGGAGGTGATCATTTAGTTGGATTTTATCCCGGAATTAGACCACCAAAAGAATCATTTAGATGATCCTCTAATATGCCATCGACATGTAAGGAAGCATTTTGGAACTATTGTATATAATCTTTTACTATCCCTATTTGTCAAAGCTTTCCTACTAGATGAAATAGTTCTTTATAAAACTATTATTGTATGTAATTGGAGCTCATTTATGAACATTGACTAGGTAACAATGAGACCCTTATTTTTCGTCTATTTTCACATCCATCTATACCAAATGAACTATTCTAGTTCCATATACAAGGATACCAATACCACTTTATTTCCACTTGGGATTTATGCACATCAAACAAATAATCCATTTGGTTTGTCTAAGTGTTTGGATCGGTAACATAAAACTTCATCACCTCCACTTTTGGCATCATGTTTCTAATCCCCACATTAAAACATAATGATTGATGTGGATATTGAAAATTAGAGGTATGGTTGATGGAGGGACTGGATGAATTGATTGGGAATGGTGACATGTGGTTGAAGACCATAAATAAACTCTATGAGTTCTTATTCCATTTCTTTCAATTTGACATCAAGATCATATTTTTGTAATTTTATTGATTACATATTGTGTTAGTCATGTTCAAGTTATTTGAATCTATGATCTATTAAGGAACGCCTAGGTTTTAGAATATAGTATTTTCTCCTTCCAAATCCATTTCCTGATTTTATTAAGAAGTGGTATTATCCTTGCATTCCCCTCTTATTTTGGACTTATCATATTTTATTTATCCAAATTTTAGGCTTAGGGTAGGGATCTAGAGTTTCATATTAAAGATGGATTTCGATTTGAATAGGGAAAAACTAATGGAAATACACTAAATAATGTCTTTCAAGCTTTCTAAATATGTAACAAACTTAGATTTTTTTAATAAATTGTAGCCTATGGAGAGAATGAATGAAAACTGCTAAACTAGTTATAACTTATGCAAAATAAGTTAAGAAATATTGAAATTTAGATAAAACCTTAATTGATTAATTTCACCACTAGTTAAAAATTTGTCACTATTTTAAAGATATAGATGAATCTTCAAAATTAGGGTTTTGACTTAATTTTGGCCCATATCAAAGGTTTAATACCATTTGTAATGAAATAAACTAGAGAGATATGAATATCAACAGAAATAGAACACCAAAACATAGATAAATGATCTAATATGCAAGTAGAATGACGTAGCTAAATTGGGGGGATACCTTCAAACCATACAATAACATTAAACTGCTCAATATGATGATCATCTACTAGTTACTAAATCATATATACCCCATTATGTTATGTAAAGCAAAAAATATGGCATACTAAGCATATGAAAGCATATATAAATGTGATATGAAATGAAATGGGATTATGTTAGCCACAATTTATCCATATATATCTTGATATATGACCTAGGAATAATGGCATAAGTAGAGCTTACTCGTCTGCGAAATGATCTAACCATATATCACTTTCTCTCTTCATTTTTCTATCAAATATATGATCCCAAACAATATTCTCTTTTGATAAAATGATCTTCCTCTATTTATCTCAATTAATATTAGAAATTTAAAATTCAAATGAACTCTAGTTAATGAGGTCCCGTACATATGTTTTGGTTATTTAGAATTCAACAATTCTCTCTCGTCATTCTACCGATAGTCTCAATTATACTTATAACACATGTAAAGGGTAAAATTGAAAGAAAATTACCCCCGTGAGATGAATTTGAATTCCTATTATCATACCATAACACACCATTAGAGTGAAAATTATGATTTTTAACTTCCTACTTTTATATAACACTCTTATTAGCTGACCATGGACACATCAAATGCATGTCATCACATAATCCACTTTTCATTGTGTCAATTTACCTATATAGGCTCCATATTTAAAATATAAGCTTACAAAATCTATAGAAATTTGGATACTTCTAACAACAAGATGTCTATAAAATCCCCATCCTTTTGTTCCATTTCAAAAGTATCAATAATTTACCTACCTCTTTGATTCTCTTTCAAGAAATAGTGGACATACCCAAATTGTCAAGAATATACGACATAACCTTCTTAATTAGAATGTCATAATTATGATGTGATCAATATTATTATCAAAACTACCTACCATCCCAATTACATTATTTCCCAACTACCCCTTCTCTATTACCACATTCTCATAAGAAGGTGACATATGTAATCCATGTCCCTTTCTCTTCTTCACGTCTTCCTCCTAAGGAGCTTCCCACTTTATTACCTATTGAAATGGTCATTAGATCTCTTCACATTGATATCACCAACTCTAAGTATTATGAAAATTAATCACTCGATAACTTGTTATTATATATCTATTCTTAATAAAAAAATGTTTAAATCCTTTTATCAAGCAATCACTATGTTCTTCCATCGGTATTCACGATTTTGTATCTTCCAATAAATATTTAATAATATTTCAATTATAAAATTAAAACCATTCATATCTTAGATATATAAGCCAAATGATTTGTTCTTGAAAATGATGATTTGATGATCAACAAACCTGTGTCATCTATCATTTTAATAACATCTCAACTAGTTCACCTATTTGTAACTTAGAGTCCGAGTTGTAATACATCATGTCTTCTCTCGGTTATCCCTACTACTCTTGATTCTTCATCACCTTCTTTTAAACTCACACCCACACCTCTTGTCATTATGAACTTATCATTACCAAATAATCTGAGCCATATTGTACATGGCATGAGGAAACTAGACATGATGTGTAATATTGTCAAGCTTATTGGTGATAAAGGAAAAATTAGAAGTATAATTTTTGATGAGTAGTAGTATCAACCATCTCATACCATTATCTATCCTTTAGCATTTTTATTCTCATCATGGTGTCAATTATCATTCATTTGATGATTCTTGGGTGCTCCAAAAATAATAATGCCAATAATCTCAATGGTTACCCTCTCTTCCTCCTCAAGCCAAAATTTTGGTTTCTATTTCACCTCATATATTACCTAATTTAGTCCTTTATCTTATGGACCACACACACACACACACACACACATGCACACGCTCACACACGCACGTGCGCCATGCACGCACGACACCCTCACATGCATAAGCACATGCACACACACACACACACACACACACACAGGCGCACACACACACACACACACACACACACACACACACACACACACACACACACACACACACACACACACACCTTATATACTATATGATGTATCACATCCTTGCATATATACCCCATAGGTGTATATCCTTTCTCATTTCATTCCTACACTCCCACCTAATGGACATTTTTTATGATATCATACCTTGGATTTTCATCTAAGTAGGGAGTATATGGTAGCTACAAATCATGAGATCCATAAAAATATATTTGATGTCCTTGAAGGCATTGAAGAAACCATGATTCATATTGATGTAGAGCTAGGTAATAATTAAATCAACCAAAAACTTTAGTCATATTAAAATCTCCCAAAACCAATACTTTTCAAGTCAAGATTCCACGTGCATAGGTTTAGAAAACTCTCTTCTTTAGTACATTTTGACAAAAATTGTAATTTAGAGCTGTTACACCTCCTTCACTCTATTATAGGTAAATAAAATCAACCTCCTACATGTTTCAAAACCAACTAACATCAACCTTTTCACTCTTCCCAAGTCTACTCTTAAGGCCTCTAACTCTAAGTTCTATAATAATCTTCTTTGGGCTAGTAATTTTTAGTTCAATCCTTAACTTAGTAACAACTTCAACTATTCAATCCCAAATATGAGTTTATAATCCTCCTCACATTCTCCAAGAGGTGTTCCTCAATCATGAAAATAGGTCTAAGATCAACCCTTCTTGTTCAAGTCAAATTTGTAGTTCAACCCAATCTTACCTTAGTTATATTAAGTTTGAATTTATATTTTTCAAGTTTATTTTTCTTTACACTCACCCAAAAAGATAATCAATATGTTTTACCATCACCCATTAACCTCATAAGACCATGCTAGAGGTTCCAAGATTCATAGTTAGCAAAAACATACACTTCCTTTGTATTTTCATGCTTCTTAAAGGTCTCCTTTGACTATTACAAAAGACTAGTAGGAAAATATCCCTAGATATGAAAGGAATCAATTTAGTTCTTGTGGAATCCTCCTCAAAATATTGGGCAAGGATTCCTTTCAAGTTTTAGAAATTTTGATTGGTTCATTTTCAAGATTTGCTAAATTTCTCCTTCAAAACCCTTGTTAAGGGTTTCTTCTTCCTGGAAAGAGTTATTTCTCTATAATAATGTGTAGAGGTAGTTTCATGGCCTGATTTTACGTCTTGGTATTTGTATTAACACACCAAAACTTGAAATATTACTAGTGATGACTCTTATCTCTCTCACTATGAATATGACATAAATATTTTCTACTCGCCTTTGAATCGGGGTTCTCGAAGCCATTCAAAGATGATTTAAAAAATCTTAACTTCTTCAAAATTGTGAAGGTGTCTCATGATTATATAAGGTCGAGAGCCATTTCAAACCTCCGCTCTATTAAAAAATCCTTGAAATTATACTCATACTCATTTTTGGATTACTTGAAGGGACTATTGTATCAAAGAATTCTCTCACATACAGAGTTATCATACCTTCCAGGGTAAATCATCACAATAAACAATAGATGGTCTTCAAAAATAACAACCAAGATAATGAACTATTACCAAACATGTTTGATTTTTAATTTAATTGAATTACTTCAGAAGAAACATTCACAAACACCAAACCACATAATTAGAGAGTTGTTCTTAGTTAGGAGTTCAAAGATACAACTAAACTAAGGATTTCTTTTGTCTAACCCAATCAATAAACCCTCAAGAAATGTAAACCCCTTAGATCAGTGTAACATATAGAAAAGTAATTATTCACCATTTTTTCCTTCTTCACAATTTCATGCATGTAATTTTATTAATCACCAACATTATATAGTACATTAGAAAATTGTCACAAAAAGAAAAATGTAAAACACAAGAAATTTTCCACAACTTCTCTTGAATTCTCCCTTGTATTCTCATTCGAATGGAATGATACTCAATTAGTTACAAAATGGTTTAAGTACATTCATAATCCCTTTACAACTGAATTTTTCTCCTTTTTATACACATGGTCTTATGAATAGCCCTTAGACAACTTCATTTCTTAAACTAAGACTCAAGACCTCTATAAACACTGATTTAGGACTACCTAGACCTTTATAGGTCTTATTTCATGCTTAACACTTCTAAAAGACCTAAAATACATCTTAAACTCCTAACTCATGTTCAAAATAGCCTTTAAAATTCAAATTCATAGTTTTGGAGGGAAAGTGCAAAATGTTAACTTAGAAAAGGCTTCACACATACAAAACACTCTATATGACTCCTTATGTCCTCCTAAAACTACAAACATGTTTTAAAACCAAAATTAAGGTTCTAATCTCCTATATACATCATTAGGGAGGATTTTTACGCATCAAACTCGAAGGGAAAGAAGAGGTTTCCCTAAAACTTGTGTTTGCAAACTAGTCTCTTCTATTTTCCTTTGCTTCCAGTTGATGGTGATCCTCTTGAGAGGTATCTTAACCGCATGCCAAGATTTCCATGTCTTTATAAACTATTCCATACTACTCACCAACCTCTTAATCCTTACATTGATCATATATTTATCCAAAAAGGTAAGCTTAGGATTATTTTGAATCTTCTTTTCCTCATGGTTGAGGTCATTCACTTGCTCTAGGTTTAATTAAAATGAACCTCTTTCATTTATGACTGTTATACTACCTACCTGCCATCCTTTATTTTCCTTTTTCTCACTCACGAAGGTTGGAATAGACTGAAAATACATCTTTTCTTGATTTTTTTCTTCCATACTAATTATTAGAATTATACATACCTCATTCAAGAAGATATTAGGCATAAAATATGAATTGACAACCATCTTTTGGCTCCCCATTTCTTCTTTATAACGACTTCCTTTATGTCCTTGTACTTTTTTTTCCTCTTGAGCTTGTGTTTCCATACTTCTCAAGACTATTTTCACTATTTTTCAAATCTGATTGACTCCTTACTCCTTCACACTCCATTTCTTGCTACTCCTTGCTTGAAATTTGTCCTCCTAAGAGATGTTCTTATTTTTCTTCTTCAATGTGTTATGCAAATCCTTTTTTGTCATATTTTATACTCACTTTATTTTTCAAATGATATTCTGTCTTCTTCATGCTCCTTAGCAAATGATTCATGTCCTCTCTTAAATCATTCACACCTGCACATTCACAGTTCAATATAATGTTAGAATCAACATTTGGAGGCTTGCATGCCTCTTCTTTCTCTTTATAGCTTGTTCTTTCTCATTCTCTTTCATAGCTTCCTCATTCATCACCTTCACTATACTTAACTCTTTCTCACTCTTCTCTTCACATTTTACATTCTCATTCACTAATTCACCATTCACTTGTCCTTATTTTTGTTTCTCAAGCACTTCATGATATGCTTCTTTTCTCACTCTTTCACTTTGTTCTTGTTTCAATAGAATATCTCGGCTTAATTTTGTCTACACCTTTCTCTTTGAGTGCTTCCTTTTGCACTACATCATGCTTGCTATCAAAATCTTGTAGAAATAACTATAAGGATTATTCTATGACATTGTCATCCTCTTGTTCATTCCCTTTATACTCGCGTTTTTCCATTTGTTGTTGCTCTCTCTATTTGTTCTCACTAATCCCATAGAATTCTCTCTCTTTAATCCTCTTTTGGATTTCACAAAATTGAACATCCGCTTCTTTCTTCATACCTTCAAAATCAGTTATCAAATAAAATGAATAAGGCTTAATAACCCTCAAAATTGTCCCTTTGCATGTTTCCTTTTTCTGCATCAAATATCTCCTTTTTGATAGCATCATGACTAATCCTACTTGGGGTTCCTACTCTCCTTTGATAGGTGAAAATTTATGGTGACTCTTGTTAGTGCTATTATAGTGTAGGTGTTCTTCTATACATCATGCACTAATTTCATGTCATACTACCATGGTTTTCCCAATAACACATGGAAAACATCCATTGGAACCAAATCACATAACACTTGGTCATTATATCTTCCAATTTTAAATTCTACATGACATTGTTCCCTAGCCAAAATATGGTGTCCTTTCTGTATCCATGAGACTTGATATGGATTAGGGTGCATGGTAGTTTTCAATCCAAGATTCTCTACCATTTCAAAAGACACAAGATTCTCTGTAATTCCACTATTAATGACAAACATTCAATATTTTCCTTTAGCTTTACATACAGTTCTAAACAAATATCTTTTATGAGTTATATCATTAACCATTTTAATGGGTTTTAAAAGAACTCTTCTACATAAAAAATACTTACCTGTATATTGAAATATCTTAACAACACCTATAACATTCTCTCTCACCTTTGTATCCATCTCTTTGCATTCATATGCCATGTATCCTACATATTTTTACACTTGTAATACTTAACGCGCAAATTGTACCATGTTGCTTGTCTCTCTTCTCTATATAAGACTCATTTCCATCCTCATTACTCTATGATTTTCCTCTATATCAGTTATCCACCTCATCATTCTATCCATATTCTCTTCCAAATATGGTCTTCCCTCTGTTCTTACTTGCACCATCATTTCTCATCTTTCCTTTCCTATAATTCACTTCTTAAAACAATGTTTATTCTTCTCAAGAACATTCTACATGTTTTGATACCAAAATGATGTAGATATAGGTAATAATTCAATCAACCAAAAACTTTAGTTAGATTAAAAATCCTAAAACCAATACTTTTCAAGTCAAGATTCCACTTGCCTAAGTTTAGAAATCTCTCATTTTTAGTCAATTCGACCACAATTGTAATTTTGAGATGTTACACATCCTTCACTCTGTTATAGGTAAATCAAATAAGCCCCCTACATGTTTCAAAACCAACTAACATCAAACTTTTCACTCTTCCCAAGTCTACTCTTAAGGCATTTATCTCTAATTTCTACAATTTTCTTCTTTAGGTTAGTAATTTCTAATTCAATCCTTAACTCAATACCAACTTCAACTATTCAAGACCACAAATAAGTTGATACTCCTCCTCACATTCTCCAAGAGGTGTTCCTCAATCACGAAAATAGGTCTAAGATCAACCCTTCTTGTTCAATTCAAATTTGTAGTTCAACCTAATCTTACCTTAGTTCTATTAGGCTTTAATTTCCATTATGTCGAGTTTCTTTTTCTTTGCACTCACCCAAAAAGATAACAAATGTGTTTCACCATCACCCATTAACCTCTTAAGACCATGATAGAGGTTCCAATATCCATGATTGGCAAAAATATACACTTCCTTTATATTGTTATGCTTCTTAAAGGTCTCCTTTGATATTTACAAAATTCTGGTAGGAAAATCTCCGTGGATAGGAAAGGAATCAGTTTAGTTCTTATGTAATACTACTCATGACCTCTGGGAATATATTCCTTTCAAGTTTTAGAAATTTTGACTAGTTCGTTTTCATGATTTTCTAATTTTTTCTGTAAAACCCTAGTTGAGGGTTTCTCTTGCACGGGAAGAGTTATCTCTCTACAACAATGTCTAGAGGTAGTTTCATGGCCTTATTTTACATCTTGGGATATGTATTAACACACAAAATCTTTAAAATTTACCAATGATGACTCTTATCTCTCACACTATGAATATGACGTAAATGTTTTCTACTTTTCCTATGAACTAGGGTTCTAAGACCATTCAAAGATGGTTTAAACAAATCTTAATTTCCTCGACATTGTGAAGGTATCTAGGATTATCTAAGGTATGAGAGTATTTTCAAACCTCCACTCTATTCAAAACTCCATGAAATTATACTCATACTCATTTTTGGCATACTTGAAGGGACTATTGTATGAAGAAATGCCCTGCTTTATAGAGTTATCAAAATTTCCAAGAAAATCTTCACAAAAAACAATAGATAGTCTTCGAAAATAATAACAACATGATAATGATATCTTACCAAACATGTTTGATCTTCAATTTAATTGAATTTATTTGAAGATACATTCAAAAACACCAAACCACAGACTTAGAGAGTTATTATTACTTAAAGGAATCAAAGATACAACTAAACTCAATATTTCTTTGTCTAACCCAATTAATAAACCCTCGAGAAAAACAAACCCTTAGATCAGTGTAACACACGTAAAAGGAACACTTCACCATTTTTTATCCTTCTTCACAATTACATGCATGCAATTTTATTGATCACCAACATTATACAATTACATGAGAAAATCACAAGAAGAAAAATGTAAAACACAATAAATCTTCCACAACTTTTCTTGAATCCTCCTTGGATTCCCATTAGAATGGAATGAGACTCAATTAATTACAAAATGGTTTAAATACATTCATAATCCCTTTAAAACTGAATCTTTCTTCTTTTTAGACCCATGTTCTTATGAATAGCCCTTAGAAAACTTCTGGCTTAAACTAAGACTCAAGACCCCTATAAACATTGAATTAGGACCACCTAGACCTTTATAGGTCTTATTCCATGTTTAACACTCCTAAAGGACCTACAAACCATCTTAAACTCCTAACTCATGCTCAAAATAGCCTTTAAAATTCAAATTCACAGTTTTGGAGGGAAAGTGTGAAATTTGAACTTGTAAAGGGCTTCACACATACAAACCACTCTATATGACTTCCTATGACCTCCTAAACCTACAAACATGTTTTCAAACTAAAATTGAGGTTCACATGTCCTATAGAAATCATCGGGGAAGATGTTTCTACATCACAGACTCGTTATGACATTCAACTATAGGTTCATGAGGATATTGAGGACACTTTCAACTATCTTACACACCCCTTTTGACCCCATCCACTTGTCTCCATACTACCTCTTTTCACGAATTTTACTTTCCTATTTTTTCTGTTTACACTTCTTAATTATAACCTTATATTAGAATGGTGGAGTTAGTTTGATCCACCCCTTATATCCTTAGTTTATTAGAGAATTTGATTAGTCTATTGTTTTCGGATACCCTTTACATCCTTAATTTTTAGACAACGATTATTACATTATTTTCAGTTTCCATTACATCCATACTTTAGATAGGATAGATAGTCTAATGATCTCATCTACCAATTACAATCATACACAATCTAATTATATCATAAGCTTATTATATCATATATATTTACTACCCCTTTCCATCCTAATTAAAATTTACAAACTTCTTACAACATGCTTTGGATTTACTTTTAGCATTTTTCTCTATCTTTTGGTAATTTCTTTATCCATTTACAACCTTTTTAATTGCAATTTATAGATTACTTACGATATCCTATGGATTTATTTTTTTATTTCTTGATCTTTTGGTAAGTTTTAAATCCATTTATAACCATTTTATATTCATGTTTTATAGACTCCTTGCAACATATTTTGGGTTTTGGGAGAGTTTATAGATGTAGGGGGTAGGAGAGATGGGCCTGGGGTCGAGATCCTTCCTATCTGTTTCGAGCACTTTCTATTTCTACCATTTGTTTCTCAATTGAGATTTTGGTATGTTGTTTATCCATTTATCACCTCACATTATCTCAGATATTATCACATTTTTATGATTTTTCTATACATCTCTTTCCATATCATAAGTTTACATTTACATGTATGAATTTACATATGCTTTTGCTATAACACTTTCCCTCCATATCATATGTATTCCATGTTTTGCTTTATCCATTTTTATTCTTTTTACATCTCTTTACATATCTAGCAATCTAAAAATCCTATACATCTTAAGTCATCCATTTTTATCCTTCATCCCATATGAAGAACCCTTATATCTCCTTATGATTGGACTTTAGTTTTATCTATCATTGCATCTTTCTTATATCCTTACAAATTTCACTTATCCTTATCCTTCTCTCACTTGAGGTAAAATTAGGCTAGAAATGAAATTACATTCTTTCCTTATGGTAAGTCTAAAGGTACCTAAGCACTATAATTTTTAGGTTCTCCTTTGCAGAGATTAGTTTCAAGATCTTTTGTGTTAATCTCCTTGTATATCCACTAGATAAACATTTCGAATTAATATGGAAGAGGAATAATAAAATCCAAAAGAAAAATATGAAATCCATATTAACAAATAAAAATCAATAAAAGGAAATAGAAAAAGGATATAATCACAAATAATAAAATTCAATCACAAAAAAAGACATGATATTATCATATTTGGCACATCGCATATCCTAGTTAAAAGTGCAAACTCCATAGTTGGCCTTGTTACATATTTTGGGGTCTTTAAGGTGTAGTAGGTTTTTGAATGCAACAAGAGGTCTCATATCTATCATTCACTTCCCTTGCCTTCTCATACCAATACCTAATCCTCAAAGTTTTTAGAAATGAGGAAAATTTCATGGGTAGGTAGGATACATATTTAAAATCATATACTATTATAACTAACATAGGATATCCTTATAATTCACTAGTTTTTATTCATTGATTCCTACATATATAGGTTCCTCCACTTGTTTATTTTAAATACTTCTAGTCTTTCAAATATGGTTAGTGTGTCTTGATACTAGTAAAGAACTTGTTTTCACCTTGGTTTCTCTCATTTTACATCATTAGTTATCCTTCATAGAAAATCTTGAATCTAACTCTTTCACATATCATTTATAGCCTCCTCTCCATCTCTTTTAAAGCATGTTAGCATTGTGACAAGCATTAGGGTTTTAGGTCATTTCCTTATTCCATCCCTACTTGAGTATCTTATAGATCAATTGGATTTCAATATGTGTTATCTCAATAATTGGTACCTCCTCTCTTGAATTTATTCTTTTTATTTTAGGGATTATAAGAGTTACATCCAAGTGAATTATTATTTACGGGACTATTAATTTGATTAATATTATTTTTTTAGCTAACACCTTACATACTTTATATTTACGGGATGATTAATATGATGTTCTTAACTAAATATTTTACACCCTATAAAACTTACTTAGAACCTAATTATGACCTATGTATAAACTACTTATGACATATTCATGACCTAATTATGACCTCATCGATCCTCTTTATCTAACACTATCCTATCATCCTTCCATGATACCCCCTTAGCTTAGGGTTTATTGCTTATTTATGTTATAGTGTTTCTTTTTATATTTGTATTACTTGGGTTCTCATATAATTTATGTCTACACTATGGTGATTCACTATGTAGCCACATTTATGGAAAGATAAATATACAAGTAGGTATACTTTATTTTATTTCATTATTTTTTCACTTATGTACTACTCTTTCATTTAAGTGATTTTGCTTTTGAATTTTCCTCTCTTTTCCTAAATACCATCTCATTTACAATTTTGACATGCTAATTATCCATTATTTGACTGCCTAAACCTAAAGTAACACCCTATTCCCTTATTTATTCACTTTTCTTATAGGGGACCACATGTGATTTAAGAATTTATAACTTAATTAAAAGTAGAATATAGGGTATATACTTTAGTTATTTCTTAAAGTCATTGTAACCTAAATTATTGATGTTTATAACCTTTTATTTGGATATATATGTAATGTTTTGATCATGTAGGGAAATAAGACCATCCAATATGAAAACAAATATTTTAACCAGAGTCTAATTTAGCACAAGCTAGCTCGACTATTTTAACTTAAATTTTTATACAATACAAACTATTTCAACTTATAACTTGTATGGGAAGTTGTCTCTAGTATTCCAACTAAATCCATAGTATTACATAGTATCTCTTAAGTAAGAATAATAATAGGAAGTGGATCCAACATATACAAGATACCTAGAAGAAGCCTCAAAATAGGAAAAATGTCATAAATAAACTCTATAATGGGTGTAACACTATGGAATAGTCCAAAATAAGGGTAATACCGTTTACCATAGTCAAATAATTGCAATCTTAGGCGTTATGGTCTCACGGGTGCACCCGATTGCTCTTATTGGGGTAGATTCATATTCATGAAGTGGATGAAGCATATTCCTAACCCTATAGAAATGCACATGTTGGGTAGCATTATGGTAAATATGGGAGGGTTTGCTCATAGGTTCCTATCTATTTTAGCTCGGTGTTGCAAGGAAAAGAGGCTTACATGGTATTTTTCCTTTGGATTATTGGAGTGTTCATATGTATCCGACCTAAATTAAACAAGGGCATACTCAAGAATTTAGTTTTTGGTACATTGAATTGGTGATAACCTTCCTCTATTGAGATTTTTAGACATTCATAAGATAAAGAGTATTTTTTCTAATTTTGTTCCTATAATTTATCCATCTCAGTATAGAATATCATTAGAGATCCCATGGCTAATCTTGTTGTTAGGGATGATATAACTAATTCATAATTTGTTGATATGTTGTTATCCTCGAGGGGAATTCCAAGCTCATTGGTATTGATAGAGTGGCTATATAATACAACACTCATTTACACTTGTCTCTTAGATAATTGGGATAATCAATTTTAGGAAATATATGGTTAAGGGAAGGAAGTGAATATTTATAAGAAATAATGTTGAAGAAAAAATAAAATATAAACACATGTTTTGAAAAATCATAAAATCTCCCTCATTTCTTAACAAAATTTAGAATTTCTAAATTTTCTAGAAATATTACAACCAACCTCATCACACACAATGATATTTGGTTGGATAATTTATATACACCTAATTTAACTAATATTGATTATAGATCTTTACATGTACTCTTTGGTGCATTAGAATCCCTAGAGTAATGTCCTCGGGGACATTTCTAGGAGTGAAGATTAGAAAAAATGGTTAAGTACAATCTTCGCTAGTTGCATCAAGTTATTTTAAAGTGGTAATTATGGGAGGGACTTGATGTGTAGTCCAATTATATCACACTTCATATTTTTTATACCTTAACGATTGTCTTTTTATATCCTCCTATGACATCACCTTACCATCCTCTTACAGTCACCTCCACACCTACTTTCAACACACACATACCTTCATCATGAAAATTTTTATAATCTCGATTATTACCCCAATAGTAAGGACTTATTTTTACCCCATGATATTTTATTTCCCATAGATGATAGTATCGACCATGGTCAAAATCGTTTGGTTTGTAGTTTTGAACTATTGATAACATTGACCATGGTTAATATTATTAGCTATTAGAAATAGTGATTCCCCATCATGATTTTTATTTATATTCATCATTTGAGTGCTCATTCCATCACATCATCATCACTAATTCATTCTTCAATCACTTTCCAATATTCCCTTAAATCCTTATAGGTATTGAAGTTGGTCTCACTTATTCTTTGGACTCTACATTTGGAGCATTGGGTATTTAGGATTCCAAACATAAGATTTGCGATTACTTTGGTCTCTCTAGCCTTTAGAGACTTCAACAAGTGGCTTATTTACACCTTCTCTTAATTTTCTATAATACCCCACATAAAATATCTTATTAGGTATTACTGACCTTGGGGATTTAATGAACCAATGGTGTCTAAAATTAGTGAAGTATTTATGAACTCTATTTTTCTTTCGATTTCATAGTTGGATGCATTTTTAATGTGGTCATGTATAGGCTAGAGTATAGTAACATATTATTGATCTATGGCATTATTTATCGATTGGTCCTTTCCTTATAAACCACTCTTTGGGATTTATAACCCTTTAGATTATATCAATCCTTACAACCATAGCATAAGAATTTGTATCTTGTTATAATCTGATTATGACCTTGTTACCATCAACTTACTATTTGGACGTAGTTAGAGATTGCTACCTTATTCTAGATCTAGGCTTTGGAACCCTACATCTCCTATAGAGTGTGGACTATGTTGCCTTCCTAGTTCCAGTTATTTTGTAGCTTAAAACCTTAAGATTTACATATTTAATATGTCTCACCTCATTATCCTATTCTATATTAATAATTCACCCAAAGACAGAGGATATTTTATTAGGCCATTCTTTATTCATATACATCTATATCATTATCCTCCTTTGTAGAAGCCTCCTTCTTGGGCTCTCCTAAAAATGATCCACATTAACCTCCTTCTATTATTATAACAACTTATGTTTGACCCTCTCTTTTAGCATGCTTTATGCTCTATTAGATAGCCATACTTTGTAAGCAATATGTTTTGTTGTGATTATTTTCAAGTGCATTCTCTTGCTTTCCAATTCATGCATACCTACTGAATGCTTTTTATTATAGCTTACTGTAAATTTATTATTTTTTGAAGTAATAAATATATAGATGAAATATAATAAAAACCACCTTAGCCTCACACTATTGAGGGTTTAAAAATGATAATTTTCTATACTTTTTTAATCATATGATATTGAATAATGTTTATGATGCTACAACTAATAATCTAAGTTTGTAAGAAATAAGTTTCTTCCTATGTGTAATTACACCAAGAGGAATTTTACGGTGGAAATCATAGGATGTAATATTTGTTAGTGTGTTCACTTTTAATTTCATCCTTAAATTTTATATCTATTTGAGTTCCACTATAAAGGTTTTCCTTTGTCCTTTTTTCTTGGAGAAGTTTGGAGCCCACATTTTTTCTTGAATAATATTTTTTTCCTCATATTAGTGTAGTTAGATTGACACCATTTTTCACCATTTAGTGGGAAATTTTTGAAGGATGTAATAAACTATTAATAATTATAGTATGCTAAAAATCCAAGATAAATGCATTGAGATTGATATCTCTTAATTTTTTTATTTATATGTAGTAAACATGTCTCCTTTGGTTTTAAATATGTTTCATTTTTATATTGTACTCATGTTATTGTCAGGCACTATTAAGGGGAATAGTGAAAAATGACCATCATTATAAAATTGTTTAACATCTATAGGTGGATGTCAAATTTAAAGCCTTGCCCAAAGTATTTTTGTATAGCTGAAAATTGGATTCAATTGTATCAAATTTAAAATCCATCGAATTATTATGTCAATTTTGTAGATTGTGAGGTGTGACAATAAACTTGCAAATATCAATTTCACCTAAAAGGATGACTTGTGCGAGTGTATTGTAGATAATGTGTTACAATTAAATGAAATATAAATAATCTAGTTAATTTAAATTAAATATTTTGATGAATATTACAATATATACACTCACAATTCCTAATGCATTACTCTAAAAAAATAGTATGGGAGACACATCATGAAAAAAGTATCTTAGATTTTAACCTAAAAATGAATACACCAGAAGTATCAACAACCTCACATAAAAATGTAACTTCCCCAACTGTTACAAAACTCCCATATTGGGTTTTCCATGAGAAAAAGACACTCTAGCTTAGTGATAGAAACCATCCTTTCTCAATACTAGGGATCTTCTACGGTTTTAGAGATTCGTTTGAAACTAGAATTCTAAAATGTAAGACTTAAATATGATCCTTATATTAATCAAAATAATCTTAAATAATTATAGGCATTGAACAATTTTTTTACATTTAGATACAACACGTGATCAATCTTCATGAAAGAGATGACATGTTAACAAAGTTGTACTAACAAGTCTAGTATTGGGGTTATCCCCTTCACCTAGAGAGAGAAGACACTCAATAAGATTCAATCAACATATATTATTCAAGAGAGATAATACAATATATAGAGAGTTGATCTCCTAAAATTAGGGAGTCAAATCTCATTTAGAATCTTCCCACAATATCTCAAATACTCCCTAAACTAATTTGATTGTTATGTGAATAAAAATTATTTACATTATGAGCTATTCTCCTAATCTTAACCAACTCCCTATATTAGGTGATTATTTATCATGTAATAATCACTTACAATCCAAGTATTATTTGCTCCACTTATTATTATCCCACAATGATATTAATGACTAATGTGAAATATGTAAGTCCTAAGAACCCATGTGAGGACTAATTCCTAACATTCCCCCTTAGTCTAAAGATGGGAGAAACACCACCTTATAGATGAAACAAATGTGTTAGGTAAAACTATTAGGTTTATAGTAATTATGAATTGTAATATTGATTTAGTGTTTACCATAGGTAATTAATTTTTACTTAGGAAAATTGCTTATAAGGTTTAATTCTTATTTAACCACTATATTTGTTTTTTATTCAAGTATATGTATTTGGTTATTATGTGGTTATGCATATATAACAATCTTGGTTGTAATAGTTGTTGTCCAATATATATAAATATTGTTACATATGAAAATCCATGCAACTTGATAATTCTTGATAAATAAACTCTCACATGCTACATCCCTGTTTCACAACCAAATTTGGTATCAGAGTAGGAGCCTTAAAAAAGGAGTGAAGGAGAAGGTTACAGCATAATAGGATCACAAAAGGAAGTTTGAGAAATATAAGAGGATTCATTATATCCCTCTTCCAATTCCAAGCTGAATTCCTAACCTCACACACTCTCTACAACTCTACAAGATAATTATAATAAGTTTGAAGTTGTTTTACATAATTTTGTTGTGCAATGGGAAAGGAGGAGTCACCCAAGACCACCTTTGCCTCGCATGCGAGAATCATTCTAGAAAATAAGGAATAAAAAAATCAATAATTTTTTTCCCGTCAAGGGTTTTCTCACTAAGTTTGGAGACAAGCTCCAAATTTGGTACAACATATAAATCTAGAGGTATCTTCATCATCTCTGTAATTGAGTTCAATGGGAAAGGTTCTAGTCAAGTTGATTGGTGATTCAAGCTAGGTGAGTTGTGCATAGATCTCAAGACCAAGTTGGTTCATTTTTCATTGAGCTGGGACCAATTTGGCCATGCCTAAGTCGTCCATCCAAAGTAATTTGAATTGTTGGTGGGGTAAGTTGATTTGATGTCCTATCATATCATCGATACACATTCAAAGGTATATCCATGCTAAAGTCATTGGACAAGTAGTTTACATTAGGGGTGAGCTAAGATTTCAAAATAAATTAGTTGAGTGATTAGACCTCTGCGTAACCATACAAGCTCCAGAGTAGATCCCTGTAACCCTAATGTCAGGGGTCTATGCTTTCACAATGTTAGTATACTGAACATACTTACCTTTAAATCTGCAAGATATTTCTCAACACATGAGCACTATTGTTCATGGTGCTCTCTCACCCCTTTCTTAAGGATCTTATCACACACTCCATAGCACAAATCATATACTCAAAACAACCTTAGATATATTGCTTATTTATACACACACTTGTATTAATACTAGCATTCATTCAAAAGCTAACATGGAATAGATATACCTTGGCTAATGATCATAGCTCCCTTGTTATTTTTCTTTCATCATCTCACCAATACCATCCCTAAACTCTCTTAATTACATTCCATATCATGAATCTCTAGACATCCACCATGCAAGCATTGTCCTTGAAACACAACCACTGCACCTAGGTATGCCTCTAAGATCTATGTACTCCAAATAATATATAGGTTTCAAAATCACTCTAGACTCCTTAGAACACTTCATCTTACCTATTACAATGTATTTAGACCCTTTATGCATTCATGCCCTTGCATTTCACCTCTGACCTCTCATTAAGCCCTTGTTGGCATGTAGTCCTCCTAACATGCAAGTCCCTGTTGTATCTTGACTTTTACAAACAACCATGAAATCTACTTATTGATCCAAATACCTTTTATTGAGTACTAACTAATGTCTAGATTTCATATACTATTGTTTTGTACAGAATTATACTTTCATACCTCTTTTTTTAGTAAATTAGATCTATTTTGACCCTAATATATAACATCATACACTTATAGCTATGACCTCACCTAAAATTTGATGGATCCACTTCAGGAATGTAAACAATATGGTGTCTACAAATTTTGGTTGCTTGACTCCAAGTTTTAACCCACCAAGCAACTCTCTTCCTCCCAAATTTGTACACAATCACAGTCAACCTACAAAACCTCATATAAATTTTCCACACGTGTGAATTGCTGACCTAAAACTTTTCCTACACCTATTTTACACCTGGGTAAATATTCTCACCAAGTTTCATGATTTTTTCGTTGGGTAGAATTTGATTGACACCGAGCCCTAGTTTAAGCCTGAGAACATAGAATTAGGGCTACAGGGAAAAATTTGAGGTTTCAAATACTAAGAAAATTCTATGTACCTATTCTTACCTCCCTTCAACTCCTCCGATCATCACAGATCTCAAAACTACATCCCATGATGATGTCACACTTAAGGCCTCGGCACAGGCGAGCATCTATATATAGTTGAATAAAACATGCAACAAACATACGAGAACACCTACAATATCAATCAAACCTCTTCTTCATTAATCTTAATTCTCTTTTACATATTTTTTCATCATTTTTTCTTAATCTATCTTCATAACTTCCTCAAGAATGATGTGCAATCTCCTTACTTAGACTAAAATATTGACATCCTTAGATCCAAAAAGGGATCAACCACCTAACCCAACTTAGAAAAGAACGAAAACTTCCTCCCAAAACTTTCCAACTCGTTCATAATCCTATTTTTCACTCTATGACACCTTAATATGCCTTATTAAGCTTGAAGACAAAAAAATCACTTTTTTACCTTTACTATACACCTATATTTCACTTTTACATTCACCCCATTTTACATTGATTCAACCAATAAGAAAACTCATAAATATGAAATTGGAAGTCAACAATTGAACATAAGAAAACTTGAATAGTCTCCCATGACTTGAAAATATTCGGCATCTTGATGCTCTTGCATTAAACCCCTCCACAAATAGGCCATCCAAATACATGTAAACCCTACAAAAAATTAAAGCGGTGGATGTAAATGAAATAGAAGAGTGACATGCTAGTTATAAATAAAAATTAGACAAAAAACCTAACTCACTTGGTGCCACTCACCAAGTCGCCAAACCAAGCTTAAAGGTAGGATTCATTTTTAAGGCATTTCTTTTATTTTTTAACTTTAAATATAATTATCTCTAATGCATACCCCAAGCACAGAGGCGCTATGGTGGATGTTGTAGTGTTGTCTCTTGTAATCAAGAGGTGGAGGGGTCGAGGCCCCCTGCCTCCCAATTTTGGTGAAACTTTAAGCAAAACCCACCAAATTTAGAAAATTGTCTAATATAGTCCTCCACAAAAACATTTAGTTGTAGTTAACCAAATTTGGAGGAGAAAACCTTAAAATAAGGTAAAAACAATTTCTCCCAAATTGCTCAAAAAATGCTATTTTGACATTTTTGTAAATGGGAAGTGTCTAAAAAGGATTATTTGTGGGAAACTATATTTTTGAGCCATATAGTGCTTTGGAGAAATTTGAAAGGACAGAAAACAAAAACAATCATGTTAATCAATTGTTTCCATAAAGGGGGCTAATTTGATTTTTTCTATGTATTGTAATTATATGAATTATATTAATATGCCATTTAGTTGGGAAAATTGTAATATCTCACAATTACCAATAACACTCCAAAAAAATTTTATTCTTGACTCGCAGATTGTACCCGGTGACAATTATTCTGCGTGAAAGACAAAAATTTGCACACAACTAGAATTTGAAGATATTTGGTCTAATATAGAAGGTTTTGTAACTAGATCAAAGTCAAATGCAACATAATAGCATCAATTTGAGAGGGCCCATCAAAAAGCCAAATTGATCATCTTATCTCGGTGTGTGTCGATGAAGTGCAACCACACATTCAAGATGCTAGAAAAACAAAAGAAGTGTGGGATAAATTGAGCACGATTGTACGAGGACAAGAAAAAGAATACAATACTTTGAATTTATAGATTCAAATACATACTCTAAAATTTAAGCACTGGGAGTAGATATCACATATGAAGTTCTTGTTCCCATTGTCTCGAGAGTACTTTCTTTCTCATACATGATCTTCATGAAAAAATCATTTGTTTGATCAAACCATCAATTTCAAAAATATGGTGAGCTTTTCACAGCAAGAAGAATCAATGTATAACAAATATGAAGAATAAGAGTAGGGAATTTCTTCTCATCAGAAAGGGAAGAACAAATTCCAATCTTTGAATAAGTACCAGTATAATTAACAAGGGGAAAAGAAAAATAAAAAAGTGTCATAATTGGAGTAGAGGCCATGATTTTAAAGATTGATGATATAACATATAAAATAAGGGTTCGTCTAGTAATTTGAGACCCAATAATCAATAATCTCAATACCAGGAGAATCTAGTGATAAGAAAGGGCTAAAGAAGAGGATCGGAAAAATAAATCCCATCAATAAGGTAATGTTGATGAATAAGAAGACAACTCGGATGATGTAGACTTCTTGTAAATTTCCCACTCCAGTGAAGCAACCACATCTACAAGTGCAATATGGTACATTGATTTGGGTACTACTCAACACATGACGAGGCATAAGGACCGATTCTACACAATGTGTGACACACTCTCAAAAAATCATGTCTAGTTAGGTGGTTACTCATCATAAAGTGTCTAATGTATTAACAACATATCTATACCTCTTGGTACGAGTAATTATAGATTATAATATGTCTACTATGTCCCTGGTTTGACAAAGAATTTGCTATCAGTTAGTCAACTTTTAGATCATAATTTGAAGATTGATTTTGATTGTAAAGCTAGTAAGATGGTTTGTTTAATTAGAGATAAATCCATAATCTTTAAAATTATTTTATGAGCTTAAAATGTTGGACGTATGTTTCATCTTGATTTTATCCAAAAGGATAATTAGACCCTCATTACGCAAAGGACACACCCTCTAGTTAGTTGTGGCATAGGGGATTTGGTCACATCATTTTTGGATATCTCAACACAATTTACCGGTATGACATGGTGAGAGGATTTCCACCTCTCAAGAAGGACATAGACAAGTGTCAAAATTTCCTAGTAGGAAAATAAAATAGAGATTCATACCAAAATCTAGTGTGTATCAAGCTCCAGGAAAATAAAATAGAGATTCATACGAGAATATTGTGCCCTTCGATCTTTGCAGACCTAATGCAACCTAGTAATTCTAGTTTTTAGTATTTCATGCTTTGTGTTGATGATTATTCTAGAAAAATGTGGATATATTGTCTTTGTAGTAAGGATGAATATTTAAAGAACTTCAAAATTTTCAAATTGGATGTTGAAAATGAGACTAGTAGTAGAATCACATCTCTAGACACTTAGATCGAGGGGGGAATTCATCAGCAATGAGTTCAAAGCCTTGTTGGAACCTCAAGGGATTCATTGATAGATGCCTCCATATACACCACATAAAAATGGTGTTATTGATAGAATTAATCGCACTATCATGGAGATAGTGTGATATATGATTGATTATTTAAGACTTGTGAAGATATTAAGGGAAAAAGCAATTAAGACATCAATATATTTATTGAACACAGTTCCCACTATTTCTCTTTATGGAGTAACACCACATGAAGCATGGTCATAAGGAAACCATCCATCACACACCTCGAGTATTTGGGAGAAAAGAAAGCATGAAAATTCCCAAGAAGAAGGAAAAAGTTGGATATGAATGTAGAAAAATACATCTTCATTGAATAAAATGAAGACCTTAGGTACAAACCGATGAATTTGAATGCCAGGAAAGTATACACCAGCATGGATTGAGATTTTTTTGAGAAGAAATAAGTTGAATCTCCTTCCAAAAAGTCACTAGATGTTTAAAACAACCATATTGTGAAAAAGAAGATGATTTTCCCACCGATAATGCTAGTGATGATGGTAATGATTTATCGGGAACAAAACCCATGGGAATAGTTCAATGCATGGCTAAATGGTATACTAACATGATTTGAGATGTAAAATTGGATATTCATATGAGCACACCCACTCTGGATGACGTACTCACATAAAATCTTGCGAAGAGGTAAAATTTTCCTTAATGAGTATAGTTGATGAATCATTTGAGCCATCTATAGTTTAGAAATACCTACAGTATAAAGCTTGGAAAGATTTCATGGAAGTTGAATATCAATCCCTAATGAAAAATGCATGGAATATTGTCAATATTCCGCCAGGAAGAATCTCATTAGTTGCAAATGGATTTTTTTTTAAATTACAAAGAATATGGGACCATTGACAAGTAAAAAGTGAGACCAATAGAAAAGGGGTATGCTCAGAAAGAAGGAATAGACTATGAGGATAAATTTTCTCCCATAATTAAGATCAAAATGATCATGGTGATCTTTTCTCTAGTTGCACAATTTGGATGGAAATTTCACCAGATGGACGTGAAAATTTCCTTTCTTAATGGATACTTACAGGAAGAAGTCTACATGACTCAACCAGAAGGTTTTGTCATACCTGGAAAAGAAGAAAATGTATGTAGACTCATCAAATCATTATATGGTCTCAAATAGGCTCCCCAAGCATGGTATATCAAAATTGATGAGCATCTCATTCAACAAGGATTCTAGAAGAATACTTATGATCCCAATATCTACCTCAAAAAGTAAGGGGGATATTTTCATTTTTGTTGTCTATGTTGATGATCTAGTCATCACTAACTTAGCAAAATGAAGATGATCGATGAAATGAAGAAATATCTTAATCGATCGTTTGACATGAAAGTTCTTGGGTTAGTGCACTATTGTCTTGGCTTGGAAGTATGGAAGAAATAGAATCACATATTTATTTCTTAGTTGAAATATGCCAAGACCATGCTTGATAAATTTCGGATGATGGATTGTATACCCATTGCCACACCTATGGAGACAAGATTTCAATTGTCTTATATAGATCCATCTCCATAGGAAAATACAACTCTCTATCGATAGTTAATTGGGAGTATCATTTACCTAACTTATACTAGGCAACATATCAACTTTGCGGTCAACTATCATTCACGGTTCATGCAAGAACCCAAAGTTTATCATTGGAAAGTAGCAAGGTGGATCTTAAGACACATGAAGGACACCATGGAAGAAAATAAATAAAAGATAATTTTATGTTGATTTTACTTTATATATATATATATATATATATATATATATATATATATATATATATATATAGAGAGAGAGAGAGAGAGAGAGAGAGAGAGAGAGAGAGAGTTGGTTGGTTAGTTTGTATATAAAATTTTACAAAAAATAATGGTTATGTTTTAATTATGCAAGTCAAGTGTGATGGTTGTTTCCAAATTTTGTAAGTATTTAATGACTAAAATTAAGAAAAAAATTTAAATAGCTGTCAAATTTTACCCGGGTGATATGACACATTCCACAAAGCATCACCTTAATGAGACATTATAATAGAATATTTAACAAATAAAATCAGCACTACCAATGGCGAGCTACTTATTTACAAAAAAATTTAAAATATAACACATCCCACAAAATATCACCTTCGGGTAGTATTTTCCATATCATAACCTTGTTATCTTTAAACTCCCTCAAATTCAATTGCCTTACAAACTAATGGTTGAAGCTAAAAAATAAATGACAATATGAATCTACTTTAAATAATACAACATTGAAGGAAAAAACTTCTTAACATCCTATTTGAAATAACTTGATTAACGAAAGCCTTATTCAACTTGTGTAGACAGTTATTTTGATGAGGTATGTTAGAAGGAAGTTTTCGAGAATTTTCCCTAAAGTATTTATGAGAGTGCCCATCTATTAGTGTCAAATTTGAGTTTAGTGTTTGTTTTTATAGTAACTTATTTTTTTATCTTTAATATTTCATCATTTTCAAATAATTTGAAATCAGTTTTAAATCAAAATGGAGTTATATAATTGTGTTTCCTAATTTATTAGTCTATTTTCAAACTTTTTAGGTACGGGTGTTAATGGAATTTCCAATTTTTTCTACCTTAATAATGTTGTGTTTCTATACCATACTATTTTAAAACTTCACTTTCAATTGTAATTATAAAGACTTTCATGAAGATGATATGATAAGTAGTATTACTTTTAATCTTGAAGCTATGAATAATGAATTGGTATTGGATTTTCTCAAAAAATTCTAAGTTTTTAGGATATGTTTCCTACCAAAATTTAATACCATATAAAGGAGAGTTATAAAGCGTATCTAATAATATTTTTCTTTTTACCCCAAATTAATTTAGTTCGTAATCTTTAATATAGTTTTCCAAACCTTAGTAAACCCTTCAACCACACACGCGCGCACACATGCACGTGCACACTCACTGGAACATGCACACACGCATACACATGCACATACATACACACACATGCACACAAACACACCCTCGACACCCACCCAGCCACACACAAACACATGCATGCACATAAACATATGCATACACACGTGCACATGCACACATAAATATGCCCACACATGCACACACACATGTAAATGCACATACACATTTGCACATGCACACACACACACACACAAACCTACATACATGCACATGTACAAACACACACATGTACGCACATACCCATATGCATGTACACACCCACACACATGCACATCCACACACGCACATAAACACACACATGCACACACTCACACACGTAAACACACACATAGATGTAAACACACACGCGCACATGGACACACATGCACACTCATGTGTGCACATGTAGACATGCACACACATTCCTTCAACATTCACACACACACACACACACACACACACACACACACACACACACACACACACACACACACACACATGCACATGAACGCGTGCACACGGCACTCTCTCTCTCTCTCTCTCTCTCTCTCTCTCTCTCTCTCTCTCTCTCTCTCTCTCTCTCTCTCTCTCTCTCTCTCGCACACACATGCACACCCACACACACCCCCTTCATCATTTTCAAATAATTTGAAATCCGTTTTAAATCAAAATGGAGTTATATCATTGTGTTTCCTAATTTATTAGTCTATTTTCAAACTTTTTAGTACGGGTGTTAATGGAATTTCCAATTTTTCTACCTTAATAATGTTGTGTTTCTATACCATACTATTTCAAAACTTCACTTTCAATTGTAATTATAAAGACTTTCATGAAGATGATATGATAAGTAGTATTACTTTTAATTTTGAAGCTATGAATAATGAATTGGTATTGGATTTTCTCAAAAAAATTCTAAGTTTTTAGGATATGTTTCCTACCAAAATTTAATACCATATAAAGGAGAGTTATAAGACTATATCTAATAATATTTTTCTTTTTTACCCGACTTAATTTAGTTCGTAATCTTTAATATGGTTTTCCAAACCTTAGTAAACCCTTCAACCACACACGCGCGCACACATGCACGTGCACACTCACGAACATGCACACACGCATACACATGCACATACATACACACACATGCACACAAACACACCTCGACACCCACCGGCCACACACAAACACATGCATGCACATAAACATATGCATACACACGTGCACATGCACACATGCACATGCACACATAAATATGCCCACACATGCACACGTGCACATGCACACACACATGCAAATGCACATACACATTTGCACATGCACGCACTTACTGAGACACACACACAAACCTACATACATGCACATGTACAAACACACACATGTACGCACATACCCATATGCATGTACACACCCACACACATGCACATCCACACACACACATAAACACACACATGCACACACCCACACACGTAAACACACACATAGATGTAAACACACACGCGCACATGGACACACACGTGAACACACACATGCACACTCATGTGTGCACATGTAGACATGCACACACATTCCTTCACACACACACACACATGAACATCAACACACGCGCGCGCACACACACACACACACCCCCCACCACACACACACAAACACATTCCAATACTAGGTTCTATTTCGGTTTATGATTGCTCCAAGATCAATACTTATGCATTTATAGAAATAAGTGATCTCTAGAAGTATATTATATAAGGAATTAACAAGGAAAGATTGTCTTTTGGATTTAATAATCATTATTTTAGTATTATCAATTTTCATCGTCAAACTATATTTGTTAGAATGTTTAAATAACAAATAATTGTTTTTATAGAGGTCGAGGGGTTTGGTTAGGTGGGAAATGTCATCATTGTGTAGTAGAAGGATAATGGTTTGGTTATAAAGGTTGGTATCTATGCACATGTCTTTCAGCTATGCTTTCATAAAACTTAAGTAAATTTTGAAGAGAGTAGGGGACAAAGAGTAATCTTGTTTAACTCTAATGTTGCAATCAATTTCACCGCCCAACCGCAACTTATTTTAATTTTGGATGTGATTACTCCAATTATAATTTATATAATGTGATTATAAGTTCATAAATAATTCTTATATTTGCTATGCCATTTTAACAAATTTCCTCTAGGGAAAATTTTGATTGAATCTTTTATAAAATTAACATAATATAATTCTTCTTCCTTGTCACAACAATTTTTAGTATTAATCTTCAAGGTTATAATATGATAAATGGTAGAGTTTTCATTTTTAGGCCAACTTTTCATTTCATCCTAATTTATTTTCATTGTTCAAATTGTTGATTTTATTTTCTATAATAGTTAGAAAACATTTGGGAAGTAAAAGAGGAAATCATAATAGATTTGTAATTAGAAAGATTTTTTTTTGTCTACAACTTTATTACGCAGGAGGCATGCCTACAATTGGCTTGCAGTTGCACTTCTCAGGATAACGTTGTGTTGCGTGCGAGTTACTGCCACCATGCACCACCTTGGATTTTGTCCCTGCCACTGTGTTTCTTGCACATCCCAAAACATGTCCTTCCATGCAGTTTTTGCCTAATGCCTAGGGTTATCTTTGTTTCTTACCGTCTATTTTTCTTTCTAGACATTGCTTCTTGTTGTCTCTGAAATGCTGACTAGAAGATACAGGTTTGTTCACACACACATGCATGCCAAGTGCGGATGTTTAGTGGATTTTTTCCTACGCGACTTCTCCTCGCGGAATATCACAGTTGCAGATTTCAAAAAAACATGGATGTCCTCACAAGGCATCAACATTGTTTCGAATCTCTTTCTTAATTTTTCTACAATATCCTTATTTTTATCTATATCGGTAACCCCTATTTTTACAGTCTCATCCACTGCCGATGGTTTAGCTCCCCTCTTTCTATTTTCTTCTTTATGCTACTAGTCATATTCATATCAGAACGTAGAGTTAACACCAATCTCTCCAGGCCAAAGCCTTGTTTGAACCCAAATTCTGGTTTTCTTGCATGGATTTTCACAAATATTGGTCTTAATTTTGGGACATTACTTCTATCATGGGTAACAAATCCAATCACAAGATCATGAAGAGATGTCCACAAAGCCATATCAGATACAGGGGCGTAATCCCTTCCCTCTAAAGGAAAATTTCAATAAAAGTATTCAATTCACGACAATTAGAGATGGAGTTTAAATGAAATTGTCTGCATATGCTAGCCATTTTCAAAACTCTTCATGTTCGTCAGCAAATAATCCTAGAATACTTTGCTTCAGATGTAGACTCATTTATAGCTTGGCTATAACAGAAGAACTTTTCTTCTGAATTCTTGAAGATGGGAATATATGTGCTTGATTGCATCTCTGTCGGTGTTCTGAGATCTGGGTAGCTGGGAAACAGACATTCAATTGCATCAAACATTGGAAATTCTTGTATATATGTGCTTAATTTCATCTTTTTGGCGTTCTACTCGACTAAAAGAATTATTTAAACTACTTGAATCTTATTATTTACTTTATGTTATATACTCTTGCGGCTTGTCATTCGGCTTAGAACCCAAATCCATACCAAAACTATTATGTAGTTATTTTGTAGTGTAATTGACAAGTTGGTTTAATGCCTCAACTGAAGATTCAAGTATTTATGATTAATTTCAATGGTTGTTACATTTCCTTTTTCATTTTTAAATCAAAAAGGTAAATGCATCCCATATTCTTTTCCTGTTGTTCAAATAAGCCCAGTTCGCTCAGAGAATGAAACTATTTCACTTTTGATGCAATAAATCTAACCCCAACACACAATGAATTCATAAAAATAGGCAAACAAAAGGTAATATTTACATTATATTCTTTAGCTCAGCTAATACACTTATCAACAGGAATTGTTGCTGCAGGTTAATATTAGCCGCATACAGAGGAGTCTATGTCTTTCATTGTCTCCAGTACCTTATTAATCTTAAATATAGTTCTCTCTATAACAAAAAAACCCTTCGTCATTCATTTCTAAGGCCCCCGAGTGTTGAGGCCTCAATTTCTTTATTGAATCTTTGATCATTGAAAACCCCTTCAAATACTTACATGTGTTATTGTCATTGCTCCTATTTTCACCACTATGTTTCACCCCCATGCTCATACATTTAAACTTTAATATTACCGTTTCGATTTTTTATCCCATGTGTCTTTGCTTCTATTGCATTTATTATTTTGGTATATTCCCTTTTTCTTACAACAGTAATTATATTGCAGTTCAAATCGTTATTTGTAAAAGCTTCACAGAAATGGCGGAGACTATCAAACCCTTTCAGCTTTTTTCCACAACGACCATTAGCAAATTGCATCCATACCATATGAACTGGGTGATCTAAGGCAAGATAACTCGCAAAGGAACTATACATAACTATGTCAACGAAAAGGGTGAGGATAAGGTTCTGAATTTTAATATCATTGATGCTCTATGCGATGACATGAACGTGACATGCTTCGACAATGTTGCTGCATCTTACAATGACACATTTCAGGTTGGAGAAATGTATTCCATGTCGAAGCATATCTTAAAATATATCAAACCAGCATATAAAGGCTCCACCAGCCTGTGGGAGCTCATTATTAACATGGATTCTATTATGTAGTTGTGTATAGCCTACTCTACAACAGAAATGCATCTCTACCATTTCCAAATCACCAATATCTTTTCAATCCAGCACGTAGCACTTGGCTTTATAATATATTTTATTGGTGTTGTTACCTTTGCATCTGTTGCTTCTACCACTACCCAAAAAGATGGGAGTTGTACTCATCGATCTACCATTACCATAAAGGACCACAAAGGATATACTATAACCATAGCCTTATGGGCAACTTTACGTGATGAAGGCACGCAAAATTTACAGCTACAACATGATGAACATGACATACATATGTTGATCGTAGTTATTAAAAAAGCCAAAGTGACCACATTCATGCAAAGAAGACTAACTACAGGGCCTAATACACAACTCTTTCTTGCACCCAGAGTACAATAAACAAAGGCACTCTGTATTTGGTTAGGTATCACAAAAGCAATAGACATCTCAATTACACTAAGTGTGAAAGTAGCGGTTGAAAAACCATTACTAACATCCATACATGCATTATACAAAACCTCAGCCAATAGGTTGCGGCTGTTGCAACAATTATACACATCAATATGGATAAGTTTTGTTATCCTACTTACTCTTGGTCTTGCATGATTAATAGTAAACAATGCCACAAAAAAATGGTTATAAATACAGACACTTTCGGCATTTTTTGAAATTCAATTTTGATTCATATTTATGTGAATATAAATATGCATTACACATGATGTTAGAGGATCCTAATTGCACTATATGGGCAACGACTTTTGATTATGTTGTCAAAGATCTTTTGGTTTTTTCTACAGATGCTCTTAAAAAAATAATACATGTACCAATGATGTGCGGGACATTATCAAAAATGTTCTCTTCCATGGATTTAAATTCATCTTTTTGCTTCAGCGGGTACATACAATGGCAAAGAGCAACTATCATGTACAGTACATAGCACAACTACATCCAAATAAGATGCAAACCATGTAGACCTGCTAGCATCGTTTTTGGAATCTTTTGAATTAAAAAAGTGATTGTAACATATCTGTACATGTTGAATAGCTTAGCCTTATAATATGTTGTACATATGACCAATAATGCCTCTCTTCTACATACGAAACATGCACATATGCTTGCATGCAAACCTGTAACATGATGTACATATTTATAGCATTGTTCTTATTGTAAATAAAGTACCTACCATTATAAATCATACACATTTATCTATTACAATTCTAACTTACAGTACACTTGCATGCTTTGGTAACACTAAACTAGGAACATGATATAGTTAGAATTAGCTCTTTTGTGCCATTTATATTATAAATCTACCTACTACATCTATCAAACACATCAATACACATGTATACACATATAGATATACATATATATATTCATACATGTATGTACAAAGAACTTTCGGGATAATAGTAGTAGCGAAAACCAACTCGTGCTCCAATCTTTCAAAGAACGGTACTTTATGCCTTAGAATGCTAAGGGAAACCATCCGCAACTACACAATAGAAATCTAGGCACCATAGCCAATAGTTCTGGTCCAAATATAGACACCATTATAGTATTCCCTTAGAAACCCACTGAAGCATCACTCTCCTCCAAAGTGTATTGTATGCTTGAAAGCCTTAAACAAAAAAATTATTTTGAAAAGGCTGATACCTATCAGTAGTTGTTTTAACCCTTTTTTAGAACTACCATCCTACCCCCTCTTAAAAGATACCATGCAAAAATCCAAACTTTATGCCAAACTCAAATTCCCATACAAATACAAACTTACACCGTACAAAAACAAGAAAACCCAAATATGATGATATTAAAACAACCTTGATAACTTTAACAAAAGTGTATAAGTTGAAGCCACGCCCATGCCTACAGTTAATATGTGCATAATATCATGGTTCCCAAATCCTCATATATTATTTCCAAAATGTGTTAAAGCCCAATTTGGAAACACCCACTTATACTTATATTCATCCCGACCTCGACTTTTTTAATATGTAAAAGGAAGATCTAATTATTGTTGTATTTAAATGTCGGCTTGTTTGCATATAAAGATTAAAGGTTAAGAACATAGTTATGCCTACATAATTGGTTTTTTTATTACATTTCACGGAGTTTAAGTCACACTATTTTTTATGTTCATTTCATATTTGAAACATAAACCTCACTTTGCATAATTTAATTACTTGGGTTATACGATGTAGATATGAAATTTTCGTGACCATTATAATAAATGAACAGCTGCGGTTGGCCTACTGATCGAGAAAAAAATATGTACTAAATGAAAAGTAATGGCACATCTACACGAATAGGAAAGATAGCCTCAATGTAACTTTGTCAGAAGAGGCATCAATCCCATGTTTTTCCCTCTACAAAAATTGATCACTGTCAAGAAATAGTGTCCCTATTGATTTCAATAACATTCAACAAATCTTTCCAAGCGGATAAATTCCTTAATTTGTAAACATACTTGTTTTGTCTATAATGAAAATTACCCGGGAATGCAAATCAAACTTGTTGAGTGTGGAGCTTAATTGCTTCACAAGAAGCTTGCTTTTATACGTTACTAGTTTTGATAGTGATCAGCATCGGTCAAGGGGAAACCGGCATCGGTCATGAGGTAACCGGCATTGGCTAAGAAGTGACCAACATCATCAGCAGCAACCGACATCGGTCACTGCTTGTGAGTGCTTTATTCTTTAAATGAGAATTAGAATAAATCTCTTGCTTTAAATATGAATTATTGATTGTAAAAGCATAGTTAGTTGCCCATAATAAATATATGCATGTATGCATAGTATGAGGGTATGAAAAAAATAGTAATTATTTTGCATGTTAGTTTTCTTGGTGACCAAGAAAGAGTAGATAAGTGAGAAAAAAACATTGAACATCCTGTGAGGTGTTGGAAGATAGTAGATCTTCATTGTATTTCCTTTGTAAAGCACTGAATAATAATATTGGTCATTTCTTGGTGGACGTAGCCCACATTGGGTGAACCACGTTAAATCTGTTGTTATATTTCTCTTGTTTATTTTATCTTCTAGTTTATTTCCGCATTCATTACTTGTATGCTTTATCTGATTATATATATGTGCAAAATTGTTATATGGTTTAACCCCAACAACTGGTATCAGAGCTTTGTTTGGAGGTTTTATTTGTTGACAGAATTTACTCACATAGGGTTTTCTAATTGAGTGGGATCAGAACAATGGTAGAAGATAGTAAATAGCGAGTAGAGAAATTTGTGAGTTTGTAATTATCAACAATGGAAGATGCGGTGGAGGATTATCTCGTATCGAAATAATCTATACTTACCATTGGATGAGCATGGACAGCCAAACACGATGACTAATGAAGAATGGAAGGTTCTTGACAGAAAGGCTTTAGGATCTATAAGATTGAGTCTCGGCAAAGCATTGGTGACTTAAAATTTTACATATGCAAAAACCACGGTAGAATTGATAAAATCTTTAGCAAATTTGTATAAAACTCCTACTTTGCTTCGAATAAGGTTTATTTGATGAAAAAATTGTTTAATTCTAAGATGCAAGAAGGTGGATCTATATCTAATCATTTGAATGATTTTTGTTCTATTGTAAATCAATTAAAATCAATAGAAATTATGTTTGATGATGAAGTGAAAGAAATTTTATTCTTATGCTCTTTTCCAAATAGTTTGGATAACTTGGTAATGACTTTTAGTAATACAACAATTGCTTTTAAAGGTTTGAAATTTGATGATGTGGTTAGTGTAATCCTTAATGAGGAAATACACAAGAAAATATCAGGAGAAGCATCATCTGGAAACGCTTTAAGTGTAGAAAGTAGGGGAAGATCTAAGGATAGATCATCAAAGAGCAAGAAGAATGGGAGATCAAATTCAAGACATGGCTGACCTAGATCTAGATACAAATATTTACTTTGTTGGAATTGTGGAAAGAGAGGACACATAAAGAAGGAGTGTGGTCCAAGGAAAACAAAGAGAATACATCTAGACAAAGGTAAAGAGGAAAATGTTGCAAGTGAGGTAAAGAAAGATTCCCTTATTCTCTCCTTGGATAGTAAATTAGAATCTTGGGTTTTAGATTCTGGAGCTTCTTTCCATGCTACCCCTAATAAGGGTTATTTCAGAAATTATGTTTAGGGTGATTTTGGACAAGTTTATTAAGAGATGATGAGCCATGCAATGATAAAGGTGATGTTCATCTTAAGTTGTAGAATAGAAATCCATGGGTATTAAAGGATGTGTGGCATTTGCCAAGCCTCAAGATAAATCTAATATCTATAGGAAACTAGGTAAATTTGGATGTGTGGTTACATTCTCAATCGACTCTAGTTACCAATGGATCTCTTGTTATGGCAAGAGGTAAGAAGGTAGGAAATTTATATGTGTCTACCTGTGTTACTAATTCATTTTCTGTGCTATTTACTACAGATTCAAATGCAACCATGTGGCATAATCGACTAGGCCATATGAGTGAAAAAGGAATGTAGATCTTAAAGGCTAAGGGTAAGTTATCATATTTGAAATAGTTAGATCTTGAATTTTGTGAGAATTGCATATTTGGAAAGTATAAGAGAGTGAGATTTCTCAAGGTTGGGTCAACAAAGAAGGAGCAAAAATTGGAGTTTGTACACTCAGATGTGTGGGGACCAGCTCAAGTAGCTTCTATTGGAGGATCCCAATATTATGTGACTTTCATTGATGATGCCACAAGGAAGGTATGGATTTATTGTATTAAGCGTAAATCTAATGTTTTTGAAACTTTTAAAAGGTGGAAATCCCTTGTAGAAAATGAAACAAACTTAAAATTGAAGTGCCTTAGATCTAACAATGGTGGTGAGTACTACAACAAGGATTTCAATGATTATTGTTCAAAGAATGGAATACAAAGAGAAAGAATGGTTCCTATAATTCCATAGGAGAATGGAGTTATAGAAAGAATGAACAGAACAACCATGGAACATGCTAGAAGTATGAGGATGCATGTCAGCTTCCCTTTGAAATTTTGGACAGAAGCAGTGGATACAACATTGTACTTGATCAACCGTAGACCTCCAAAACACTAGATGGTGGAATACTAAAAGAAGCTTGGTCTAGACAAGAGGTAGATTTTTCTTTTCTTAGATTTTTTAGCTTAGAAGCTTTTGTGCATGTTGATAGGGAAAATAGGAAGAAGTTGGATGCTAAATCTAAGATATGTACTTTCATTGGTTATGGCTTTGTTGATTTCGGATATCGATTTTGGGATTTATAAGATATTAAGATTATTAGGAGTTGTGACATTGATTGGAATGAAAAAGAATGTACAAGGATCAGGTTTTGGTGCCTAAACATGAACAAGTTGAGGATATTTTGAAGGAAAATCAACTTTTAGACCTAAAACACACACCGATGTCAGTTCTATAGAAACCAATGTCGGTCAAAGCTAACCAGCATTAGTAGGGATTGGGTTCAAAATAGACAAGCAAGTGGAAGTTCTAGTGTTGGTAATACTCGAATTGATGTCGGTAAGGAAACCACGGTTGTTCAACGAGATAGAGGAACCGTGGTCGTCTCACTATCTCCAAACGATTGCAATTTTTAATCCCTCTTTTCCTTGCCCAATGCAGTCCATGGACCAAGGCTTCATACTCTTTTGTGTTGTTCGAGCAAGAAAATTGGAAGTGGAAAGATAAGTAATATTTCATACCTTGAGGTGAAACAGGCATATCTCCTCCTCCAGATCCTTTTCTACTTCTTGAGCCATCAAAGAATAACCGCCATACCTCGCTATCATCTTTGTGGTCCGGCTTAATGATGTCAGAAGAGGATGATTATCCTCATGTAAACAGTAGACTCCTAGCTCAGATTCCTCCATCTCCTTATAGGGGTCAAAAGCATGCTTCTTGTTCACCCATTCGTCGAGGGTCAAGTCTGGAATACACCCAACCTTGGTATCTGCCTCACAAACATTTGGGAGGTCCTCCTAATCAAAGGCTAAACAATTGGCATTGATTGGGCTGGGTACATAAGGCTCAATATGGTAATCCGCAATGGTTTTAGATCTGATTGTATCCTTAGCTTGATACCTTATTCTAAAAGCATGTGTGACCAATCTGAGACCAATAGCCTCCAATTTTAGCGGTGAAGTCTCTTGACAAACACAATGTAAAATATGGTGAAAGTCTATGACTGATACATTTTGCAATACAGTCACATTGGGGCATGTGTGCAATGTGAGGGTCAAATCCTTGATGACTCCAACCATTATTACTACTATCCCATCTAATTACACTACGCCCCTAGAGATGACTTCATATTGAAGACCCTACTGGTTGACTATTTTTTTTGGCATTACAGAGCTACTTGCCCCCAAATCAATCATGCAATTATGTACCAATTTATCTCTAATGATCAATGAAACATAGAATGGAGGGGGCTTTAGATTCTTACCTTGTTGTTCTCCATGGTTTCCTTCAGGCCAAGCCGCATTGGTAAGCACTTTCTCTTATTGGTTGGGGGCTAGTATGAGGTTGACCAATTAGCTATAGCAGCCTGCAATAGGTCTCTCTGTCTTGGGATAGCCAATGACTCCCACATTGAAATATTCACATTTTTTTCTTCATTTTTTCAATGATGTTAAATGGGGATGAGCTATCCTTTTGCTACCCTTTCCCGGTACATGTTTCTCTTAGACATGGGTCATTACAACCAGTTTCTGAGTGGGTCTAGAGGGTGGCTTGGGCTGACTCTACATATTGCGAGTTGCACTTTGAGTGCCAAAATGTTGTGGAATAATAGAAGGTTGAGGATTACCTAAGTTTGATGATTTTCCCTCTTCAATGTTCCTTTTCTTGGACCATGTATTGGTAGCCACACTTTGAGAAGGGGCTTGGTTAACTCCACAGAATTCTTCAACCTACCAATTGACAAGCATGGTCTCACTTGGAGGTGCCTCTTTCTGAGTTTCTTATTGCTGATTTTCCTCTTGTCTGGGCTCTTGGGACACACCGATGGTCTGTACCATCAAGGCCTGGTTTAGTGCACTATTGAAACACATTGAGTGGTTGTAAGGCTGATTGCATGGGAAACACCAGTCATATTCTTGTGTCATATTGTTTTGTGTTGGAACCAAGGCCCTTGATGTTAAATGTGTGTTTCGGTTAAATGGTTAGAAAGGCCTAGCAGCTTGAGGTTGTCCATGGTTTTGGTTTTGATTTACAACCTGAGTTGGTTGTCTATTTTGCTGATATGGGGGTCTAGTGTGATACTTGAGTTTTAGGCTGATACGACCTAGAACTCTAAGCTTTCTACCTTTTGATATTCACTAGCTCATTCCCTAGGTTCTACTGATTGCTTCATAACCTCTTGTAGCTCTTTTGAAGTGCTAGAGGATGAGGTAGAGGCTTCAGCTGAACTTTGATTCCTTGGAGTGGGTATGGGAGCTAATGTGGGTGTTTGACTAGTGCTTGGAGCTCCTAGTTCTAGATATAGAGGCATAGGTGGCCTAGGGGCAAGTTTACCAGCCTGAATTAAACAATTTTCAGCTCTAATGGAAATGTTATAGGCTGCAGGTAAGGTTGTGCCTCCCATTGATTGAATCATTAAGGCAATATCATAATTTAAAGCTCTAAGAAAGTATAAGAAATCACCTTCATCCTGTAGGCGTCACATGGCTAATGGAATCCTATCCCATGTCCTTTGAAATCTAAAGTTGAAATCTATCAGATGCTCATTAGGATCCCTCTTGATGGTTTTCAAATGCTCCAACAAGGATAGATTATCTCCCTTCTCTCCAAATTGGTTGTGAAGAGATCTACACAAATGGTCCCAATTCTGAATAGAGCCTGTTGTTAGACTCCTGAACCATTGTGAAGATTTACCCTTGAGTGAAGAGGCTAATAATTTGACTGCAATGTCCATCTCAGTGATCTCATGAATTGCGTAGACATTTGCAATGTCTTGAATGTGGTCACTAGGAGAAGTATGGTTCTCTCCAGTGAAATATGGGATGCTCTTTAGTGAAGTTGACATAGGGGTTGGGTGGTTGTGCCATTATGATTGGCCTGAGAACCCTTTTTGATTAAATGAATGGCCTACCAAGAGGAGGTGTTGACAAGGTTCTATTTGGTGGAGATGGAGACCTCTGGGCTCTTCCCCCTTCTCCCTCTGTCTGGGGACAAGTGTAGATAGACAAATAGTCCCTCCTCTCTAGTTCTTGACCTTGTTTGTATTCTTCTCATGAACTTGACAAGCTTGGAATGTTGAAACCAGTGGATTCTGTCTCTTTTAGAGTCACCAGATGTGTAACTTTAGAGCTTCTTAAAATCTAAAAACTTGTAACAAGTGCACATCAATTCTGTTGTAAGTGAAAAATGGAGACCTCTTGGTCCCATCGAGTGTGCCAAAACTATTAGTGTAGAATCACAACACCCCTGAATGTCTACAACTAGATGAGTTGAGACTCTCAGTGTGATTGCACAACATGGAGCATCTCTCAAAGTGTGGGACTTTGAAATTGAGAGAGCTCTCTAGATGAAGGTTGGTTCCTATTCCTCCTGTTCGGGTGCATACGAGATAAATTACATAGGATCTACTCTAAAACCTACTATATCTTACCAAGGAGACATGGTTGAGAAGATATGAGAAAATAAACCTAAGCTAACAAGGTGATGCACCAAAGGAATGTTAGACACTTGTTTTACAATTTAACATAGACCATAGAAATGTAATACAAATACCATGTAAAGATAACCAAACTGTAATGAGTGAATAAAAGACAACAATGAACACATGAAAGGGTTGGGAATAATCCACATACACATATTATTGCTCTAGAGTTGATACAATAAAATACAATAGCCAAGAGGCAAAATTTTGTATTGCAACTCAAATGGGAGGTTCAAAAGCTCCAAAAATTCTCTTGCAGACAAGGGAAGAAGGGAGGGTGCAAGACAAAACTGTCCAACCCTTTAGAAAGATATAAGCTCCTTCTTTTATAGATGGAGTGAAGAGAGAGGAAGAAAAGAGGTGGGAAACTTGATTTTGGAGCTAAGCTACCAACCATCAATGCCCTGTAAATCCACCCACAATCTGTCAATTTTTTCTCTCTATGTCTACTCGGTGCATTGAAGAAGGAAGAACGGCGGATCAAATCAAATCTGATCTGGTTTTCGGGAGAAATTAGATTTCATATTAATGGCGTGAAGACATTTTCCCATTTTTCACCCACCTAACTTTATCAAAATTAAATCTTCATATCTCCATGGCGTAGACAAGGTCGAGACATTTCTAATGGTGCCAAATTCATTGAATTTCAGGCCCTGGATTGAAAGATATGTCCATTTGAATGTTTGAGTTGGAGTCCGTACAAAAATGGAGAAAACTAGTTAGCAGAACAGATCCACGGGCCCGAAATTCACTTTGCACCCTTTGGCACAACAATAAAAAAATGCCCAAAACACCCCACGTCCTGTAATTCATTCTATACAAAAACCATCCTCGGGACGCTGGATCGAAAGATATGTCCATTTGGGTGAAAATTCCTCCCGGGCCCGTTGGCCCACTTTGACTTGGAACATGGCCACGTGTAGTCTTTGGCGTGCATTTGGGAGTCATTTTTGGATTTCATTTTTAAATTGTATCGAAGAGACACGTGGCATCTTCCGCACTTTGCTCTGTTCCTTTATGTTTTGGCTAAGTCTTTTTGTTTGGCAGGGCCATATGTCTGACCCGGGACACGTGGAGACTTGGCACTTGTTTGGGAACCCACTTTTAGATTTATCTATAAATATGTGCCAAGCTGGCATGTGGCACCTTCCATGAGTCTACGATACTTAGCTGATTTGGGCCGATGCTTTTTTTTCAAACCCTAGACACATGGAAGCCTCGCGCTCATTTGAGTCTCCGCTTTGGGCCACACCTTTGGACGTGTGTTGTTGAGACACTTGGCACCCTCCACCGATTCTCTATACTTAACCGATTTGGGCCTGCTACCATTTGAATTCTATTAGACCTTGACCATGTGGAGAGTCGGTGCTAGTTTGAGTCTCCACCTTGGGTTCTCATTCTTGAAATTATGTAGAGTCGATGGTGGTTCCTTCCGCTTGTTTGGACTTTTCAATGGCTAACTTTGTCCCTTTTTGGGTCTAGGGCACATGGAAGCTTTGCGCTTGTTTAAACATCGATTTTGGGTTTAACCTTTGGAAAAGCGTCTAATGAGGCATGTGGAAGCTTCCGTTGATTCTTCCATACTTAGTCAATCTGGGATCATTCTGAATCATTTATAAAGCTCAAAGACTTTGAGCCTTTCTCTATTTTTCTCATTTGATCCTCTAGTTTTCTGTGACACTGTTTGGCCCTTCCCCGACCCTACTACTCCATTGTAGAGCCTGTCTCGTAACCTTTGATTGTCGATTTGAAACATAGGCTCTTTTGACTGAGATGACCCTTGGATTTCTTTTTGTGCAGGGTCATGTTTGATCAATTTTCCAAGGGAAAAGTTGAGATAACAAGACCTTAGAATGCCTACAAATGATAAAAGGTAAATTCTACTCCATGTAGTACACCAAAGGAAAGGGAAAATGATGAAAAAACAAGAGAACAATTTATGTCTGAAGTTGAGAAAAAAACTTTCTACAAGGAAGAATGCATCTCCAATCTATCTCTAAGCACTTTCAATCACGGTTAAAATTTGAATCTAGGCATGAATGAACCTACCATAAAAAACTTTGTACTTCATACATTCACCATAAACACTAGTAGTTTTTATCAAGGTCAAACTTTTGAACATACTATAGATAAATTGAAGTTATGAGGAAGTGATGTATGTCAGAGTGCATGGTACAAATGTCATGGAATCCCAAAAAGCACCTATTACGGATACAGACAATCTTGGATTAATGGTGAGAGGAGGGTAGTAAATGGAAATACAGGAAAATAAAAAAATGCCAAACACTTATGTAACTATTGCATTGATATCCAAAATGGTGGAGAATAATTTTTATATATCCCCACACATGTCTCGTTCAATAGGAAAATATGGTACTAAAGTAAAAATGATATTGTTTCCTATATGTATACTTTTATTAAATCCTAAAAAGCATAACAATGGCATTTGATTGTTGGAACTTCCTCCAATTTTATATTCAAATCTCAACAAAATATGGCAAGAACATTTCTCCCATGTTTCAATAAGTAAGAACAACTTCTTCACCAAATTTTATGAGTGCACAGATATTAAGAACAAACGTGTAGCCACCTCATGTCCAGAAACATTGGCACAAATAGATCAATGCCGAAATGGCGGAATTATTAAATTTAAAGTTTTCATGTAGCTTACCATGCACATAGAGTACAATCACAACAAAATCCTAATAGCTATTTGAGAATTGTGCATGAAAAAATGGACAGGATGAAAACTAGCATACCAAGGACAAACAGAAAAGAAAAATCAATAATGGTATTACTCTCCCCATCACTTTGACTAGTATCTTTGACATATGGGCACAAAATAGGGGGTTTTGGGAACTTTGGTCTCCTTTTTTAGCAAGGAGAAAAATTCACAATAACATCATTGGCATTGTATCTAGAAGCTAGAAGAACCACTTACATATCAATATGGTGGTTTTTTATACAGTAGTGGGACATCAAAACACACATTACATGATGCACTGTTACAAAATGATGTGTATAAAAAGTGTAAGGAATACAAGAAAAAAAATGAGTGTGCTCATAAAACTAATACTATAAGCAAATGTTCAAGTTCATTTAAAAAATAATCACCAATTCTCTATTTCCAACAAGATAATGTTGCAAGTGACAAAAAAATCAAACATTGTTTGCATTTGCACCCATGCTGACAACTATAAGGGTTTTCAACATAGTGTTCATGAGTTTCCTTCCAGTGGGTCACACGCATGAAGACATAGATGGTACATTCGTCCAATTATCAGAAGCCTTGTGCAAATTGGAAACATTCTCTTTACCACATATAAAGGAAACTTACAGAACATGTCAAGAGGAGTCCAACACATTCACTTCTTACCTTATCGAGGAAGTCTAGCAAGTGTGGAAGGCCTTTGTGGAACCACACCTACTAGATGGTAACCACAAGATTGTGGGTATTAGCAAACTAGAGATGTTTAAATTCCATGTTGTCAACAACAAGCCCATCATGGAGTTTAAAGATTTAATCATGGATTCAAAATGGTCGTACTCAATTGAGATCTAGAAAACAGTGGATGGGAAACCTTTCATTCCTAAAGGGGATCTTCCATTAGCAACCTTCAAAGAACTAAAAGATATGTCAAACCTACAGAGAGTAATTCGGGCATACATGACACACTGGGAAAAGAGTTCAACGGATGGTGGAGAAGCATACTAGATTCGAAGATTGTATATTGGAAAAATGTTTTATGTGCCCTAGAGAATCTCTTTGTCAATTGTATCATGGCAAGGAGAGATTATTTTTGGCCAAAAATAGTTCGAGATAGCGCAGTGTATGATCGGATAGTCGGTACACCACGTCTTGACATGGATAGCTACTATAGTAAAAATTCCTTTCAAATAAGGATATTTATGTTGGTCCTATTTGTGAGAAACCTCGAAAGGAATTCAACTCAAGTAGTGGATGTGCATGTTGAGCGGATGATACTAGCAAGACAAGATGATGATAACATACCTATATGGATGGGCAAGGTAGAATGAATTCTAACATATGATTTTCACACAAAGGCTCAAAAGATAAGGGTAAGTGCCTTTGGTGGGAACCCAAAGGAAAAGAAAATTAAGAAAAGGAAAGGTACCGTAAATGTTTAAAGAAAAGGCAATCGTGGCGAAAATCAAGGGACACATCAGATATTGATATAGACAATGTCATCCGGGCGTTGATATGGAAAGGAGATCAAATTAAAATACCAAGTCAGGGACATGAAGTTATCCAGACATACCTTGAACAAATTCAAGAACAATTATTAATACCCTTACTCATGAGCGATCAATTCTTATGTAATTTTCCTGAAGGAATTGATTGCCTATAGAAATACATTTTCAAATCCATTTCATCAAAACAACTTGTTTAACGTAATTATTATCTCTTTTTTATTCTATATGATTTATGAATGTAAACGCATAAAAGTAGTTGACCTTATCACACGTAACTTTCATACTTTGCAATAACACCTTCATTTGTTATATAGATTTATATAAAAATTATATCAATATATAATATACATAATATATTAAATAAATATAAATTTGAAGTATTTAAATAACTACTATTTTGTTTTCCATTTTATAAATTAATCAAATAAATGTTAAAAATATGTATCCTAGTGGCCGTTATGCTTAAGTGTCTCATGGGCCACGAGGCTTATGTAACATAGCGGCTAATAGGCTTATGTGTCTCATGGGCCCCTAGGCTTATGTAACTTAGTTTTTCTTGGATTTTATATCTTAGTGTCCACCAGGACTTATATATCTTGCAGTCATTAGATGATGTAGGGATTAAATTTAATGGCCATTTAGATGTTTTTTCATGATTTTAGTCGTAATATAGTTTCAAATATTTGAAATAACCGTCACACGTAACTTACATATTTACAATATCACCGTCATTTTTATATAGATTTATATAAAAATTATATCAATATATAATATACATAAAAATTAAATAAATATAAATTTGAAGTGTTTAAATAACTACTTTTTGTATTTGTTAAAGGGAAAAATTGTAAAATTACCATCATCTAAATTTTTTTTGATAGGCATAGGTGGCCATCAAATTTAACCCCTGGAATGATGCAACTTTATGGTAGCTAGGATTAAGTTAACATCCACTAGGCTTATGTAACCTGCCAGGTAGTTGGTGTTACTTTGTAGGCTGCTAGGATTATTTCACCTAGAGGAATCTACTCTTGTGTAAGTTAGCAGCGATTAGGCTTACGCAATTTAACGACATATACGCTTAGGTAAGTTATTTTCAATAGGATTATGTGATGGAATCAAAAATAATAATCCTAAACTAGCAAAATCAAAATCCAAAAATCGAATTTAGAAATTGGATTCCAATAGTGGAGAAATTGGAATCCAATAATAGTGATGTTGGAATCCAATATTAGCTAAATTGGAATCCAATAATAGTGATATTGGAATCCAATAATAGTGAAATTGGAACTAGAATAAATCCAATAATGACAATATTGGAATCCAATATTGTTAATAATGGAATCTAATATAGATAAAAATGGAATCCAATATACCCAAAAACGGAGATGGATTTCTTCCAATACTTGTAATATTGGAGTCTAGATTTATTGGAATATGTCCATATTTAGTGAAATAAGCATTATATCCTAATAATATCATTCTTCATGAAAGAGACAAGTTGATAGAAAGTTTTGATTCAGATTTCTACATCCAATGGAGAAGACAACTAGTTATAGAAGGTAGTACAATACATAAACTTAAAGGTAGTGTGATATATGAATCAAAATCCATAAACACAAAATATTTTGGTTTGGATGATATCATATATGTTTATCTTTCTCATCCTTCAATTCATAGTTAGGATCATGATCATATGGAGGAAGACAATGGAAATGGAAATGGAAAGGATGATGATAATTAAATGAATGAACTTGGTGAAATCATTTATTGTGAAGATTCATTTAAAGTTAGTGAGGAGGAAAATGAAAAGGATGAGGGTATTAATATATAAAGAAACTACCATAAACTATATTTTTGATACGAATTATTTTTGATTTCAATGGACAACACGCTTACAAGTGGCATTTAATGTATTATGGAAATATATTCATAATAAAATAAATGAAAGTGTAGAATCATAAAATTGTATTAAAACAATAAAACTTAATTATATAACAACAAAAAAATTATAATCTTAAAATTAAAATTAATTTTATTAAATATGTATACGTGGTGTGAAAAAATTGTTGGAGAGATGTATGTCTTGAAATTCTTTGCAAATGAAGATGTATAAAAATATGAATACTCTATATGAGATATATATGCATAAAAAAATTCAAACTTGTCATGTGAAACTTATATCCGAAAAAAATTCAACTTGAAAACTTGTGTCTTCATTTGAAACCATCATATTTATAATGAAATAATGTGGAAGATGGAAGATTGCTGGAATTAAAAATATCATCCTTCATGAAAATGACATCCATCCACCTTTGGGGTGAATTTGAATGGAAGAAAACAGTAAAAAAATATAAAAATAACATTATTATTTAATTATTTATGTAAGTGTTCCTTGTCATAGTCATATCTCTTAGCTTGTTGACTTGATTGGTGAACTGTAGGATCTTTTAGAAAGATAACAAAAGGAAAATAAAAATAGAAGATGCAATAAGTATACTATGAAATCAACATACTATACGAATCCCATATATTATTTTTATATCCTTATTTAAAACATAAAATACCAATATTTGTTAGAACGTGCTAAAAAAGTTCAAGACTTTCTAGCAATAGAATTTTAAAAATCATACCCTAATTTCTTATATGGATCATTCCTACTTTGAATACCTTTTTAGATAATAAAATTAAATATATCTTTGTAATTTCTAAAATTATATTTTTATAAATCATTTTTGAATGCTTACATGGCTCATTTTTCTCCATGATATCATCCGGACCATTCACGATTCCTTGAGAAGTAATGGGCTCCATTGTGTGTAGGATTGACTTATGATATAGATAGTAAGTTCGAATGATGAAGTGATTTCCTTCCATTTGATTGGGGTGGCCCACCCAAAATTCATGTTTATTATTTTGAGAGACGTATGTATATGTATATCGGTGAACTAACATTAGAACTAGCATGGTTGCACTTTCCACAAATATCACAAGGATGGAGATTCCAAAAATGATAATATTATGAAATTTTCTTCCACAATGATTACAATAATACCTTCCATATGTGTGAATAGGAGGTTCACACAAATTTTTATTAGATAATTATAGATGCATGCTTACTTTAGTGAATATGGGACTTGTGGTGAGATGAGATGATACCCGGTCCACTCAAGATGAAAATACTTGGGGTCTATTTTCTACTTTGAGATGTTCCTAAATTCTTTGTCCATATTTTCCAAGGCCATGTCCATTATACACCATTCTTTAAACAAAATTGATACCAATACCCTTTATGTTTTTTTAACTTCTAATCACATATGGAGAATTATCAAAATGAGTTAAATAAGAAAAAATACCATGCTCTCCTATTATATTTGTGCATCTAATTTTTCTTCTTCTCCTTTTTTATTTCTTTGAATTCCTCTTGTAGTATGGATAGGTATTTTTGAACTTATGATTCAACAAAGATTAAATCTTAACGAGAGGACTAGGATGAAATAGATATAACAAAGTGATAGGCAAGATCTATCATGTAAAAGATAAGCAAGTGTAAGCAATAGTGAGATAAGAGTGACTACTTAGCTTGTATTCGAGAGATATGGGCTGATTTTGGGATAGAACTCTATAGAATATGTTGAATATGGATGGGTTATGCTTTTTTAGAAAAAGGGAATCAAGCTCCTTGAGAAAATTACTTTATAGAGAAAGACATGATTGCCTGTGCACTAGTGTCCAAACTAGGAACTAATGTACCAAAAAATGCTCGAATTCTATTTTTCATGGTCTAATTATATATTCTTCCTTTCACTCTCTATCACATCCACTTCATTGATGGGTTCATGTGTCACACATGAACATGTAAAATAAAACCTATCTACTACCTTAACAAGGCTCATGAAAACATTAGATGAAACAAATAATGCATATGCTTGAGTCAAAATAATCTCAGTGTTCACCCCAATGTGATTTCCCTCCAGCGTTGCACTACATTTCAGACTCTATGTAGTTCTAGTGTGTGTTTGATATAATTTTGTTCCTTGAAGCTAGGTATCCCTTATTCTAGTTACACCTAGATAGTGGGTGTAGACACAAAAATCACGCACTTAGGTACATTTCTAGGCCCCAAAATCAATCTAGCATTTACATGATTCCTAAGTGAGAAAACTAATAATTGATAGATACTTTGGCCTCTTTTCTTTGCCTCTTATTTTCTATTTGGTTGTGCATACCCTACGGTTCCATCAGATTTTACCGATTTATCTTTTATGGCCTCATACACCAACACCCGGCTAGGACAAAATCACCCAAGCGCTCATGTCCCCCCTGGGTGCCCCTCACCTTTTTTATCTTACTCCTTCCTTCGGGTCTCTTTTATATTTTGGGCATCTTTTTCACTTATGGTTCATCCTTCCACTTTTCAATTACAAAATTCAAATAGAGGAATCATATAAATACATAGTATCTATTCAAAATTAAGGACAAAACACTAAGCATTATTAATGTCACCTAAGATTGTATCCAAAAGGAACATAAAGAACTTCAAATCATCCATCTAGTATCCATTCAAGGGACAAGGGACTCGCATCAACTCTACATATATTACATAGGAAGGGGAATTTCATTCTATTCAATCCATACACATTATACATTTCTACATTTTAGCTACATCTCACTATCAAGTTCAACTTGCACAAGGGCATCCTAAGGCATCCTTTTTACACACACACAAGAACTACATGGATTCTAATATGTAGTGCAACACTCGATTATAAGTTCACTCTCGGGGTGACTACCGAGGTCAGCCTAACTCCCCATTCGAGAATCTTTCTTTTTAGGTTTGATGTGGTTTTGGGCTTGTGCGTGTGAACATTTTCTTTTATAGGTTACACGTACCTTCGACATTCAAATAGAAACTATCATGAGATCAATAAAAAATAACTATGACACTCCTGCGATGCAATAAAACCATATTCTTACCATTTACATAGTCATGGGTTCCAAGTAGCAGTCTCTAGTACCCGAGTTCCCCTATCCTACCATAGGATGCCATGTCCAAATTTGTTTGTGATTTTTAGAATTTATATTGATAATTTACGATAATCCTCCCAACTTTTTTAGCACTTTTCCTAGTCTGGATCAGTTCCAGATCAAGCATAAATTAGCTAAGTCTCTTCATTTATCTCTTGTGCTTAGGGTTTCATATTTACATCTTAGGTTTCTTGTGTCATTTTTGTATTTTATCTAAAATGGCAGAGCCAGGTTTGAGTAACGAGAAAATTGCAAACCAAATAATGATTTTTTATATTGTATTTAGACCAAATAAAAAGTATATTATATAGCCATATAAATATAAAACTGACCTCTTACAAAATAGGAAGTCATACAAACAAATATCCCTGTTAATAACTTTATGGGTAAAACCAGCCTATACAAATATATTGTTGTTGAAAAAATATATGATAAGAATATAGTTGAAATACTTACCTATGGAAAATATTGAATATGTGAGCACTAGACATATTCCTAACATTCCCCCTTAGTGCAAACATGGGAAAAAACACCATCTTCAACCAAACAAAGCATGTCGCTCCGTAGCTTGCACATGGTCTTGATCCTCAACACTGATTGTGGGAACTACATCATCCATGAATAGGGACCCATCAACCTATCTAGGTGAATACATGAATTGGGACCCTTCAACCAATTCACATCAACCATCAAGTCAATCTGATCAAGAACACTTCTTGCAATAGTATCAATGGTACAAATCTCCACATCATCATCATCATCATAGGGGAAACACAAACATTGTACTACACATAGGAACAAGGATGCTCATATGTTCTTATTCATCACACAAAAGAAAAATTTGTCATTAAATCAGTTTATGGCCTCTGAGGTAGTGACAAACTTGAGGATGTTTATTGTCCTCCTACCTCCATTGCATCCATCCTCCAATTGTCTTGCTACTTACTTAGCCAAATTTGAACTTGATGCTCTATTATTTCCACTTTGTTTATTTTATCTTCCTCCTGCAAGTGAAATCAATTATTTTTGATGTCGAGTAACACTTGAATATGCATCCGTAAGGAAAACATTTTTTTAATTTATTTATTTTATTTTTACAAATTTTTATGAATTTTTGACGAATTGACTAATGACTCAAAAACATTGACTCTTTACCACTTGACAAAGATAACAATACTATTTGACTTTTCACACCACTATTGCTTCAACACTTATACAAGACTCTTTTACATTAACAACTAACATTCAAAACAATACTTATAAATTTGAATGACTCCACACAAAACCTATTAATGAAAAAAAATGAAACTATTGATACTAAATTGCTCCTTATGACGTGTATAGTACAAATCAATGCACAACACAAAATATTTCACCAGGTCTTGCAGTTAATGTGTCAGCTCCTTCTTTGAATTGTCACCCGTATATGTATGAGTACCTGAAACTATTGACAATCATTTTCTCTTGATAGATCTGCGAGAAGACTAATACCAAAAATGACTACTTTTGATGTATCATTCGCTGCCAACCATGCATTCTTTGCAACTATAATGGAGAGAAAGTTGTGGTTGAGACTAGTGGCTCAATGATGATTTGTTCGAAAATTTAAAAGATCAAAGTGTTAAAATTTGTATCAACACCACACACAATTCAAAACATAGGCGTCGACTACTTGCTCGAATTAGGTGCCCTCGAATCATACTTCACCATGATTCCTATCACAAAGGCTATGAAATTGGCATAATCTTCAATCCTACATGTTGAATTATATGGGGATGTCATGATGTGAGATCTAGGGGTTGATGAAAAAATATCAAGCCAATATATCAATGAAATGACTGGGTTGATACTAGTTCAGAATGCACATTAAGAGTGAGAGGATATAAACACTATGTTGTGGTAAACTCAATGTAAATGTGACGAATCCACTTGAGATTTACATGAGTGAAAGACTTCAACATATGCAGGTGATCGCCATCGATCAGCGATAAAGATTGACATGAATGTGCAATGAGACACGAGAATGAGTCCCGGACACCCCATATCTCGGTGAGAAGGTCACAAAAAGTAAGTAGACCTCTATAGAGATTTTCACCTTCCTTTTCTTATTTATTATTGGTGACAACTGGTGAACGAGAAATATTTGAAGAAGAAATGTAGGTAGATACCCACACATAGTGGTAGCATGGCTTGGATGAGGAGATTGACTCCTTGGAACAAAATCAAACATGGGATTTGGTCAAGTTACTAGTAGGTAAGAGAGCACCTTTGCAAAATAAATGGGTTTAAATAATTAAGGAAGAAGAGGGTGGGTGAAAAGGTACAAGGTGAGGCTTTTGGTAAAGGAATTTGCATAGAAAGAAGGTATTTATTTTCATGAGATTTTTTTCTCTTATAGTTAAGATGACTTCTATTCATATTGTTCTAAGTTTAGTTGCAACAGACGATTTGCATTTAGAACAACTTAATGTTAAGACGATGTTTCTTCATGGTGATTTGGAGGAAGAGATCTATATGCATGATTGCTTAGTTATGAAGTCAATGGTAAGGAGAAATTTGTGTGCAAATTGAAAAAGAGCCTATATGGGCTCAAGCAAGCTCCAAGGAAATGGTATTTGATATTTGTGAGTTTTATGCATGAGCATGGTTATATGAGATGTGAATTTGACCATTGTCTATTTTAAGAAGCTTAAAAATGGGAGCTATGTTATTTTGTTATTGTATGTGGATGACATGTTGATTGCAGGATCTAGTATGCATGACATTGGTAAACTTAAATAAAGGTTAGCTCGGACATTTGAAATGAAGTATTTGGGTGCAAAGAAAATCCTTGGCATGTAATGTCACCGTGTGACAGAAAAACAAGAGGTTGTATTTATCTTAGGAAGCTTATTTCTATAAGGTGTTGGAAAGGTTTAACATGTAAAATTAAAAACATGTTAGTACACCTATGGTTGGACACTTCAAATTGAGCAAAGATCGGTGTCATTCATCACAAGAGGAGGTTGAGTACATGGCATGTGTTTCCTATGCTTTAGCAGTAGGGAGTCTTATATATCCCATGGTTTGTACTAGACCGGACATTGCACAGCAAAGTGGGAGTTGGGAGCAGGTTTATGCCTAATCTAGGTAAAGAACATTGGAAAGTAGTCCAATGGATTCTCGGAGTACTTTAGAGGGACATATGGCATGGAGTTATGTTATAGAGGGTCGGATACTTATTTACACGGCTATGTTGATTTCAATATGGCTAGGGATTCGGATGGTAGGAGGAGCACCACTTTGGATATGTTTTCATAATAGGTGGAACAATAGTTAGCTAGATTTCGGGATTACGAAGGTTGTGGATTTTTCTACTATAGTGGAAGAGTATGTTGCAACTACATAAGCTAGCAAGGAGATTATATGGATAAGAAGGTTCATGAAAGAGTTGAGTAAGGAGCAAGAGGATTACAAATTATAGAGTGATAGTCAAAGCGTGATCCATCTGGAAAAGAACTTATCATTTCATTCAAGAACAAAACTTATTTAGTTGAGGTATCACTTCATAAAGCAGTGTTGGAGGATGGGCACGAAGTTAGAGAAAATCTATACGGATGAGAATCCTATGGATTTGTTAGCGAAGCCATTGGTAAGGGAGAAGTTGGAGCTCCACTCCACTTCTATTAGTCTTCGAGTTTGAGACTTGAAGAGGAAGAAACAGGGTAAGGAAAAGGAACCAAGGATGGTGATGCACAATACAATGTAATAATTAATCTCCAAGTTGGATATTATTGAGTGCAGAGCTTAACTACCTCACAAGAAGCTTGTTTTTACATGTTACTATTTTTTGTGAATGGCGACATACATTAAGAGGAAACCGGCATCGGTCATGAGGTAACCGGCATCGGTTAAGAAGTGACTAGCATCTCGGGAAGGTGCGGGAATCGATCACATGTGCGATGGTGCTTTGTTCTTTAAACGAGAATTAGAATAAATCTCTTGTTTTAAAGATGATTTATTGATTATAACATGTATAGTTAGTTTCCCGAATAAATATATATGCATGTATGCATTGTATGAGGGTATGAAAAAAGAAAATAGCAATTGTTTTGCATGTTAGTTTTCTTGGTGAGAAATAAAGAGTAGTTGAGTGAGGGAAAAAAATTGAACATCCTGTGAGGTGTTGGAAGATAGTAGATCTTCATTGTATTTCCTCGTAAAACATTGAGTAATAATATTTTTCATTTCTTGGTGGATGTAGCCCACATTGGGTAAGCCACATTAATTCTAGTATGATCTTTCTCTTGTTTATTTTATCTTCTGGTTTATTTCCGCATTCATTGCTTGTATGCTTTATCTGATTATAGATCTTTGCAACACTGTTATATGGTTTAACCCCAACAACTGGTATTAGAGATTTGTTTGGAGATTTTATGTATTGAAAAGATTTAATCACGGATGGTTTTCTAATTGAGTGGGAGCAAAGCAATGGCGAGAAGATAATAAATATCGAGTAGAGAAATTTGACAATCATAATTATTAACTATGGAATATGAAGGTGGAGGATTATTTGTATCAAAAAGATCTATACTTATTGTTAGATGAGTATGGACATACTGAACACGATGACTAATGAAGAATGGAATGTTCCTAACAGAAAGGCTCTGGGATCTATAACATTGAGCCTGACAGCATCAATGGCTTTAAATTTTATAGATGCAAAAACCATGGTAGATTTGATGAAATCTTTAGAAAATTTGTATGAAAATCCTAGTGCTTCGAATAAGGTTTATTTGATGAAAAAATTGTTTAATTCTAAGATGCTAAGAAGGTGGATCTATATCTAATCATTTGAATGATTTCTAGTCTATTGTAAATCAATTAAAATTAGTAGAAATTCCATTTGATGATGAAGTGAAAGAAATTTTATTCTTATGCTCTTTGTTAGATAGTTGGGATAACTTAGTAATTGTTGTTATTAATATAATGACTACTTCTAAAGGTTTGAAATTTTATTATGTGGTTAGTGTAATCCTTAATGAGGAAATTTACAAGAAAATCTCAGGAGAAGCATCATCTAGAAATTCTTTAACTGTAGAAAGCAAGGGAAGATATAAGGAGAGATCATCAAAGAGAAAGAAGAATGGGAGATCAAATTCAAGACATGGTTGATCTAGAACTAGGTATAGAGATTTACTTTGTTGGAATTGTGGAAAGAGAGGACACGTAAAGAAGGAGTGTTACTCCTAGGAAAACAAAGAGAATACATCAAACAAAGGTAAAGTTAAATGTAAAGAGCTAAACATTACAAGTGAGGTAAATAAAGATGCCCATATTCTCTCCTTGGATGATAAATTAGAATATTGGGTTTTAGATTCTGGAGCTTCTTTCCATGCTACCCCTAATAAGGGCTATTTCAAAAATTATGTTCAAAGTGATTTTGGAAAATTTTATTGAGGAGATGATGAGCCATGCAATATTATGGTAAAGGTGATGTTCATCTAAAGTTGCAGAATGAAAATCCATGGGTATTGAAGGATGTGAGGCATGTGCCAAGCCTCAAGAGAAATCGAATATCTGCGGGGCAAATAGGTAAATTTGGATGCGTGGTTACATTCTCGGTTGACTCTTAGAAGGTTACCAAGGGATATCTTGTTATGGAAAGAGGTAAGAAGGTAGGAACTTTATATCTATCTACGTGTTACGGATTCCTTTTGTGCTATTTACTATAGATTCGAGATGCAACCATGTGGCATAATCAACTAGGCCATATAAGTTAAAAAGGAATGTATATCTTAAAGGCTAAGGGTAAGTTATCAGATTTGAAATAGTTAGATCTTGAATTTTTGAGCATTGAATATTTGGAAAGGAAGAGAGAGTGATATTTCTAAAGGTTGGGTCAACAAAGAAGGAGTAGAAGTTGGAGCTTGTACACTCGGATGTGTGGGGACCAACTCAAGTAGCTTCTATTGGATGATCCCAATATTATGTGACTTTAAGTTATGATGCCACAAGGAAGGTATGGATTTATTATATTAAGCATAAATCTTATTTTTTTGAAACTTTTAAGAGGTGGAAAGCCCTTGTAGAAAATGAAACAAACTTAAAATTTAAGTGCCTTAAATCGACAATGGTGGTGAGTAATCTATGTAACAAGGCTCTCAATGATTATTGTTCGGATAATGGAATACGAGAGAGAAAGAACGGTTCCTAGAATTCCACATGAGAATAGATTTGTAGAAAGAATGAACATAAAAACCATGGAACATGCTAGAAGTATGAGGATGCATGTCGGCTTCCTTTGAAATTTTGGGCGAAGTAGTGGATACAACATTGTACATGATCAATGTAGACCTTCAACAACACTAGATTGTGGAATACCAAAAGAAGCTTGGTCTAGAAAAGAGGTAGATTTTTCTTTTCTTATATTTTTTAGCTTAGAAGCTTTTGTGCATGTTGATAGGGAAAATAGGAAGAAGTTGGATACTAAATCTAAGAGATGTACTCTCATTCGTTATGGCTCTAGTGATTTTGGATATCGATTTTGGGATTTATAAGATTTGTAGATTGTTAGGAGTCATGACGTTGATTAGAATGAAAAAAGAATGTACAAGGATCAGGTTTTGGAGCCTAAACATGAACAGGTTGAGGATATTTTGAAGAAAAATGAACTTTTAGACCTAAAGTAGACACTGATGTCGGTTCTATAGAAACTGATGTCGATTAGGCTAATCGGCATCTACAGATAGCCAGTGGAACCAATGTTGGTAATCCTTGAACCGATGTCGGTAAGGAAAAAAATTCGTTTGACAAATAGAGGAACCGTGGTGGTCATCCACGAACTATGGTCGATTACAGGTGACTAGCATCGATCCATCGGCAGAGATTGACATGAATGTGAAATAGGTACAGAATGATTCCCGGACACCCCATATCTTAGTGAGAAGGTCACAAAGAGTAAATGGACCTCAGAGATATTTTTACCTTCCTTTTCTTATTTATTATTGGTGATCTTGGTGAACCAGAAAGATTTAAAGAAGCAATGTAGGTAGATACCCACGCATAGTGGTAGCATAGCATGGATGAGCAGATGGACTCCTTGGAACAAAATCAAACATCAGATTTGGTCAAGTTACCAATAGGTAAGAGAGAACTACAGAATAAATGGGTTTAAAGAATTAAGGAAGAAGAGGGTGGGTGAAAAGGTACAAGGTGAGGATTTCAAAGTAAAGGGATTTGCATATAAAGAAGGTATTTATTTTCATGATATTTTTTCTCTTGTAGTTAAGATGACTTATATTCGTATTGTTCTAAGTTTAGTTGCAACAAAATATTTGCATTTAGAACAGCTTGATGTTAAGACGACGTTTCTTCATGGTGATTTGGAGGAAGAGATTTATATGCAACAGTTGCTTGGTTATGAAGTCAAGGGTAAGGAGAAATTTGTGTACAAATTGAAAAGATCCTATATGTGCTCAAGCAAGCTCCAAGGAAATGGTATTTGAGATTTGATAGTTTTATGCATGAGCATGGTTATATGAGATGTGAATTTGACCGTTGTGTCTATTTCAAGAAGCTTGAAAATGGGAGCTATGTTATTTTGTTATTATATGCGGATGACATGCCGATTTCAGGATCTAGTATGCATGACATTGGTAAACTTAAATAAAGGTTATCTCACACATTTGAAATGAAGAATTTGGTTGCTACAAAGAAAATCCTTGGCATGAAAATTCACCGAGATAGTAAAAACAAGAGGTTGTATTTGTCTCGGGAAGCTTATATCTATAAGGTGTTGGAAAGATTTAACATGCAAAATTAAAAACCCTGTTAGTACACCTATGGTTGGACACTTCAAGTTGAGAAAATATTAGTGTCCTTTATCACATGAGGAGGTTGAGTACATAACATGTGTTCCCTATGCTTGAAGTAAGGATTCTTATGTATGCCATGGTTTGTACTAGACCGGACATTGCACATGTAGTGGGAGTTTTTAGCATATTTATGGCTAATCCAGTAAAGAACATTGGAAAGTAGTCCAATGGATTTTCATATACTTGATAGGGAAATATGGCATGGAGTTATGCTATGGAGGGTCAGATACTTCTTTACGTAGCTATGTTGATTCAGATATGGATGGAGATTTGGATGGCAGGAGGAGTACCACTAGATATGTTTTCACAAGTAGGTGGAACAAAAGTTAGCTGGATTTTAAGATGACTTAAGGTTGTGGCTTTGTCTACTACAGAGGCAGAGTATGTTTTAGCTATAGAAGCTAGCAAGGAGATGATATGGTTTAGAAGGTTCATGAAATATTGTGGTAAGGAGCAAGAGGATTTCAGATTATAGAGTGATAGTCAAAGCATGATCCATCTAACAAAGAACTCAACATTTCATTTAAGAATGAAACACATTCAGTTGAGGTATCACTTCATACGGAAGGTGTTGGAGGATGGGAAGCTAGAGAAAATCCATATGGATGAGAACCCTTTGGATATGCTAACGAAGTCATTGGTAAGGGAGAATTTGGAGCTCCACTCCACTTTTGTTGGTCTTCGAGTTTTAGACTTGAAGAGGAAGAAACAGGCCAAGGAAAAGGAACCAAGGATGGTGATGCATAGTACAGTGCAACAATTAATCTCCAAGTGGGATATTGTTGAGTGTGGAGCTTAATTGCTTCACAAGAAGATTTATTTTACATGTTACTAGTTTTGACAGTGATTGGCATTTGTCAAGGGTAAATCAACATCGGTCAGGAGGTAACTGGCATCGGTTAGGAAGTGAGCGGTATTGGTTAGGCGGGAACCATCATCGTTAACCTATTCGACAATGTTTTTTTCTTTAAATGAGAATTAGAATAAATCTCTTGCTTTAAAGATGAATTATTGATTTTAAAATCATAGGTAGTTTCCCATAATAGATGTATATGCATGTATGCATTGTATGAGAGTATGAAAAAAGAAAATGTTAATTGTTTTGCATGTTACTTTTCTTAGTGAGCAAGAAAGATTAGTTGAGTGAGGGTAAAGAATTGAACATCCTGTGATGTGTTGGAAGATAGTAGATCTTCATTGTATTTCCTTTGTAAAGCACTGAATAATAATATTGGCCATTTCTTGGTGGACGTAGCCCACACTAGGTGAACCACGTTAAATCTGGTGCTATATTTCTCTTGTTTATTTTATCTTTTGGTTTATTTCCGCATTCATTACTTGTATGTTTTATCTTATTATAGATCTATGCAACACTGTTATATGATTTAACACCAATTAAACCCACACTACTGACCTTATGTATTGTAGTTGTACCCATGAGAAAAAGGGCCACTACTTCTCTTCATAAAATAATATGGATCTCAGGCCCTAACCTAAAGAACTATCCATTTTAACACAAGTTAAGGATATTCTTATTGCAAGAGTTGCACCACTTATATAGGTCACCTAAGCTCGTGGGGGGAAATACATGTATAGTGGGCATACTATAAATTTCCCCTAAGACATTTCATCCATATTGTGCTTCTTGTCATGTCATCCACATGACATATATCATAATACTTAAAAGGCTAGGAATATAAGGAAAACTATATGAATGTTTTGTGAGTAGGGAACATGTCCATGATGCACTTGCATAAGAAATACAGAATGATCCATACTATAGGAATATCATTGTAGATGAAGTTTCCCTTACAATTTTTCCCATTATTTCCCAATATATCTCGATAGCCTACCATTCGTGTATCGAAAAATCACCTGTCGTACTCCTACCTTCTCCTAAAATAAATGCCCAGCAATGTTTGGGAACACAAAAACCATTTCATCACCATTTATTGCATCATTTCCATCCGCTCACATAGAGTTTGAGGAGATTAAGAGATATTTACAAAATAAAAATCAAATCACCCCATCCTTAGTCGATTGGCCCCAAATAAGTTCTAATCTCATAAATGAATATTCAATAGAGGAATTATTTTCTATGGCCTTTCCAAACCTCTTCCCATCTGGTGTGGCTATATTTCACCAACCTCGGCACACTGAATTATAAATGCATGAATATGTTCTCCACTTAATGTGGTACCATGACAACCGATTTGGTAGCCACCCCGGTTTTACTATTTTTGTTGAACCTTATGATGCGCCATAGAAGCTAGGTCATGTCATTTTAAACAAAACATTGAAGAAAATTCACCTACAAATTTTCACAATCTGTGTACTTTATTGCGAGAACCTCCCAAATGAGAAAATAACAAATAAACTCATGTAGTTTGGTTCCAACCTTAGAGGTACAAGATATTTTTGGTGGCAATGTAAAAAAAAAAATTAGACATGATCACACAGCCTAGGTGTAGACACAAAATCATGCATTTGGGTACATTTCTATGTCCTAAAAGCATACTAGCATTTACATGATTCCTAAGCAAGAAAACTAGTGGTTGACAACTATCTTTGGCCTCTTTTCTTTATCTCTCTTTTTCTATTTGGTATTACACACCCTACAAATTTACTTAACTTTATATATTTATATTTAATGGCTTTAGATACCAACACCCAAGTGCCCCTAACCCTTTCTTACCTTACTCACTCTTTTTGGGTCTCTTTTATATTTTGGGCATCTTTTTCACTTATGGATCAACCTTCCAGTTGTCAATTATGAAATTAAAACAAGGGAATCATATAAATACATAGTTATGTTTTCAAAATCAAGGACCAAACACTAAGAATTATTATCATCACCTAAGTTTTCATTCCAAAGGCACTAAAGTACTCTAAAGTCATCAATCTTGAATCCATTCAAGGGACAAGGGTTGCATCAACTCTGCATACATAACATAAGAAGGGTAATTTTATTCTATTCCATCCACACATTCTACTACATTGCTGCATTTTATCTACAACCTACTATCAAATGTGACTTGCACAAAGGCATATTAGGGCATTATTCTTACACACACAAAAAAACTACATAAAGTCCGGGATGTAGTGCGGTGCTCATCATAAGTTCACTCTCGGGGTGACCACCGAGGTAAGTTTGATTCCCCATTATACATTTTCTTTTTAGGTTTGATGTAGTTTATGGGCGTGTGCAAGTAAACTTCTATTTTAAGGAGTTACATGTACCTTCAGAAATAAAAGAGATAACATTATGAGATTAACAGAGAGTAATTGTGAAACCCTTGCAACACAAAAAAATTATATTCTAATATTTTACGCAGTCACCAGTGTCAAGTAAAAATCATCAATGCCTATGCGCATATGTCTTGTTATGGGCTCATGTGTCCACTCTGTTCCTACACTCTGGATTTTTCAATGACCTGTGATGACCTTTGTTTACAGTTTGTTCATCATTCACCCTTCCTAGATTACTTTTGGTTCATTCAGAAATCAGCTAAGTCTTCTATATTTCTTCCTTGTTTAGGGTTTTATACTTTAGGTCTTAGTTTTCTTGTGTCATTACTATACTTTATCATTTTTACATCATTTATTTCAGTAGTTACTTTGTAATTAAATTAAATCACTTGGTGAACCTGAAAATTAGACAAGCTCACTAATTTCCATCAATATTTACGCCCAACCCTTTGCATATTCCACATGTTCTCAATGCTTTACTTGTTACCAAACACTCTTGAGATGTTACTTTTGTGCCTCTTGTAGGTTCTTCCTTGGCTTCCATGGCCTCCACCCAACCCCTTAACATTCCTACTTCCATTGCTACTACTACCACTCCCCTCCTTCATCCCAATGCTTCTAATACACAACCTGGTTCCTCTTTTAGCACCCATAACCTAGCTTCTCTATACCAAGATATTCAAATTAAAATCCATCAATTACAAGAAACTACTTCATGCTCCTCTCAATCTCTTGATTCCTCATTACTCCTTCATACCCCTTTCTCACCCGCTATTTCTGCGTATCCACTCCCTCGTAAATTTGTCACCCCTAAGTTTCCCACCTTCAATGGACATGGTGACCCTTAAGAACATCTCCAATATTTTCATGTGGCGTGTCTCAACTATGTGGATAATCATACATTGTTAGTTAAGTTATTTCCTAGAAGTCTTCAAGATTACACCATACATTGTTATTATGATCTACCTCTTCATTCAGTAAATTATTTTACGCATCTAGGCAATGATTTTCTTGCTCACTTTTCCACCAATATCAGCACTAAGATCTCTTATACACAACTTGCCCAAATCAAATAAATATCTAATGAGGATATATCTCGACTATGTTTTGTGTTACAAGAAAAACTTAGCTAATATGACCAATGTGCTCAATGATTCATAATTACAAGATCTTTTAATTCAAAGCCTCTTACCCCCACTTTAGAAGAGTGTTATCTTTGATACCTCTCCTTCATTTCATCAACTATGCCATACACTCAAACTATGCAAGGTCAAACTCCTATCTATGGGAAAACTAAAATATCATGATACTTCTTCATCCTCTTCTAATAGGTTTCAAGATAAATCAACATTCAAGCCATCTCCTAAGCCCACCAAAGCAAAGGAAACTATTAATGTTGTCTCTCCACCTAAAAAGATTCAATGGAAACCTCCAAAGTGTACTTTCACCAAATTACCCTATGCACCTCGGTTTCTATTGCCTCAACTCATCGAAAGCAATCTAATCACCCTTCCACTACCGCTCAATCTTGATCCATCTCACCCCGTGGCTATAATTATGATGAAAATGCTAAATGACTACCACCAATGCATTGTGTATTTTTTTATCGATCATTACTTCAAACTCAGGCATCTCATTCAAGATCTTATTGACAATAATTCACTCGATATCCCCGAGCCATCTACTTCTAAGCCGTCACAAAGTAATAAAAAACTAAAAATATTCAATGACCTTCTTCCCAATCATAACACACAAACTCTTGATTATTTTGGTAATCATACCTATCAATTTTTGCCTCTTCCTTCATGGGGGCCCTTGAATTCCTTATCGCTTATGTTGATGCATCACCACCAGTCATTTAATTTTCAGATAACAATTATCATGTTATATTTACTTCGATTCATTACTTTTCAATGCTTCTATTGGTTCATATTTCCTCAATAACAACATGATCTATCCAACGGTTTCTATCGCAGTGTGTGTTCCGCTTCTTATGGATATCAAATGTCCACTATCTAATATTATATATCCAATTCCTAATACGTTTTGCTACATCAACCTTCCCATTATAGTTGGGTCTCTTACCATATTTGTGTCATTCATTATGGCATCTTCAATCAAAGTTTGTGACATTCTCTCAGGTATTTCTTGGCTCCACACCACCCAAGCCATTCCCTCCATGAATCATTTGTGCATCAAGTTCATTCAAAATAAGCAAGTTATCACTCTTAAAGGTGTTCCACCATGCACACCATTGCCTAATCCTAGTCTTGATGATATCTTTACACTAATTACAACATCTAGGCCTCCTAGGCCTCTCAAATCTAAGGCACACTCTGCACCTAGTTCTCCTATTCACACATGACCTACTTCACAACTTTTTCATCCACATCAGTCCAATATCCCATCTCATTGGCCTAAGTTCCGCACTGGGTAGCCCCTTCACATAGATGTTCACCACCTCCTCTACCACATAGGTCTCCTTTACATGTACGTCATTACTCTTATACTCCATCAATCTTAGAGCATTTTCACATACATGCATCTCCTTGAATATCATTTGTAGTAGTCTTACCCTTCACTATCATTAGATATCCTTCTATCCTTCTCACACTTTGGGGGCATCATGCTTTTTCCCCCTCCTAGCATCATTAGTTGTCTATAGTATCTACTATCATGTTATGTGTTTCACACTTACTCCTCAAGACTCTTACACGTCTTGATACACACCTTGTATCATCATTACCCTATGACACACTCTAGTTTCATAGTTCATGCTCACTCGCTATTTGAGTGTATAAATCTGAAATGAACCTCACCACCTTTACTCTTCAAAATCTATGATTCATTCACACAACACATTACTTGACGACACACACTCCTATTCTATAGTTAATTCTTGGATGTTGAGGGTTTCTAGAAATGAACCTAATCTCATACACATCCATTGGGGGTATGCTACTCCTTCCATCTTCACATATTGCATACCATTCCATCACACTCATACATTGCATTTGCATATCTTGGTTGCAATTACTCTTTCTTACTTATACTACTTACATGATGCACTTTTCTTACTATGTTAGTCAAATACTCAATATGTCATTATATTTCTAAATACACGCATGCACGTTCACTTGGTCTTTTGGAGTGAATGCAAATCTCTTACATATTTTTACACGTTGCAATGATGCTCGACACTATATCCTTTTCCAATCCCACCGAGGCTCCTGAGGGGCATCTACCTTTCCTACTCTCACACATTACAGGTGTTATTATTTCATCATATACTACTTCCTATTCTTACTAGCACAAGACTTTCCGATAAATACATGCCTTAACATACTTCTTATATTTCTAACATGCTAACAGGTGCTTCATGAGTAGCATTTGTCTTATAGGGCTATATACCACCATGGTTATCTGATACACTTTTCTTGCCATTTTTTTCCATTTTATGTTATTTTTGTGGGCTATTCCCTTTGTCTTGTATGCTCATTGTATTTTTTTTTCCCCTTCGGCCATGATTGTCTTGTAACATTGTGAGTGATGTCCCATGTCTAAAACCCACTTTTCACGGTCCATCTTATCTTCGTACTTGTTTGTTACATTGAATTCTATTACATGTTTGCTATTATTTCTACTAACACATGTTACTAGCCAATTTGTTTACATGTGCCTTGGTTTCTACCATGCACATCCCCTACCCACCTTGCAAGTATATAGTTGAGTTCAAAATTAGGTCCTCTTCTTTGGGATGCATACTCCTACCATTTTCGCATGCACCCCAAATGACGAGGTCCATACATAGGTGGATAAATCACCCCTACAACAACTCAGAACTACAACACATATCTACACATTATAAAAAGAGAATAGAAATATAGTCATAAAATAATCCAAAATCTGACTTTGGTCCTCAAAGACACAAGAGAGAAACCAATGCCCAACATCAAACAAGATAGCACATGGGAACCTATGTCCTCCCCTAGAACTAATGTCCTAAAGCACCAACAATCATTTTATCGAAATTAGTATACGAAGTCTTCATATCAGTTCTATAAGTATAGGCATAGTCCTCCAATCACATAATACATTATATCTCCTTCAATTGGTATAACTTAGAACTAATTAGAAATAATGGGGACAACATGAACAAATCGAGATGCACCATCCGTAGTTGTTTTTATTGGGCATAGTCATGGAAGGAGAGTAATACTAGACCTCTCTCCCCAACATTTTCTCTTTGGCGTGAGATCAAACAAAAACTCGCACTTTTTGTCGTAAGTGATGAGGGTCATCAATCCTCTTCATTAATAATTTCAATCCGGGTTGGTTTCCAAAGGTTGTATGCATTAATAGAAGAACATCTTGGAAAGCAGCTCCTTTAAACACAATGCAAACTTGCATAAAATAAATCATACATACAGAAATTTAAAGGCATACTTGTAGAAATGTAAACACACTTACATAAAGGAAATCACACTTGTAGGAATATAAAGGCACACTTTTATAAAGGAAATCACACTTGCATAAAGGAAATTTCTAAATTGAAAATAAAGGAAAGAGGAAAAGACACTTGCAAGTTCACAAAAGAAATTACATAACATAAAAAAACAAAAATTTACAACAAAAGGAAAACTACAGAAATAAAGAAATAAACATTAACACATTGATACATCTTCCTTGGAATGAATGGCCAACTCATTCCTTGGAAGAGGACTTAATTCATACTTTTAATTCAGAACTTGTAGAATAACTTTACTTCAAAATATTGGAAAGAAAGAACATATCTTTATTTCTTGGGAGAAAAGAATTACATATCTTAGTGTGGAAGGTTGCATTTATAATTCATGCATCCAACCAACTCCTTATTTTAGGAAATACAATCTAATCTTATCTTTATTCCAATCCTAACAACTAAGATCTCCATCTCCACAAAATATGGAGAGAGATATATTATTAGAGTCAAAGTCTTATCTCATTGTTTTAGGAAGATTTACTCCCAAATCTTCTCCTTGCTTTTCTAGTAACAAGAATCACAATGATTTTATTCTCCTACATTATTGGAAGGATATTTTTCCTCAAAAGATGATTTTGACCAAATACCTTTCCTAGATTTTCCATTTGAATTTGTTGTTTTTGATTGTGGAACTTTTGACGCTTGTCGATACGTTTTTCCTCGGACTACAGATTCACTAAAAGTTATATATCTATTCATTGGTAAAACCTATAGAAAATATGAATGAAGTTTTTGTTAAACACATTTCTATGAACAAAAACCTCTCTTATATTTTCTGTTTGACTTTTCTATTTCTGTTTATGGAACTTTTAGTGCTCGTCTGATACACTTTTTCCTCAGACTACAGCCCACTCGAAGTTAGATTTCTCTTTATTGGTAACACCTGTAGAAAATTTAAATGAGGTTTTTGTTAATCACATTTCTATGAACAAAACCTCTCTCATATTTTTCATTAGATTCTCTGATTATTCACAGTTCCCATTTTATGTAAGTTTCAAAACTAAAATTGTCATTCCTTTGATGCAAGTTCGGAACTAAAGTTGTCATTCTTTTTATGCAAGTTCGGAACTAAAGTTTTCATTCCTTTTATGCAAGTTCTGGAACTAAATATGCAAGTTCTAGAACTAAATATTCTTTTTCCACAAATTGCAAGTTTTGAAACTAACTGTCATTCTATACCTTGCAGCTTTGTCCACTATTTTAATTGCTTGAAAATATAAATATACGAATTACAATTTACGGAGCTAAATTATATTCAATTGATACTAGTTCGGAACTAAATCTTCAAGTTCTAGAACTAAATCCACAATTTCTTGAACTATATCCGCAAGTTCTGGAACTAAACCTACGTGTTTCGGAACTATATCCGCGAGTTCTGGAACTAAACCTACGTGTTTCGGAACTAAATCTACGAGTTCCGGAGCTAACTTAAAATAGCTATAACTTTTGCATATGATATCAGATTGAGATGATTATTTTTTTGAACTTGCATAATTTTTTAAGAGGAATCTGAATATGAAATTATATTTGATTTTAAATGTACTATTCATGATCAATTCAAATTTTCCCAAAACTAGCATTATCTTTCCTTTATGGCTTGCATACACAAGACTTTACATCTTTTCCCAAATAATCAATAGGATTAGTCAAAAAAATAGATAACAAAATATTTCTAAATAGTGAACAACATATATATCATATATTCTATCTTAAACAAACTATAAGTTACAAGATTGCATTTAAATCCACTTCCAAAGGTAACTTAGAAGGACAAAATAATGGTAATTTATAGCCAATTTATGGACTCATTAGTGAGATCACCCAAAAACTCATACTTTGCATGAGATATCCCAAAAACTTGCGCTTGGCATGAGATAACCCAAAAACTTACACTTGGCATGAGATATCTCAAAAACTAGCTATCGGCGTGAGATCACCCAAAAGATTCACTCTGCACAAACATATCAGGACACATTTCTATCTTTTACACTCTTTTACACACTTTTACATACTTTTGTATAATTTTCTTTGATTTATCATATAAAAGAATTTGACTACATGATTTTTATTCTTTTGCAAGTATGTCCTTACAAGAAGAAGCACAAAAGCACAACAACAGTATAAGAAACACATACACTTCACCCCTAAGGGAACTTTCTTTTCCTAGTCTCAAGCTTCACTTGAAAATCATTCTATGCTTCACTTGTCCACTCAAAGACGTTATTTTCTGCATGATCATAAAGTACTCATCTCTTATCTAATTTATGTTATCGAGTATTCACTCAACAACATAAAGTGGGAGAAATGTAAACACAAAATCACACACTTGGGTACATTTCTGGGTCCTAAAAGCATACTAGCATTTACATGATTCCTAAGCAAGAAAACTAGTGGTTGACAACTATCTTTGGCCTCTTTCCTTTGTCTCTTATTTTTTATTTAGTCTTACACACCCTACAACTGAGTTATAACTTTACCGATTTATTTTTATGGCTTCGACATCGGCGCTCGATTAGGACAACAACTCCCTCGACACTCATGTCCCTCCTGGGCACCCCTAACCCTTTCTTACCTTAATACCTCTTTTTGGGTCTATTTTATCTTTTAGGAATTTTTTTCACTTATGGGTCATCATTCCAATTGTCAATTATGAAATTCAAACAAAGGAATCATATAAATAAATAGTTATGTTTGTTGGCATGTTGAGTTCCAAGAGTTTTCATTGATGTAAAATATCAATAATGAAAAAGAGGATGATGGAAAAGGATTGTAGGATAATTAGTAGGTTGATGACATGGATTTTCGGTGTTGGCACAATGACAAGAGTGGATTTAGTGAGATTGGCTTGTCCGGCAAGCCACGGTCAGTTCTAGCTAGCCTAGGTGATGGATCATCGTGATTTGAGTTGCTTGGTGGCTTGAGGATTATGGTATCAACATGGAGAGAATGTTTTGGGATTTTGAGGCACTCACATGAATTTCGGGTGGTTGAGGTATAGGTTAAAGACCAAGATTCTCGATGCTCATATAGACCAAGTCTAGGTGCTTGGAGGCATGAGGATGAGTTGTAGAGCCAAGTGAGCTCATGGATATATGTAATTGAGGAATTAATGATGTATTTAGTTTTTTTACCTTTTTTGAGGTTTCATGATGAGTTATGGTGTTGGTTGGTTGACTGACCTAGCCTAAACCATGTAAAACCCTGGGGCTATTCATAAAAATGAGATGGGATGAGAATATGGAGACCTATTCGGTCCATGATGATTATTGTATATGGTGAAAATGTGTTTCCTAGAGTTGTGAGAAAAATTTGGAGTTATTCTGAAGAATATTTTGCAAGTTATGTTGTTTTGTGTGAAATAGGGTCCAAAAAAGAGCATTTTCTAGCTCGAATTGCACCTTCTGATGCTCACCATGAATTATGTTCTCTACATGGTAACTTTAGCATTTCATGTATTATTTTTCATTGAACTAAAAATGTTTCACAAAAATAATGAGTTCATTTCATTGTCAGGTTTTTATGAACAAATGTTAAGAAGGTAAATAACTCGTTGTGTGCTTGAAACCCTAGCTTAAAAGACGTAGGAGAGATATTGATAATAATTTCCCTAATTCATTGTTTATGCCATTATAATGATTTTAAATTTTATAATACCCCTCCAAATTTTCATAAAAGTATGATAGATCATGTGGTGATGAGTGGACCCCACCTGAAAATGCAAGTTTCTGAAGAATTCTAGTTTAGGAAAAGGTTGTCCAAAGGAGTTACAAAATAAATTGACATTTTTTATGCTATGATTTTTAATTTATTTCCATTATGGTTTCAGATAATTATGGTTTTAATAAATGGAAAAGTGTGCCCTATTTATGAAGACTAATCATAATGTAGTTTAGGGGGATTTCAAGCAGATTTTCAGAGATGGACTTGGTTGAAGGCCTTCCACTTGGAGTTGGAAGGAAATTTAATATGTTCTATAAATTATATTTAGAGGTATTTTTATTATTATATGGTTTTTCTCATGATGATGAGGTTTTATGGGTCATCCAACTCAATTTTTAGAGAAGAAGGTTTCTTGTTTCTCGGGACAGATTTCTCTTGTTGAAATAATGTGGTAGAAGTGGCATTAAATTGATAATTTTATACTTTATATTAGTTTTATATTGGAAAATAATTAATTTTGTTCCTATTAAATTCATTTTGAGGTCTTTAAAGTGACAAAAAGGGTGCAAACTAGTTGAGTTTATAAAACTACTTTATGGGAAACTCAATTTGGTGAAGAGGAAAATTGGCATGGATTGCACATATGGATGTTTCATAATCTCTAGATTAATGTATATGATATAAATTTCCGAAGGATTCAAATTAGTTGTTATATTCCATATTTGAGGTGTTCTTAGGTGTTTTTATGCCCAAATGTGAAGACAAGGTCCTAGAAACAACTATTTTGAGAAGGCTATGAGCCTTCTTGAGTTAGTTATATGAAATATAATTAGTTCAAGCTAATTAAATACCATGGAAGGTTTTTATATTTTATATTTCACATATATGAGGAATTTTTAATCTTAACAAATCATGGTTATGGTTTTTATGGTTTTACCACATCCAGGTGATGGGATTGTGAGCTAGTTTTGTGCTTGTTTGGTGCATTTGGGCATGGAGGACCTATATGGGTCCATTAGGAATGTTTTAATTATTTTATTTGAATTTTTTTAATCTTTTTTTTTTCAAATAAAGGATGGATACTGACTTTCTTTTTCTTGTTATATGAAGTGCCCATAAAAGTGAATTTTGAATTCAAATTTGCACTAGTTGTGAGAAAGAGAAAAAGTTTGACCCATGTGTATGATTGTGACAGGTATGAAGGCATAGTTTTAGATATGAGGAAGTTTTCAATATGGTGAAGAATTTTTGAGATTCTTTTTGCAAGGATTTTAAGCCAAGACAAGTGAAGAAAGTGAGAGATATAACGAGCTAGGTGAATGAGGGTTTGAACAAGGGTTTATAGGTGTGAGAGATGAATAAGTAATCTCAAATAGTTATTGTAGAAAAAAATACATAAAATATATTTATCCAAAGGTGGTTGATTTGGTGCTTTATCATATTATTGGTTTTATTCTCCATGTGGAGTTGGTGATCCTTGTAGGTTTGGTGATTTACTAAACTAGGGGTTAGTGTTCCTTGTGAAGTTGGTGCTTCACTAAATACTTTTGATTTTTGTTATAAAATCATAAGTGTCATTGTTTTTTATTACCCTTGAGTGTTTCCCACTTATATATTTTGTTATGTTGTTTCTTTCATGGTTTTGTTGATTTGATTGAATTTTAGGCATGCATCATTGAATGGTTGAATGGTTTATGGTTTAAGCAAGAAAATATGAAATTGTTTAAATTTTGGTATGGAATGATTCACCCCCCCATATTAGTCCATTTTGATTCCAATAATTGGTATTATAGCATGTCCTTTTGGAGAAGTTTGATCACTTGAAAGGAGATCCTTGAAGCACAAAAATGGCGAGTCAGCAGAGTGGCTCTTCTACTCTGCTGCAAGGAAACATTGTTTGATTGAGTCAACTATGTTTTTGGAGTCTAACGATGAAGAGTCACATCATGTCTATAGGGTTTGATATTTGGAAATTTTTGGAGGATGGTTATATCCCTCCTACTACTCCACCAACTAGTAATGCATACAAGAAGCTATGTAGTGATAATTCAAAGGATATGAATGCTATCATATGTGGTCTAGAGAGTATAAGATTTGAAAGTGTTGCATTGAAAATTAGTTAAGGATATGTGGGAGAAGCTTCAGATCCTATATGAAGGTGAATCTAAGGTAAGAATTTCTAAGCTCCAAACTTTCAAAAATTAGTTTGAAGGTCTTAAGATGAGTGATGATGAGTCCATTGCTACATATTTGCTTAGGGTTGACAAGGTTTTCAACACTATGAAAGGGTTAGGAGAACATGTGAAAGAAGAATTTTTAGTCAAAATGTTTTAAGATCTCTAACATCTAAGTTTGATTCCAAATTATCTTCCATTAAAGAGGTCAAGTATTTTACTCTCTTAAATATGGATGATTTACATGGAACCCTAACTACTTATGAGATGAGAGTTAAGAATGAAAAACTAGTCAAGAAGGGGATAGCCTTCAAGGTTGAGAAGAAGGAAGAGGACAAGAAGACTAAGGTTGAGGATTCCTCTCATGAGTTGGATGATGATGAGTTATTTTCCATGGTTGCTAGAAGACTGAATGTTGGATCTAGTAAGTACAAAGGTAAAATTCCTTTTAAATGTTTAATTGTGGTAAAGTAGGTCACTTTTTTACTAAGTGTCCTCATAGGCATGAAAATAAAGGTGATGATGATCATGAAGGTGGTTATGAAATGAAAAACCAGAAGTATAGTAAAGAAAATAAGGATTTCAAGAAGTTTGACCATAAGAAGAAGGGTAAGAAGAGTTTTTAAACAAAGGAAAAGGTGTATTCTTCTGAAAAAATAAATGAGAGTGATGGTTTATACTTTGAGTCCATAATTGATCATGGATATGTATGAGATGAGGTCTTGTTCATGACAAAATATGTCATGATATATACTAGAGGTGGTTCTACATTGTAAGGTGATTTCATATCAGAGTTCTTGCAGAGATTTTGAGGAGGAAAGTGATATTGAAACTAAATTGGTATGTATTCAATTTGAACTAAATTATGATGAGAAAACCAATAAGAAACTAAAATCTCAAGTTAAATACTATGACACAAAGATTCAAGACTTGGAGGAGAAACATTGGATGTTGCAGAGAAGTTTGACGAAATTGCAAGAAAGGTAGAAATGCATATGAGTACTATGAATTTAAACTTGCAATCTAAGGAATAAGAAGTGGATATTCTTAAGAGAGAGATATCCAATGTAGTCAACAAGTAAAGATCATTTCAGAGGTTTGAAAAAAGTACCAAAGATCTTGATGACCTTCTTAGCAATCAGAAATCAATAGGTGATAGAGCTGGTTTGGGTTTCAAAAAGGAATCCAAAGGCAAAGAGATGAAGCAAGAGGATAGCGCTCCAAGAAATTATGGTGAAGGACTGAGCATCAAGGAATAAAAGGACTCTAACCAAAAACAATGTGAAGACAAAGCTCATTAGGTAGCCTAATGCCTCAAGGTATGAAATATATTTCAATGGTTATTGTTTTACTTGTTGGTGTTGGAGCCTGATAGAAACGGGGGTTGTAAGGGGGGCTTCGCCTCCCTTGCAGGTGGTCTGGGACCACATGCCCTGGGGTTCAGGGGCAGCACCTCCGAAAGCCACATTTTATATGTATTTATGCATTGTGAAATCTGGACTGTTCGTTATTAGGTCACATATCTAATGGGTGGTTTTCCATGTTTCCCCAAAATGATAAAAACCCTAATATATTTAAAGGGTCATTATGTATGAGGCTCATTGTATTAGTCACAACACTGTGAGAGAGAGTTTTGTTGGACTGAATAAAAGGATTGGCTATTTCTAGTGGACATAGCCCATTTTGGGTGAACCAAATTAAATCTATGTCTCTATTTTATTGCATTCATTTCTATTTTACGTTTCTGCATTATTCATTGCATGCTTGTTAATTTGTACAACTGGTATAATCCTAACACTACTTGTAATGGATTTGTTCATAGGTAAAAAGAGTGTACAAGGTTTGATAAAGATGATCATCTAGGGAGATATGGTAGGAGTGAGCAATCTAACAATGTAGTGTGTCATAATTGCCATGAAAGAGGCCATGTTGCTATATATTTTTGTATTATCCACCAATTCAAGTTGAAGGCTACAAAGGAAAGTTTAGTAGTGTGTTTTAGTTGCAATGAATTTGGTCATGTTGCTAGAGAGTGTCACTATGGTTTCTCAAGGAAATATTAGAGATCTCAAGGTTATTGAATTCAAGAAAGAGGCTTAAGGGGTCTAGATTGCATGTTAAACGTCAATGTAGGATATGGGAGCCTAGAAGGAACAACAATGGTCCACCAAGAGCTGATGATAATGCAAGACAAGGTATGCTTCATGGTATATAAAAGAAGCAAGGAGAATAATGTGACTTTCATGTTTCTAAGAGGGCTTAGGACCTCTTCAAGTCATTCTTTTAGGAACGTCATGAAGTGTCATACCTCTACTAGGATTATTAGAGGTATATTAGTTAATATGAAGCATTTAGAATAGGGGAATCTTTATGATTGAAGTATGTTGTTGTGGAGAGTTTTTATGATGTCAAAGCATGTCTAGGTATGCCTCCAAGTTGTCAAGGTATGTTGTCATAGCTCCAAAGTGTATCTTATTTTTGTTCTTGGTTGTCCAAATGGTGAAAATGGTATGGTCACCGTCAAAATGACCTTGATTCTGTATTGTCATGTTGTGAGTTTGTGTGTGTGTGTGTGTCAAAGAAGCGTATTTATTCCATGTCTATTGTCGTGCCCCACCTCGGGACACCGAAAACAACCTAAAAGTTGGTAAAATATTTTTTATTTTTATTTTTAAGTGTGAACTAATGTTTCACCTAACTGCGTTCTCATTAAAGTAATTAAATTCATAACATTGTATTTTTAACCAAATTACTAAAACATTTAATTCTAAATAGTTTTATTTATTTAGCCTCTATAATATTACACAAGTTAATATATATATATATATATATATATAATTTAATTTTTTAAAAAACACCACATAGGAAATACTACTCATCCTTAAATAATTTTCATCCCCCATTAAAATATTTACCCACACCCCTTTATTGAATTAAACACACATTCCCACAATATTTCCCATATTCAAAAAAAAAAAAAAAAATGTGTAGAGTCACTTATGGACCCTAGGATTGATCCACTCTTGGCCCTTGATCTCCTTCTTACCCTAAATCTTCCTTTTCTATTTCTTTTCTTTTCTATATTCTATTTTTTTTGTTTGGTTTTCTTTTCCTTTGCAGTGTAGGTTGGAAAGAAGCTTGGTCCTTTGCTTCCATGGAGATTTTTATAAAGAACCTCCATTTTTCATTTCACGTATATTCATTTGTTTCTTTTTTTATTTTATTTTTTTATATATAAGGATATACAATTTTTTTTTAGAATAGGATGGGTGGGTGGTAGATGGAGGGACTGCGTGGGTCACGGTGGAGGAGGTAGCGGGTGTGTGCTGCGTGGGAGTAGCAGAAAGTAGACGGGGTGTTGTAAGGAGATGGCGGCAAAGGAGGCCACATAGGGAGGAGCGGGAAGGGAGTGGTACTATGGAGGTGGCGATTTTGGGGTGTGTCATAGTGGGTCGGTCAGCTATGTGGAGAGTCGAGGCCGCAGGGGGCGTTTTGTGGGAAGGCGACGGTGCTGGAGTGGCTACAGAGGACGGGGTGGCCAGCGGACGGGGTCGGCGTGGATGACGGCGCCGGTGGGTGAGTGTGCAACAAAGTGGCTGCGTAACACATTGGTGAATGGGGGAGGCCTAGCCTCCCCTTAACCTTTGTTTTATTTATTTATTTTGTTTGTTTTATCTTATTTTTGTTTATTTAAACAAATATAATAATCATATTATATATATATATATATATATATATATATATATATTATATGAGCCTCGAGCCAATCCATACCCAATACTACCTGATAGCATCCTAAGGGAATGACTCAGAGGTCAAGTGTAGTGGAGAATGCTCCTAAATCAAGTACGTAACTCTCCACATATGAGTCCATGGCGAGTTTAGCCCCAGAGGCCAACTCAACTTGCCAACTATCTAGTTGCCTAGCCACCACTAGCCCACACTGGTCCACTATAGAAGGTGATATAAAAGAATTGGAAGCACCTGAATCAAAAAGTACTCAGCCAGAAATACCCTTGATAGTACCTATCATCTTAATGACTGTGGCTTGATGCTCGGCCTGGCGGTTTTCAACCACTGCATATACACGATGGGCGCATCCTACATCACCCACCATCTGCTCATATCTAGCGGTTCTCTGAGCATCCATGGTATTGGGTTTGTGTGGGCACATACGCACATAGTGATCAGGAGATCCACAAATGAAACATCCTCCTGTACCCTCTGAGATGGGGTCCCTCCTATACTCTGATGTACTGATCCTGTCGGTCCAACCCTAGCAGATTGCTGCATGTGAGTGGTGTGCCTACTGAGTACCCTACCTCATATCCCTGGCTCCACCAAAACCACCTCTAGAACCACCTCTCTGAAATCCCTGTGTCTGTCTAGCCCCCTGCTGTGGGTGGCCCTGCTACTGTGTCTGTGGTTACGGGTGCGATGGAGCCCTCATGGCTGATGGCGGAGGCCAAAATCCTCCTCTAGGGGGTGGTGTAGTACCCCATGACCTTTGACTCTAAAAGGCCTGTATCCTCTCCTGAAACTTTCTCTTGTTTCTATCTTGGTGCTCCTGTGCCTTGGTCCTATTCTCCTCAGCTAAGTAGGCCTTCTCAATGGCCTTCTCAAGTGTGGGAGGAGATAACATCCTAACTACTCCTGCTATATCTGCATTAAGGCCTTGAATAAACCTGTTAACCTATAATTTCTCATCTTGTAGGTAGTCCACATATTGCAGAAGATCTAGGAACCTACTCTCATACTACGCTATTGTGTCAAATCCCTATCGTAAGTCGTGAAACTCATCGATCCTCTTCTACATGAAATGCTCTGACATATAACGAGCCCTGAAACACTCCTTGAACATCTCCCAGGTCACTGTCTCTCGAGTCAGATGGAGCTTACGCTCCTCATTCCTCCACCAAACGCCTGTTGCGTCTCGGAGGAGGTGTATGGTGAACCTTGCCTTGATGTTGCTCTCGTAAGAGTGTAAGCCAAATAAACTATCCAATCTAAGGAGCCATGACTCATCCCCAAAGCCATCTATAGAGTTTGTGTAGGTGGGCGGCTGCAAGTGAAGAAGATCCCTGATCACACTGCCTGTATGTCGATCCTGGCGATGTAGTCCAACAAGTGAAAAGGGTCGCCTATCCCCAAATGGTCCCTCGAGGCTGTGTGAGCGGCTACGACAGGACGAGGCTACCCTCTCATGATGAATGGAAGGGATACATGACCTCTCCCACCTTGGTGTATCGTGCTCTAGTGGATCTGAATGCACGTCCTCACCTATCGGCTCCTCGTCTCCCAATGGTGTCTCCTTTCTCACCTCCTGCGGTGGTAGAAGACGCTGCTCCACAACGCCTATCGCCTCTGTAGGAGCTCTAATATCTGAGGCCCAAATTTGGGTGCTAGTGGCTCCCACGTAGGTGCACTACGCCCAAGCCTCTAGCTGATCGTCCCCTCTTGGGTGTCATCCTGTGCACGAGGTGAGCAAAGAAGTTATTAATTTAAATTTTAATGGTTGCGGATGATTTTTAACTAATTATTTTTACTCATTTATTAAATTTAATGTTATTAAAATTACCATTAACTATCTTAATTAGTTACCCAGAGTGTCGCGTGTGCGAACCTCACTCTGATACCAAATGTCGTGCCCTACCTCGGGAAACAGAAAGCAACCTAAAAGTTGGTAAAATATTTTTTATTTTATTTTAAGTGTGAACTAATGTTTCGCCTAACCGTTCTCATTAAAATAATTAAATTCATAACATTCTAATTTTAACCAAATTGCTAAAACATTTAATTCTAAATAGTTTTATTTATTTAGCCTCTATAATATTACATAAGTTAAAATATATATATATCTCATTTAATTTTTAAAAAAAAACACCACATAGGGAAATACTACTCATTCTTAAATAATTTTCATCCCCCATTAAAATATTTACCCACACCCCTTTATTGAATTAAACACACATTCCCACAATATTTCCCATATTCAAAAAAATGTGTAGAGTCACTTATGGACCCTAAGCATTGAATCACTCTTGGCCCTTGATCTCCTTCTTACCCTAAATCTTCCTTATCTATTTCTTTTCTTTTCTATATTCTTATTTTGTTTGGTTTTCTTTTTCCTTTGTAGGTGCAAGTTGGAAAGAAGCTTGGTCCTTTGCTTCTATAGAGGATTTTTTTATAAAGAACCTCCATTTTTCATTTCAAGTATATTCATTTGTTTCTTTTTTTTTTAATTTTATTTATATATATATAAGGATATATAATTTTTTTGAGAATACTATGGGTGGGGCGGATGGAGGGATTTGTGTGGGTCATGGTGGAGGGAGGCAACGATTGTGTGATGTGCGGGGTAGCAAAGAAGACAGTGGTGCTGAGGAGATGGCGGCGGGGAGGCCGCATAGGGAGGAGCAGGAAGGGAGTGGTACGGTGGCGGTGGTGGGTTTGGGGTGTGCCACGGTGGGGCGCACTTTGTGTGGAGAGTCAAGGCTGCGGGGAGGGGGTGGGGTGGGTTGTGTACGAAGGTGGCGTGGTAGCTGGAGTGGCCACAGAGGACGGGGTGGCTAGCGGATGGGGTCGGTGTGGATGGTGGGGCCAATGGGTGGGTGTGCGGTAGAGTGGCTACACAACAACATTGGTGAATGGGGGGAGGTGAGCCTCCCTTAATCTTTGTTTAATTTATTTTTTGTTTGTTTTATCTTATTTTTGTTTATTTAAACAAATATAATAATCATATATTATATATATATATATATATTATATGATAATAATATAATATATATATATTATATAAGATATGATGTTAAATCATATATATATATATATTTATATTCCTAAAAGATTAATTTTAAAAAATATATTTATATTATATAAATATATATGTATATACATATACATATAAAATAAAACATAGGTATACATATATATAATAAAAGTAAAAATTACATCTAGGGATCATGCACAAAAATACGCTTTTAAAAATAAAAACCAACAATACTCATTTTCATTAATTTACCAAGATAGAATGTTTAATATAAATTACTTTATATTTTGTGTAAAAAGGAAGGTAACCAAGCATTTTTCCAATAAAAATAAGTCTTATTTCTAAAAGAAAATCTTCAAAGGAGATAACTTAATCAAGTATGATTGTTTAATAAGAGCAAAACATTAAACTTCTCATGGGAAGAATTCAAGACTATTCTTACTCCAAGCATTAATATTACAAACAACACAATACAAGAGGGAAGACTTTCTTTTCAAATGCAATTTTAAAAGATCATTTCAGATTTACACATAAGTAAGAATCTCCAACAATTAGTATATTTTCCTTTCAAAGGGAGATTACAATCAAGTTTTCATATTAAGGAAAAACAACAAATACAATATTTCATTTTCAAGATTTGGAGTTCACATACACCATCATACACAAATAAATAACTACCCAAGAAGATTGATCACAAGATTTTTCTTTACAAGGTATTGAGGTAGATTACAAACTCAAAAATGGCTCAAGATTTCGAGCTTGCAAATTACAAAAAGAAAATAGAGATTTTACAAGGTGTACAATTTTTCCTCATGCCATACTCAAGAGGTTACAACACAAGAAATGTTTTACAAGGATTTGAGAAAACCAAGGAACTCCAACAATCACCAACTATCAACTTTGAGCTCCAACATTCATGCCTTCAAGAAAAACATACAAGGAGAAGAAAGCTTGTTTACCACCCAACCATAGGCATCATTACATGCCTTTCCCAAGGATGGGATGCATGCTAGCCTCCCCCAAGCCTATGGGAAAGAGGACTACCATCCACAACTTGCACAAAAGTGAGGGTAACCAAACAATGAAACATTCACATGAAAACAAAACAAGTATAAAACAATGCTCCAAGTTTTACAAGGAGGAGAACCCATGTTCTACCTCAAAAGTGGGGAAGAGAGGAGAAGAGTTCTCCAAAATTCATATCCAATATTATTTGCACAAAGAAAAATCTCCATTCCCTCCTTATTGCTCCTAATTCTTTGAAAACCCTCCTTATCTCTCCACCCTTTCACCAATTCCTTCTTGAAAGGATTTTCAAACCCGACGAACCAAGAATGGGGAAGGAGGTTCAAACCAAATGAACCAACTTCCCCACCTCAAACCATTTGAGGGGAGTCTCTAAAATCCTACAAGGCTTGTCCATCAATCCATGAGAATTGAGAGGGAAGAATCCCTCTCTCGTCCCCCAAAAACTTCAAAACTCCATCATACCATATGATGGAGGGAGCAAAAACAATTAACAATAAATAAAATTCCACATACAACAACCACATTTCCATATAAACAAATCTAAAACTAACATGAATACAACGCATACAATTTATCTTAAGATCCTACCTCAAAGAAATCTCTCGAAAAATCTTTCCAACTTCAAACTTCTCCACTCCTTGACTCAGGTAATCTCTAGCTCCAAATCCCACAAGCATCCAAGCAAAATCTCCCAAAAAAAGTTCTCTTCTTTTCCCATGAAGAGGAATTTGAAGAGGAGCAAGAAAAAATCCTCACAAATGAGGGGGTGACATGTGTCACCCCTCTCTCCCTTCAAGGTCAAAGATGCCAAAACAAAAGGGAGAAAGGATAAAATACCTTTTAGCCCTCTTCTCCCAAATTACCTAAATTGGTTACAAAACAAACAAGTGCAACTTTTAACAAAGCACACTTATCTAAACCCCTTACATGGATGTGACCAAAGGGGAGGCAAAAAGGGAGGGAAAACTCCCTCTAGCCTTGGAAATAAGCCCCCTACCTATTAGGTAGGGTCCAAGGGCCCATTTTCATGATAAGGGAACCCCCAAACTAAAAAGAGGTCCCTAAAATTACCAAAAATAACCCATCTTCGTGTTTTACATTTTTGGAACAAGGGTAGAGGGTGTGGGGACCACCCAAGGGTTCACATGTGACCCTAAACCCTTGTGATTAAGTGCATCATTAAACAAAATCAAAACTTTAATGAAAGTGGGATTATTAACTCCCAAAAACAAGTTTACCACATAAACTAATCACCCTAAGCAAAATTAATAATACTAGACATATTACATTATACAAAAGGGGTCACTCATGGTGCCCAAAACAATAACTCCAATACTAAGGTTCCACACAATGAACATGGCTAGGACTCAGCCCGTGGGCTGCTTGTGCAAAGTTGTGTAATCGGCTTGAACCTCACGTTTTCTCGTAACTTTGTCACCTACACACTCATTACACACATTAATTGTACCTGTTTGATAAAATACAAATCAACGACTCAGTAAGATATAAATGAGTTCTAAACTAGCCTAACATCCTACTAAAATCAAAATGCGACAACATGCACAATTATACTCAACTCACCAAAAGTTAGACAAAATGATAGAGTGACATATAACCATAGAATGCCAACATGCAACAACTAAGTATCCATCAATATAATTACGTTCCAAAAAAAACATCATATCCATTAGTATCCATGACATCATATGATAATGCGACAACATAGAAATTAAGCTAAATTGGCGCTATACGCCTAAATGTCCACACATGTCTAATAAGATCAAATCTCTAATATAATGTCCAAGATATAACAAATCTCTGTCAAAACATGTCTATGAGCAAAGAAACAACAAGTAACTGAGCTATAAAAAGTGTGGGCACTACATCTATCATATTATAGCGTTGGAAGACCTCTAAAGACCTATGTTAATCTTTCAAAGTATGGTTAGATTATGTACTTGGACAATCATGTATAACAAATGTCTTAGTTTGAAATGTAGAGTCTTCTAAATATTTCTCTAGTAAAAATAATTCATGTCATGATCTAAGTCTTAGCATGGAGTATTATTAATGTGTCAAAGATCTATTTTGTGTAAGTGTCATTGGTTGAAGTATGGTGCAAGTTATGGGCTAAGCCTAAGTATGAAGTGTGTCAAGATATATCTTAAACTCAAAAAGAGGTGTGTCTTTGTAAAGATTTTTCTATGTTCTAGCATTCTTAGTTAGGTGACATTGAGTCATGCTCATTATGGTGTCAAAAACAGTCTTCTTACATAAAGGAGAAATGAAGCAATGGGTAATCAAATATGATGAATCGATCAGACCATCATCTCAAGGATGTTTGTGGAAAAATCCATGAAGGTTGATTGAGGAAAATCTAAGAAGAGTACAAGTAAGTGTTGTGGTTTCTTTGCTTCATAATTAAAATATGGGTGATGAAGACCTTAGAGGGGATTGATACAGTGATTTTGGAAAAATTATGAACCTTAAACCAAACTTAGTGCAACTTGAGTTGTTTTACTCTAATTGGGTTTTAGTAAGTCACATTAAGTGGTCTGAAGAAAATCTTTTGTTTTAGGGTCTAAATGATGGATTTGAAGGCCCAAACTTGGAGAAAAATATCTACATTTGATCTACATCAAGATTCATGAAGAGTTAAGCCATGAGAAGATCTTAATCAATTAAAATTTGACACTCTAAGTAGTAGTAGAAGACCTAATTTTTAATATGTGACACTCGGGTCCTAGAAACATTTTGTATAGAAAGGTGTTTTGAATCCTTGGGAAGAGATTAAAATGCCAAATGGATACTCAAAAATACAATTTTCCTTTGTGAAAGTGAATACATCAAAATCTAGAAGTGGATTTCACTTTGACCAAGGCTAGTAGCCTATGCAAGATGAATGGAGAAGAAAAAGTGGGATAGAGGCTCTTAACGTGCAATATGATCATCAAAGGTTACCTTGAGTCATTATATGAATCTTGGTAAAGTTAATAAACAATGTAAATTTTGTTTATGATCGTTTGATATCAAATGATCCCTGCAAAAGCATGTCAAGGGATGAGAATTTTGTATACGCTTAATGAATTTTGGAGGAAAGCACAAGTTGGATTAGAAATGTGGTTATGTCTTGAGCTAGTTCATGATAAGATGATGTAACTCATAAGATCATTTTCCTCTCAGATATGGTAAAAACAATTAAGTATCTCATAAGCTTACACAAAGGTAAGTCAAGAAAAATTCTTGAAGTGAACATAGAGTGGTTTGAGAATGTTGAGATCTTAGTTGATGAATAAATTTTGGACAAGTCGGTATGACCTATCACTTCCCTAGGTATAGAGGTTCGTTAAGCATAATATGTAATGAGTTCAAGTATTAATAAATGCTAGAAATGGTCTAGAATGGTCAAGTATTATAGAGGTAGCTACAGGGGTTAAGTATGGCCGATGAAGACCGTAATGATGTTTTCTCAACAAGGCGACTAATGTTAGTTAAATCAAGGGAAAGAGATTGTAAAAATTGAGAATAACATGGATCATCATGGCAATGAGATGAAAATATCAACATTTTAGGGATCCGAGATTGTGCAAGAGAAGAAAATGACAAGTAAATGACATGTAGGTGGTTATTTAGGTTTGTAAGGATGTACATGCATGAGGTGTCAAGTATGTATTTTATACTTTTTAAGTCTAATCAGGTTTGCATCATGTTACAAGACCATAAGGTCTTTATGGAAGCTTAAAGCCAAGGTGTAGGTCTGAGTTTCACCTTTTGATCAGATACAATATTTGAAAGGGCTCGTTGACACTATATCAATGGGTCACAGGACTGTGAAGGATCTCAAAGGTATGGGGATTCAGTTGTAGTTCTCATCTAGAGAAAAAGGGTGATGTAAGAGGTCTAAAAGCTGGAAATATTAAAGTTCATATTATTTGCAAACATAAGTGGTTTTGATATGCTTCTTAGTATATTTAATGATCTATGTTGTGCTACGGTGGCATGCTACAAATGTACAATATCTCGTGAAGGTAGAATATGGTGATATGATCCCTAAACAAGTGATTAAATTTCTTATCAGACCTATATGGAAGAGTTAAGAATGGTCCAATACCTATATAGTTGATAGATTTATTCTCAAGTGATATTGCATCTTGACAGGGTATCTCATATCGAGAAAAGGAAATAAAATAGTTAGTTATAGTCTTTATAAGGTCTCTTATGCAGGGGGGATATTGTATGAGTTTTTTTCCTAGGTGTGGAAGATGCTAAAAGGTTGGAATAGTTTCATTTCAAATGCATGAAGATATGCTTCAAATTTAAATATTTTTGGCTTAAAATGAGTGGTAAGTATGTTTTAAAGCATGAACACACCGAAAAGCTGATTTGGGGTAGTATTGAAGTGTTTGACCATGCTTCAAGATATCCTTACAAGGTAAGAAGCCAAGTTTTTGTGTTTTCTACTAGATTATGATGGTATGAATCCAAGGAAATTCACAAGGAGTTGCTTCATGAGGTTTTTGTGCTTCTAGAGCTTGTGAAATTTGGCTTAAATAACACTGAAGATGTAGTTTAGGGATCTTAGTCCAAAAGTTGTATGGGACAAGATATGGAAGAGTTATAGAAAATTATGAGCCTTAACAAGTTGAGATAGGTCAAGAAACAGGTAAGTTTGAAGTTATTAGCCTTGAAGTCATTATTCTTGACATATGCATGAGGTATGTATATATTCCAAGGACTGTTACAATATTATCATAGGTTGGAAAAGGTCAAAAACAAGGTATAACAATTGAGAAATGACAAGTTTGTGAGCTAGTGTGAAGTCTTTGGTTGATGTTTCCAAACAAGAGGCAACCCTATGAAGCTGATAAAGATTAAGAATATGAAATTACATGTAATATTTTTCATTAATGTAAAAAGGGGGAGAATATTAGGTGGTTTTCCATCAATGAAAAAGGGGGAGATTGTTGGCATGTTGAGTTCTAGGTGTTGTCATTGATGTAAAAGCTCATTAATGAAAAAGAGGATCATGGAAAAGGATAATGGGATGATTAGTATGATGATGACATGGAGTTTCAAGTGTTGGCATGATGGCAAGATTTGATTCAGTGAGATTGTCTTGGTATATCAAGCTCAATTATGTGACCTATCTAGCCTAGGTGATGGAGCATGGTGGTTTGAGTTTCTTAGTGGCTTGAGGAGAATGGTATTAGTATGGAAAGCATGTTTAGGGAGTTTTTAGGAACTCACATGAGTTTCAGGTGCAAGGACAAGTTGAAAACCAAGATTCAAGTGCTCCTTTAGACTAGGTCAAGAGGCATAAAGGCATGAGGATGATTTATAGAGAAAGGTGAGCTCATGGATTCATTAATATGAGTGACTCATGATGTATTATGGTTTTTTGTACCTTTTGGATAGGTTTCATGATGATTTATAGTGTTGGTTCAGTTGACCCTAGCCTAAACCATACAAAACCCCAAGGGCTAGTCATGCAAATGAGATGGGATGAGAAGATGGAGATATATTTGATCCATGATGATGATTAGATATGGTGAACATGGGTTTCCTAGAGGTTTGAGAAAAAAATAGTTATTCGAAGAATATTTTGCAAGTTATGATGTTTTGTGTGAAACAAGGTCCAAGAAAGAGCATTTTCCAGCTCGAATTGCACCTTCTAATGTTCACCATGAATTGTGTTCTTTGCTTGGGACATTTTTATTTCAAGAATTATTTTTAATTGAAATAATAAGGATTTACAAAAATAATTAGTTCATTTCATCTTCATATTTTATGAACGAATGTTAAGAAGATAAACAACTTTTTGTGTACTTGAAGCCCTAGCTCAAAAGCCGTAGGAGAGATATTGATCACAAGTTCTTAGAATTTATTAATTATGTTATTATTATGATTGGGTTATGTATAAGAATCCTCCATATTTCTAGAAAGGTGTGATAGAGAATGTGGTGATGACTCAACCCCACTTGAAAATGTAATTTTATGAAGAAGTTCAATTTAGGACAAGGTGTCCAAAGGAGTTACAAAATAAATTGGCATTATTTTTATCCTGGGAGTTGTAATTGATGTCCATGATAGTTTCAAATAATGGTGGTTCTTCTAATTGGCATAGTGCGCCCTATTTATGAAGTTTGGTCATAAGGCGGTTTATGAACAATTTCAAGCAGATTTTCAAAGATGGTCTTGGTTGAAGGCCTTCCACTTAGATTTGGAAGGAAATGTAAGATGTTTTGGAAATTATATTTATATTTATTTATAGTTGCATATGGTTTGTCTCATTATGATGAGGTTTGATGGGTCATCCAGCTCATTTTGTAGAGAAGAAGGTTACTTGTTTCTCGGAAATCTTGCTCTTTTTGAAAGAATGAGGTAGAAGTGGAATTAAATTGCTAAGTTTATGTTTTATATTAGTTTAAGAGTGAATAGGGATGAATTTGTATCCTATTGAAGGAATTTTGAGGTCTTGAAAGTGACATAAAGGGTGTAAACCAGTTGAGTTTGTAAAACTACTTTCTGGGAAGCTCAATTTGGTGAAGAGGAAAGTTGGTGTGGTTTGCACATATGGATGTTTCATGAGATCTAGAATTCATGTATTTTATCTAAATTTTATATATGATTTCAATGAGTGGATACATGCCATATTTTATGTGTTATTGGGTTGTCTTAATGCCCAAAGGTGACTACAAGGTCCTAGAAATAGTTGTTTTAAGAAGGATATGAGCCTTCTTGAGTTAGTTATGTGAAATTTGATTGGTGAAAGATAATTACATAAAATGTATGGTGTTTATATTTTATATTTCACATGTATGAGGAATTTGGAAGCTTGAAAAATCATGGTTATGGTGTTTGTGGTTTTAGTTCATCGGGTGATGGGATTTTGAGCTTGTTTGGTGCATTTGGGCATGACCAACCTATATGGGTTGATTATGAATATTTTAATTATTTTATTGGGATGTTTTTAATTTTTTATTCAAACTAAAAATGGAGACCGATTTTTGTTGTGTTTGTGAGATGAAGTGCATATAAAAGTGAAGTTTGAATTCAAATTTGCACTAGTGAACAAGGGAAAAAGTGTGACCCATGTGTGTGATTGTAACATGTATGAAGGAATTGTTTCAGAGATGAGGAAGTTTGAAAGAGGATAAGGAATGTTTGATATTGTGTGTTCAAATATTTGAAGCCAAGACAATGAAGAAAGTGAGAGATATAACGAGCTATGTGAATGAGGGTTTAAACAAGGGTTTGAAGGTGTGTGAGCTGAATAGGTGATATCCATTAGTTGTTGCAGAAAAAAATACATACATACATACATATATACATATACATATATATATATATATATATATATATATATATATATATATATATACATATACATATACATATACATATACATATATATATATATATATACATATATATATATATACATATATATATATATATATATATACATATACATTATATGGATATACATATATATATACATATACATATATATGTATATATATATATATATATCCAAAGGTGGTTGATTGGGTTATTGATCATCTTATGGGATTGTATCCTCCTTTTGGAGTTAGTGCTTCACTAAACTAGGGGTTGGTGCTCCTTGTGAAGTTGGTGCTTCAATAAATATTTTTATTTGTGTAATATAATCATAAGTTTCATTGGGTTTTCTTCCCCTTGAGGGTTTCCCACTTATATCTTGTGTTATGGTGTCTCTTTCATGGTTGTGTTGATTTGATTGAATGTTATGCACACATTAATGAATGGTTGAATGGTTTATGGTTTAAGTAAATATGAAATTGTTTAAATTTTTGTAAGGATTGATTCACCCCCTCTCAGTCCATTGTGATTCCAATTTTTTTCAAAATCATGGACCAAGATCTAATCATTACTATCATCACATAAGCTTACATTCCAAAGGCACTAAAGTACTCTAAAGGCATCCATCTAGAATCCATTAAAGGACAAGGGATGCATCAAATCTACATACACAACATAAGAATGGAAATTTCATTTTATTTCATCCATACATTCTACTACATTGCTATATCCCAGTTACAACCCGCTATCAGTGCAATTTTCACAAGGTAATCCTAGGGCATCATTCTTACACACACACACACACAAGAACTACATGGAGTCTTAGATGTAATGCAGTTTTCAGTCGTAAGTTCACTCTCGAGGTGATCGTCGGGGCCATTCTGACTCCCCATTCTACATTTTCCTTTTAGGTTTGATGCATTTTATGGGCTTGTGTAAGTAAACTTATATTTTGCAAGTTACAAGTACCTTCGAGATCAAGGAGTGATCATTAGGAGATCAACAGAGAGAAATTTTGAAACCCTTACAACACAACAGAAATTATATTTGGAGCTTCTATGCAGTCACCAATGCCCATGAATAATCATTAGCACCTAGGTGACTCTATCCTACTACGGCACTGTGTCCATCTCTATTCCTACACTTTGGATTTTTCAGGTGACTGTGAAGGCCTTGTTTGTAGTATGTTCATCGGTTTCCCTTGACTAGATTACTTCATGTTCGTTTAGAAATTAGCTAATTCATCTTTCTTCCTTGCTTAGGGTTTTTATACTTTAGATCTTATTTTTCTTCTATCATTATTGTACTTTATCATTTGTACATCATTTATTTCAGTAATTATTCTACAATTAAATTTATTTTAAATTAAATTAAATCACTAGCTTTCCCAACAATGTTCTTCACACTAAGTGATGTTGATACTAGATGGCCCGATATACATCAAATCATGTTTGGACAATGTCGTATAACACCTATAACTACACAAAAATGGAGAATCCATAACATAATAGTGTACCTTAATTTGAAAACCACGTATATGGTGGCCAGATTTTCAACATTCTGAGAATAAATCTTGGTAAAAAAATTTCATGCAAAAGAATTTTTGTACATGTAAATTTATATAAACTACAAGTTCCCAATAGTTTTACTAAAACCCACCATATTGCATATTTTCCATACTAAACTACTGAGTTTAACCAGAGTTGAATGGAAACATAGAGGCTCATCTCACATTCATGATTTCATATGGATAGATAATAACCCCGATATTGAAACATTGGACTAGGACAACACTCACATCATTAACGTCGCTAGATCTTACTTTGATAGCTTGTCACATCATGTAACCCTATGCCAAACTTTTCCATTGCTTTCCATATGACTAACACAAAAAATGATGATCTATGCTTACTATTTTTGTAGCTATACTAGTTGTCAACTAGGAAACAAATTATACTGATTCTGGTTAACTATGTACAATGCCATACTAAATTCACTACATCTACATGCTTATGCAAAAAAATTCACACAACTACAATGTAGGTACAAATTCCCATCACATATTCAAGTCATCTCCACATGTTTCTTGAACATACATGATGAACCAACGTATACTCCAATGCTAAAGAATGATGACGGGATAAATATTCGTAACAAGACCATGCCTAACAACTTGGTGAGCTAATATCAATTGCCAACCATTAGTTTCATGTCATCTCGCTGTGAAATATATATCAAAATATGCATCTAAGGAAGAGAAAAAATCAAATGCATACTATCACATGTTAATAAGGATAATGACAACACAACATCTAAAAACGATGTAAGCACTACATACAACAAACTAATTTCGAAAAAAATTGTTGATCAAGATATCAAAGGTACGTAAAACATGCCATATGTTACTAAAACTACCACTATCGGTATGTAGTCATACTTTTGTAACCCTAAATGTAGGAAAAATCTATAGACATATCTCATAGACCCAACGACTACCAATATTCGTATCAACATTTATTGATGCGTATATGAAAACAACCCCTATTAAATTCCCACATATTAATAGAATCGATAATGTCATGGTCATATGATAACCACCAAAAAATAAATCGTGGAAAGAAAGAACAAAAAAAGAAATTGTTAGAGTCTTTCCTCCTATTACAATCACCATGTTGTTGGATCAACATCATACAAAGCCTTTTCCTTCACAAAGATATTGTTATACAAACCATTCCATGATATTATAGTTAGCATAAGCATATTAAAAGAAACACTAAACCATAACTAGGCTATATTCCTACCAACATACTAGCCTTGGCATATAAAATGTGCACCTACTGATAACACATACAATTCTGATACAACTAGCTCGAAGGAGACATGCCTGAAGCAAGATTAGCACAAATGGAGGAGTGGGAAATTTTTTCCCGTATACACCCAACAAGGACCCTCAACATCAGTGATTTAGAACTTCTTGGCAAGCGTGATTTTGATCTCAGCCACACAGTTGGCCACAAACTACAACTAGAAACCAATTACAAAAAGAAACCCCAAATTCATAGAAACACACATATCACCACCAATCGCTTCCACCATGATTCCATCTACTAAATATGCCTACAACTTATCAACAGAGAAAACAGAGGCACTCCAAATAATCATAGCACATGCATCTGCAAGCCCAAGCTTAACGCCCCTCTATATGATAATCCAAGGCACAACTGACACAAGGAAATCATACTTAATAAAAAAGATTATAGATGAACTCCATATGTAACCCAATTCACACTCAATTTGATTACTTCTTTTAGCTCCAATGGGTATAAAAACATTCAACATTAGTGCCACCACAATACATTCCACTCTTCACATCCCCATATCAAAAGTTACACCACTCCAAGGGAAAACATGTTCTACTTTACAAGAAGGCATGCACAATGTGGAATACATTCTAATTGATGAGATGAGCTTCATTAGACCAAATCTGCTAAGCCATATAAACAATCGACTACAAGAAGCATTCCCCAGTTGTAAATGCAAGTTGTTTGAGGGGCGCCAGTCATAATTGTTGGTGACTGGTACAAATACCTCCAATTAAATATTCTCCCTTATACATTTATTGAACCTATGGGCACATGCTATGGTTACAATTCACAACTGTAGTAACTTTAACCACCAACTTTTGGCAACAAGACATTAGTACCTCTCGGCTCATTTTTACAAATTTCCTACTCAATATCGAAATGTAATTACCACAAAGGAATACTAGAACCTTCTAATGTCTATAACTCCTGCATACATCTCCCTATACACCAAGATACTTTTAATTATGAAACACGCTTTATACGCTACCAATGCGTTGGAAAAATTACATAACAAGTATAGAATTTGGGCCCTTAACATGCCAATTGCATTGAGAAAAGTGAACAAACCCACCGAAAAAAATTTGACAGAAAACCAACATGTAACTTGAAAATACACTCCTCATTTGTGAGGGTGAAGAAGCCATGCTTACTAAAAATTTAAGGGTGCAAATTGGCCTTGTCAATGGTGCTCGGGGCTAGGCCATATCTACAATGTAGGCCCAATGTTGCACACCCCCAAATTTTCCATTATATTTAGTTTTCAATTTCAAAAGATATACATGACCACCATGGGACACTACACACCCAACACCTATGTTGGTTCCACCAATAAAAAGAGTCACATGTCATCGTGGGCCTCTAAAAATGGCATGGGAACTAACAATTCACAAATCATAGGGAGTCACCCTTGACAAAACAACCATTGATATATGACACATAAAATGTCAAGGCCTAACTTTTACATGACCATATCGTGTATACACGCTCTTGAATACCTACAAATTTTCCCAACCATCTCCTTTGATTGGTAAAAATTCCTATAAAAATATGGACATGACCAAGCTCACCTATAAGAAAAAACACTCCTCCAACAACGCGCCTCTCCATACACAAATTATGTAATAAATTACACTACTTCCTATTCTATTATGCATACATTCCATAAACATTACATGCATCTCAAAGTGAAAAAAAAACATCACTTCACAACGACAAGTAATACATTCTCCATGCACCTCTATCGACATACAAATTTTACATGCTACATATACAAGTACACTATAAATGATATAGAACTTCTACAATATAGATAATCGGATTGATAATGATAACACTTACCTCCACCACCTGTTATCCGAATGCATAGAAGACCATTACCAAATTGAAGCAATTGCGGCAGAAAAGATACAATTCTTACCATGTCGCTAACTTGGAAAATAATAGAGCAAGCACAACAAATGCTATAGTAGACAATAGTTATAGTGGAGGATGCACGAAAAATCCTTAGAGATAAATTCTATGCTCATTTCTATAAAAAGAGAAGCATAAATTTTTGACTACATACCATGTACAACTTTGTAGGCCTTCACAAATGTATATTTCCAAATTTTGTAATATGTCAATATAACTAACCTTCTTCTCAAATAAAACTTTCTCACACGTACCACATATTTGCAAACATCCGACAATGCAAACATTTAAGAGTTAATGTTACAAAAATTGGTTCCATTCTTTAAAAAAGAAAATTATATCATAATTATAGACACAAAATATATGCACTTGGGTACATTTCTAGGTCCTAAAAGCATGTTAGCATTTACATGATTCCTAAGCAAGAAAACTAATAATTGACAACTCCCTTTATCATTTTGCTTTGTCTTCTATACTTTTATTGGATTTATACATCTTACATTCTTGTCGGCATTTTATTTTTTTATCTTTCTATGGCCTTGGACACTAGTGCCTAGTTGGGAAACTAGTGTCAGGTGCTCCTATCCTCATGGTCGCTCATGTCCCTCTTTATCCTTTTCTTATCTTTTGGACTCCTTTCACTTCTTAATTAATTTTTATTGTTTTGGGTCGGCCTTTCAATTGTCAATTATGAAATTTAAATAAGGGAATCACATAAATACACGGTTATGTTTTTAAAATAAAGGACCAAACACTCAACATTACATACTACCACTTAAGCTTGCATCCAAAGGAACAAAGAAAATCAAAGGCATCCATCCATCACTCATACAAGGGACAAGGGTTACATCATTTCTGCATACACAACATAGGAAGGAAATTCTATTATGTTTCATCACACACATTCTAAATGTTTGCTACATTATAGATCTAGCTTGGTATCAACTGTGTGTAACTTGCACATGGGCATCCTAGGGAATCATTTCTACACACACACACACACAAGAACTACATGGAGTATGAGATGTAGTACAAAACTAGTCGTAATTTCACTCTTCGGGTTTCTATCGGATCATTCTGACTCCACATTCTACATTTTCATTTTTAGGTTTGATGTGGTTTATGGGTATGTCCATGTGAACTTCTTTATTGCAGGTTATAGATACATTCATAGATTAGATAGTGACTCAGAGTGGAAGACAGGAAAGGACAACGAACATCATTCGACCCTAAAAGAACCAGATCCACAACATCTACCTGGACACTAGTGCCTAGATCTAGACACTAGTGCCACACGCTCCTGTTTGGCACAGTTTCAAATCTCAAAACCTCTATTTTATAGTGACAACATTGTTTACAACCTTTTTTACTATTTCATCTACTCATATCACTTCATGTTCATTCGGAAATCAATGAAGTCCCCATATATGTCCTTCTTGCTTAGGGTTTTATATTTCACATGTTTTTTTGCTTACATCTTATTATATATTAGTATTTTTATATCATTTATTACAACAGTTACTCTACAATCAGATTTAATTCAATTTTTATTAAATCATTCTTTGAATCCCATCGCTCAAATCCAACCTTCCTTCTAGGATTTATTTTTATGCCACTCACCCATAGTGGTTGTTTTTGTTCCTTTGAGTACATTATTCTTCCTCCCTCTATCTCAACTTCTCTCAATCAATGGATGAATATGTTAATCCTTTTCTTAATTCAAAAATGTCCCTATTAAAAACATTGAAACTTCGATAGTGAACATTCATATGATGAGGACACTAACATTGATCAATAACAACTAGAAAAGCTCACTAATTTTTGTTCTATTTTACACGACCACCCCGCGCATATTCCCAATGTCCTAAATGCTTTACTCACTACCAAAAATTCTCAAGATGTTTCCTCTCACCCTCTTGTGGGTTCCTCATCGATTTTCATGGCCTCTACACAACCCCTTAACATTCCTACTTCCATTGCTACAACTATTTCTCCCCTCATTACTCCCAATACCTCTAATATACAACCTAATTCCTCTTCAAGCACCAAAATCTATCTTCCTTATATCAAGATCTACAAATTCAAATCTTACAATTACAACAAGTTACTTCACATTCCTTTCCATTTCTTGATTCCTCACTTCTCCTTCACAATCCTTTTTCACCCGTTATATCTTTCCATCCACTACCTCCTAAACTTGTGGTAACTAAGCTTCCTATTTTTAGTGGTCATGGAAACCCTTAGGAACATCTTCGATCTTTTCATGTGGCATGTCTTGATTATGCAGATGATTTTACATTACTAGCTAAACTATTTCCTAGAAGCTTTCAATATTACACTATGTGTTAGTTCTATGATCCGCTTGTTCACTCAAGTAAATTCTTGTACATGCTTAACCGATGTTTTCCTTCTATATTTTTCTATCAACATTGGTACTAAAATATCCTATGCCCAATTAGGTCAAATTAAAAAAATTGAATAAGCATCTCACGGACTATGTTTTATGATATAAGAACAACCTTGCCAAGATGACTAATGTTCTAGTTGATTCCAAATTAAAAGATCTATTTTTTCAAAGTCTCTTACCTCCACTTCAAGAGAGTGTCATCTTTGAGACCTCTCCATCATTTGATCAATTATGTCATACACTCAAGATGCATGAAGGAAAAATTTTATCTATGGGAAAATTAAAATATCATGATATTGCCTCATCCTCTTCTAATAGGTTTCAAGCTAAATCTGCATTCAAGCCATCTCCTAATCCTACTGAAGCTAAGGCCATTGTAAATGTTGTTTCTCCATCTACCACACTTCAAGTGCAAGCTTCGTGTTGTACATTTACTAAGTTACCTTACACTCCTTGATTCTTACTACCACAACTTATCGAAAGCAATCTTATTACTCTTCCACCACCACTCAATCTAGATCCTTCTCGCCCACGTGGTCATAACTATGATGAAAATACACATTGTGATTACCATCAATGCATTGGGCATCCCATTGATCATTGCTTCAAACTTAGACATCTAATTCAAGATCTTATTGATAACAACTCCATCGAGCTTCCTATGTCATCTACTTCTAAGCTGGTCAATGATAATCAAAAGCTAAAAATCTTTAAGGAACCTTTACCAAACCATGAAAAGCAAGTTACATATTCTTCTGCGAACCATACTTATCATGTTTTGCCTCCTCATTCATCTAGGCCTCTTGATTTCATTTTTCTTTGTTAATATGCCACCTCCAATAATTCCATTCTCAAATCATGATTATCATGCTACATTTCTTCCAATTCATTGCACATCAATACCGGTGTTGGCACCTATGCTATCAATAATACTATGGTCTATCCATCGGATCTTACCAATGCATGCTTTATTACGCTTCTTGTAGCTATTAAATTACCAACATTGTTGATTACATTTTTGGGTCCTCATTCTTATGGTCATGTCATTCTTCCCATCACAGTTGGGTCTCTTGTTGTCTTTACACCATTACTTGTTACCTCTAAAATCATTGGTTATGACATGCTCTTAGTATTCCATGGCTCACATCCTATTCTACTCCTATACCTACACCTTCTATTCATATGTGGCCTCCAGTGCCTCCTAAGTCCAAATATCATTGTACACCTAGTTCTCCTATTCATGCATGACATACATTTCGACCCTATCTTCCTCATCAAGTATATTAGTCCACCTCATAGGCTTAAGTCCCCTACTCGAGAAACTATTTCTCACAAATGCTCTCCAACTTCTTATTCACATAACTCTCATTCACATTCACGTAGTTACTCTCCTACACCATTGACCTTAGATCATTGTCACATGCCTTTTTCTCCTTGTATATTAGGTGGAGGGTCTTCACCCTTCATTTTCATCGATAGTATTCACTCCTCACACACTTAGGGGGCATCAAAATCCCCCTTATATCATTATCAAACATATCTAGTGTCTACTCTTACACTTCACGCTCTACGCTCCATGTCTACATTTTCTAGCATACTCACTTAAGTCTTCACTGGTACACACATTGTACTATCATTACCCTATGATGCACTCTCATGCTACGGTTCACACTTGAATGTTGAGGGAACACTACATCAATGAACCTCACATTACACACTTCACGCTCTATGCTTCATGACATATCTTTTCTAGCATCTACTCGCATGCGAAAAACTCATTTCCAAATGACGCACTATTTTTCTATAATTCATTCTTGATTTGTTGAGGGGGTATTTACAAATGAACCTCATTCTATGAAAATCCACTAGGGGGAAATGTGGATACTTCCCTTTTCACATCTTGCATACCAAACCATCACATCATCATAGCATTTGCATATCTTGGTTGCATTTACTCTTGCTTGTTTGCACTACTTATATGTTGCAATTTTTTTACTATGCTAGACAAATACTTAGTATGTCATTATCTTTATCATATACACATGCGCATTCATTTGGCCATTGGAAGTGAATTTATATCTCTTACTTCTCCTTACATGATGCACGATCCTCAACATTGAATCCCTTTCCAGTCTTGTCGAGGCTCCTAGGGGCATCTACTTTGATTACTCTCACACACTACATGTTCTATTGTTTCATCATTTACTACTTCTTACTAGCACTTGTTTTTCATTACTATATACACACTTTGACATACTATTTATCTTTATAACATGCTAACGAGTGCTTCATGTGTAGCATTTTCCTCGCAAGATTATATACAAAAATATTGTATCAGATGTTATTGTTTATGGTTTATGCCCTATGTCTTATATGATCATGCTTTTGGCCATTTCGGCCTTGATTTTCTTGTGACATTGTGAGTGATATCTCATGTTTTAAACTTGCTTTTCATAGTACATCTTGTTTGCACAATTGATTTTTACAACTGTCTTCTTTTGCATACTAGATTTTTTTACTAATAACACATGTTACTCACCTCTATTGTTTTCATGTGCCTTGGTTTCTACCATGCACATCCACTACCCCTACAAGTATCTCCAATTTAGATATACATATCAGTCTTCGGTCATCTCCTTTAGGCCACATTCTCCTACAATTTTTGCATGCACCCCAAATGAGGGGGGCATATATTGGGTGAACAAATCACCCCTATAGTAGCTCAAAGCTACAATTCATATCAACACAATATAGAAAAAAACATAGACATACAGTCATAATAGTCCATAATCAAACTTGGAATTCACACACAAGTATGAACATAAGTACCCAAACCGGACACTAGCACATGAGTGCTTATATCCTTCACTGGTGCTAATGTCCCGGGGAAGAAATAAGAAATTTCTTAGTTAAGAAAAATATTTAACACAGTTCTCCGAGAATAGGAACTTTCCTCCAAATACGTGAGAATGCATTCTATCTCTTATAATCAGTTATAATACGGAACAATACATAACAACACGGGACATACCATCTACAGTGGTGCTCATTCGGGAAGCATTCATGGAAGGAGAGTAAAACTAGACCTCTCTCCCCAACACTCTTCTCTCGTGGCATGAGATCTCCCAAAAAAACTTGCATTTGGCATGAGATCACCCAAAAACTCTCTCTATGCGTGAGATTGCCCAAAAACTTGTTATCCATAGCATTTCGGGACATTTTTCTATCCTTTATACACTTTTACATCAGTGTACACACTTTCCTTTTACATACTTTCACACTTTTACATACTTATAAATGCTTTACTCATATTTTTCATATTCATGAATTTATTACTCTTTTTCTCTTATTTTGCAAGTTCGACATTAATAAGCAACAAGAAGTAACCTACATCAGCAAATACAAACACAACAACATGTACAAACTATGCATATGCCTCGTCCCTAGGGTCCACTTACCTTTTCCTAGTCTCCATGTTTCACTTTGTGATCACTTCACGCTTTACTTGTCCACTCAAAGACGTTATTTGTCACAATCTATACAAGATCATAAGGTACACATATTCTATCTACTTTATGTTATCGAGTATTCACTCAACAACATAAATTGGGGAAAATGTAGACACAAAATCTATGCACTTGGGTACATTTCTAGGTCTTAAAAGCATGCTAAAATTTACATGATTCCTAAGCAAGAAAACTAGTAATTGACAACTCCCTTTAGCCTTTTGCTTTGTCTTATGTACTTTTATTATCTGTATACATCATGCACTCTTGCCGAATTTAAATATTTTATCTTTATATGGGCTTGGACACTAGTGCCAAATTGGGACACTAGCACTAGGCACTCATGTCCTCCAGGTGCTCATGTCCCTCTTTATCATTTTCTTATGTTTTTGGATCCCCGACGCTTCTTAATTACTTTTATTATTTTGGGTCATCCTTTCATTTGTAAATTATGAAATTCAAACAAGAGAATCATGTAAATACAAAATTATGTTTTTAAAATAAATGACCAAGCACTAAGCATTACATACTACCACCTAAGCTTGCATCCAAAGGCACAAAGAACATAAAAGGCATCCATCTAGCACTCATACAAGGGACAAGGGTTGCATCATTTTGCATACACAACATAGGAGGGGAATTTTATTCTATTTCATCCCACACATTCTATACATTTTCTACATTTTGGATCTATCTGTTATTACTATGCAACTTGCACAAGGGAATCCTAGGGCATAATTTACACACACACAAGAACTACATGGAGTCTAAGATGTAGTGTAGCGCTCGATCATAAGTTCACTCTTTGGGTGACTTTTGGGGTCAATCCAACTCCCCATTCTACATTTTCCTTTTTAGGTTTGATGTGGTTTGTGGGTATGTATAGGTGAACTTATTTCTTGTAGGTTACAGGACATTCGCAGATCAAATCGTGACTCTAGAGTGAAAAACATGAAAGGACAATGAACAACATCCGACCCTAAAAGAACCAAATCCATAGCATATACCTGGACACTAATGCCCATATCTAGACACCAACATGAGGCACTCCTGTCCTCTCCCAGTGCTCCTTTCTAGCACATTTTTAGATCTCAGAACCTCTAGTTTATAGTGACAACTCTATTTACAAACCTATTTTAGTATTTCATCTACCCAAATCACTTCCTGTTCATTTGAAAATTAACTAAGCCCACATATCTTTCCTTCTTTCTTAGGGTTTTATATTACACATAATTTGTTGTTTTTTTCTTACTATATATTAGGCTTAACATTTACAAATCATTTCTTAATAGCTTACTCTGCAAGCATATTTAATTCAATTTTTATTAAATCAATAATCATAAGGCTATTACACATTTTCTACAAACATGATATTACTTTAATTTGTAAAAGTATAGTCAATATGCATTTTTCTAAACTAATTTGAGCTTGATCACTAATTTTAAGAGCATTCGAATTCTTCAATTCTAGACACCACATACATGCCATGAAGATTGTAAGGGTTCAGTCAATCTTTTGTTCTCAATGAATATATGGAACAATTGTATACATTTCCTAACTCATAATTATACTAATAGTCGTTCTTCAATGAAATATGGGGCTGTTGGAAATGCAACAAATTTATTTATTAATTAGGATAGGATCTTCTACCCTGTTCCGAACGATTTTTCAAAAATAAAGAAAGTTCGCTTTTACCCCTCCCTCACCCTCGCATCTTGTATCTATAGTGACATTTATTTGACTGGGATATGGAACTTGTTTTTTTGAGGTCCATACATTGTACAACTAGATTAACCCTATTTTCAACATGTCAATAAGAAATTTGGGTGTGGTATGCATGAATCCAAAGTAAGGGCCTTGAGATTTGTATCTCTAGGATTTTCGAAATAGGTGTATTTTATATATTTGAACTAGTTATATTTCAACCAAACTACTATTTAAGAAAACAACCCCCTTATTTTCGAGCATATGGATCGCTCTCATTGAGACATTTTACTAAAATTACTTCTACTAATAAATAGAATTGCAAGGAAGGCACAACAAATGTCTTAAACATGTGACATACAACCCATAATGTTCTAGACAAGATGAATACTTTCTCATATGACATTAGTATCAACTAGGAAAGACTGCATATTCTATTCATCACCTAGAAAAGACTATATATTTTATTCATCAACTTAAAAAAATGTATTCGTCATCTTCCCTACATGTGGAATCGCTTCATAATCAGCCACCATGAAAAAAAAATATGTTAACTTTTTCCCCCTATTTTAGAATGATAAGAATGATTCTACGAAAGAGACAAACAGGCACAAAGTAAAACATTAATATACCAAAAAATATCATAGCATGAAGAGGAAAGCTGTAGAAATCAGGAAAATATACAAGAAAAGAAATAAGTTAATGGAAAATAGACATTATATGTAAGACTAATTGTTTAGATGTCTCCTCTTCTGCATGACCAACACCATGTAATTCTTTAAGGCCACCTAAAAATATGATTTCCATAGAAACCTTGAATCTAGTAGGGATTTGACTAAATGAAAAAGAAAAAGAAGAATCCTCTATATTACCAATGGTAAAAATTAGGAAAACAATCATTTCCACTAGGGTGTCAGGAAATAAAATCACATAGAAATAGAAATAGAAATAGTGGCACATGTTCATGAATACAAGCAAGAAACATACTGGGTGCATAAAACAAAAACAAGGGTGACCACCTATATACATAGTACTTATGGTTATACCAAGCATAGACAAGAAAAAGAATTGCTTCATAAAAATCCTAGAAAAATGTATCATAAATGCAACATATATACTCAAAAGAAAACCTTTTCCGAGACTATATGCACATTTGTTTATTTACATTAATATAAGAAACTCTCTACGAGAAAAAATAAATGTTTTTTTATTTCAAGATCATTATTTGTACAAGCAATGTAGTTTGTAGATAATCTAGGAAATAACCTAGCATTCTTATGTTGGAACATAATGATTAAGTGGGTTGGCACCCTTAATGTATATGGGTCCATCACTAATATATAGGTTAATATTTAATAATATTTATATTTATATTTATATTTATATTATTAAATATGCTAACCTAGGTATATAATTTAGGTTAAATATTTAATATCATGAAATGATTATATCTCTAATATTAAATATTATAAACCTAGGTGTATGTGTCAACCTTTTAGGTTGAAAAGGTGGGTTGGAAGACATACCCCATCACCTAATATAAAAAGACTTTAGGTCCTCATTTGATATCTTGTAAAATATATCAATGGTGAAAATTATTTACCCTTGAGATTAGGGTTTCAAGGAGGTGGTGGAAAATCTTTGGATGTAACTTTGGTTCTCTTAAGGTAAAAATTTATTTCGCAATGGTTTTTACCTTATTTGGGGTTTTCCACTATAAACACTATATTCTTGTGTTTTTACTTTTGGTATGTATTACTTAATTAATATGTTATGTAATTTATTTATTACATTGCATAATGTTTAACATTTAATGTTTTATGGTTTATGTTGATATTTAAATATGTTGGTTGATTAAATTTGTAATAGTTAGAATCCTCTAAATTCTAACATGGTAACAGAGCTTGGTTAGAGTTAAATAGGTTAGATCAAATAAATTTGTATTTACCCTATTTAATTCCTACGGGTTTTTTCAACCAACCCGAAAGGGGTATTTAAATTGTTTGGGCCCCCTTCTTTCATTTTTTGTGCAAAACATAAAATATTTTGAAATATTTGTGTGTGTGTATGCGAGAAAGACTCTAAATTTCTACCTGCACGTGAATACCATTTACCAGGACCAGGTAAGTAATTAAAAATTTTATATGAAATATTTCATTATGGTTCTATAGTTTCATGTGTGTATAGGTTGAATTATTTCAGGGGTAAATGAAGGAGACAAAGACCATGAAAATAGGGTTCTTATTTTTTTCATTGGTCGAGTGATATCCCCTGTCTCCTTTGTAAATTTACTTTCATCTAATTTTTTTAGCCGAGTGAAGTTTTTTTCATCTTCAGTGTTTTTAAATAAAATATAAATTTAACCTGGTTATATATATATATTAAAATATGTGTGTGTGTGTACTATAGTTTATATTTTTATATAAACTATATAGTGTTTGCAAGATTTAAATCATAATATGTAAAAATATATATCTGGTTTCTATTTATTAGAATTTATGAACAGATACCTTTAGGATCTGCTCATATTTTTTTAAAAGAGAAGATTAGAAATCGGGCTTAAATATAAAAATTGTATTTTTAGGAATCACCGACGATTTTCCCAGTTTTGGTAGTTTTACCAATGAGAAACCCAATTTGAAAAGTATAGCTGTTTGTTGATTCGATTGTTTTGTGAGACCAAATCGCTAGTGATTGATCCAATCACTGACGATTCTCCCTTGAATCGTTGGTGATTCATACAATCACTAGCAATTTCTGTAGATTGTTCAAAATTTGCATTTGATATTTTTGTTACTTCTATAGATCTGAATCATGTTATGATTTGTCTTTAAATATATCTGATGAAAAATTCAAGTAACAACTTTTGATATATATCTAACATTATATACTGAGGTGTGTTTTATAGGTTCAGGAAAATAATGGCATCCAGTTATTTCTGCCTTGACAAATTCCAAGTCCTGGATGGAACCAACTACAACATTTGGAATATCAAGGTCAAATTAGAACTTATGGTGAGGAAACTCGGACGATTATTTTAAAGCGAGATTGTGCCCACCGGTCATCAAGCAATCATGCGGATAGTATAAATGCATTCTCTCAACGTACACAAGAATCTTTTTCCATGATTTTTCACAATGTGAACAATGAATACATTCTACACATTGGTAACATCAAACATCCAAAATAGGTATGGACACAATTAGAATCCATGCATGAAAGTATGCACTTATCTAATATCATTAAGTTTGTTTTAAAATTGTTTATAACTCCTATGAAAGGAGATGAAAAAGTAGTTAATTTCTTATCCAAAATTAAAAATATTAAAGCACAATTAGATGGATGCAATTGTGACTTAATTGGTGAAAAATTAATCTACTTTATTGTTCAGTTAAATATACATGAAAGATTTAGGAATTTTATTTCTATCCTAAACTTGAAATATCATAATGAAGATGAATTTCCTAATTTGAATACTTTAAGCTCTCTTCTGATTCAAGAAGAGCAAGTGATGATGAAATTTGACACTAAAGAGAATGCCTCTCAGGCACTTCTTGCTCAAAATTCAAATTTCAAGCCTCGCAAGCCCTTCTCTGATCAGAAGTATAAATCTAAATCTTCTTTTGTTGATAAATTTTTTTACTTCTGAACAATTACGTATAAGATTTAATGGTAAATGTCACAAATGTGGTAAATTTGGACATAAAAATGAATATTGCAAATATAATAAACTTGTCCATAAAAATAAAAAACAAATTATTTCTTCTAAATACAATTTAAGGAAAAAGATAGTTCTAATGATATTCCTAAAAATGTTGCATTATATGTTGCATTGTATTCTTCCTCTAATTTTGAATGGATTCTAGATTCATGTGCATCAAATCATATGACTAGTGTTTCAAATTCTTTGTTTGATGTTGTGAAAATCAATGAACATGTGTATCTTTGTGATAACTCATCTTTAGAAGCAATAAAGAAAGGAAAAGTAAAATTTTCTAATAGTTTTTTTATTAATGTTTTATTTGTTCCTAAGCTCAAAAAGAACCTTTTATCATGTTCTTAATTAATTCATGATGGTTTGTCTATTCAAATTTTGAAATATATTTGGTATATAAAGGATAGTAATGATAATATAATAGTGAAGGAATTCAAAGAAATGGTCTCGTATATTTTTGATGATTTCTCTTTTACATCCTGTTTTATTTCTCAAAGTTTGAATAATTCAAAAATATGGCATGAAATATGAGGACATGTTAATTATCAATGTTTATATGAAATTGATAGATATAATCTTGTGAGATATTTTCATGTGTTGTCTTCTTCTCGTGATGTTTGTGAAGGGTGCTTATGCTCGAAAAAAGTGTTGAACCCTTTCACTCACATCATGAGGAGAGTTCCTCTTCTCCTCTAGATCTTTATTCATAGTGACGTTAAAAGACCTCTTGAAGTAGCTTCATTAAATGGTTATTTATATGCCATGACTTTTATTGATGATTTGGACATATTTTCTTAAAAATAAATCTGATGTATTTAGAAAATTTAAGGAATTTAAAGCATATGTTGAAAACTCATCAAATTATAAAATTAAGAGACTTAGAACAAATAATGGGGGTGAATATGTTAGCAAGACATTTGAAAAAAATTGTATTGATTGTGGTATTAAAAGGGAATTAACTTCTCCTCATTCTCCCAATCTAATGGTGTTACAGAAAGAAAAAATAGGACTATTTTAGATATGGCTCGCACTATGCTTCATTATGTTGGTCTTCCCAAATTTCTATGGGAAGAAGCAATGAACACATCAGTATACATTCTAAATAGGGTTCCTACCAAAGCTATTCAACTTTCGACTCCTTTAGAAAAATGGTCAAATAAAAACCCGATTTTTCTCATCTAAATTTTTTTATAGTCCCGCTTCTTTATACATTCCTAAAAAGAAAAGAAAGAAACTTGATATGAATTATTTTTCCTTTTTTCATTGGATATGGTATTAACACTGCAAGTATAAGGATTTACGACCTTGAAAAAGGGAAGTAATGGAAAACCGCAATGTGGTGGTTTTAGAAAAAATACTTTTGTTCATCGGATAAAGGTAAAGATGTTCCTAACTCTGTCAATATTTATAATGATGGTTCTAATTCTGATAATGAGAATATAGTAAATGGTCATGATGATGATATGGATAAATCCCCTATCTCCTTAGCTAAGAAATCAAAATGGGCTCAATCTATGTTAGAGAGTTCTAATCCTATTGACCTTAGGAAAATGACCAGAAGCCATCATACCTATCATGCATTAATGACCTTGTATGAACTGGGCCACAAATGTTTGAAGAAGCTTCTCAAGATGAGAAGTGGATCAATGCAATCTGATTGAATATAATGCCCTAATTCAAAATCAAACTTGGGAGTTGGTTCCACCTCCAGAAAAAAGAAGTATTATAGGGTCTAAGTGGTTATACAAAGTAAAATATAATGTTGATGGTAGTATTGACAAACATAAAGCTAGACTTGTTGCTAGAGGTTTCACTCAGAAACCTAGTATTGATTATGTTGAGACATTTTCCCCTGTAGCTAAAATGAGTACTTGTTAGGGCCTTATTTATGATTGTTTCTCAATTTGGGTGGGAAATCCACCAAATGGATGTGAAAAATATTTTTTTGAATGGTGATTTAAAATAAGAACTTTACATGTCTCAACCTAAAGGATTTGAAGAAATTGGTAAAGAAAACTATGTTTGTAAATTGAAAAAATCCTTGTATGGTTTAAAACAAGATCTTAGAGCGTGGTATGCGAAAATTAATTATTTTGTTAAATAGTTAGGTTTTGTTAATTGTTCTTTTGAAAATTATCTATTTATTAAGAAAAAGGCTCTCATATTATCATTGTTTTTATATATGTTGATGATTTACTTATGACTGGTGATAATCCGCTTTAATTTGGAGAATTAAAGAAAAATTGAAACAATACTTTGAAATGACCTGATTTAGGTCTTTTATATCCTTTTCTTGGCATGGTTTTATTTCAAGATAAACATTCGATTGTTGTTTCTTAAGCACAATATGCAACCAATGTACTCATATAGAAGTTGGATCTGAAAATTGATCCTAAACCCGCATGCGAAAAATTTGATCCTACTTTATATAGGCAATTAGTTGGTAGTTTGATTTATCTAGCTATCACTAGACCAAATATTTCCTAATCGGTAGGAATTACTTCCGAGGTTTATGTAAGAATCTTATAAAGATCATTGGAATATTGCAAAAATGATTCTTAGTTATATTAAAGGAATAATCAATTATGGGTTGCATTATACTAAGAATGAAAATGTTAACCTATATGGATTTTGTGATTTTGATCATGTTGGCGATGTATTGGATAGAAAATATACTTCTAGTTATATGTTTAAATTTGGTGTAGGTGTCATTACTTAGTGCAGCAAAAAAGCAGCCAATTGTTTCTATCTCTTCAATAGAAGTTGAGTATAGAAGTGCAATGGAAGCTGCAAAAGAGGCTCTATGGTTAAAGAGGTTGTTCAATGAGATAAAGATGAAGGATCCAAGTAGTGTTCCTTTGTTCTATGACAACCAAAGTACCATATCTCTTACACATAATTTAGTACAACATCAGAGGATGAAACACATTGAGATACATATACACTTCATCCGTGAGAAGGTGGTAAGTGGTGAGATATATCTCAAGTTTGTGTTGACTGAAGAACATGTTGTTGACATCTTTACAAAGCCCCTGAGTGTTGCAAAGTTTTGTTACTTTTGTGAAAAAAATTGGATTATCAAGTTACGATTGAGGGGGAGTGTGCATGACAATGTCACATCCTAATGGAACTTGTTTTTTTGTAAAAATACATTCGGGAAAGTGTAAAAATACCTTTGGGAAAGTGTAGAAATACCTTCAAGCATGTATATCTCCTCACCTTCTTTTTAGAAAGAAGTGTAGAAAGATCTTAAAGGAGGTCTTAAGTAAACTCTTTAGTACTATTGCATTTCTTGGTAAACATCCGGTGCAAGAATAATTTTAAGGAGGTCCTTAGTTATAAAAGGCTCCTATATCTTAAATTCAATAACCTTTTACGAGAACATGTGAGAACATGTAAAACTCACAAATCATACTTAGCCACTGATCATGAGATGATCTTTGGGATTCCAAATCCTTTTGTTCCAAAAGGTAATTTGAGTATGATGAAGGTGTTATAATTTCTTCACCGATATGCTAGCCTAAAAATTTTATGATTTAAAAATTGTAAATCTTGTAGTGTACCACGAGCAAGTAATCTATTGGGATATGTTACCACACTTAACATTAAGGGGGTGTGTTGGAACATAATGATTCAGTGGGATGGCCACCCCTTAATGTATATGGGTCCATCACTAATATATAGGTTAATATTTAATAATATGAAATATTTATATTTCTATTATTAAATATGCTAACCTCGTAGTATATACTTTAGGATGAATATTTAATATCATGAAATTATTATATTTCTAATATTAAATATTATAAACCTAGGTGTATGTGTCAACCTTTAGGTTGAAAAGGTGGGTCGGGAGACATACCCGATCACCTAATATAAAAAGGACTTTAGGTCCTCATTTGATATCTGTGAAATATATCAAAGGTGAAAATTATTTACCCTTGAGATTAGGGTTTGAAGGAGGAGGTGGAAAATATTGGATGTAACTTTGGTTCTCTGAAAGTAAAAGGTTATTTCACAAAGTGGTTTTTACCCTATTTGGGGTTTTCCACTATAAACATTGTGTCATTGTGTTCTTACTTTTGGTATGTATTACTTAATTAATATGTTATGTAATTTATTTATTACATTGCATAATGTTTAACATTTAATGTTTTATGGTTTATGTTGGTATTTAAATATGTTGGTTGATTAAATACCTAATAATTAGAATCCTCTAAATTCTAACATCTAAATATATGAAAAACAAAAACTAAAACTAAATCTACCCGATAATGCTCCTCCCATCACAAACCCTTTAGGCGTAGACTTTCTCCTTCATGAGAAACCACTAGTAAATATGTATGATGGAACTTTTTGTTTTTTATTTAGGGAATATTTGCCTTAGAAAAATGTTAAATAGGGTTTTAATATGATGAAGAAGGATTAGTTACCGATCTTAATAATCTTGAATTTATAACCATCAATGTTCTTTTTCTTTACTTTTACAAGTTTTTAATCTTATCTTTAATGTCATTTTTTGAGAAAAAAGTTTTAATGTGTGAGATACTAAGGGGTAACAATATAAACATGACAATATTTCCATTGTCATTATTCAAACGAGTCTCTACGGTGACATTCAAGCATCAACAATTATAAGAGGTATGGTATAAGTATTACATTATTTCTTGTATTGAGACTTGAAGCCCACCTATTGATTGAGATTTGATTATTCTAAGTAGATATTATACAATAGATGAATATGTGGTATACTAAAATCTTCACCAATTTTTTTCACTAACTAAATTTTTAATTTCAATTGAAGAAGTGAAAAACGCTCTACAACTCTAGCAAAAATTGGAGTAAAATTTTCTAGGGTTTTACATTTTATACCGCCATACTGTAGCTTTTTCGGGCTCTATGGGAATTTATTTCTATAGTTTCCCCTATGGTTTCTCACCCTTTTCGCATCCCATATATAATGGCCTCACCATCTTCAAACCTAGTTGTTACAATCGTGGCTAGAGATAGTGGACCTTTGAGAAATGGCTCCACCTACAAAATGACCTCGGAAGTTTGTTCTGAAAGTGTTCCACGAGGTAATGTTTCTCCTCCTAATGTGGTTTTTCCGTTCCTAAATTTAATGTTGTTTGTCAATGGTTAGAGAAATTTTGTCTCATTGGATATTTTTGGGTGCATCCCCTCTAAAAGCATGCTCAAATCTTGGGTCAATACAATCTAGACTCCCCATGGAGTTAGACTGGAAAGTGTCAAAACATGACCAAGGGTTTTTTCCTTTTCCACTTTTATGATCATGCCAATGCCCCCAATATTTTGGCTAAGCAAGACACTTGGTATGTCTGCAAATCTATGCTTGTTATAACCCCATGGCATAAGGACTTTGTGGTATCTGAATATACCGCCCTTAAAGTTCCTATCTGGGTTGAATTCCTAGCCTACCCTTGTCATGTGTGCCTTTTTGTCACAGATTTCCACTTCTCTTGGTCGGGTAGTCTACCTCGAAGTAGATAGGTTTTACCATGCTCGCCCGTAGAAGCATGTTTGTGTTGAAGTTGATCTCTCTTAGGATCTGAAATAATTTGTAGACATTCAAATTGGAGACAAATGCTATTCTCAGTGGGTCATGTATATCAACTTGCCTAACACTTACTTCCGTTTCTAGGCCTCTGATCATAAGATCAAAGATTTTCCTCTTTATGTCCCTCGAAACCGCCATATGGCCAAAGCAGCTCTTGAACCGATCAAACCCCAACAAGAGGAAGGTTGGCAAGTTGTCGGGGTCAGTGCAACAAGAACAAATCCTAGCAATCTAAGGCCTCTTGTTCTAATGGCCAATGGGAGGCACCTATTAAGGAATAACCCCATAGCACATATGCTAAAGAGCTTACGATTGTTGCTAAAGAACCAATTGTCACGCCAACTCGGCTATCTAATTTCTAAAATATTCTAGCACACCCCAAGCGGCTTCGATTCTTAGGGACCAGACCAATTCAATTTACAAAGCTAGTATTCGCAATCCTTCTTGCCACTCTTTCCAAATAGTTCACAATGGCCCTCCAAAAGCCCCGAATCCTATCTCACATCTCTTGAGACCATATCCCGGCTTGTAACATGGACTCAACTAAAGCAGAGTACAACATCAAATATTCCGAACGGAAAAAAATTGAGTTGCATGATTTTTGTAGCATAATACTGCTCAATTCCTAAAAATCAATATGATGCCCTTGATGGCTTGGAGGATGGTGACATGGCTCTTGACCATCATTTCTCATGAATTGTTTATCTTGGAATGTGTGGGGTCTTATAGACTCTTGTCAAAATATGTTGTTCATGAAACTCGACAAAAAAATTGTAAATTTGGATGTTTTGTTTTTGCAGGAAGTAAAAATTATAGGTTTTCAATTGCAAATGGTTTGTAAATCCATCTGGCCTGATAGCTTGGCTTTCTGTAGTAATCATGAAGCAAGACATGGGGGTTTAATTTCACTTTTTGCTCCTAAATGGCGGCCCTTGTTAATTGACCATGGCATCGACCCCACCAACCATGTCATATTTAATGTGAACGGCCGCCCTTTTGGCCTCATTAATATTTACGCCTCTAACGATGCGGCCGAAAGGGTCGATCTGTGGTGGTGGATCGCCAACTCAATTCCCGATGCTTATTGGGTCATTAGTGGAGATTTTAATATGATTGAATCACCCAATGATAAATGTGGCCACTTTCTAATGAGGTGGAAACCTAGCGAAAAGGAGGCGTGGTTTTTCATGTGTAATAAGTTTGGGTTGTATGACCCTAACGCCTCTTGATTTCCCACATCGAAGCATGGTATACTTGGTCCAATATCTAAGGTGGGACAAACCATGCACTTAAATGGCTTGACAAAGCTATGCTATAGCTCAAGATTATTTTGAGTTTGATAGCATTTATTCCATGCTAGTGGAGGTCATGCCTGACTTTGTCCTTTTGGATCATTCTCCAATACGATTTTGTATCACTTGGCATGATACGCACCCTTTTGTCATAAAGGTCAATTCTTTCTTAACATTGCCTTGATGCAACATGGGCCCATCGTCAATCATATCAAGTGTGTTTGGAATTTAATTCCACAGCCCAATTATTTTCAGCGGTATCATCCACCGCTACAAACTTGTTCGATTCAATAGTGGTTGGACGCATTGATTTAGAAAACTAGATTCCTAAGAATCTATGGCAAACAATTGGCCAAAATTTGGCACCGCTCATACTCCGCTAACGCCTCGGCTCTTAGCCAAGCGGTGGTGGTGCTTCAAAGCAATCCCTTTTCTAAACTCTGTAACTTCATGTTGCAAAGCTTCGCCAAAAAATTCAAATTGCTGATAATTACAATGTTAGGGCAACATTGATTCGGGCCCATATGCACTAGCTCAAAATTGGAGATTGAGTCTTAAAAGAATTTTTTCTTTCCCTCAGAGCCAAAAAACCTTCTCAACAAATTTGGGCCATCATGGAAGGCATGGCTCAGTTACAGACCCTCAACTTATGCTCCAAGCCTTTTGCGCACTACAAGCTTGTGTTCCAAGCTCAACAACCTTTGTAGCTCGTCAAGCTGCTCTTGACCAATGTCCGAGTGATTTGCCATGAAAATTGTCAAAGGCTCTGGAAGGTGATATGTGACCGAATGCTCACCACCGATGACCTTCATGAAGCCACCACGTAGATGGCCAATAAGAAAGCACCGAGATGCGATGGATTCCCCTGCAAATTCTATAAAGCCCTTTGGGATTCAATCAGCCAAGACCTTTTTCAAGTTTACCTCGAAGGGTTTCAAAACCAGTATTTAGGGCCACGAATCAATAAGGGGAAAATTAAATTCATTCCTAAACATGGAGACCCAGAGAAAATTACTTGTCAGTGGCCGATCACTTTGTTGAATCTCTCCTACAAAAGAGACTATACTTGTTGGTGCAATATCCTCCTGAATGTTATTCAAAAAAACAAACAAGATTTATTCAGGGAGATACATCCTGGATAACATTATTGTTGTTTGGGAGGGCATGGAATGGGCCCGCAGATCTAATCAGTCTTCCATGTTCATAAAAATTGATTTTGAGAAAGCTTATGATCGATTGAATGGTCATTTATTCTTGCCATGCTTCAAGCCCTTGGCTTTGGCCCCATTTTTATTCAATCTGTCAATATGCTTTTTGCAGATGCCTCTACTCAGATCACTATCAATGACATCAGCTCGGAACCCTTTGGGATTTTTCACTCTATTCGCCAAGGCTACCCTTTGGCCCCTGCACTTTATGTGCTAGCTACCAAAGGATTTGGATATTTATTGGCCCAAGCCAAATCTCAGGGGCTTGTTAGGGGAATCTCACTACCTTTTGCACCCAATTCCCAACTTCTTAATGGTCATTTTGCAAATGATTCCTTTCTTAATCTCATTGAAGATGAAGCTAACATTCGCAATGCCATGCAATGCTTGGATACTTTTTGCTTAGCCTTTGGCTCCGTATTCGATGGTGAAAAACCCAATGCTATCGATAATCCTTCCTTCATGTGCCTGATTGGCTTGCCACTTTGAATGGAAGGTTATGTACATGGCGAAATATTTAAGTTCTTAGGTATTCCTTTTGCTTTTCAAGCCTCCCCATCCAAGCTCTAACAATATGTTATTCAAAGGGTGGCAAAAAAATTGGAGTATTGGATTACTAGACCTTTGTCTTTGGCTGGGAAATTCCAAATCTGTTCCAAAGTTCTTACGGCCACACACATGTATTACTCGTCATGTTGGGTTCCCTCCAAAGCCTCCATACAGAAGCTGGAAAAGTTGCTCAAAGCCTTTTTATGGGCTAATGTCGCTACATGAAAAGGATTCCATCATGTGGCCTGGGAGATATAATGCCTTCCCCTGATTCTAGGGGAGCTAGCCTTATTAACATTCAACGTCAAGGGCAGGCACTTTACATAAAATGGATTATCGAAGCATCATGGGCCAAGAAGCTTGGAAATTTCTCATACGACATGGTATTGAAGAAGGATCACCTTATGGCCACCCTGCATGGAAAGGATTGGGGTTTATTAACCTGCTCATCACCCCTAGTGCCTATCAAAATTATTGGCACTTTTGTGCTTAAGAGCATTTGGAAAGCATGGGAGTGCATCAAACATGGATCCTATGGAAAGGTGATGGTTTTCATAATGGGATTTTTGTTAATCATTAATCCATCTGGTGGTCACTACTTTTTCAAGCACAAGATAAGTGTTTGGTAGAAGCTTCGGGAATCTCCACGCTCAAATTCTTCAAACACGGAATTCCATTGAAGACTTATTCTGCAAACAAGTACAATCCTAGTTTTCTTGGCTAGAAATTAAAACTCATTTTTGGCTTTCTAACCAAGACCAGGATACTTATAATGTTGTGATCATCTCGGTCCCTGACCACATGTTACACAAAATTGTTGTGCAATCCTCTCACCCTTGGTGGACGGATTGGAAATGGTATGCGGATACCCCATTTCACAACTACACAACTAGTAAAGGCTATCATTGGCTTTCGCCTCACCTTCCCATGGTGGAAAAACTCAACACGCGATGGGGAATTCAATCCACTCCATCTATCTGGAGTAGGCGATTTGCAATTGTTTGGTCTATTTGTGTGGAGCCCAAGATTTCCCACTTCCTCTGGTGTATTTTACACCAAGGACTTCCTATCGAGCTCATCTTGTTCAAATTGGGATCCCAACGCCCAAATGCCCATTTTGTGGTCATTCGGAAACTATTCTGCATCTTTTTTGGTTTTGTCCCAAATCTCAAAATGCCTGGAACTGGATTCACTCTTTTTTTTCCACTAAGACCGCATTGCTTTACCTAGTAGCATATCCTGTTGGGAGACAATCCCAAGCTTCTACCTATGTTCACCCAAATTTGGCATGTTTTCAAAGGGGAAATTATTTTTGGATATGGAAAGAAAGAAATGATTTTTCTTTGCTAATTCTACGGTTGATCAATCTTTTTCCGTTTATAACAAATCTATGGTGATCTCCAATGTGCTGTTATAGATACAAGTCCAGGAAAATAAGGTTGCGCTGGAGGTGGACCACCTCCAAACCCTATTGCGTCACTAGGGGAAGCCCCTTGTAATGTTTCCCATGTGCCACCGTCTCCTACCAAGCGCTCCCGCCTTCGAGTTGTGGTGGTCGATGTAGCCATTCCCAACGACATGCTTTCGATCGGGCTCGCCAATCCCGAGTCCTTTACATCAATGAAGCTACTCACCACTCTCGCCGTTGTGGTCGGGGTCACCGCCACCTCACCAATGCAGGAGTCCTTCACCATCTTTCCAGCAAGGCTGGGGGTCACCGCCTCACCAACATGGATGGGGCTTTCCTCTTCCCGTCCTACCACACACCGCCGATGGTTGGAACCTGCCTCTGCCACCACCTTCTTCCGACAAATTCCCTCATCTCAGCCTCATCATTCCCACTCATGGAGAGGTAGAGCTGGAAGAAGAAATTGCTGCTAGCTAGGAGCTCCCGAGATGTTGGCAAAGATTTACCTGGCTCGGGTTGGCTGGATGATCATAATCCACCCGCTTCGGACATGTTTGTTATTACTGCTTGACTTGGCTTTTGTTTTCTAGGCAATGTGTAGCCTTTGTGCTCTCCTAGGCTCAACCTAGTTTGTCTTTTGCTCCTCTAGGCTCGGCCTAGCTTTGTTTGTGGTTTTGGGGCATGCTCTCATACCACCCGCTTTTTTGTTCAAATTTATCTTGTATCGTATTGAATTAATATAATATAAGATCTTTTTCATAAAAAAAAATTCAATTTTTCCATTTCCTTATTACTATGCATTTTTAATTTCAATTTATTTTTTCAACAATATCTTCGTCTATAAGTTAATCATAGAAACTTAGTGCAAGTTTGTAAAAATTTGGTGGATAAGTAAAAAAGAAAATTAACAAAAATAAGGATAATACCAAGAATACCTTTACAAATTAGACAAGAGTCAAATTTATTTATATACAATCAATTTATTTTAAAGGATACTAAAATTGATTATGCATTTCGATTGGAATGAGTTTATACACACAAGGATCATAGAAGGTATTACCGTAGCCTTTGAAAATATTGTCTTGTTGTCTTGATTTATTCAACTAAATATAGAGGCCATCATAAACATCTTCAAGATAGGATTCATCCTTGAAAACTTACATGATTCCAAGTTAGTTTAAATCATTCTATTGATTTTTCTCCCACATAATAAGGGCTTTTCGATGTTTCTTTACAAAGGAAGGAATTTTTAAGAGTGTAGTCTTGATTTTAATCCTTATTAGAGACGTCATTCATAGAAAAATATGCTTATAGTTTATCATTATAACTATATTGCATTAACATTGATTTTATGCTTAAACTTAGAATATTAAAATTCACTTGAAAATTAAGTGGACTCAACCTCTTAAAACTTTACTTGAGGATTGAGATACTAGAATCACCTGTTGGGGATTTCAACAAATTAGTTAAACATAAATGTTTTCTCTCCTTGTCTTAAAAACTTTTGTGCTTCTACGATCAATTATCTCTTAGATTGCATCTTGTGATTTATTATCTCTCACCATCTAAGCATTCTTAAATAAGAAGCAAGATAATATGTGAAAATGTTGCATACATTGTTAGTTTGAATGACTCATTGCATTTATGTCTTATGTAGCCAATACTAGAATCATGAGATGTTGTTTTCTCACCATTTCTTCTTTAAGCGGGAACAACATATTTTATTATTTTCCCATGTGTGGGTGGTTTTTTTCCTTCTTAGAGGAAGGCCCCAAAGGAAACACTCACTTATCAATGACAAAAGAATGTGATATATATTCAAAAATATAAAATGTTATTCTAAGGATAGGAATTTTACAATGGCAACATGGAGTGGGATCTAATGGTGTGACTATGATACTTTTATTCTGTACATTTAATTTGGCGTCCTTTTGTGTAATGTCCCTTTCCGGGATGAAACTCGAAAGACAAAGAAATAACACAAATCCCAAATTGAGAGTGTCTGATTTTTATGACAACCAATCAAGAAATATTAGAAACCCTAGCAACGAATCGCATCTACACTTTTATGGCCTCAAATGCCATCCAAATTAACTGAAATAGGTGTACAAATTTGCCAAAATTCTATATTCAATAAATGGAACAAATACCAAGCAAATGCATTCCAAAATAGATGCAAATTATGAAGATATATACAACAAGTAATTAAATTAATGACAATAGAAACACAACCCACAATAATGGTTGTAAATAGAGGTTATAAGCCCCCCAAAATATCATGAATGTGTGAAATCAACCTCTAAAATTATGAGGAAGATGGATATCAACTCCAGATGAAGAAATGTGCCCTAGATGGCACCCAACTCCTCCTCCAAGCAAGTCGCTACCCTATGAGAAGGTCTCAAACTATTGCACAAACCTTAGCAGCTCTTCTCTAATCAAACCCTAACTAAAAACTAGCAACATCACTCTCCTTGAAGCATTTAGGAACCACTAATTGAAGAGTTTTGTTCTTCAATTGAACAAGGAAGGGTTTTGTTCCTTGTATGCCACACCAAAGGATTTTTGCCCCTAGTGGAAGGAATTAAACAATCAACCCAAAATTCATGCAAGTATATTTTTGACAAGATGATGATGCTCAAATGAGCCAAGCGAACCCTCTTTTATACCCCCTGTGTGGCGCCAAAATCAATGAGGCAGTCTCTAACTATGACTAACCTTATAAGGATGCTTGCTTTTTATTTTACTTTTAGCTTGTCACCTTCTTAACCCAACCAACCTGACTTACAAAGAAAAGTATGAAATAAAAATGTAAATGCTCACAAAAACAACTAAAAAATATGACAAACACTTCCCTTGTTCACTTCCTTCTCGCCCACAAGAAGTGGAATGTGCTCAAGTCTCCAAAACAACCTAGTTTGTTAAAAGGGGCATTACATTTTGATCATCATTTAATTATTATTTGTTGGCTACTTTGAGAAGTCAATAAAAATAGTAATATTTTGACCATACAGTAGAGTTTGGGGCCCTTTGGTTCATAAATGCTTTTTGTCATGAGTGGAAAATATGAAGAGATAGCAATGGAATTATTAATCATTGTTGTATACATAAAATCCAATATCAAAACCTTGAAATTAATATCCATCAACAATTTTCAAAGAGATGCATTTAAGATATTTGTACTAGTAGCAAATCAATTAGATTATTAATTTCTTTGGGATTTTTTTACCTATGCATTTAAGTTATCTTAAAGTGTCACCAACATGATGACTTAAATGAAACCTTGAGATGACTTAAATAAAACCCATGTAATATAAAAGCTTGTTGGAAACAAATTATATTATTAATTTTTAATGGGATTTTTTTACCCGTGTTTAAGTTACTTCAAGGTGCCACCTCCATGACAACTCATGTTATGCAGGTGTTCCCTTCAAATGACTTAAACACAACCTATGTCAAATATATGTATAAAACAAAAGTTTGTTATAAATCCAATAGATTATTAATTTTGTGAGATTTTTTTGCGTATATAATGACACCTCCATAACAACTTGTCGTGGTGGAAGTGTCATCTTGAAATAACTTAAACGCAACCTAAAAATGAATCCCTTTACGATGAATAATCTAACAATGCTTCTATCATGTTTTCCCTTACAAATCTATTTACAAATGCTTTCAACAAAAGTATTATGCTCCCTACATTGGTACACTGTAAAAGTGCATATTCTATAAGAAGTCACAACATTGTTACAAATTTGATTATTTTTAAAAAGTAGAGTTGTACCACCTTATTAAACAATATACTAACTTTAAAAACTAACTTAAATGTTTTAATTAACCAACTAGCTGATTATAATTCAAAAACCTCAATTTTAATTGCATTCAAGAGCATGCACAAGAATTAAATGAAAAAGAAAAGGCTATAACTGAAATAAGACAAGTTGCTTTATAAGGAAATATGATACACACATTATATCTAGAGATAGAGGTAGAACTAGAGCAAGGTGTCAAGAATGGTAGTGTGAAGGGGATCGCTTAGGTGGGTAACCCAATTATTGAAAGGGCCCTTCCCTGTGACAATTGCCTCGCACCGCAAAACCCAAGAAGGCTACCATGGCAAGTCGAGCGTGCTTTATCTCCGCCAATTGCAATCGAACTTTCCTCTCGTGGTCTCCGCCGCTAATCCGAGTGGGTCAAAGAAGCGGCCGGGATATAACCTCTTTTCGGGGTCCACCAAAGCATTAGGGCAAACTCGATGTAACCAATCAACAACACCTCAATCCATATCTGTAATACCAAAGGGAAGGGGAAGCCCAAAGTACGTCGACCCTTCTACAAGCTCCACTGTTAAACAACAAATTAATTAGAAATAATATAAGTAAAGATCTATCTAATAAATCATATTAAATTTGCACTAGGAAAACAAATAAGTTGGTAGAAAAGAGGCCTCTCGTAAAAGAGGAAGCTATAGAGAATGGGAAACTTAAAACAAATTAAAAATAAATAGAAGTTTGGAAGCATACTAAACATACTAAGCATTTTTATGTTAAAAAAGTGATTTTGGTATTAAGCATTATTAAAAAATATATGCCGAAAAATGTTATTAAAGGAATGATTACTCATGGAAGTCATTTGGTTAACACATCACATCATATGAATAAAAATCCCACAAAAAATATTCTCTAATACAAAACATTTGTTAATAGGACGATGTATATGAATATAATCCACTACTTTGAAGTTCTCACCTTCCAACATCTTTCCCATCTAATTAACATCTTTCTCATCTATTAACATTTTTGCCTTTAAAATATGGTCTCTTTTCATAATATAACCCATTATAAAGAGCTTTTGAAAGTAATATCACCACAATAAACCAAAATTGTGACTAGTAATATCAAGCTCGCCCGTTTATTTCTTTATGCAATATATTGGAAAGTCTTTATATAAAAATATTCTGAATTGCCCAAAACTTGAATTCTCAAACTAAAACACAATTTAAAACTATAAAAGCAAGCCTAGTGCACAAATACTCCACTAAAAACAAACTATAATCCGCCGCGTTGTATGTGATTAATGGTCTAGATGTGATAATATACTTAAAAAAACAAGTTATATAATCCTGCACATTCTATGCCATTGATTGCTTAAGTGTACTATTCTACTAAAAAGAAGTTATAATCTACCACATTCCACATTTAGGTGCACATATATAATCGCCTAGTTGTATATCTTTACTTTTAAATAAAGCTATAATCTACCACATTCTGCATTTATATGCACATATGTGCATACTTGTAGAGACTCTACTAAAAACCAAGCTATAATTTAGTACATTCTACTCCATTTATCATATTTAGGTATACATGATTTGGTTTGAGAAGATATCTTTCATTACCTTAACACTAAAAAAGTATTTACAAAATAGCAATACCATTAAGATAGACGTAATTTGGATCAGACAACTTAAATATTAAAAAGAGAAATGTCGTTCCCCAGTAATTTGTTATTAGTTTGATCTTTCTAATAATATGCAAAGAGATTGAATTGGATTGAGTTTTCTACTCCATTTATCATATTTATATAGACACAATTTGGAATGAGTAGATATCTTTATCACCTTAACACTAAAAAAGTACTCACAACAGAACAATACTATTTAGGTAGACGTAATTCAGATTGAACGAATATTCTTCAACAATTTAAATACTAAAAAAATGCTATTGTCCCAATAATCAAATATTCGTTATTAGTTTAATCTTTCTAATAATACACAAAGAGACTTAATATTTATTATTAATTTGATCTTCTTTTAGACACTACACGAGTTAAAGAGAGGTTAAATACCTTTCCAGCGTCCTGCCAGGTAACACCGGTAAAAATCTCGACGGAAATAGCACCGAGAGTGGCGAGCATAGCCCAGCGGCCATGAATGAGCTCGCACTCTCTGAACCTCTGCAGGCCGAAGACCTCGCTGTAGGGCCGAAACGGCGTCGCACTCACCTCCGACTGGTCAAAACGGACTGTTCCGATGACGTCTCCGGCGCTGTTCTTGGCCAAGTTCTGGTCCAAAGAATCCAAATCATACTGGAGATACTCTGCGGGTTTTCCGAGGCCGAGGGGATCGAACCCGTAATCACCGACCAGAGAGCCGTCGAGCCACTCGGGGCCTTGGCGCCCGGAAACCACAGCGGCCGCTCGGAAAAAGAGCCGCCTTTGGCCTTTTTCGCCGGAGCCGATTTCTTTTTTTCCGAATCCGAAACGGGCGTATGCCCTGAAATTTTCAGTTCTGGTTCGCGACTGTAGTGAATTTAATTTGTGGGAGCACAGCCATGGTGATGGAGAGGAGGAGGAGAGAGAAGAGGCCATTTCACAGGTTTTTTTTTTTTTCCTTTTCCTTTTCCTTTTTCCCTTTGCCTGCACTTGTCTCTGTTTCGTATATCTATTGTTCTTTCGTTTCCTTGCCTGCCGTCGATTCGAGAGAGGAAATCTATCCGACGGACGATGTTTGCCCTTTTATCCTCTGCTTATCCGGCTGGGTTTTATTATCCACACATATTTTAGTTACCACTTTTCTTTAATTCGTGTACTTGTCGATTTGCACCCTTGTTGTTTTAAGTGGGTTCTTCGAATTTTTTTCCCATTATTAGATTTATTTATCGAATAAATTTTCAACAAATGTGGTTACTTACTTCTCACATATCAAAAAATGAACTCTCAAGATATGATTATTTTAAATGCGTTTATTTCAAAAGCATTAATAGATATCACTTTCAAGGTTCTTATGTCGGATTTTTGTTTACATCCTTGATTAATATTTCTATTATCTTTTCTAAAAACAAATGATATTAATCTAGCTGCACCAATGTGTCAAGCTTGAAAGCATCCTTTGAAGGAAAAAATGCTCCAAACTTCGTCATATGACCAAATATATTACAAATTTTCAGTTGACTTCTCATTGCAAAAAGAAAAAACTTGTAAGTATTAGTCAAGTTTAAGGTTGAAATTACCCATTGATGAGAAAACGAAAATCAAATCTATTGGTCATAATTAATTGTTTATACACGTATATTGCAACGCTCCACTTTCCCCAAACCAATATGATGACAAGTACAATGCCTCTGCTTACATTTAATCCCACCTCTACAAGCATTCTACACTCCTATTTGTAACCAATTGTCCTTGGATTCCTCATAAGGGCATTTTAATGTTGTAATCTAATTAACGTATACCACCTTCGAGAGGACTTACATCAAGCAATCAACTCTTGTACAAAGATATGCAAATTAGACACATAAATTACTTAAACTAGATAAAAATCATCCATTTATTGTGTTAATAGATTGGACTATGAGACAAAATGAAATATATAGTTTCTCTACGGGAAATAAACTCAATTCATATTTTAGCCTATTGTTGACCCCCTAAAATGGCACATATAATTAAGTCATTTCATAAAGCATGCATGAGTGAGACACATGACACAAGATGAGTGGTTACCGCAACGATTGATGTATGGATATTTGTCAACGCATGATCAAAGTGGTAACGGATAATCCAAGATCATGTGGGCCACTAAAGAAGTAAAAGAATATTCTAGAGACTAATGAATGCTTTGCAACTAATGGATAACCACAATCCTATGAAGAAAATGGAATTGGATCAAAGGAATATTCATGCAATAACTTGTTGTCTTAGGTTGTTTGTGAATTCTAGAAGTACCCTTTCGTTCCCCATTTTGAGACAACTAGACGTTTATGACTTTTTACTTACTTAGTGGTTACTTATTATGTAGCAAATCTATTATCGATTTTGATGAGCCTTAGGGTTTTATGTTGGGGTTTTGATCTCCATTAATAGAGGATAAACATGTATCTTCTAGTAATATGATCAAGTAGAAATCGACAAAGAGTTTACATGCATGTGATGCACATTTCAAGATTGCTTTCTATAATATCACATGAGATTCATCCATTACAACGTGCACAATCGTCTATTGGTGGGTTGTTGAGCTATTGTTTCAAAGGTAATTAGCAATGAAGAACTTTAAAGATCTATGTGAGCCTACAGATGTTGCACCATGTATGGAAATGGCTAGGAAAACTTTATGATATTGGGGATAGTCCATTTCTTGAAGCTAAAATCTCCATGATGGTGACATAGTTACAAAAACAAGAAATGTCGATTGGTAAAACGATGTATGACTTATAGAAGTATTGTATTGATTGCAATGTAATTGGCCATATACAAGGATTGTATGCATTGCGAAATTTGATTGTGGAAGTTGTGTTATTATGTCTTCCAAGAGGACCATGAGACATGAGATTATCCTATTGTTGAATGTTCTAAGAGAGTGAAAGTTATTTGGTGTAAGGTGTGTGAGAATGATACACATGATTTTATTGATTTTGAGGCTATTAAAGAGTTATGATAGGCTTGAAATAAGGATACAAGACATGGGACTTCGTTTGCATACCCCTGTGGGTCAAGAATACATAGGAAGATCACTTGGTGGTAGGAATGAAGGACATTTCCATGGGTCTTGTTACAAGTTTAGAGCTAAAAACAATTACTAGAGAGAATGTCTAAAGTTTTTGACTTGTAGTTGTTAACAAGAGGCATAAGATTGAGGAATGTCATGATTTGGTGAAGAAATATTGGGAAGTGAGAAATCACAAAAGATTACAAGAATGGTGATGTTATCTCAACAAGGTAATATATGGATGTGTACAAAAATATGACAAAGATTAAAGTGAAATCTAAGGTGAAAATCAAAACACAAAGTGGAATAGATACACAATCTAATATTATCCTCCCACTCAATAGTTAGATGTTGTAGGGTAGAAGATAATATTGATTTGTATAGAGCAAATCATACAAACATTATAATGAGAGATTCATGTCACATGCGAGTGGAAAGGAAAAATGAGGGAAAAGAAATGGAAAATTCCTACTTCCATGTATGTGGTGAGTTCACAAACATATTTGTGTTGATGAAGTAAGAGGAAGCTCTACATTTAGTGAAGATGTAGCTTCAACAAAGTGTGGGGACCATGTAGGATGGAGGTGTCGTGAGATTACAAGATGTGTATAACACGTCACACTAGGTATGACAAGGAGGTATTGTTAGAATCATAGATAAATGGTTGGCATATGAAGAGTTTCTTGATAGAAACTAGTGCAAAAGTAAATGTTCTTATAAAGGACACATGAAAGAGATTGGGAATTCTTGCATATTGCAACCTAGTATGATTTTGTTCATAGTGGTGAAAATTTTAAAGCGAGACCGATAATTAGTCTCTTGAAGCATAAAAATATAGAGATTGTGGGTGTGAATTTCGGTATAAATTTTGAAGTAATAGATATTGCATAGATTAATAATTATCATGTGTTGTTAGGAATCTCTTGATGCTATGATAATCATGCATACACGAGGTTTAAGAAGAGGATGATGAGATTTGAGAGTAATCATTATATGGTAGTGATCTTTTGGATGACCAATGAGGACCACCATATGTAGAAAGTGTGGATATTGATGAGGAAATAAGTAATGTATACAACATGATTGTGTATGATAAGGAGTATTTGGATCCATAAGAAGATATGAAGATGAATTAGTAGAGTAGTGATTTAGTCTCAAATATTACAAGTATTATGTGTGAAAGGAGGGTGCTGAATAAGTATGAAAAGATTGGACAAAAGCATGTAGGAATGATGAAGCAAGTGAACTAAAAATAGTAAACACTAGTTTGAAATGGAGTGATGTGTAGAAATGAAGTATAAAGTACACATGAGGGGACTATGTAGAAGGTTTTGAAGGCGAAATTTTAGAACATATTTATGATAAGTAGAGGATGTTTAGAAAAACTACCTAAGTATAATAGATCCACATGTGTGAAGGTACATGGTAATGCCTTAGAGGGTTGTTTATTGAAGGAAACTAATATGGTTTTTTGTTGTCTCATACCATGTAGGATACCAACATGTGTTGGTGGACCACGCATTGATTACATTTTGTGAACATCATTAAAGTTATGTGTACTTTATTTTAGAGAATCAATGTAAAGAGAGGACCTCCAGTCATGTGGGGACACTCGATCTTGGTGAGCATTTGAAAGCGTGTAAATAGATGTGGATGTTGAGTGAGTTTTTGCTAACAATTTAGCTATAGGTGCATTCCTCTACGATATTTTGAATACTTGGGCCCATGAATTATACCTATGAAGTGAAAGAAGGAAAATCATTGATTAGGAAGCACTTAAAGATGATTTTAAGAATTCATTTAACTTTAGTGTAAAATGGTTAGAGTTATTGGAGATGAAATTAAAGAAGTGGTCTTTCATAAGGATACATGATTTAATTTAATTTGAATTAATTAAATCTAAGTATTGCAGAGTAACTATAAAAACAAATAATATATGAATGCTACAATACAAGATGATGACACAAACAACCTAGCATGTAAATGTGAAAACCCTAAGCAATAGAGAGAGGTAAGAGGACTTAGTTGATTTCCGAATGGACAGGAAGTGATTTGGGCAGGTGCGATTGATGAACAAACTACAAACAAGGTCGTCACTAGTCACTCAAAATTTTAGAGTGTAGGAATAAATCCGTACATGGGCGTCCATAACAGGATAGGGGTGTCTAAGCTGCTAGAGACCGGGGTGGGCGCTAGTGATCGTCACAGATGCTCGGGATCTAGTTTCTCCTATGTTGCTAGATTTTTGTAGTTGCTCTTTGTTGATCACTTTATGTTTGCACTATGATCGTCGATGATACCTGTAACCTGCAAAAGAGAAGTTCACCTGTAAAATCCCACAAACTTCATCAAACCTAAAAAGGAAAATACATAATAGGAAGTCGATGACCTCGATGATTGATTTAACAAAAATTGAAATTATGATAAACCTTAGATATTACAGAGTCAAATGTACTAAATAAGATGCTAAAGTATGATTTGACACAAGCAAAGTAAGTGTTATTGGTCCAAAGTGCACCTCTGTGTTAGACAAGCTATCTAACTCTGACTTCGGCCGGTACAATGAGATCTCCTATGAGTTGTGGGTTACTCGGACCAAGGAGAACCTCCAGAGCGGGCTGGTTCCCTTGATGGATCACTTAAAACTACCGAAATTGACTCACGATCGAGGTTAGAAAAGAATTGGAAATGATTGAGAATGCGAGAAAAGGGTGATACACCAAATTGTTTGGGACTCAACTTGTATAGAAGCACACTTAATGATTAGTAAAAACCGATGAACTTCACTAAAATCATCTGTTTGACTAATTTTGCACTCAAAAAGGTATTGATGCACACTCACGTGACTTACAAAACCTACAAACAACTTAATGGAGGTGTTGTAAGATTATTAGCATGCAAAAGAATAATATTACTCACTGAAACACACTTATAATATGCTATGACACACTTCACAAAGCTTGAAATTGGAGGAAAACAATCTTTTATTCATCCACAAGGTGCATAAGTACAATAATCGCATACAAGTTTGCATAAAATAATAAGCCCTTAAACCTGTGCACAAGCATGGTTTAAATACAAAAGATCACCGCCCAAGCTCCAGAAATAACACATGCTAAAATTAGCCTAACTGGTTGTTTGGAAACAAATCCAATAATAGCCACTCATGCAGAAAAGAACACTAGCAGTTTGAGCCGACCTCTTTTGCACAATTTTGATTAAAAATAATCCAATTCTATATTTATCTTTGCAAAAGAATAAAATAATCTTCTTTTCTCATGCACTCTGCATTCTACAATTGTTTATTTTTGGCCTTCATAGTCGAATTTGGCATGATTCGAATTGATTGAGCTTCAAATATGTGGGTTGAGCTTATTTTCCTTTTTCTTCTACCAAATGCCATCAATTTCTGATTTGAATGATTCCAACATGAAGAGTAGGATGAGAGCTTTCCAATGAGACCAATTTTATTGAATTTGGAGCTGTAGATCAAAAGATATGGCCATTTGAAAATTTTCATGTCGGGATGAACAAGAGAGTGACACGTGGTGGCCTCTAATTTGTTCGTGGGATTGCCTTTGTCTACGTGTGCATTGTTTTTCTTTTCAACGCTCTATATGGCTTTGCATGCAAGTATGTGTTTTTATGAAATGTGAGCCAATTTGAGAATGCCATGTATGCTTTAGATTTTGCGCTTTCAAACTCTACCTTCATTATCTGTCATGAAGTATGGACCAAAAAGAACACTCCACAAACTTTTGCAGTGTTAGTCCTTTCTTTTACTCTTCTTACCGCTGCAAAACATAGGCCAATAGAAAAATTCACGCTACTTCACAAATCAAACCTTTGATATCCTTTGACTAGCAATCAGTAAAACACAAGTGAATGAGAAAGCTCCACGCTACCTCGGTATCAATATTTAATTATATTAATCTTGTCAGATTGCAAAGTGCGAACAAGTAAGAAAGCTCCACAACATTCAAGATGTCGGTATGTTTGATAACCCCTATGTTTGTTGCAAAACAAGAACCAATAGGAAGGTTCATGTTCTTCGCAAATGTCAAATTGTGTCATACCTTAAGCGACAATGCGAAAAATGAGCCAATGAGAAGGCTCCATGTATCTTTGGATTTTATAGCGCTAGACTAACTTTCATGTCTGTTTTTCATTGGTTGTTACCTTCACGTCACAAATTCTAACTTGTGCTCTTCCTTTGACTTTTCAACCTAGCTTAGTTGTTTCCGGACCGAAGCCTTTATGAATCTCGGTTTATTCGGTGGACTTGAGGTCCGCGAAAGTCTATTTGCTATAAAGAGAGTCGGGATCTCGCTACGTAGCCCTTTACATCGCGAGCGTTTGAATGACTTGGAGATATATATCTTCGACGGGTGTTTGAATGTCTTAGGCTTGTTTAAACGGCTAAGTTGATTTTAAATGAGTGATTTGTGCTCTATCAAGAGATGTTTCTGTTCTCGATGTTTTTCAACAGGACCTCCACAATTATAGTCCTCACGTGTAATCCATCCATATAAGTCATTCCTAGGAACTCATTCTTGCTCATAATATTATTTTGACTTCGACAATTTTTTATAAAGGACCTATGTTGGGTTGAATTTAGAAAATATTTCCTTCCAACTAGGTTCATGAATTATAATGAATGATGCTTTGATTATGAAGAACATAAAATATTTGATTTGATGCCTTGTTAATTTTGCATTCTTCCCTATGGTAGTCTAAAAATCTTTGATACACGATTTTGAAAAGGATAAATGCATGAATTACCTCCTTTGTGAGGCATGGGCATGATGGAAATGCATCCTTAGTTGTTTGATGTCTCTGTGTTGTCCAATCTGTCATTGAAAACGAGTAATCTAAAGTTTTGTATACCCCTCTACAATGATGACAAAAAATGGTCAACATCTTCGGTGATCTTTGAACTGATTACTCTGCTAACCAACAAGAACCCCTAAATCTGCTCACTTACTGACCATTAAACAATATGAAACCATCTTGTAAGATTGTTCATGGACACACAAGGTGAATAAGACTCGAAAAGATTGAAAATCCTCCACGAAAATGAAAAAACAACATGTGCAAAACTGCACTTGGAGGAAATAAACACTCATACAAGGTATGCCACTTAAGATGGTAGCCATTATTGAAATCGGAAATGCGAAGGATGTGTATAAAACACTTAGAGGAAAGCATGGGAAACTATAATACAATGTCAACTTATCTTGTTTAGAAACAATGCTTCAGATGAATCTCATTGACTGGGATCAGAAGCTCTTCTCCATTTGTTCTTGCAAGCTGAAAAGCATTATGTGGCTTGCATCAATGATGATGTATGGTCCACTCCACAATGAATCAAACTTTGTGTGAGCACTGGTTTTTCTTTGTCTTCATCCCACTTCAGCACTAAGTCACCCTCATTGAAGACTCTTTCATTGGCCTTCTTGTCAAATATTCTCTTAATTTGAGCATAACTTGATTTCTAACCTCCTCAAGCTCCATGAGCTATGCATACCTCACCTCCATGGGCTCATTCTCCATTAATTCAACTTGATGCATTAGTTCCAAAGTTGGAAGCTCAAGAGAAATGGGCAACTTAGCTTCAAGGCCATAAACCAACTTGAAAGGTGAATTTGAAATTGATCTTTTATGATTTATTTTATTAGCCCACAAGGCTACCTTCAACTTGGTATATCAGGTTCGCTAATTTTGATTTGTAGTTCTTCTGATTATCCTTAATAGGTTTTTATTTGTTCTTTCAGCCAATCCATTACCTTGTGGGTAATAATTGGATGATGTACTAAGATAAATACCATTATGAATAACCCATGCAACAATATTTCTACCTATAAAATCTTTTGCATTATCTAAAATTATAGTAGAGGGAACACCAAACCTAGTAATTATGCCTTCATAGAAGTCCAAGATGTTTGTCTCATTAGCTTCTTTCAAAGCAACTACTTCAGTCCATTGTGTGAAGTAATTAGTTGCGGTGAGTATCCATTTATGCCCCAAGCTTGAAGGTGGGTTTATGAGACCAATGAAATCCAAACCCCATTGAGCAAAAGGTTTATCAACTATAATTGGCTGCAATGGTAAGGCAACAAGCCTTTCTTTTCCTATGAAGAATGCACACTTCTAACATTTTCTTACCCAAGCATGGTTGTCTTGAAGAGTGTAGGCCAATAATATCCTCCTTTCATGATCTTGAGGGCTATAGTTTTTGCTAAATAATTCCCTCCTCCTTGATCATCATGAAACTGTTCAAGTATCCTTTTGATTTGGTTTGGTTCAACACACCTCAGCAATACACCATTAATGTCCTTTTGAATAGAACACCGTCAATCGAAAAAGAGGAATTGATTGTAATATGAAATTTATTATTTTGAGCTGTTCAAATTTGGTGGATACATACCATACTAAAGGTACCTTACCATGTCTGAAAGTCATCTTGCATATTGTTGATTTTTAAGTTCTTCAACTTTATCTTAAAGAACTAGGACACCTTCTTTGAGCTCTTGCAAGTCTTGGGCCATGTGCTCACATAATCCTTTGCCTCTAATCAGCTTGGTCACTTTAATGTTGATGTCATATTCCATTACTTTAGTGATCCAACCTGCTCTTTTCTCACTTATGTCCTTGTTCAACAAAAATTCCTTGATATGGGGGACAAGTTTGGTGTTGTCAAGGATATGCTTATTGAAAAGTATGGGAGTAAGGTGAAGGATTACATAGGTATGGAGAATGGTAAGAGGGTTTGGAAGCAACTTCATGTGGACATTTTTATATGGAACCAATGGTCTCCTCTCTTCAAGATCAGCTTGCTCTCATTCCACTAAGTCAAATTGAATCTAAGGATGAACTTATCTTGGACCAACTCTTTTGATGGAGAATACATTGTCAAATATGGATACAACCTTTTCTTTGCTGATATTCAATGTGACTTCAATTGGAGCAAAATTTGGATGACAGAGCTAACCCCCAAGATTAATCATTTTCTTTGGCTTTCCCTTAAAGGAAAGATTCTAACTAATGATAATCTTATCAAAAAAGGGTTCATTATGCCAAATATGTGTTGTCTTTGCAAGAGTGAGGCTAAAGATGTGAAGCATCTATTGTTGTTTGTGAGTATACTACTAAGTTATGGGGCTTAATATTTTCTAGATTTGATATGTGTTGGACTTTCCCTCATGATGTTTTGCAGCCCTGACACATTGGGATCCCCCATATAGACATTGCATGGTTAAAAGACTATGGAAGCTAATCTTTCCACACACCATCTGGAGAATATGGAAAACTAGAAATGGTGTCATCTTCAAAGATAGTAGAAATTACTGCAAAAAGATTGCTCAAGGATATTACTATTGCTATCAAAGAAAATATTGAGAAATTAAGACCCCAAAAAAAAAAAAATATTCAAAGGAGGAGGAAGCTATACTATCATCTTGGAGTATAGATATTGGAGATCTGCAGAGAAAAGATAATACTAGCATTGATAGGTCTCTAGTTCATTGGATACCACCCCCAATCTATGGTTTAAGCTCAATTTTGATGGAGCTTCAAAGGAAACCCAAGAGCTACTGGGGGAGGTGGAATAATCAAGGATCACAAAGGCTATATAGTTGTTGCTTATGCTGGAAACATGGGACATCAATCCAATCATTATGTTGAGGCTTTAACAACATTATGGGGAATCAGATTGGTCAAGGAATGTAACATTTCTAACATCATCATAGAAGGAGACTCCATGAATATCATTAATCATTTAAATAAGATGAACCTGCCTAAGTTGGATAATAAAAGACTTTATTTTTTAGGCCATTAACATTTGCAATTCCTTTAATAATTGCAAAATTTCACATTCCTATAGGGAGGGGAATAAGGTGGTAGACACTCTTGCAAATTATGGGGTACTCAATCGAAATTACAATTTTGGTACAATCATGAAGATTTACCTAATAATGTTCAAAGTGTTATTTATAATGATCCATACAACCCAAACATAATGGTGAGGTGGCCTTCGTATAGATGACATAAAAGATAGCTATCAGAATGAATTGTCAGCATATCGACACCCTCAAGTGCCATGTTCCTCTCATAAATCTACATGCTTTATGGGTGGGGAAGAAGGCTGATAACAAGTAGTTTAGAAGCAATTTCATTGCCATAGAAAAGTGAAGAGAAAGGCAGTAAATTTAAAGTCAAAATGGGTGGTGTATTTGTGTGGTAGAACCGAAATGTGACCCGAATGGAAGGAAAACAATGAGCTTTGGGGATATCTACATATTGGAGGAGTTGTTAATCTAATTGAGCGAATAAATGGGTATGACTAGCACATCTCCTTGCATTTTGCAAATGGATGGAAGGACATGACTGTGACATATGAGGGCATCTCGTTCACTAACCTTACAGAAGAGATGATCGTTGAGGTCACATGGCTAGATATGGAAGGAAACCGTTTCTTTAAAGAAAAGAATTGATAAAGCTATGGAGACCAAGAAGTTTCTTGAGGATGGTGAAGAACTTGAATTTTTCACTGCTGGAATTAAAGTGGCTTCAATTCCAGCTCCTTTTGATGATATTGCCAGAATGATGGTGAGATATGTCACATTGGAAGGTAGATACATCATTGTTCCTTTAAAGCACCTTGTTTTTCTTAATCATTTCAGGAGAAATGTCAAAGTTTTTTTTCCACATTTCATTTTAAACTCTCTGGAACATTCCATCTTGGAGGTCTAGAAGCACTTTGGAGCCCTTCCCCGCATCAGGATCATATTTTGCTCCATCGGCATAGTCTCTACAAACCCCTCACGTCTTTTGCAACCCTAGCCCTAACCCTACCCCTCCCTCAAGCCTCTATGCCTATTCCTTCCAACCCAATGGGGCAGAGTAAATTTTGGTCAAAGAACCCATTTTACTCCCCCAATCCCCCTTCCCCTCCAAAGAGGATTTTTCGTAGTACAAAAATCAAGAGCTTGAAGTTGTTCAAGACCTTGTGTCTTTGAGGGAGGCTAAGAAAGGGGATTTGGAAAAGAGAATTGAAGATATGGAAAATGAAATTAGAGCTTTGAAGGGTGAGGTGAGACAATTGACTAAGAAATAAGGGAAAAGAAAATTGGGTGAGGGATCCGGCTTGAAAGACAACCAGATTGCTGAGATTTACAATAATTTTCATTCCTTAGATACCCAGTGCTTCAAAAAGTAAGGCACATTTAAGATGATACTCTTTCAACCTTTAAAGAAGTAAAAACTTTCTGGAAGCACAAGTTAAAAATGTTTGTATGTTGAGAAACATTTTTGAAAATATTTGGAAGGATGGGCCAGCTCGAGACCAAATTTTTAGCCAGGTGGACAAGACCAATCCTTCACAGGTCACAATATTAGTGTTATTCACTTCCCTCCAAGAGATGAAGAAGACTATTGAAAAAGCCTTCAAGTGATGTGGATATCATTGTCTCATTTTTGGTGAAAACGATCCTCGCTTTATTTAGTTGTTATATTGTTGGTTTTTTCTGTTGCTCTATACTTTGTTTGTTATTGATAGTGGTCTTATTCTTGGTAGATTGTTTTTTGCTATTGGGCTCTCTTGTAATATCTCGATTTTGATCACTTTTGATCTAGTACTATTGTAATATCCGGCTTCTAAGCCTTTTTGTACAAGGGTATAGTCCCTTTCAAAACTATTTACCAATAATAAAAAAACCATTAGATTAATTTTGTTGTTAGAGAGAAAATGTCTGAATTTCTTGAGTGATCTAACAATTGAAAGTACATATTTTTCAACAAATGAGTACCTTGTTTCATACTCCATCAAACTTTGATGAAAAAGGCAATTGGCTGCTCCAAGCCTTCTTTGTTTTGTTGTGTTAACATTCCTGAAATGGTATCCACGTTAGCATGAGCATACAACATGAAATATTTCAAAAATTAGGATTTATGAGTGTTGGGGCTGAAGCTATGGCTTGTTTGATAGCTTCAAAACTATTCACTCCTTCCTTTGACCAAGTAAAATTCTAATCCTTCTTGAGCATATTGGTCAATGGATTTGAAAGTGAAGAAAAATAAAAAATGTACCTTCTTATAAAATTAATCTTTCCAAGGAAACTTTGAAGTGCTTTCTTATGTTTTGGCAATGATAAAGCAAGAATAACACTTACTCTTTCTGGATCAATCATCATACCATGTTTTGAGATGATATGGCCAAGAAGTTTACCCTCATGAATTGAAAACACACTTTTTGGGATTAAGTGACACACCAAATTCTCTGCACCTTTCAAAAACTGCTTTGAGTTATGATAAGTGATCACTTGTAAGCTTTGAAAACATTGTGATATCATCCAAATAAACCAAAAAAAACTTGTTAATGATACCTTGGAATGCCATATCCATGGCTCTCTGAAAGGTTGCACTGCATTGGACAAACCAAATGGCATCTTTCTGTATGCATAGGTGCCCCATTTAGTTGTGAATGTTGTTTTAAACTGATCTTCTTCTTTGACAAGTATTTGGTTATAACCACTATACCCATCAAGTAAATAATATATTTCTGAACCAGCAACCAATGAAGTATCTGCTCCATGGAAGGAAAATGATAATGATCCTTAAGAGAAGCCTTATTTAGATCACGAAAATCTACACATAATCTAATTTCACCATTTTTCTTTCTTACCGGTACAAGGTTAGCTACCCAAGTTGAGTGCTTGATGGGAAAGATAATGGAAGACTCAATGAGTTTTTCAAGCTCTATTCGCATCAAGGGCTCTAACTTGGGGTTAATTGGCCTTTGTTTTTGTCTAACCGGTTTTGAATCAGCCTCTAATTCAATAGTATGTTGAGCTAAAGAGGGATCAAAACCTCTTAAATCACTATATTTCCAAGGAAAACATCTACATACTCTCTACAAAGCTCAATAAATGCATCTTTTTCATCTTGTGAACATACCTTGCCAAGATTGAGGTTTTACCATAAAAATGGTAACACTTTCATGTTGATCTTTTCTGCAGCAAGGACAACCCTCTCATGCTTCATTTCATCATTTTCACCAAAGATGGCTTCCAAAAGTGACAAGGCCCTTTGGGATCTTGTTTTTTTGCATAATCGGTCCTCATATTTGTTTTACAATTTTCCTTGGTTTTGTGCTAAAAATTTAGCCTCTTCCTACAAAAATATGATTATATGTGCATCATCATCAAAAACTTGCCAATGTGCATTATTATCTGGAATGGATGGCCTCACTATAACCTTGATATGAGGCTACAACTTATCATTTCTAATATCTGCAGGTATATCAAACTGAGATCCAATGGTTGCAAGCCTATCAACATGTTTATTTTTGTCTCTAGGAACAATTTGAATATTGAAAGCAAGAAAATCCTCAAGCATGTCCCACACTCTATGTCTATAGGTTCTCATTAATGGATTCTTGCAAGCATTAAAACCTCTTACCTGATGAATAACAAGCTCACTATCTCCAAAACCTATAAATTCTTGATTCCCTTTTTCATTTCCCATTCCAAACCATGAATAAGTGCCTCATATTCAAACATTGTTAGAACAACCAAATTGAAACTTAATAGCTGAAAAATACCTCTATTTAAAGGTGAAATCAACATCAAACAAGCTCTGAACCATGTTGGTTTTTAGAGCCATCAAAATAAAGTTTCCATAAACCATCATCTTGCTGATTTTCTTTCTCCATAGCTGGTATTTCAACATTATCTCCATGAATGCAATAAATTCCAAGGCCCTATTCTTCAATGATTCTCCAAGGGTCATACTCATAATCCTCATTATTCCTTTCATCCTTAAATAGATCTAGAATGCCTTCTAATGCATGCCCAATTTTAGCCTCAAACTCACCTAATTGCTCTTCACTTACAAGTATAATTTACATTTATGGCACTAGGTGTGTAAGGATCAATGTGAAAATTTGACAAAGGCTCAGAATTGATGGTAACTTTAGTTCCATACCTGGTTCTAAAGACAAGATATGTCCAATCAGCTAAAAGATAGCCACCAATATTGGATGTGAAGTCTCTAGATAAACACATAGCAAAATAAGGTGGTAAATCCACCACCATCACATCTGTAAGATTGTAACACTTGGACAAGCATGCAAAGTTAGTTTCAGATCTTTTATCATTCCAATGGTCTTAGTTGATGAACCATCAAGTTGTAATACTCCTTTGGTACTTGGTTCATACTTAAGACCTAACTTTTCAACAACTAACTTAGGCATAACAGTGTTGCTAGCTCCACTATCAACCATGCAATTATGAACTAATGAGTCTTTAATAATCAATGAAAGATAGAAAGGAGGTGGATTAACTGTTTTTACCTCACCAACAACTGGTTTTATCACTTTTAATGCTTGTTGTTTTGTACCTTTAGTCTAATAGTCATCATTGTCATCACCATGTTGGTTTGTGTTTTTAGCTTAGTCACCTATTTTGGTGCTAATTTGCACTCCGCAAGCTCTTGGACCAGCAAGTCCTTTTGTCCCGAGAATAGACAATGTGTCCCACATGCTCATAGTAACATTATATTTCTTCATATGATCCACTATGTTGAATGGAACAATTCTAGTTGGGGTTATAATATTAAGTGGGAAATCGCTTATTTATTAAACTCGCCAAATAACCCAAGTCGACTTTGAAAGAGTGGATCATGACCACCCACCTTGTATATAACAAGGTGATCCTTTAAGGATTGGTTACACATGGTTGTAACATTGTATGCAAGCTATATGTGCGAGAGAATTTGTAAGAATCATGAGCAAATGTATGAGGCAATTCATAATTCCTTAGTGAAGGTGTAACTACATGCGAAATAGTGGGAGTGCTAGGTAAAAGTATATTCTCAATAAAAATAAGTGATTTTTCAGTGGGTTTTTACCTTTCATGGTTTTCCCACTTATATCTTGTGTCACTGTGTTATTTACTTTATGTTCATGATATTTACATTCGAAATATGCAAACATAAACATCACAATCTATGTTTTAATTTGCATTTCATAATCTATAATCTTTGGCATTCTATATTGTGGATCAATAATTATTTAATTATTCATTCCCATAAAAGGTCTAACACAGTATCAGAGCTGGTGATTATGCTTGTGCAAGATAAATTTAGATTTTTTTTATTCACAAGTGTGAAGAAACTTGAAGTTTTTAATCTGCAAAACCCTAGTTGTTTCTGGTGACTTCAAGACTAATCAGGTCCAAAACTCCATTTCCCACAAAATATTGAATATTAGATGATTAGTTTGTCGGATCTGCTTGTGTATGTGTTTTGTAGCTTCTACTACCATTTACGTGTATATATTTGTGCCTTCTCTTTATGCAATTTTTTTCTAAGTTTATCAAGCCTTCATGGAAAATTTTGTGGTCCTTCACGATTTTCTTAGTTTTCTACGGCTTATTTGAATTTTTTCGCGCTCTTTATAGCCATTATAGTTGTGTGCCTAATTTGAATTGTTCAAGTCATTATTTAGTGGTTTTCCACGACTTTTGGACTTGCGTGGATTTAGTCTTCCACGACATTTGCAAATATTCTACGCTTGTTAGACTTGCATAGTTTTTTTCTATTCGCGGCTTTCTTCTTTCCTTGTCGCGTGAACCCCATTGTTATGTGGTTGTTGACCTAAGTTTTCACGGATCACGGCGACTTTAGGCATCTACATAACACTTATCCCTTGTTCTGCGGCTCTCAAAATTTGAAAATTTTATAACTTGTTTTTCTCTACTTCGCGGCCTTCTGTGGCTTGTTGTTTGTGTTTTGCGGCCTTCCTTCTTGGGTCTTGAACTTTGTTTGGATATTTTCATCAAGTTACATTTGAAATTATAATCCACTCTATTTTTTAATTTCATAACGTGGTTTCTTATTTTTTTAAACTCGCTTATCTTTTTTTTTTAATTATGATATTGCTATGGCTAGTTTTGTCGTTTTTTCAATGGATAAATCTCAATTATTAAATGGAAAAAATTATAGTATTTAGAGAGTTAGGTTAAAATATTGTTTCATGGTGAGAAAATTATGGGATCTTGTAACTGGTGTGGAGAAATGACCCACCGAAAGACATGCAAACCCTGAAAATCTTAGCTCCTTCTCCCAGAGATCTCAGGAAGCCCTATCAATCCTATTGCAGAGCATAAAATATGAATTTCTACTGCATATAGGTCATTGGGATTCTCCTGCGACACATGGAAACAAATAGAAACAATGCATGATGGTATCTCGCCTCTCTAAAATAATTAAACTTATAATGGAACTATTTACAACTCCCATGAAGGGGGTGAAAACATTGTTAATTATATAGCTAAAATTTAAAATATTAAAGCTCAGTTAGATGAATGTCATTTTGAATTGTTTCAAGATAAACTGTTATATTTTATCATTTAGATAAATATCCATGAAAAATTTAAAAATTATATCTCCATTCTTAACTCTAAATACCAAAATGAAAATGATCTTCCTGATTTGGACACCCTTTCTTCACTTTTAATTCAAGAAGAGTGTAACGACAAATTTTGATTAAAAGGAAATGTCACTCGAGCTTTTTGTTATCTTAGAATCATAAACCCTCTCAAAATAATAATAATATCAACCCTAATAAAAATAACATCAGACCAAAATTCAAATCTAATCCTAACTCTAACTCTGTCAGAAATAGTCAACACTTCAAAGTGAAATTCAATGGCACATGTAACAAATGTGGCAAATTTGGTCATAAAGAGTCTGATTATCATGTGAAATCCAATAAATTTGTTAAAAATACTAAAAGAAGTAAATTTAACAATAAAAGAGATCAAAATCAGAATAAAAACCATGCAAATAATGTTGAGAATTCTATTTCCCTGTATACTACTCTCTCAACTTCAAATGACAACGAATGGATTCTAGATAGTGGTGCCTCTAGGCACATGACTGTATTTGGGATATCCTCTCAGATGTTGTAAAATGTGAAGAAAACATATATCTAGGAGATAATTCCATCATTAGATTTGAAGGTTGTGGAAATGTTAAACTGAAAAATGGAATAATTAGGAATGTCTTGTATGTTCCTAGTTGAAAAATAATCTTTTGTCTTGCTCTTAGCTAACTAAAGAAAACTATAAAGTTGTTTTTTTGCAAGATAAATGGTATGTAAAATATAAACTTAGTAATGTTATTGCTTTTGGTATTCAAAAAAATGGCTTATATATTTTTGATGGTTTTGTGTCTGAATCTTACTTTTTTCTTCTTCTTCTAGGAATGATATTCAACTTTGGCATGAAATATTAGGTCATGTGAATTTCAAAAGTTTGTATGAAATGTCTCACCTAAATCTTGTAATTGGTCTCCCTAAGATGAAATTTGATCATGAAACATGTGAAAGTTACTTAAACGGTAAGCAACACACTGAACCATTTCATAAACATCATGATCCAAATTCATCTCATCTATAAGATTTGATTCACAGTGATGTGAGAGGTCCTCTTGAAGTTCCCTCTCTCAATGGTTCCTTGTATGATGTATGCTTTACTAATGATTTCTCGAGGATGACCTAGTCTTATTTCATTAAGAAAAAGTCAAATGTCTTGTCTAAATTTCAAGAGTTTAAATACCTTGTTGAGAATGTGTCTAATATGAAAATAAAAAGAATTAGAACTAATAATGGAGGTGAATATGTTAGTAAAATGTTTGATGAGTTATGTGTGTCATGTGGGATTCATAGAGAATTAACAATTCTATATTCTCCACAACAAAATGGCATTGCAGAAAGGAAAAATAAGACTATTTTAGAAATGGCTAGGACTATGATTCATGCATCTAATGTGCCTAAATTTTTATGGGAAGAAGCTATGAATATTGTAGTCTATATTCTTAATAGAGTTCCTACTAAATATCTTCATCAAGCTACTCCTCATGAAGTATGGACAAATCAAAAACCAGATATCTCTCACTTAAGAATATTTGGTAGTCCTGCTTCTATCTTCATTCCAAAAGTTAAAAGGAATAAGCTTGATCTAACCTCTTATTCTTGTATTTTTGTTGGTTATGGTTTTCAAACTAAAGGTTTAAGATTTTATGACCCTTTCAAGCATGACATAGTTGAAAATAGGAATGTTCATGTCTTGGAAAATACATTCTGTGATGCTTCTTATGAACCCTCCTCTGTTTCTCCTGAAATAGAGCTTGATAATCCTTATCCTAACAATATGGAAACAAAAGTTCAAGAGGATGATTATCCTAATCTAGATATGATGGAGATTGAGGGGAGTCATCTCAAAATATGTTGCATCCCAAAATTCTTAAATGGGCTCAAAATATTATTAAGGATTCTAATCATGTTAGTCTTAGAAAGGTAACTCCTAGTCAAGCATTCTTATCATGAATTAATGACCCTTTATAAGGTTGAACCACAATCTTTCGAAGAATCCTGTCAAGATGATAGATGGATTTAGGCTATGAAAGATGAATACAATGATTTGATTAAAAATAATACTTGGGAACTTGTCCCTCCTTCTAAACGAAGCATTGTAGGATCTAGGTGGTTGTATAAGATCAAGTATAATTCTTTAGGAGAAATAGATAAATTCAAGGCAAGGATAGTAACTCGTGGTTTCACTCAAAAACTTGGTCTTGACTATGTTGAAACCTTTGCTCCTGTAGCAAAAATTAGCAATGTCGGGATTCTCCTTGCTTTGATCGCCCAAACTGGTTAGGAGATTCACCAAATGGATGTTAAAAATTCATTCTTGAATGGTGATCTAAAAGAAGAAATTTATATGCATCAACCTAAATGTTTTGAAGAACCTGGTAAAGAACTATATGTCTGTAAACTGAAGAAATCCTTGTATAGTCTTAAGCAAGCTCTTAGAGCTTGGTATGCTAAAATTAACATTTTCTTTCAAGATCTTGGTTTCTCTAACTGTTGTTCTGATAATAATTTATTTGTTAAGTTTGAAAATAATCATATTATCATTATTGTCTTGTATGTTGATGATCTCTTGATTACTAGTAGTGATAGAAATTTAATTGTTAGAATCAAAGAAAGGTTAAAACAACGTTTTGATATGATTGATTTAGGTTTGCTAAATCATTTTCTAGGCATGGTTATATTTCAAGATCATAAATATATTGTTGCATCTCAATCTCAGTATGTTGTGAATTTACTTAGAATATTTAACATGATTGACTGTAAGCATCTTTGTCATTCCTATTGAAGTTGGTGTAAAACTAGATTTTAAATCTGCATGTGCTAAATTTGATCCTACTCTGTATAGATAGCTAGTTGGTATTCTAATTTATTTGACTATTACTAAACCTGATATTTCATATGCAATAGGAGTTGTTTCTAGATTTATGCATGATCCTTATAAGGATCACTAGAAAATGGCAAAAAGAATATTGAAATATGTTAAAGGAACAATTAATTATGGTATGTTTTATTCTTCTTTTGATGATGCAAAATTATTTGGATATTTTGATTCTGACCATGTTGGTGATGCCATAGAAAATCTACTTCTAGATATGTTTTCAAGTTGGGTGCAGGTGCCATCATTTGGAGTAACAAGAAACAATCAACAATGTCTATCTTTTCTACTGAAGTAGAGTATAGAAGTGTTATGCAAGCAGCAAAGGAAGCCATGTGGCTGAAAAGACGGATATATGAGCTCCATATAGGCGTAAAATGAAGAAATACTCTTCTTTGTGATAGTTAGAGTTGCATTTCTCTTGTAAACAATCCAATTCAGCATCAAAGGACAAAGCATATCAAATTTCATATGCACTTTATTTGAGAGAAAGTCCTAAATGGTGATATTGATCTCAAGTTCTATTTGACTAAAGATCAAGTTGTAGATATTTTCATGAAGCCACTGTGTTTTGTGAAGTTTTGCAAGTTTCGTGCCTTGTTAGGCCTTTCAGAGTTGTCATTGAGGGGAGTGTGCATGACAATGTCACCTCTTAACAACCTAAATATTTCAAAGTGGATACTCCCAAGAATATTTCTATATTGTTTAAGTAAATTGTCATGTATATGAAGTTTACTTGTAATTCCTAGTGAAGCATTAGTTATGGGTATGCCTTGTGTTATAAAAGGATCCATAATTTGATGTAAGTCTTCATCCTTAATCACTTTATCTTGAGAATTTGTATATGTTCCTTTGTATTGTGATTTTTATAGAATCCACAGAATGTTATTTTGAACCGCGGAAAAACAGTGTCTCACGGCTTCTCTAAAACATGCAATGTATTTATAGTTGTTCATGGCTTGTATAAGTCTGCGGGGCACGCTGCGGTTGTGTAGTCTTTGAGTTGAAAAACCCATAAGACTCTGCTTTCGTGCACCTTGCAAACCGCAAGTCGCGGGACAAGTGTTTTTGGATGCTAGCCTAAATCATGAAGTGGTTTATGGATTGTAATTCCTTTTGTACTAAAAGGTGACTTGGCATAAAGAACAAATGTTAACATGTTTTGCATTTTTTCCCACTTAATATTAAGGGGGAGTGTTAGGGGTTATAATATTAAGTGGGAAACCGCTTATTTATAAAACCCACCAAATGACCCAGGATGGCTTTTAAAGAGTGGATCATGACCACCCGCCTTGTATATAACAAGGTGATCCTTTAAGGATTGGTTACACATGGTTATAACATTTTATGTGAATAATATGTGCGAGTGAATTTGTAAGACTCGTGAGCAAAGATGTATGAGACAAGTTCATAATTTCTTAGTGAAGGTGTAACTGCATGTGAAATAGTGGGAGTGATGGGTAAAATTATATTCTCAATAAAGATAAGTGATTTTTAGTGGGTATTTTTACCTTTCATGGTTTTCCCACTTATATCTTACGTCACTGTGTTATTTACTTTTTGTTCATGATATTTACATTCTGTAATATGTAAACATAAACATCTCAATCTATGTTTTAATTATTGTACTTCATAATCTATAATCTTGGAAATCTATATTGTGGATTAATAATTATTTAATTATTCATTCCCATAAAAGATCTAACAATTCCAACTTTAATATGATTTTTCAAAACAATTTGTTCTTGAACTTGAGAAGAAGAAAAACTCTTACCAATAGTAATATATTGATTCTCTTGAGTTGGTACAAAAATTTGTTCACCTGAATTTTCCTCCATAGCTCTCTTTCTTGATCTTGTAACAGCTGCAACAAATTCAACTCTTTCCTTAGCTCCAATTTCTTGATTTACAGCCACATGATCTGTAATTTCAAAGTTAACCATTATTGTATCTAGCTGCCCCTACTATGTTTGTGCAAAATTTGGGTCTCCTTGTGTTGTAAGATAAGCACTTTGTTGAATATGATAGTATGCCTCCTCTTGAGTCATCTGTGGTACTGTAAAACCTTGTGGTACCATCTCTAGGACTATATTTGGCTCACTAGGTTGCATGTTAGGATCTGACATCATGTTTGTTTTCACTGGAACCAAAGCTCTTGAAGTTGTAGGGGCATTAAGATCCACTGTTGTAATTGGTTTAGTTGTTGTAATGGCTGGTTGTGCTTGATATGGAGGTCTATAACCTTGAGCAGGGGGCCTATAATTATTATAAGTTTGAAAAGGTGGCTGATATGGCCTACTTGTTTGAGCTTGATTTCTTTCCAACTACAAAATTTTGTTTCCCATGCTTTGGATAACACCCTTTAAGTCATCAAAATCACTAGGCCAAACTATGGGAGGTAATGGTGGCTTTTTAGCTGGTGGAATAGGAGCTAGCTCAGGATAGATAGGCATAGAAGGTCTAGGGGCCAATTTTCCAGCTTGTATAAGGTTGTTTTATGCTCTTATTGCAATGTCAAAGGTTGCGGGAAGAGTAGCACCACCCATGGACTAAATCATAACAACAATATCACTATTTAATGCACACAAATAATACAAAAAAGCATGTTCTAGGTGTAGGCTTGATTGTTGTTGGAATCTTTTCCCAAGTCCTAGTAAATCTCAAATTAAAGTTTGTCATGAACTCTTGGGGTGCACATTTAATGGTAGTAAGTTGTTCAATGAGGGATAAATGATCAGATTTTTCCTCAAATTATTTGCACAAGGCTTCACCCAATAAATCCCAAGTGGTGATTGATCCTACGGTCAAACTTCTATACCATTGAAGGGCTTGGCCTTTAAATGAAGAAACTAATAGCCTTAAAGCAATATCTTCATGAGTGATATTATGCACATAACAAAGGGCTACAACATATCTAATATGTTCGGTAGGGGTAACTTGGTTTTCACCCGTGAAATATGGAAGGCTTTTTAAGGCAACAATGAGTATATCATGATAAACAACAATTTACAAAGGGATGTCATTAGTAAAGGGCACAAAACACTCGATTTCTAGCTGCCATCAGAAAGATAGGAATTTGAAACACAAAATTCGAGTTTGGAGATGGAGGATTGATAATATTAGGCTTGTTGTAAGGTGTAGTATTTCCAAGCCTTCTTCTTTTAACAAAATATAAAGGTAATTGAGAAAATTCAAATGGAATACCTCTTGTTGATTATATGGTTTTCACCTTAGGCATGAAACATATCAAAATCCGTAATTAAACCATTTGCAACAGTTAATCTTTGTTGTAAAAGTGCAGATCTATCAAAATGCTCGTCTAAAATAGTGATGGCAGCAAGTAACTAGAAATGATTGAATGGTTCTTAACTGATTGCTACTCATAGATCATCATTTATATCCTCTTGAGTGTTGATTACTCATGCAAAAACAAGGTTGGGTTGCTGATCTGGAGCATCTAAAATTTCAGAACAACCATGTGAAAACATCATCTTCATCTGCATGCTGAAAATAACTCTAAAATCTAGTTTTTGTCCCACTGTGCATGCCAAAAATCAGTTATCGGTCCAAAGTCCACATGTGTTGGAAAAGATATCGACTAAAACTTCGATTGGTACAATGGGATCTCCTCTAAGTTGTGGGTGCCTCAGACTGAGGAGAACCTCCAAAGCGGGCTAGTTCCCTTGATGGATCACCTAAAACTACTAAAATTGATGGGGTTGAGGGTTAGGAAAGAACTAAAAATGACTGAAAGTGAAAAATGGCGATACACCAATTTTTTTGGGACTCAACTTGTACGAAAACACACTTAATGACTGGTAAAAGAACTGATGAACTTCACTACAATTTCCTATTTGCTGATTTTACACTCACAAAGGCATTAACAGACACTTATGTGACTTGAAAAACCCATAAATAAATTAATGGAGGTGTTGTAATATTATTAGCATGCAAAGGAATAATATTATTCATTGAAACACACTTCTAATTTGTTGTGACACACTTCACAAAGCTTGAAATTGGAGGAAAACAGTCTTTTATTCATCCACAAGGTGCATAAGTACAATAATCTACATCAAAAGTTTGTAGAAAATAATAAGCTCCCTAAACTTGTGCACAAGCACAATAATAATACAAAAGATCACCACCCAAGCTCCGAAATAACTCATGTTAATATTAGCCTAATCGGCTATTTGGAAACAAAGGCCAATAGTAGCTACGCATGTAAAAAATAACACTAACAGTTTGAACCGACCTCTTTTGTAAAATTTTGATTACAAATAATCCTATATTTATCCTTGCAAAATAATAAAATAATCCCCTTTCCCATGTACTTTGCATTCTACCATGCAAAATTGTTTATTTTTAGCCTTCACAGTCAAATTTGGCATGATTCGAATTATTTGAGCTTTGAATACGTGGGATGAGCTTGTTTTTCCATTTTTTCTTCTACCAAATGCCATAAATTTCTAATTTTAATGATTCCTACATGAAGAGTAGGACAAAAAATTTCCAATGAGATTAATTTTATTGAATTTGGAGTTGTATATGAAAGATATGGACATATGAAAATTTGCATGTCGGGATGAATAGGAGAGTGACACGTGGTGGCCTCTAATTTGTTCGTGGGATTTCCTTTTTCTACGTGTGCATTGCTTTTCCTTTGCCATGTGCTATATGGCTTTGTGTGTAGGTATGTGCTTTTATGAAATGTGAGCCAATAAGAGAATGTCATGTATGCTTTAGATTTTGTAGTGTCGGGCTCTATGAAACCTTCATTATCCATCGTGAAGTACAAACCAATAAGAAGACTCCACAAAATTTAAGTAGTGTCAATCCTTTATTTTACTCCTCCGATAGTTGCAAAACATAGGCCAATAGGAAAATTCCACGCTACTTCGCAAATCATACCTTTGATAGCCCTTAACTAGCAATTGCAAAACACGAGCAAATGAGAAAGCTCCATGCTACCTCAATGTCAATATTTAATTATATTAATCTTATCAGATTGCGAAGCATGAACTAGTATGAAATCTCCATGGCCTTCACGATGTCATTATGTTTTATAGCCCCCTCATGTTGCGAAACAAGAACCAATAAGGAAGCTCCACGCTCTTCGAAAATGTCAAACTACGTCAGACCTTGACTAACAATTGCAAAAAATGATCCAAGTGAAAAGGCTCCACATATCTTTGGATTTTGTAGTGCTAGACCAGATTTCATGTCTATTTTTCATTGGTTGCTACCTTCGCGTCATAAGTTATAACTTCTGCTCTTCCTCTGATTTTTCAACCAAGCTTAGCTGTTTCCCGGACCTGAAGCCTTTATGAAGCTCAAATTATTCAAAAAAATTGAGGTCTGCGAAAGTCTATCTGTTATAAAGAGGCATGAAATCATGCCACGTAACCCTTCACATTACGAGCATTTAAATGACTTAGCAATATAGATCTTTGATGAGCGTTTGAATGTTTCATGATTCTTTAAACGACTAAGTTGATTTTAAATGAATGATTTGTGATCTATCAAGAGATGTTTCTTTTCTTAATGTTTTTCAACAGGACCTCCACAATTATAGTCCTCAACTCATGTAATCCATCCATATAAGTCATTCCTAAGAACTTGTTCTTTCTCATAATATTCTTTTGACTTTGACGATTTTTTATAAAGGACCTATGTCTGGTTGAATTCAACGAATCTTTCCTTCCAACTGGGTTCATGAATTGTAATGAATAGTGTTGATTATGAAGAACATAAAAGATCTGATTAGATGCCTTGTTAATTCTGTATTCTTCCCTGTGGTAGTATGAAAAGGTTGATACACGATTTTGACAAGGATGAATGTTGGAATGGACCCCTTTGTGAGGCATGGGCATGATGGAAAGGAATCCTTCGCTACTTTATGTCCATGTGTTGTCCAATCTGCCATTGAAAACGAGTAATTTGAATTTTCATATACCCTCTACAATGATGACAAAAATGGTCAACAATAAGTAAAGTAAATTAAAACCGTAGGTGCAAGAGAGAGAATTAAGGGATTAGTTTATTTAGTAATTGATACCAAAGTGTTCTAGATCGGAAGGTTGATAAAAGGATGAGGGAGCTGTCACAATCAAACTCAAAAAATTGTGGAGTGTTGGAATAAAGTGGACTAGGGTGGTTGGATTGGGGTAGGGGCACCAGGCACCGAGATACCTCTGTTGGGTGCTTGTGATTGCACAAATGCCCGAAATATGAGTTTTCTGGTGTCACAAGTTGATCAATAACCTTCTTCATTAATCAACCGTATGTTGTTGAATGATCACAAAATTCACCTAAAACTTATAAAACAAATGATTTCATTCAAAACCCCAAAACACATCAAATCCTAAAAAGAAAAAAAGATGCAAATGGGGAGACGGAATGACTCTAAAAATCACTTGATAGAGTGAACTTATGACCGAGCAACGCACCGCATAACAGACTCAATGTAGTTCTATGTGTGTGTGTAGAAATTGTGCCCTAGGAGGCTCTTATGCAAGATGCACTTGATAGCGAGTAATAAATAGATGTAGCAATGTAGATAGATGTGTGGATTTCAAAATGAACTTCCCCTCTTATGCGTGTATGCAGAAAAATGTAGTCCCTTGTCCCTTGAATGAAGCTAGATGGATGCCTTGATGCTCTTAGAATGCCTTTGGATGCAACCTTAGGTGATGATAGTAGATGCTTAGAGTTTGGTCCCTTATTATGGTCACATAGCTTTGTATTTATATGATTCCCTTGTTTGAATTTCGTAATTGACAACTAAAAGGTTGACCCATAAGAAAACAAGATTCCCAAAAGATAAAAGAGGCCCAAAAGAGGCGAGTAAGATACAAAGAGGTCGGGGGTGCCCATATGAGACGAGGGTGCGTGGGCGGGTGTGCAGAGTCAAGAAAGATCGAATAGCAAGTGGGGTGTGTAAGACCAAAGAGGAAACCAAGAAAGATAGAAAAGAGGCCAAAGATAGATGTCAATTACTAGTTTTATCGCTTATGAATCATATGAATAGTAATATGTGATTAGGACCTAGAAATGTACCCAAGTGCGTGATTTAGTGTTTTCATTTCCCCCACTTTAGTTTATTGAGTGAATACTTGATAACATAAAGTAGATAAGAGATGTGTACCTGATAATCATGTAGATTGATGAAGAAAGCGTGTCGAGGAGACAAGAAAAAGTGTGGAGTGATAAAATGAAGCATGGAAGCTAAGGAAGAGGAAGTGACCCTAGGGGTGAAGCATATGTGTTATTTTGTGGTATACCTTTTATTGTTGTTGTGCTTGATGTGTTCACTAATGTGAGTGCATGCTTTTGCATAAGGATGGACCTGCAAAAAGAAGAGCAAAAGAGTAGTCAAAGTCATGTGTTATGAAAACTTTATAAAAACATGAAAAAGTATGTAAAAATGAAAAAACGTAGTAAAAGGAACATGTGCACCTAATTCGTGACAAGTAAAAAGGATAGAAAGTGTCCTAAAATGTTATAGAAGAGCGAGTTTTTTGGGTGAACTCATGCCAAGAGAGTTTTTGGGCGATCTCATGCCAAGAACAAGTTTTTGGGGTGATCTCATTCCATGACAGAAGAGTGTTGGGGAGAAAGGTCTAGTGTTATTATTCATCCATGGTTGCTTCCCAAAATTTATAGACCACTACAAATGGTATGATTTGTGTTGTTCAGTTCGATCCAAGGAAATAGGAGAAAAAGGAGATAAAATGCATTCTTATTGCTTGAGGACTATTCATGTAATGTGCATATGAGAAAGTCGTAACTATGACTATGTACTCTTGAATGAGGGGATTGATTCATCCAATGTATACCCCCTTGTTTGGGGTACATGCAACATCGCTAGGAGGATGTGGCCCAAAGGAGAAGATTGGATGTTGCACTAAAACTAATACCCTACAAGGGACGATGTGGATGGTAGAAACCAAGGAACATGCAAACAAAGTGGCTAGGACATATGTTAGTGCAATCGAGACAAATACGCATATAGAAGATAATGTGTAATCTAGCAATCAAGAAGATAATGTAGACCGCGAAAATTAGGTTTCAAACATGGGATATCACTCACAATTTCGCAATACAATGAGGGCCGAAGCGGCCAAAATCATACAAACAATGAACAAGAAAGACATAGGACATAGCCCACAAACAATGACATACAATAACAAATAATAAAAATCAAAGTATCAGACAACCATGGTGGAAAATAGTTCCTGTAAAGAAAATGTTGTACATGAAGCACCCGTTAGCATGTTAGAAAAAAAAGTATGTCAAAACATGTATATATCGATAGAGTAGTGTGTTAGTAAGAATAGGAAGTAATATAAAATGAAACAATAACACCTATAGTGTGTACGAAAGTAGATGCTCCCACGAGTCTCGATGGGACATGTTAAAGGTACGATGCCAAGCATCTATGTTGCGTGTAAATATCTATGTAAAGTCTACATTCACAACTAGAGAACAAGTGAACGTGCATGTGTATATAGAAAAGATAATGACATACAAAGTATCTTTCTAGCATGTGAAACAAAGTGTACATGTAACTAGTATAAGAAAGCAAGAATAGATGTAACCAAGATATGTAGTATGTTATGAATGAGTGATATGGAATGACATGCAACGTGAGTGTGATAGAGCAGCATGCACCATAATCGAATGTGTATGAGTAGGTATGAAATGAGGTTCATTTATAAAAGACCCCTCGACAGTCAATAATGAACCATAGAATAAGAGTGTCATCGAGAAATGGTCTAAAATTTGCGCTAGAAAGATTGATCATGAAGCATAGAGCGTAAAGAGTGTGAATGTGGTGGGTTTCATGAATGTAGTATGCCCTCAACAATCAAGTGTAAACCGTAGCACAAGAGTGCATCATAGGGTAAATGACAATACAAATCATGTATCAAAGGGGTTGAAAGTGCTTAGAAAGATGAAACATGAAGCGTAGAACGTTAAGTGTGATAGTAGATGTTAGATACAACTGACAATTATGTAAAGGGGGAGTGCGATGCCCTCAAGTGTGTTAATGATGGAGATATATGTGATGACGTGAGAGATACCATGCCATTATGGGAGAGCATTATCCATGTCATGAGAATAGAGAGAGTCAACACAATGGGAGGCAAGAAGCAACAGTAGGACCATGCCTTGGTGGCAGAGCTTGAAATGTGTCTTGGCCATCAATATAAGGAATTGTTTGTTTGAAAAAATGAATTGGAGATGGAAGCGGTGTAGGATGGGGAGGGATTTTGAATGACAGAAGTTGAAAGAGGCCTTCTAGAGTTTGTTGGTTTTTCTTAGTGAGTATTTACTTTTTGGGATAGGTAACATTTGTAGAAGAATTGATAAGAGGAGAGGGTGGTTTGATTTTTGGAGGCGGTTGCTTAGTTTGACTTGGTAATGTTATAGATGACTTGAGTGGAGGAGGAGTTAGACTGATTTTGAGAGGAAGGTGCTTAAGAGGCTCTTGAATTACATTAGTAACAATGGTATGATGCTCATGAGACATAGATGAATCATTTTAGGAACCCAATGAGAATTAGCAAGTGAATATGAACATGTGGCAAAGCATATTGTGCAACAAATGAAATAAGGTCATATGCTTAAGGTGGCCATTTTTTCTTAAGAGCATAACAATCATTGTCATTATGTCTATTGATTTGATGATAATTGCAATATGGATGACCTTGATATTGTGCAAGATGATAAGGAGGATAACAATGAGTAGATGGAAAGTTGATCAATTGATGAGTGAGGAGTTGTGAAAGAATATCTTGTTTCTTAGCATTGAGATCAAACTTGAGAGGCATGGGGAGTGACAAGATTTGAGGTTCACTGATATGAGCACATGTAGAAGACATAGAATGAGGATGAGGAGTAGAAGAAGAATGAGCCTGAGAAGCGTCCTTAAGATGTTGAATTTCATATTTGAGGGATGTAATCATGGATTCCATAGCCTGAAATTTATCTTGAAATAAATAATTTAAATCTTGGATTGACTTGCAAATAGATTGATTAAAATTAGAACCAAGAGATTCATCAGAAAGACGATCAAAGATAACACTGACTTGAGTAGGTGGTGTATCACTAGGAAGATACATAATGTCTAGGGATTTTAGAATAACATCTTTACAAGATGGGTGCATTTGAAGCAATTGATGCAAGGAGACTTGAGAAACCTTAGGAGCCATGAAAGAAAAAAATAGTGTGCAAAAGAAGGATCTAAAGGACCGATCACGAGTGGGGTTCACTAAATGATTTAACAAAAATAGACTTTTTGTAAAACCCTAGATATTTCAGAGTCACATATGATAAATAAACAATAGAGCACAAATTTGATGTATAAAATAAGATAATAAAAATTGAAACCATAAATGCAAGAGAGGGAATATGAGACATAGTCGATTCAACACTTGATCCCAAAGTATGTTGGGCTAGAAAACTGATGAAACAAGAAGGAAGACTATCCGAAGGCGTGCTCAAGAAATTCTGCAAGCTACCAAAATAAGTTGGACCAAGGCGCCTGGGAAGGAACTAGGGTACCTAGGCACTATAGACCTCTAGTAGCACCTGTGATTGAAAAATGATCGAGAATTTGGGTTTTCCGATGTTACAAGTTGATCATTAACCTTTGTTGTTAGTCACATGTATGTCATTGAATGATCACATAATTCTCCTGAAACCTACAAAAAAATGATCTCCTACAAAACCCCAAAACACATCAAATCATAAAAAGAAAAAGATGCAAATGGGAGTCGATCGACCAAACGTCATCACCCGAATGAGTGAACTAATGACCAAGCGTTACACTACATCTCATAATCCATGTAGTTCTGTGTGCATGTGTGTAGATACGTGCCCTAGGAAGCTCTTGTGCAATATTTACTTGATATCGAACAATAACTAGATGTAACAATGTAGATAGATGTGAGTATGGAAAAATTAACTTCCCCTCGTATGCGTGTATGCAGAAAAATGCAATCCCTTGTCCCTTGAATGAAGCTATATGGATGCCTTGATGCTCTTAGAATGCCTTTGGATGCAATCTTAGGTGATGATAGTAGATGCTTATAGCTTGGTCCTTTATTATGGTCACATAGATTTTTATTTATATGATTCCCATGTTTTAATTTCATAATGACAACTAAAAGACCAAAATATAAGAAAACAAGATGCCCAAAAGAGGCGAGTAATATAAAAAGAGGTCGGAGCACCTAGAGGGGACGAAGGCGCTGATGTCCACAATCAAGAAAGATAAATAAATAAAGATCAGAATGGGAAGTGGGGTGTGCAAGACCAAAGAGGAAACCAAAAAAACCAAAAAGATGCCAAAGATAGATGTCAATTACTAGTTTCATCACTCAGGAATCATATGAATAGTAGTATGTGATTAGGACCTAGAAATGTACCCAAGTGCGTGATTTAGTGTCTACAACACTCACCTTGAGAGTGAACTTAAAACCGATCATTGCACTACATATCATACTCCATGTAGTTCTTGTGTATGTGTAGAAATGATGCCCTAGGATGCCCTTGTGCAAGTTGCACTTAATAGCGGGCTATAGCTAGAATGTAGCAATGTAATAGTATGTGTGGATGGAATAGAATAAACTTCCCCTTCCTATGTTGTGTATGCATAATTATGCAATCCTTGTCCCTTGAATGGATGCTAGATGGATGCCTTTTGAGTGTTTTAGTGCCTTTGGAATGCAAGATTAGGTGATGATAGTAATGCTTAGTGCTTGGTCCTTTATTTTGAACATATAACTATGTATTTATATTATTCCCTTGTTTGAATTTCGTAATTGACAACTGGAAGGCTGACTCATAAGTGAAAAAATTCCCAAAAGATAAAAGAGAGCCAAAAACGAGTAAGGTGAGAAAGATTCAAAGTGCGCCCATGAAGGATAGGAGTGCACAGGCGTTGTTGTCTGGATGGGCATTGGTATCTAAAGCCATGAAAGATAAATAAGTAAAGTTTTGATCAAGGTTATATGATGTGTAATACCAAATAGAAAATAAGAGACAAAGAAAAGAGGCTAAGGATAGTTTTCAACCACTAGTTTTCTTCCTTGGGAATCATAGAAATGCTATCATGCTTTTAGAACCTAGAAATGTACCCAATTGTGTGATTTAGTGTCTACATTTTCCCACACTTTATGTTGTCGATTGAATAATCAATAACATAAATTAGATAAGATATGTTTACCTTATGATCACGTAAAACATGCGGTTTATAGCGTCTTTGAGTGGACAAGTGAAGCATGAAATGATTGCAAAGTGAAGCATGGAGACTAGGAAAGGAAAGTGACCTTAGGGGTGGCATGTATGTGTTGCTTGTACATGTTGTTGTGCTTGTATTTTCTGTTGTAGGCTGCTTCTTGTTGTGTATTAAGGATGAACTTGCAAAAGAAGAGTGAAAGAGTAGTCAAAGTCATGTATATGAAAAATATGAGCAAAGTATGCAAAAGTGTGTAAAAGTAGTAGTAAAGGAAAGTGTGCACCTGATGTAAAAGAGTGTAAATGATAGAAATGTGTCTTGAAATGTTGTGAAGAGTGAGTTTTTTGGGCGATCTTACACCAATAGCGAGTTTTTTGGGAGATCTCATGCCAAACATAAAGTGTTGGGGAGATAGGTCTAGCTTTACTCCCCTTCCATGAATTTTCCCAATAAGCACCACTGCAGATGGTGCGTCTTGATTTATTGCTAGTGTTCCTTTTGTCCCGATTGTTCTAAATTATTTCGATTATACCGATTGAAGGAGATAAATACATTCTATGACCGTAGGCATGTGCATGTAATCGTAGAACTATTCTCGTGAAGTGTTGAGATCGAGTTGTATTGAAAAAATGATTGTATCGCCCCAAGAAATTAGTACCTGTGGGAGGACAGGGGATACCCAAGTGCTAGTGTATGAGTATGGGCGCTAGTTTTTGTCTTGTGTTTGAGTTCCAAGTCGGTTTATGGAAAGTTCAAGGTGGCCTGTATTCCTATGTTGTTTCTATCTTGTGCGATTTGTACTTTAGCTTTGAGATGTTGTAGAGGTGATTTGTTCGCCAATATATGCCTCCTCGTTATGGATGCATGTGACAATAGAAGGAGAATGCGGCCCAAAAGAGAGGACCCGATCTTGTTTTAAAGTGGATACCTACGGGGGATGGGGATGTGCATGGTATAAACCAATGCACATGCAAATAAAGTGTCTAGTAACATGTGTTAATAGAAAAAGTAATTCAGCAAAAGCATCCATGGTGCTGTGCAAAGAGGCCGATAGGAACAAAGAAGGATGTATTACAAGTATTACATTGCCAATACTTATATGTCATTTATTAAATTAAAATTTGAATTCAGCTTTTTTATTCTAAATAAATAATAGTAGTTATTATGGATTGATTCACTCGAGTTTTTAACAATGGATTTACATGTATAAAAATTATATTTATTCATAAAGAACATCATCCATGAGTGTTTGTGGTAGGTGAATACAAAAATATTTATTAGTGTAAAAAAATTCACAAAAACATAACACACTTAATGATATAGATCATGAGCGAATTAATGAAAATATGTTAATAATAATAGTAGTGTTCTTGACAATTTGAATTCAACAAAGTAAGATTTTTGTCATAAAAGTGAATTTAAAGGTAGTTAATAATAAACAACGATTTTCTTGATTTTACAAAAATAAACAATTGTGAAGTATTAATGGAGAGTAAATACATCTTTAAATTCCTTGTATTTATATGTTTCTACATTTTCCATGCACCCCTAAAGATGGCACTCGTAACTGAACTTTAAAATATTAAAGAAATATAGTGTGACACATGGTTATACCTTTTTGTAGAGTTTTCAATTTGTCATATAGCGGTAAACTTTTATGAGACAACAATCCATGACAAATACATTTTTTTATTGAGGATAAAGTTTTTTTTGACAGAATGGGCTATCTTGATACTGATTAAAATAAAGGGTCTTGCCACTCGGATATAATAATAAAGAACAATACATGACACTTTGTATAGACCAAACAAAGTAGTTGCGAAAAGAGCAAAAAAAAACACAACAATACCACATCAAAACTAGAGCAAAAACGTAGCAGTATAATGCAATAGAAACATACAAAGGCTCGTCCCGTATGAGAAAAAAAAATAAAAAAATTACTCCCTCTCATGGCTTTCACCCGTATTCTTGATCTAATTGGTACATGGTAGGTGGAATATTGCTTAAAATATACTCTTATACTACATATTAAATGTGTGTCCTCCTTCACTAATTTTCAATCTACTTGTCTTTCACCTATATATCATTTTATAATAATATTGTATGCCCTGCCTGCCTTAGGACAGGAAAAGCAGACTAAAAAGTTGGTAAATTTTTTTTTGATGGTGAACTAAAGTCCTATTTAACTATTTCCGTTAATCTTTAATTCATATTAATTATTAATCCCTCATGGTTGCTTAAAACATTTATTCAATTTAATTTTATTTATTTTAGCTTCTATTAAATTACACACACACACACACACACACACACACACACACACAAACACACACACATATATATTCCTTTTAAATAATTTTCCATCCACAATAGACTATAATTATTCATTCTTAATTAAGTTCATCCTCTTTTATTTATTTACCCACTTCCCCTTTTTATTTAAATCACCATTCCCACCAAAATCGTTTTGACTTAATGTGTGAGTAGGGTTTTATTTGAGCCCAGATTAAACAAAACTCAACCCTAGATCAATATTGTGCCCTAAACTTCCTTATCTTTTTATTTTCCATCTCTTTCTTTTCATTTTATCTTATTCTCTTACTTGCGGAGGTTGTGTAGAGGAGCCATGGGAGCTTTGTAAATTCCTTATGTTTTCCCTTGTGTTTTATTATTGGTTTTGGTTTATTTATATATATAAATAAATCATATATATATATATATATATATATATATATATATCTAATATATTTTTTTTTTTGTGTTGTAGGGGTTTTTTTTTTTTTTTTGTTTAGGGGGTTTGGTTGCATGCGGTTGGGGGAAGAAAAAAGTGGTGGCGAGTGGAGTGGGTGCTTTGTGCAAAGGCGGAAGGGAGAGCAGGCACGGCCGGGGAGAAAGGGAGGTCGGGGTGTGTGGCGAGGCGGCCGAGGGTGGTGGGGGATGCATCAGGGGGGCAGCCGTGGTGGTTGAGGGCACGGGAAGGGGGGCTGCAGGGGGACGGGGTGGAGGAGGCGCGAGGCTGCGTAGGGGCAGCAAGGTGGGTGGGGTAGGTTGGGGCACCCGTGGAATGGCGGCCGGGTGAGGGTTCGACCTCCCCCAAAACTTATTTTGTATAATTTTTTTTTGTTTATAAAAAAAAAACTATAAAACAATTCCGATTTCCATTTTTTTATACATTTAATTTTTTTATTATATATATATATATATATATATATAAATAGTTAATCGATTTTAATATAAAAGGGAATATAATATGCTTGGTTAGATTTTATGGAAAGATATCACAACATACATATATATATATATATATATATATATATATATATATATATATATATATATATATATATATATATATATATTTATATTTATTTAAAAAATTGATTATGGTTATTTTATACACCATGCTAAATAATGAAGATTTCAACTTAAAATAAATAACAAATTTTTAATTTTATTATTTGATGTAAAAAAATGAATTTAATATTCTCAACTATTCACAATTAAATGATTATCAAATTTGTGTAAAGAAGAGCACAAGTATTTTAAAAGAGAGAAGAGGCTAAGTGCTAATGAATTTTGCAAAGGAGCATACTATGCAAATTTGATTTTATTTTTTTTGTTTAAAACACATAAGATTCTCAACAAAGAAATACTATTCCTTTTTTGTAATCACATCTTTCCAATAAATAAACTTTCTTTTCAATGAAATCTAAACAAGTTTATATCAAAAGACCACTCATTTCACAAAAATTGCTTCTCAAATGAACTTATCCTTTCTTCAAAGCCAAACTAAGAGTTACATCACATTTATATAAAAGAAGAGCATCTAATACAAACTTTCTTATCAAAAGGTTCAAAACTCACTTTACATTGTTTCTTCAAAATACAAGGAACTACTCAAGAAAGGTACAATGCAAAGCTCCTTTACAAGGATAAAAGGATTGCTCAACTTAACCTTACTCAAGTTTAAAAGTTTAAAAATAATCTTCAAGATAAGGGAAGCTTCCACAAGCCATACTTTTCAAGAGACAAGGGGTAATGTCCACAATAGAATGAAGATGATAAAGAGCTCCAACCAACATCCCACTTCCATCTTGAGATCCAAATGCTCATGCTTTCAAGAAACCAACAAGGAGAAGAGGCTTGTTTGCCACCCAACCATAGGCATCATTACATGCCTTTTCCAAGGTTGGGATGCATGCTAGCCTCCCCCAAGCCCATGGGAAAGAGGACAACTAACCACAACTTACACAAGAAAGAGGTGAACAACCAATAATACATCCACACAAAAATAAGACAAATATCCAAGACAAGACTCCAAATTTTACAAGGTGAAAAAGAGGAGAACCCAAGTTCTACCTCTAAAACAAATGGGGAAGAGAGGAGAGGAGTTCTCCAAAATTTGTCACCAAGATTATAAGCACAATAACAAGACCTCCATACCCTCCTTATTGCTCCTATTCATTTAAACCCTCCTTATTCCTCCATCCTTTCTCAAGTTCTTTTTGGAAGGATTTTCAAACCCCAAAGGGTTTCCTTACCAAGAATGGGGAAGGAGATTCAAGCCAAATGAATCAACTTCCCCACCTCAAACCATTTGAGGGGAAACACTAAAACCCTACAAGGCTTGTCCATCAAGCCTTGAGGATTGAGAGGGAAAATCCCTCTCTTCCCCCACAAACTCCAAAACTCCATCATGTCATATGATGGAGGGAGTAAAAAAAGCAAACAATAACCAAAATCCACATGCAACAATAACATTTTCAAGTAAACAATCTAACTAATATGAATACAACACATGCAATAAGACTTAAGAGCCTACCTCAAAGAAAGCTCTCCAAAAATCTTTCCAACTTCAAACTTCTCCACTCCTTGACCCAAGCAACCTCTAGCTCCAAATCACACAAGCATCCAAGCAAAAGTTCCCCCAAAAAAGTCTCTTCTTTTCCCATGAAGGGGAATTTGAAGAGGAGCAAGTAAAAATCCTCACAAATGAGGGGGTGACATGTGTCACCCCTCTCCTCCTTCAAGGTCAAAGATGCCAAAACAAAAGAGAGAAAGGGTAAAAATGTTTTTGCCCTCTTCTCCCAAATTACTCAAAATGCTAACAAGACAATTCTAGTGCAACTTTTAACAAGCACTCTAATCCACACCCCTTACATGGATGTGACCAAACAAGAGGCAAAAAGGAGGATCAGCCTTGAAATTTTATGTTCCAAGGGCTCATTTTTATGTTAAGGGAACTCCCAAACTAAAAAGGGGTCCCTAAAAATGCCCAAAATAACCCAATTTCGGGTTTGGCAAAATTAGGCATAAGGTTAGAGGGTGTGGGGACCACCCAAGGGTTCACATGTGACCCTAAACCCTCTAAATTAATTACATCATTAATCTAATTCAAAACTTAATGCAAGTGGGGTCATTAATTCCCAAAACAAGTTTACAACACAACTAGACACCCTAAGCAAAATTAATAATTACAAGACATATTACATTACAAATGAGGGTCACCCATGGTGCCCAAAACAATAATTCTAATGCTAAGGCCTCAAGCAATAAACATGGCTAGGGCTTAGCCCGTGGGCTACTTGTGCAAAGTTACGTAGCTAGCCTGAGTCCCACGTTCTCCTGTGACTGTCACTTGCACACTCATGCACAAACATTAAACGCACATGTTTGATAAAATATAAATTAACTACTAAACAAGATAACAATGAATTCTAGACTATCATTTCATCTTTCTGGTATCGAAAGTGCGATAACGTGCACAACTATACATAGTTCGCCATAAGTTAGTCACAATGATAAAATGACATGTATCCATAGAATCTCAACATGCAAAAACTGAGTAACCATCAATATAACTACATTCCCAAAACAACATCATATCAATTAGTATCCATGACATCATAAGATAATACAAACAACATAGTAATCAATGAATAGTCTTTATATGCCTAAATGTCCATACATGCCTAATCAGATCAAATCTCCTAATGTAATGTCCAAAATATAACAAATCTCTGTAAAAACATGTCTATGAGTAATGAGCAACAAGTAACTAAGCTATAAAAATGTGGGCACTACATCCCCCTCTACTAAAATTAGACTTCCTCCTGGAAATCACTGAAAGAGATAGGGATATCTAGCCCTCAAAGGTGTCGCATCCTCCCAGGTAGTTGTTGTCTCGTTGTATCGGTCCCACTGCACTCTAACCTAGTCTAAGTCTCGACCCCAAAGGGCCAACCTCTGGTGCTCCAGTATGCATACGGGCTCCAGTCTCCACTATCCTCCATCCTCTACCTGTAATGCTGACCAATCCAAAACATGAGAAACATCTAGTGCATATCTACGTAGTACAGAACCATGAAACACATCGTGGGCCCGTGCAAGGCGTGGTGGTAAAGCTAGGTGATAGGCAACTGGACCGATGACCTCTAAAATATCAAAAGGCCGCACAAAACGAGGCGATAGCTTAGAACCCTTTCCATAACGGATCATACTCTTATGTAGACAAACTCTCAAGAAGACTTTATCACCCACTAAGAAGTGATGATCAATCCTCTTGGTGTCTGCATACGCCTTCTGGCATGCTCTAGCCTACTCAAGACGTTGTCTAATCAGAACAACTTGCTGCTCTAAATCTTGTAGGTAAGCTGGTCCCAGAATAATCCTTGTCATCTAGTCTGTCCCAACTCAAAGGTGTCTTGCAAGGTCATCCATACAAAGCCTGGTAAGGAGCCATACCAATGGAACTATGATAGTTGTTGTTGTAAGCAAACTCAACTAAATGCAAATAATCTTCCCATTTCTTCTGTTGGTCCATCACATACATCCTCAACATGTCCTCCAACACTTGATTAACTCTCTCTGTCTATCCATCTGTCTCTGGATGATAAGCTGAACTGAAATTAATCTGAGTACCCAGAGCGGTCTGAAAGGAAGTCCAGAAAACGAAGTGTAGATGGTATCCCTGTCATTGATGATGGTCTTTGGAATCCCATGCAACCTAACAATGTCCTCCATAAATACTTTGGCGATGGCCTGTGCATTATAGGTGACCTTGGTTGGTGAAAAGTGTGCAACCTTGGTCAACTTATCCACGGTGACCATAATGGCATCATGATGATAAGAAGACATAGGAAGTCGACTATGAAATCCATAGAGATCACATCCCATTTCCACTCGAGAATATCATGAGGATGTAAGAGTCCTGTGGGATGAGAATGCTTTGCCTTGACCCTCTGACACTCAAGGCATCGTGCAACAAAATCTACTATGTCCCGTCGAAGACCTGGCCAATAATATAACTCCCTCAGATCAGCATGCATTTTCTTTACTCCTGGATGTGCTGCATATGGGGCTCGATGAGCCTCTGTGAGGATGAAGCTACGTAGATCACCGGCCTTAGGCACGTAGATGTGCCTATGGAACCGAAGTAAACCATTTGTCTCTAACACACCCAAAATATCTGCCCTCTAATGAACCCTGTGACTCCAACATCTATCTAGCTCCCTCATAAAACCTGTCCTCTGGAAGGTGCTCAAGAATCCTGCCTCTCAAATCTGACTGAAGTGTCAAAGAAGAAAGCACATGTCATCGTCTACTAAGTGCATCTGCAACAACATTTTCCTTTCCTTTGATATACTGCACCTCCATGTCATACTCACATAGGAACTCCATCAATGCCTTTGATGAGTGTTGAGGTTCGGCTATGAGAAGATATGTTATAAACTATGATGATCTGTCCTCAAAATGAAAGGTCTACCCAAAAGGAAGTGTCGCCAATGCACAAGTGCATGAACAACTGCTGCAAGCTCCAAGTCATGAGTAGGGTAATTCAGCTCGTAGTCCTTGAGCTTACGAGACTCAAATGCAATAACCTGACGCTCCTGCATAAGAACTGCTCCCAAATCCTCTAGTGATGCATTAGTACAAACAACAAAATCCTCTGTCGGGTCTGGAACTGCTAAGATGGGCACCATGGTTAACCTTTCCTTAAGTAGTTGAAAATCCGCTCACACTTTTCTGACCAATCAAAATTCTTCCCTTTCCTCTGAAGAGAAGTGATAGGGTGAGAAATCCTAGAAAAGTCCTTTACGAACATGTGGTAATACCCTGCTAAACCCATGAAACTTCTTACCTTAGTAACTGATGTGGGTGTTGGCTAGTCCATGATAGCTTGTATCTTAGAGGGATCTCTTGAGATACCTCGCCCTTTGATATGATATGACCCAAGTACTGAATCTCTGTCTGAAAGAAGCTGCATTTTTCCAAGTTCCCATACAACTTCTGCTCTCTCAAAACCTAAAGTACCTGTCTCAAATGCTCCTCGTGTTCCTCCTCGGAATGAGAATAAATCAATATGTCATCAAGGAACACTAAGACAAAGCGATCCAGAAATGTCCTGAATACTCCATTCATGAGGCTCATGAAGACAGTTGGGGCATTAGTCAAACCAAATGGAACAACTGTGAACTCATAATGCCCATAACGTGTGTGAAAAGTTATCTTATGAATGTCTGCATCTGAAATGCGCAACTGATGATACCCTGACTTGAGATTGATTTTGGAGAATACTCTCTCACTCCCGCATCTGATCAAACAAGTCATCAATCCTAGGGGGTGGATAACGGTTCATTATTGTGACTTTGTTGAGTTTCAAGTCTACACAAAGTCCGAGAGAACCGTCCTTCTTTTCAAAAATATGACTGGCGCTCCCCAAGGAGATACGCTAGGATGAATGAGACCCTTATCCAACAACTCCTCTAACTGAATCTTGAGCTCATGAAGCTCTAGAGTCGTCATCATCTGATAGGGTGCCCTAGAAACCGGTGTAGATCCAGGTACTAAATCAATGGTGAAATCCACCTCTCTTCGGGGTAGTAACCCTAGAAGCTCACCTAGAAACACATCTGCATACTCCCTCAAAATTGCATGATCATCTAAGGGTGAGTGCTCTAGAGTGCTCTCTGATCGGTCACTGATGGTGATAGCAAATAACTGACAACCCTTACGCATGCTCCGCTTGAGTTTCTTAGCAAGATCATGTGCAAGGAGATAGGTCTCTTCATCCCTGAAATCGTAACTACACTCCCAAGATCATCCTGACACTCAATGACCTTATTTCTACAATCCACCTTAGCTCGATGAGCCTTGAGCCAATCCATACCCAAAACTACCTGATAGGATCCTAACGGGATAACTCGGAGGTCAAGTGTAGTGGAGAAGGCTCCTAAATCAAGTACGTAACTCTCCACATACGAGTCCACAGAGAGTTTAGCCCCAGAGGCCAACTCAACCTGCCAACTATCTAGTTGCCTAGCCACTACTAGCCCACACTGGTCCACTACAGAAGGGATATAAAAGAATCAGAAGCTCCTGAATCAAAAAGTACGGAGACAGAAATACCCCTGATAATACCCGCTGCATCTCGATGATTGTGGCTCGATGCTTGGCTGGCGGTTGTCAACCACGACATATACATAATGGGGTGCATCCCACGTCACCCATCGTCCGCATCTGCTCGGATCTAGTGGCTCTATGTGCATCCATGGTATTGGGTTTGTGCGGGCACATACGCACATAGTGATCAGGAGATCCACAAATGAAACATCCTCCTGTACCCCTATGAGATGGGGTCCCTCCTGTACTCTGGTGTACTGATCCTGCTGGTCCAACCCTAGCAGACTGTTGTGTGCGAGATGGTGTGCCTACTGAGTACCCTACCTCTATCCCTGGCTCCACCAAAACTACCTCTAGAACCACCTCTCTCGAAAACACTATGTCTCTATCAGCCCCCTGTTATGGGGTGGCCTTTGTGTCTCGCGCGGGTGTGGTGGAGCCCTCGTCTTTGGCGGAGGCCAGAATCCTCCTCTAGGGGGTGGTGTTGTACCCCGTGACCTCTGACTCTGAAAGGCCTGAATCCTCTCCTAAAACTTGCTCTTGTTTCTATCTTGGTGCTCCTGTGCCTTGGTCTTGTTCTCCTCGGCTAAGTAGGCCTTCTCAATGGCCTTCTCAAGTGTGGGAGGAGATAACATCCTAACTACTCCTGCTATATCTGCATTAAGGCCTCGAATAAACCTGTTAACCTATAATTTCTCATCTTGCAGGTAGTCCACATACTGCAGAAGATCCAGAACTGCTCTCATACTGCGCTACTATGCCAGATCCTGTTGTAAGTCATGAAACTCATCGATCCTCTTCTGCATGAAATTCTCTGACATATAGCGAGCCCTGAATCGCTCCTCGAACATCTCCTAGGTCACTGTCTCTCAAGTCAGATGGAGCTTACGCTCCTCATTCCTCCACCAAATGCCCTATTGCGTCTCGAAGGATGTGTATAGCAAACCTTGCCTTGACGTTGCTCTCGTAAGAGTGCAAGCCAAAGCAACTATCCAAGCTAAGGAGCCATGACTCAGCCCCAAAGCCATCTGTAGAGCCTGGTGTAGGTGGGCAGCTGCAAGTGAAGAAGATCTCTAATCACACTGCCTATATCTCGATCTTGGCGATGTAGTCCAATAGGTGAAAGGGGTCACCTATCCCCAAATGGTCCCTCGAGACTATGTGAGTGGCTACGATACGAGGCTACCCTCTCGTGATGAACGGAAGGGCTACGTGACCTCTCCCGCCTCGGTGTATCGTGCTCTGGTAGCTCTGAATGTGCGTCCTCGCCTATCGGCTCCTCATCTCCTAATGGTATCTCCTCTCTCGCCTCTTGTGGTGGTGGAAGACGCTGCTCCACAACGCCTATCGGGCTTTGCGCACAGGACTTCTAATATCTCCGAGGCCCAAATTGGGGTGCGGCGGCCGAATCTTGCGTAGGTGCACTACGCCCCATGCTCTAGCTGATCGTCCCCTCTTGGGTGCCATCCTGTGCACGAGGTGAGCGAAGAAGTTATTAATTTAAAATTTAATGGTTGCGGATGATTTTTAACTAATTATTTTTATTCATTTATTTAATTTAATGTTATTAAAATTACCATTAACTATTTTAATTAGTTACCCATAGTGTCTGCGTGTGTGAACTTCTTCTCGATACCAAATGTAATGCCCCGCCTTGGGACAGGAAAAAGAGACTAAAAATTTGGTAATTTTTTTTTTGATGGCGAACTAAAGTTCTATTTAACTCTTTCCATTAATCTTTAATTCATATTAATTATTAATCCCTCATGGTTGCCTAAAACATTTATTCAATTTAATTTTATTTATTTTAGCTTCTATTAAATTACACACATTTTAATATATATATATATATATATATATATATATATATTCCTTTTAAATAATTTTCCATCCACAAAAACTATAATTATTCATTCTTAATTAAGTTCATCCCCCTTTTATTTATTTACCCACTTTCCCCCTTTTTATTTAAATCACCATTCCCACCAAAATCCTTTTGACTTAATGTGTGAGTAGGGTTTTATTTGAGCCTTAGGATTAAACAAAACTCAACCCTAGATCAAAATTGTGCCCTAAACTTCCTTATCTCTTTTCTTTTCCATCTCTTTCTTTTCATTTTATCTTATTCTCTTACTTGCAGGTTGTGTAGAGGAGCCATGGGAGCTTTGTAAATTCCTTATGTTTTCCCTTGTGTTTTATTCTTGGTTTTGGTTTATTTATATATACAAATAAATAAATATATATATATATATATATATATATATATATATGCGTTAGGGCTTATTATTATTATTTTGTTTAGATAAATATATATGTTTATTTATATCTATCCCCTTTGTTTTTTTTTGTTGTTTTGTGTTGTAGGGGGATTGGTTTTTTTTTTTGGTTTGTTACATGCGGTTGGAAAAAAACAGCGGTGGAGAGTGGCGCACATACAGGCTTTGTGCGGAGGAGGAGATAGGTGTGATCGGGGGAGAAAGGGAGGTTGGGGTGTGTGGCAGGGAGGTGGGGCCGAGGGCGGTGGGGATGCGGTGGGGGGGGCAGCCGTGGCGGTTGAGGGCGGGGAGGGGGCATGCCAGTAGCAAGGGGATGGGGTGGAGGGAGGCGTGGGCTACGCACGGGGGGCAACAAAGTGGGTGGGGCAGGTTGGGGCACCCGTGGAATGGTATTAATACGGGGAGGGTTCGACTCCCCAAAACTTATTTTATATAATTTTTTTTTGTTTTTATAAAAAAAAACTATAAAAAATTCCGATTTCCATATTTTTTTATACATTTAATTTTTTATATATATATATATATATATATATATATGTGTGTGTGTGTGTGTGTGTGTGTGTGTGTGTGTGTGTGTGTGTGTGTGTGTGTATACATATATATATATATATATTTCGAATCAATGGTTATTTCATACACAATGCTAAATAATGATGATTTCAACTTAAAATAAATAATAATTTTTAATTTTATTATTTGATGCAAAAATGAACTTAATATTCTCAACTATTCACATTAAATGATTATCAAATTTGTGTAAAGAAGAGCACAAGTATTTTAAAAGAGAGAAGAGGCTAATTGCTAATAAATTTTGCAAAGGAGCATACTATGCAAATCTGATTTTTTTTTTTTGCTTAAAACACATAAGATTCTCAACAAAAATACTATTCCTTTTTTTAAATCACATCTTTCAATAAATAAACTTTCTTTTCAATGAAATCTAAACAAGTTTATATCAAAAGACCACTCATTTCACAAAAATTTCTTTTCAAATAAACTTATCCTTTCTTCAAAGCCAAACTAAGAGTTACATCACATTTTTATAAAAGAAGAGCATCTAATACAAGCTTTCTTATCAAAAAGTTCAAAACTCACTTTACATTGTTTCTTCAAAATACAAGGAACTACTCAAGAAAGGTACAATGCAAAGCTCCTTTACAAGGATATAAGGGATTGCTCTTAACTTAACCAAGTTTAAAAGTAATCTTCAAATACTCAAGTTTTAAAATAATATTCAAATACAAAGGAGGATTTTACACATAAGGGAAGCTTCCACAAGCCATACTTTTCAAGAGACAAGGGGTAATGTCCACAATAAAATGAAGATGATAAAGAGCTCCAACCAACATCCCATTTCCATCTTGAGATCCAAATGTTCATGCTTTCAAGAAACCAACAAGGAGAAGAGCCCTGTTTGCCACCCAACCATAGGCATCATTACATGTCTTTCCCAAGGTTGGAATGCATGCTAGCCTCTCCCAAGCCCATGGGAAAGAGGACAAATAACCACAACTTGCACAAAAAAGAGGTGAACAACTAATAATACATCCACATAAAAATAAGACAAATATCCAAGACAAGACTCCAAATTTTAGAATGTGAAAAAGAGGAGAACTCAAGTTCTACCTCTAAAACAAATGGGGAATAGAGGATAGGAGTTCTCCAAAAGTTGTCACCAAGATTATAAGTACAATAACAAGACCTCCATACCCTCCTTATTGCTCCTATTGCATTTAAACCCTCCTTGTTCTTCCACCCTTTCTCCAAGTCCTTCTTGGAAGCATTTTCAAACCCCAAAGGAGCTTCCTTACCAAGAATGGGGAAGGAGATTCAAGCCAAATGAATCAATTTCCCCACCTCAAACCATTTGAGGGAAAACACTAAAACCCTACAAGGCTTGTCCATCAAGCCTTGAGAATTGAGAGGAAAAATTCCTCTCTTCCCCCACAAACTCCGAAATTCCATCATGTCATATGATGGAGGGATTAAAACAAGCAAACAATAACCAAAATCCACATGCAACAATAACATTTTCAAGTAAACAATCTAACAACTAATATGAATATAACACATGCAATAAGACTTAAGAGCCTACCTCAAAGAAAGCTCTCCAAAAAGCTTTCCAACTTCAAACTTCTCCACTCCTTGACCCAAGCAACCTCTAGCTCCAAATCACACAAGCATCCAAGCAAAAGTTCCCCAAAAAAGTTCTCTTCTTTTCCCATGAAGGGGAATTTGAAGAGGAGCAAGCAAAAATCCTCACAAATGAGGGGGTGACATGTGTCACCCCTCTCCTCCTTCAAGGTCAAAGATGCCAAAACAAAAGAGAGAAAGGGTAAAAATATTTTTTTGCCCTCTTCTCCCAAATTACTCAAAATGCTAACAAGACAATTCTAGTGCAACTTTTAACAAGCACTCTAATCCACACCCCTTACATGGATGTGACCAAACAAGAGGCAAAAAAGGGAGGGAAAACTCCCTCTAGCCTTGGAAATAAGCCCCCTACCTATTAGGTAGGGTCCAAGGGCTCATTTTTATGTTAAGGGAACTCCCAAACTAAAAAGGGGTCCCTAAAAATGCCCAAAATAACCCAATTTCGGGTTTGGAAAAATTAGGCACAAGGTTAGAGGGTGTGGGGACCACCCAAGGGTTCACATGTGACCCTAAACCCTCTAAATTAATTACATCATTAATCTAATTCAAAACTTAATGCAAGTGGGGTCATTAATTCCCAAAACAAGTTTACAACACAACTAAACACCCTAAGCAAAATTAATAATTACAAGACATAATTCATTACAAATGAGGGTCACCCATGGTGCCCAAAACAATAATTCTAACGCTAAGGCCTCAAGCAATAAACATGGCTAGGGCTTAGCCCATGGGCTGCTTGTGCAAAGTTGCATGCATAGCTGGCCTGAGTGTCACATTCTCCTATGACCTGTCACTGCACACTCATTGCACACATTAAACACACATGTCCGATAAAATATAAATTAACTACTAAACAAGATAACAATGAATTCTAGACTATCATTTCATCTTTCTGGTAACGAAAGTGCGACAACGTGCACAACTATACATAGTTCGCCATAAGTTAGTCACAATGATAAAATGACATGTATCCATAGAATCTCAACATGCAACAAACTGAGTAACCATCAATATAACTATGTTCCCAAAACAACATCATATCAATTAGTATCCATGACATCATAAGATAATGCAAACAACATAGTAATCAAGTTAAATCGGCGCTATACGCCTAAATGTCCATACATGCCTAATTAGATCAAATCTCCTAATGTAATGTCCAAAATATAACAAATCTTTGTCAAAACATGTCTATGAGAAATGAGCAACAAGTAACTGAGCTATAAAAATGTGGGCACTACAAATATATTTATGTATATATACACCTCTCTATACTACATATTAAAATAGAGTCTCACATCCACCTATCAAACATATATACAAATAAAGTAATCTCATTTCCAATATAGAAATAAAATATTATAATGAATAAGTAAGCCAACTCACTTGCACACATTATATTGATGTTGGGAGATTTAACAACCATTAAACCTCACCCACACCTTATATGTCTTCTATCAACATTCCCTTGACATGAAAATGAATTTGGAATTTGGGGTTATAAATATTTTAGATTTATTCTCAATATCAATATTTTCTTAATAAAAGAAGTTTATATAGAAAATTTAAGGTTTGAGAATAAGGACACATTTTAGATTTGTTTTCAAGGACATTTGATATAAATATTTCTTAATGTGATAAGATTGTAGTTAAAAGATACTTATATGAATCGTATGTGGTATTTGTTTATCCATGTATTGAACAAAAGCACTCTTCAAAACCCAAAGGAGAATATAGAGAGCGACACATCCTAAACGACCATTCAAACTTGTCATTTTATTTCCATAATAATATTTACAATCACTTTATTTGAGATCCAAAGGCATTAAACATGATGAAACCCAATTAAACTTGTAATTTTAGCGATCCATCTTTTCTTTGGTACATTGCGGTAGGGACAAAAACGACACACTTTAAATGATTTCTGATACATTTCTCCCACTCATGTGTGCCGTGAAAGATGTCTCCATAGGCCATCAAGTTGTCAAATTTTTCCTAACCTACTATAGGAGCAAGAATGATCTGCACCGTTCCAATTGATAGGGGGTTGTCCACGTGATTAAATATGAGACTGCCTTCACTTCAACAAGCGTGGGATCTTTAACAACAATTTTCTTTCGTTGAGGATGAATTTTCCTAGCAAAAGATTGATTAATAAATAATCCATCTAGAGAAACAATGGCAAGAGCCACTACTCCTCTTTGTGGGGCGACCACAATCCACACTGTGAAATTGAGCAAACCGAGGCAGGTAACTCCAATCTGTTTTCATCTTCTTTTGAAGGATTCACAAGCCTATTTGTTAGATTGAAGCAAGCAATTGATGTTTGCAATAATAATTATGAATTTTCTTTAGTTTGGGTGAGAAGTATAGCTAGCTCCATGTTATCAATGACCCGAGTGAGTTCTAGATCATACACATCATATCTCATGTAGTTAGCAATAGCGGTGGCGAGACTCAATTTCCCTATTCCATAAGGGCTGTAAAGAAGGTACATACGCTTCCATGAATGCCCAATTTGTCGTTAGAAATATCTTCCACCCTTTACGGTGGTCAAGGAGAATGTTGGGCTTGATATATCATTCATACAACACCACGAATTCATTCCTCTTCCCTATTTCCAAATCCTTAAGGATTCATTTTGTAATGGAGAGACATTTATAAACACGAGAGGATGACACTTTGTAAGGGAAGAATGAAAGGAAGAGGATTTAAAATGCAAATCCGTAAGGGAAGGTAAAAAGTCGGAGGATGAGAATAAAGTGTAGGAAAAATATAATATAATTTGGATGACCACGATGACGTTATAAAGAAAACTCACTCTAGTAAGGCCTATCATCCAAAAAATCATGCAATAAAGTACAATGTAACAAGTAAATTTTCAAACAGAGTGGACCATGAAAAATGGGTTTCAAACATGGGACATCACTCACAATGTCACAAGACAATCGAGCGAGAGGGTCAAAAGCATACAATGAGAATATAAGACATAAGGCATATCCCACAAACAATAACATATAATGACAAACAATGTCAAACAAAGTGTATCAGATAACCATGGTGGCATATAGTCTGTAAAGAAAATGCTACACATGAAGCACCCATTAGCATGTTATAAAGATAAATAACATGTCATGAGTGTATTTGAATCAGTGAAAGGTAAAGTAACTGTAATAATATGTAACAATAGAACCTGTGTAGTATGTGATAGTAGAGAAAGGTAGATGCCCCCAGGAGCCTCAGTGGGATTGGTAAAGGTACAATGCCAAACATCATTGCAGCATGTAAGAACCTGTAATAGATTTGCATTCACAATTAGACACCAAGTGAACGTACATGTGTATATGATAAAGATAATGACATACTAAGAATCCGTCTAGCATGGAAGACAAAGTGCAACATGTAAATAGAATAAGCTAGCAAGAGTAGATGCAACCAAGATATACAAATGCAATGTATGAGTGTGATGGAATGGTATGCAAAGTGCGAAGATGATAGGAGCAACATTCCCCCAATGGATGTGTGTGAGATGATGTTCATTTATAGAAACCTTCAATAGTCAAGAATGAACCATAAAACAAGAGTGTGTCATCGGGTAATGAGTGTGTCATACAAATATATGCTAGAAAGATGTATCATGAAGCGCAGAGCATGAAGTGTGAATGATGTAATGAAATTACTTGTATAATTCAGATTATGAGCAGCAATAGAACACCAAATAACACAATATTTCAGAATAATGATCTCAATATGCAATTAGAATAGCTTCGCCACTTCAAGGGGGAAACCTCCAAACCATAAAATAAGACTCAAATGCTCCAAAGATGATGAAGTACTACCTACAATCCCCTATATACACTATTCATATGTTATGGCCATCACCAAGGTCGACCTACTAAGCATGAGAAAGTATAAATGATATAATAAAATGATATGGTAAGCCACAAGTTGGCTACTCATATCCTAATACAAGCAAATAGGTTAAGGGCGTATCATTCCCTTCCCCTTCAAACCAACGTTGTCCTCAATGTTAAATAATCTTGGATGTTGCTGCAAAAAACCTTCATCCTCCCAGCTCGCATCTTCTATGCTCAGATTCTTCCACTTGATAAGATATTCCTTAATGTCTCTGGTTCTCAGCCTCTTAGTATGTGTTTACAGAATCTTCTTTGGCTCCAAAATGATTTTTCCTTCCTCATCAAGTTCTGGTAACTCTATCTGGGCTTTAAATTTGTGTCCAATAACCTTCTTCTGGCAGGAAACATGGAATACTGGGTGTATGCATGAAGATTGAGGCAACTCTAGTTTATAAGCAACACTGCCAATTTTTTGTAGAACCCGATAAGGGCCATAATATTTAGGAGCAAGTTTGTTGTCCTTTTTGGTTGTTTTAGGTACATCTACTTGTAAGGCCGAGAGCGTCTGATAACCTAGTCACCAATTTCAAAATGTCTTTCACTACGGTGTTGATTTGCTTGTTTCATCTGTTTTGTGTCAATGCCAAATTATCCTTCAAACTAGCCAAAACCTATTGTTGATGTTGAATGTGTTCCTCAACATCTCGACCTTAGTTTACACCCTAAAGGAATAAGTGATAGAAGGTGGATGGTAACCATATAATGCTAAAAATGGGGTCATTTGAGAAGAGATATGAAAAGATGTGTTATACCACCATCCTGCAAGTGGTAGCCATTTAATCTACCGTTCATGCTTATTTGATACAAAACAACGTAGATACCCCTCTAAACATTTGTTGACCACTTCCATTTTCCCATCAGTTTGAGGATGATAAGATGAATTGTGAGCTAGCTGAGTACCCAAACATGAAAATAATTCTGTCCAAAAATTACTTGTGAAAATAGGATCACGATCACTTACAATTATCTTTGGGGTTCCATGTAGCCTTTGAATTGTCTCCAAAAAAATAGTTGCGACTGTACTGGCTGCAAATGGATGTGATATGGCACAAAAATGGGCATATTTTGTGAGCCTATCCACAATCATGAAAATAACATTATTACCCTCTGAACAAGGCAATGGGCGATGAAATCCATGGAGACCTCCTCCCATCTTTGGCTAGGAATTGGTAAGGGTTACAACATACCTGTTGTCTTAATTGTTTCCCCTTTTTTCTATTGGGACACTAAACAATCTGATACAAAATTTTGTACATCCCCCTTGAGTCCTTCCCAAAATAATTCTCTTTTTATTCTATGATATGTCTTCAAAAACCCAAAGTGTCCTCCAACAGGTGAGGCATGTAGCTCTACAAGAATATTATGCTTCAACTCAAAATCTTTACTCAAGTATAACATGTCCTTGTACCATAGCGCATTACCTTTCCACTCAAATTTGTTAGATGTTATAGAGCCTTGCTTGATATTATGTATTAGAGATTGTGTATCCTTGTCCTAATCCCATTCCAATATTGCATAATCCACCCAATCAACCTTCAACATGGACAATCCACATAGTAAGGCATCTGCATGAGGATGTATCCCTTCGGACAACACATCGGCTAGTACATTTTCTTTACCCTTTTTGTATATGATTTCAAAATCATAACCCCACATTTTGTTGCCCACTTTTGTTGTTCCTCGATGACAACCTTTGCTCTAAAAAGTATTTGAGACTATCATGATCAGTTTTTAGCTTGAAGTGTCTACCCATGAGATAAGGCCTCCATTTCTTGACCGCATGAAGAATAGCCATCATTTCTTTCTCATAGACATGTTTGAGAAGATATTTTCCTTTGAATTGATGACTTTCAAATGTAATTGGTCTCCTTCCCGGATTAGAACTGCTCCCAATCCACGATCCTAAAGCGTCACATTTAACAATGAAGGTTTTTGAGAAGTTGAGAGTAGCCAAAATCGGGGTGTTACACATGGCTTCCTTCATCCGCTCAAAGGATTTAGTGGCTACATCTCATCAATGGAAGGCATCCTTCTTTAGTAATGCAAAGTGAGTGATGCTGCTATTCTAGCATATCCTCACAAATCTTCTATGGTACCACTGTTAGTCCTAGGAACCCACGAAGATTTTGAGAGTTTTGGGCCTTGGCCATTCCACCATAGCTTTGATCTTTTGAGGATCAACTTTGACTCCTTTATGGGATACAATGTGACCCAAGTACTCTAACTCTTATACACCAAAAGAACATTTGGATGTCTTTGCATAGAGAGTATGTTTTTCCAAAACTTCCAACACTTTATTTACATGTTGCAAGTGTTCTTCCCATGTCTTATTGTAAATCAACATGTCATCAAATAAAACTAATACAAATTTCCTTAAAAATGGCCTAAAAACAATGTTCATCAAGCTTTGAAAGGCCGAGGGAGCATTTGTAAGACCAAAAGGCATTACCAAAAAATCATAATGGCCCTCATGAGTCCTGAAAGCCATTTTATGAACATCTTCGTCTCTTATTCTAATTTGATGGTACCCCAAACGAAGATTTGATTTTGTGAAATAAATAGCACCATGCAATTCATCAAGTAAATCATCAATTACCGAAATAGGAAACCTATCTTTGATGGTGTACTTATTGAGTTCTCGATAATCTGGACACATCCTACATGTTTAATCCTTCTTATGTACCATGACCACTTTGGTGAAGAATATGCACTCTGACTATGCCTGATGATACCTGCCTTCAACATTTCATGTACCATTTTCTCGATCTCACTTTTCTGGGAATATGGGTATCTGTATGGTCTGATGTTAGGTGTTTGGCTCCCTGGAATCAACTGAATGGCATGATCATGATCCCTAACCGGTGGTAGTCCCTTTGGAATTGCATCAAAAATAGATGAGTGAGCATCAACAATCTTATGAAGATTGGGTGGCATTGAAGACTCTGTATTTTGTACTTCTATGGAAAATAAATTTTCTATAAATCCATCTACTCCTTTTCTAAGAACCTTCTGCATCTGATGAGAGCTAATAATCTGTGGAGACTTAGCTACCATCCCTTTCAATTGTATTTTCCTTCCATCTAAATGAAATCACATGAACAATTCTTGGAAATTCATCTCTATAGTACCTAAGGTTGTGAGCCATTGGACACCCAAAACAATATCTGCCCCTCCCATATAAATAACAAACATAGGTGCAAGTCTAACATGTAGTCTCCCATGGAAAGCTTGATACTATGGAACTTTCCTGTGCACTTGATTGTCCCACCATCTGCAATCATAACTTGCATTTATGGAGTTGGGTAAATAAAACAATTGAGGTGGGCAACTAACTTACTATTTATGAAGTTATGAGTACTCCCGAATCAATCAACATCGTCACCTTCTATTTTTTGAGATAGCCAATAACCTTGAGTGTTTGAGGAGTACTAATACCTGAAAATACATGGCAAGAAATTGTAGGTTGGTGATCCTCTACTTCATCTTCTACTGGTTCCTCAACCTCTCCTATAATTTCAGCTTCCTCATTATCCTCATTACCTCCTTCAATATAGAACAAATTCTTCTTAGCACATTTGTGTCCTGGTCCATATTTGGTGTCACAGTTAAAACATAATCCTTTTGCTCTCTTTTCTTCCATTTGTTGAGGAGTCAGTCTAATTGGCCTAGTAATGAAGGGGAAGAGATACTATGGTCTCTGGTGTTAATGAAATGTGGCCTCCTATCGCAAATAATTTTTCCTCTTCTTGACGTGCCATGATAATAGAATCAGAAAGCTTGAGTGGGTTAAACATATGTACCTCATTCTCGATGTGGTCCTTAAGACCCCTAAGAAACAGGTCATTCAGATTCCCTTCTGGAATATTCTCCACCCTTAAGGATAAGTTCGGAATTGATGCACATAATATTTGGTGATCTTGTTTTCCGTAATTTTCCAATTGACTAAAGTAGTTCGTGAAACACTGGAACTATAGTACAATTGCAACTCCTCAATAAAAGCCCAAGGGACACTAAGACCATTCTTCTACCTCTGAGCACATAACCATCGATACCAAACGAATGGTTTGGTTCAAGATAGCGAGGATGCCAGTGTCACTATTTGTCTTAATGGTGTTTGATGTAACTAAAAGAATTTCTCCATTTGATTTATCCAATTCAGGGATCCTTACCATCAAATTTGCGCATATCCACTTTTGCCATCATGTTCTGTGGTTGTGAATAAGTTGGATTCTGATTGGGCTGGAAAAATGATCCAAAATGGTTATTTTGTCCATTATTTTGAACTGAATATCCTCCTTGGTTTATATGGGGTGGATTTGGGCCATATTGTTTACCCTTTACATATTGCATGATAACATCCAACTACTGATTGATTTGGTCTATGTCTCCTTTAGAGGCCATCTCGGATTGCACATTTTACAGCTCATACTCGAGTTGGCTCATCTTATGATCAACCGAGGTAAACCCTAGTGCTTTGAGGAATATGTATTTACCCCTTCGACTCCAACTCTTCATTCACTACCCCATCTATATCCGGGGTTTTACCAAGTGACCAGATTCTTTTTTTCTCTTGTGGAAGGCCCCGCCATGATGTCAAACCTTAGGGTTTAGGATTTTGATACAAATTTAGATGAACATAAAAAAACAGAGAAGATACTAATAATATATTTTTAATAGCTTTAGAAAATGTAAAGAACTCTGAAAAATTTCACAAATTTTGGTCTACGGAGCATTTTTATCAAACAACCTAAATTTGAAATAACTTTTGCAAAAGATATCAAAAAGGTATGAAATTTTCAGATATTTTTACATGAAATTATTTACAACTTTGGTAAAAACATCTCCCACAACTGCTATGTGCTTCATAAGATAGAACGAAAACAAAAAAATTAATGTTTTTGCCTAATTTTAGCCCGGATCGTAGCTCGATACCACTTGTAATGAAATTACTTTTATAATTCAGATTATGAGTAGTAATAGAAAACCAAATAACACAATATTTTAGAATATTGATCTCAATATGCAATTATAATAGCTTTGCCTCTTTGAGGGTGCAACCTCTAAACCATAAAATAAGACTCAAATTCTCCAATGATGATGAACTACTACCTACAATCCCCTATATATGCTATTCATATTTTATGGCCATCACCAAGTGCAGACCTATTAAGCATAAGACAATATAAATGATATAATAAAATGATATGGTAAGCCACAAGTCGGCTACTCATATCCTAATACAAGCAATGGATTAAGGGTGTAGCAAATGATGTGAGGTTCATTTACAAATTAGACCCTCAACAGTCGAGTATGAACCATGGAACTAGAGTGTGTCATAGGGTAATGACAATACACTATGTATATTAGAGGGTTTGAAAGTGCTTTAAAAAATTAGACATGATGCACGGAGTGCAAAGTGTAACAATAGGTATTAGAAATAAGTGATGGAGATTGGAAGGGAGGAAGAAAATGTGATTCCCCTCAAGTGTGTAAGGAAGAGTAGGATATTCGACAATATTTAAGGACAAGGAGGTCCACCCAATGTCTAAGGATACAAAGGCATGTGACGATGCTCTAAGATTAGTGGAGTAGGAGGTAGATATGTGCATTTGAAAGAGAAATATGTGGTGAAGGTGGTGGTGAACACCTATGTGAAAAGGATGCCTGAGTAGGGGTATTAGGCCAACGAGGTAGACTATTGGACCAATGAGGATGACAAGTTTATAAAGTATGTTATGTACAAATAGGAGAACTAGGTGTAGAGTGTGTTTTAGAATTGATAGGTATAAGAGGCCTTGATGTTAAGACTGGTATATAGATGTTATCAAGACTTGGAAGTGGAAATGGTGTACATGGTGGGACACCTATAAGAGTGACAACTTGTTTATTGTGAATGAAATCGAGACACAAACGATTCATGGAACGGGTGGCTTGGGTGGTACAAAGCCAAGAGAAACCTAAAATAATCTCACAACTTTTGATTGAAGATGCCACATGTAATAACAAAAACATGGTAAGTGGACCAACAAAGATAACAGGACGCCTAAGGTAGCAAAAGAATTGGGAACTAGAAATGTGATATTAGACAGTGAACATTTGATAGAAAGAAGGAGTGCAACAAAGCATACATTCATAAGAGCTATTGGATAGATTAGAGTATTATTATTAATAGTATATGAACCAATAGAAGCATTAATGTGCAAGGAATCATTAATGAATGTAGCATGATAATTGTGATTTGAGAAAGTAATGACTGGTTGTGGTGCATCAATAAAAGCAATAAGGAATTCAAGGGTCCCCAATGAAGGAGGAGGTGCAACTTGATATGTATGATTAACAAAAGAATCAGGAGCTTACATGTCATGCTTGTGTAAAGTGTCATTAAAGATTTTTAGATTTTTATTATTGTTGACTAACTTAGAATTAGATGGCTCGGGAGCTCGAGTGAATTGTTGTCAATGAGATCTTGAATGATATGCTTGAGTTTGAAGCAATCAATCAGTATAATTCCCAACACATTGGTGATAATCACATCTTGCATTTTCATCATAATTGCGGCCACGAGGGCAAGAGGGATCAAGATTGATTTAGTCAAGCTAGTGCCTCTATCTAGTTGGTCGAGCTAGTTGGTGGAGATTGGTACCCAGATAGAGATCTTTGTGACTCGCCCTATAGATCTATATGGCCCCCTATATCTATATGGGGGGTTGGTATGACTTATATAAGTAATACGAATGGTATCGTGGTCCACCCCGACATCGTCCACGGTGGGTTGAGCCCCGGTCCATCCAGTTTTATTGTTCAGGATCTACCTGCCCTATATTATCTATATCGTTAAGCAGTGACATATTGATGAGATTAATTTGGATAAGTTGAGGCAATAAGAACTGGGTTGCATATGGTAATTTGGTAAAAGGGCACTTTGGAGGTTACCATTGAAATGTTTTAGGCCAAGATACAACATTAATAGTTTCCTTTGCTTTGAAGGGCTTAGGAGATAGCTTGAATGTTTATTTAACTTGAAACCTATTAGAAGAAGATGATGAAGCATCATGATATTTTAATTTTCTGTAGATAGGAGTTTGACTTCACAAATTTTGAGCATATGGAAAAATTGATCAAATGAAGGAGAGGTCTCAAAGATAACAATCTCTTGAAGTGGAGGTAAGAGAATTTGGATGAAAAAATCTTGTAGTTCCAAATTAGAAAGTACATTGGTCATCTTAGCTAGGTTGTTCTTGTAAAAAAAAAAAAACATAGTCATCTAGATGCTCATTAGATATTTGTTTAATTTGAGTAAGTTGTGCATAAGAGATCTTGGTGTTGATATTGATGGAAAAGTGAGCAAGAAAATCATTGGCTATATGTGTAAAATAAGTTACAAATAAACAGGTAGATCATAAAACAAACACATAGCCTAATCTTGGAAACTTCTAGGAAATATCTTAGCTAGTAATGTATGATCATCTGCATAGTCAAGACATGCCACATCAAAATATCAAAGATTCTCTTGAGGGTTACCATGGCCATTGAAGGTGGGCAATTTATGGGTGACGAATTCATGAGGAAGTTGATAAGTAGAAATGGTGGTTGTGAAAGGGGTATGAAGGAGTAATGAGGAATCAAGATATGGAGAGGAGCGTGAAGTAGCTTGTTGTAGTTGATGGATTTGAATTTGTAGATCCTGATATAAAGAAGCTAAGTCATGAGTGCTTGAAGAGGAACCAGGTTGTGTATTAGAGGTATTGGGAGTAATGAGAGGGGCGGTAGTGGTAGCAATGGAAGTAGGAATGTTAAGGGGTTGGGTGGAGGCCATGATAGCTGGGAGGAGCCTACAAGAGGAGCATAAGAAACATCTCAAGAATTTTTAATAGTAAGGAATTGAGAACATGTGGAATATGTAAAGGGTTTGTGCATAACGCTTGATGAAAATTGGTGAGCTTGTCTAGTTGTTCTTGATCAATGTTGGTATCCTCATCATATGAATGTTCGCTATCAGAAGCTTCAATGTTCTCAAGAGGGACATTTTTGAATTAAGAAAGGGGTTGGAAGATTCAACCATTGATTTAGAGGACTTACGAATAGAGGGAGGAAGCTCAATGTACTCAAAGGAACCAAAATGACCACTATGGGTGATGGGCATAAAAGGAAAACCTAGAGAGAAGGTTGGATTCGAGCGATGGGTTCACCAAATGATTTAATTTAATTTGAATTAATTAAATCTAAGTATTGAAGAGTAAATAATGAAATAAATAATATATGTACACTAGAATTTAGTATGACACAAATAAACTAGCATGTGAATGTGAAAACCCTAAGCAATAGAAAGAGGTAAGAGGACTTAGCTGATTTATGAATGGATAAGAAGTGATCTCGGGCATGTGCGACTAATGAATGACTACAAAAAGGGTCATCACAGTCATTATAAATTATGGAGTGCAATAATAGAACTGACATGGGCCTTTATAACAGGATAGGGGTTCTGGGCATTAGAGATCGGAATCGGGCGTTGGTGACTATATAAATGCTTGTGACTTGGTTTCTCTGTACCACTAGGGTTTTATAGTTACTCTATATTGATCACTTGATGTTTGCACCATGATTGCCGATGATACCTATAACCTATAAAAGATAAGTTCATCTGTACAAGCTCACAAACAATATCGAACCTAAAAATGAAAATGTAGAACGGGGAGTAGGACCGACCCCGAAAGTCACCCTTAGAGTGAACTTACAACCGAGCATTGCACTACATCTCAGACTCTATTCATTTCTTATCGTGTGTAGAAATGATGACCTAGGATGCCCTCATGCAATTTTCACTTGATATCGGGTTGTAGTGATAATGTAAGAATGTAATAGCATGTGTGGATGGAATATAATAAAATTTCCCTTCCTATGTTGTGTATGTATAAGTATGCATCCTTGTGCCTAGAATGCATGCTAGATGGATGCATTTTGAGTGCATGCTTAGGTGATGATAGTAATGTTTAGTGTTTTTTCCTTTATTTTGAACATATAACTATGTATTTATATGATTCCCTTGTTTGAATTTCATAATTGATAACTGGAAGGATGACCCATAAGTGAAAAAAATGCCCAAAAGATAAAAGATACCAAAAAGATTGATTAAGGTGAGAAAGGGTCGGGGGCACCCATGAGGATAGGAATGCATGAGACATTTTTGTCTTGGCTAGGTAATAGTGTCTAAAGCCATGAACGATAAATAAGCAAAGTTTTATCTGGGTTTTGGGGTGTGTAAGACCAAATAGAAAACAAAAGATAGAGAAAAGAGGCCAAAGATAGTTTTCAACCACTAGTTTTCTTGCTTAGGAATCATATAAATGCTAGCATACTTTTATGACCTAGAAATGTACCCAAGTGCATGAATTAGTGTCTACAATACACAATGGGAAGATTGGTTAAGGAATATCCATTAAAATGAAGAGTATGGGTAAGTTGTTTGAATAATAAATATGTATTAATTCCTTAAATTAAGGGGATGTACCACCTCCCACACTTAAGCTAATATGTGAGATGTTTGTCATGTACAAGGACCAAAATAAATAGTTGAAGAGATTGATCATTTAATTTTGAAAACCACTAAAAGAGATAGATTCATAGATTCTACAAAAAAATCATAATGTATTATAATCAACCTCTATGCCATTACTAAGGAGGAAAACATGAAAATATTAAGGGTGATCTTTGAGTTTACTTAGGTTTTACTATTCATCGATTATAAGGAGTTTCATTAGGTCAAAGGCCTTTAATGGAATCTACAATCAATTCCCTCTATTGGGGCATTTCCAAAGTTAGTAACAAAATTAAGAATTACTTTTACTAAGGGTGATATTTTATGGACTACTCCTAACTTCGTTCTTTTCCATTTCAACAATGACTCGATCTCTCCCAGATTCACAAGAGGCTTCCAAATGAAACATTAGGTAGAATTTTATAGATTTGTCTTCCCGCCCATTTATATTTTTTAATTTCCTTCTACAATCCTCTCTTTAGCCCACTCAAACTTGAATTTGATTTCTTGTGCATTAATGTCATCCAACAACCTTTTTATGGTTCTTTGATAGAAATCCATATGGAAAGTTCTACATTGCTTTCTTAGCTGGTGGTCTAGGTATTCACCTACCAATTTGTCTTTTATGCGTTCATTCTTCTACACAAATTATCCCTTCTTAAGTCATGTGTGCCGATCTTAGGAAATATCCATGTGCCCTCGGTTTTATCCTTTGCACAATCAAGAGATCCATATCTTTACACCACGCCAAATTTTATGTGCTCCTCATTGTCCTTATTACCACACAAAACCTTTGTGCATTGTTGTGAAATATTCAGCCACACCTTTGGACTAACCTGTAAAATTCTTGTGCACACTCTAATACCTATCCAAAACCATAAAATGCATATAGATATTTGAATTTCCCCAATGCTCCTATGTCAAGCACCACATCTAAGACAAAAGTGAGATTTTTCTCACGAGTTAGGATCCATAGTATAGCCAAGCTGACCAAGCTCCTTCACACTTAGATAAGTCACACCTTCGTCTATGCAATTCTTTTACTTCACCAAGTACTCCTTATATTCCTTTCCCACACGTCTTATTTATCACCCTTAAGTATAAAGACGGTCTCAATCTCTTCTACTTTTCCTCTAGTATTTTCCTTTTCCATTCTAAGGAATCTTGTGTTTTCTGCATGCTTTCATCCAGTTCTTTCATGCATTGGTCCTTGGTATTTGGTGCACTAATTTCTCCTTCATAGTAACGCATACAAGTCTAAAACATTGAATATCGGTGAAATATCCACTCCTTCCGGAAACTCTATCTTATACGCATTTGGCCCTATTTTTTCAAATACCTTACATGACCTAATTTTCTTCAACTTCATCTTGTTATATATTCCCATGGGAAACCTTTCCTGCACAAGTGTTGCAACACTTGATCTCCTTCCTTAAATCCCTTGATTATGCATATTTAATCTACAAGCTATTTCAGTAACCTTGGTTACCGCTTTCTAACTTTTCATACACCTCTTCATATAGCTTGCACATGTATTTTGTATACTCTTCCACTTCTACAATTTGATGATCCACCACTTTGCACAATTCTATGAATCCTCTTGGGCAGGTGCAAATGATGAAAAAATTGCAAATAGGGTAGATTCTTGGTCACTAGAAATTATGGAGTGCGGGAATAGCTGGACACGGGCGCCGTAATGGGATAGGGGTTTCGGGCACTAGAGATCGAGGCGGGCATTGGTATTTGTATAAATACTCAGCATCTGGTTTCTCTGTATTGCTAGGGTTTTACTGATTACTCTCTATTGATTTATTGATGTTTGCAATATGATCGCTTGATGATACTTGTAACATACAAAAGAGAAGTTCACCTATACAAGCCCACAAACAACATCAAACCTAAAAAGGAAAATGCATAATGGAGAGTCGGATCGACCCCGATCGTCACCCCGAGAGTGAACTTATAACCAAGTGTTACACTACATCTTAGACTCCATGTAGTTCTTGTGTGTGTGTAGAAATGATGCCCTAGGATGCCCTCGTGTAATTTACACTTGATAGTGGGTTGTAGCTAGAATGTAACAATATAATAGCATGTGTGGTTGGAATAGAATAAACTTCCCCTTCCTATGCTATGTATGTAGAAGTATGCAGCCCTTGTCCCTTGAATGGATGCTAGATGGATTCCTTTTGAGTGATTTAGTGCCTTTGGAATGCAAGCTTAGGTAATGATTGTAATGCTTAGTGCTTGGTCCTTTATTTTGAACACATTACTATGTATTTAGATGATTCCCTTGTTTAAATTTCGTAATTGAAAACTGAAAGGCTAACCCCCAAGTGAAACATATGCCTAAAAGATAAAAGAGACCTAAGAAGATTGATTAAGGTGAGAAAGGGTTAGGGGCGTCCATGAGGGATAGGAGCGCCTCGGCATTTTTGTCTTGGCTGGGCACTAATGTCTAAAGCCATGAAAGATAAATAAGTAAAGTTTTGAGTGGGTTATTGGGTGTGTAAGACCAAATATAAAATAAGAGACAGAGAAAAGAGGCCAAAGTTAGTTATCAACCACTAGTTTTCCTACTTAGGAATCATATAAATGCTAGCATACTTTTATGACCTAGAAATGTACCCAAGTGCGTGATTTAGTGTCTTTAATACATAACGCGTAGATTGGTTAAGGAATATCCATTTAAATGAAGAGTATGGGTGAGTTTTTTGAATAAGAAATATGTATTAATTCCTTATTCAGGGGAGGTACCACCTCCCATACTTAAGCTAATATGTGAGATGTTTGTCATGTAGAAGGACCAAAATAAATAGTTGAAAATATTGATCATTTGATTGCGAAAACCACTAAAGGAGATAGATTCGTAGATTCTACAAAAACTAATATCCTAATTTATTATAATCAACCCTCATGCAATTACTAAAGAGAAAGACATTAAAATATTAAGGGTGATGTTGAGTTTACGTAGGTTTTAGAATTCATGGATTATGAGGATTTGTTCCCAAAACATGACAACAACCTAGTCATGTCGAGATGGCCCTCATCTGTTTATAGAGTAAAAAATAGTAGAGTTGATTCAAACACATCACATGTTTCATTAGGTCAAAGGCCTTTAATGGAATCTACAATCAATTCCCTCTATTGGGCGTTTCCAAAGTTAGTAACAAACTAAAGAATTACTTTTACTAAGGGTGATATTTTATGGACTACTCCTAACCCGTTCTTTTTCCATTTCAACAATGACTCGATCTCTCCCAGTTCACAAGAGGCTTCCAAATGAAATATTAGGTAGGATTTTATAGATTTTTCTTCCCACCCATTTATATTTTTAATTTCCTTCTACAATCCTCTCTTTATCCCACTCGGACTTGAATTTGATTTCTTATGCATTAATGGAATCCAACAACCTTTTTCTAGTTCTTTGATAGAAATCCATATGGAAAGTTACACATTGCTTTCTTAGTTGGCGGTCTAGGTCTTCACCTACCACTTTTTTGTTTATGCCTTCATTCTTCTACACAAATTATCCCTCTTTAAGTCATGTGCGTTGACCTTAGGAAAGATCCATGTGCCCTAGGTTTCCTCCTTTGCATAATCATGAGCTCTATATCTTTACACCATGCCAAATTTTATGTGCTCCTCACAGTCCTTATTACCACACAAAACCTTTGTACATTATCGTGCAATATTCAGCCACACCTTTGGATTGACCTCTCTGATTCTCATGCACACTCTCATACCTATCTAAAACCACAAAATGCATATAGATCTTTGAATTTCCTCAATGCTCTGCATCAAACACCACATGTAAGAAAAAAGTGAGATTTTTCACCCGAGTTAGGCTCCATAGTATAGCCAAGTGACCAAGCTCCTTCACACTCATCCAAGTCACACCTTCATCTATGTGATTCATCCAAGTACTCCTTATATTTGATCCGTAAACCTCTACTTTGGAAATCTACGAAATCACACCCAAATGATGTTCTAATTTAAACTTTGGAAAATGAAAGATTTTCTTGAAGATTAGAGCTTTAGTGACTAATTATCTAGTGCTATAGAAAGGAAATTGTAGAGCAGGGAAACAAATTCAACTCCAAACACAAACAATTTTATCCTGGAAACCTCCAATGGAGGAAAATCAGTCGGGAAGGGAAAAACACTCTTTCTTCCCACTTTTATTGGTCAATTATAGATAATTACAGATTACAAGAAGTATAAAATGGATACAACAATGTAAACCTCTCCTTCCCTATGCTTGTTTTCTCTGTTTCTACACCTTGTTCCTATAATTCTACTCCAACACTGAAGATCTTGCTCACTTACTCTCATATAACTAATAATTTTCTTCTTGATCTCTCTGGATCTTCGAATGATAAATTCCCTTTCTCCTCCTTGTATTTATAGCATTATTATATGTCCTCCCATGCATTGGAGAATGGGAAAGGTCAAGGAGGGAAGAGACATAGTCACGCATTTTAAATTCACGTCCATTCATGCTCCATTCTTCTTTCCTGTTCAGAAGTTTTAGGACTGCCTCCCTGAGCATGACGGTGGTTTCAAGACCACCGCTCTGGCTAGGCAATAGTTATAGGACCGCTTCCCTTATAGGGCGGTGGTTCTACAACCGTCACTTTGCACATAGCGACAATTTTGTGCAGAACCTCCATTTACCTCATTTTATTCAATTTTCCTTCTTAGTGCTGATGAAACCGATGAAGTGGTTTGTTTTTTTGGATCCCTATGGATCATACCTCCCCTACTTATGAGGCTTTTGGTCCCATAAAAGCTTAGTTGGGGAGTGGTAGAGAATCAACTCCTATCTTGGTCTTTCGAGTACCACTTGGTCTACCTTGGTTTCTTCTCTCATCCAACCTATTAAGACTCTGTGGATCTTTGGTTTACTACTCCAGTGTTGCATCCTCCTTTAAGTTTCGTTAAGTATAATCCTATTTGGAAGGAAGCTTTTGTATGCTTCCTTCTTTGTCATGCATAGATGGTGTTAATAGGTGCGAGCTCTTTAACTTTTTATCTCGTGCATCTACATGAAGTATGGCCTGAAGGTTTCTTTTCCAACCTGCTCAAGTATGGCGAAGTTCCCATCTTTTGTAGTTGTTCGATCCTTGTTTGTATTTGTCTCTTGAGATGTATTGGCCAAATCCTCTCCATGTAAGTTGTTGCTATATAGTCATCATTGTTACTTGTATCTTCTCTTCTCCTTGTTGTCCCACAGTCAAGTCCAATGAATCAATAGGTAGATATGGTCATTGCATAGTGGAAGTTTGTATTGCTCCTTGAACGAGCAGTTCATGTGGTGGTTTCTTCTGTAAAAATTAACAAGTGCTATCCAAAATATCCGTGCTCTCAAGTCCATTTTTATTTTCTTCCAATGAACAAAAATGATGATTTTCTTGAAAAAGTCTTGGTGCTTGGTTGGCACTTACCATAGCCTTCTTTTATTTTCTCTGGTGTGCCCATATGTTGAAACTAACTTCATCATTAACCCATCAGTACTAGTTCTACCTCCTTGTGAACACAACATCCTTGGCATATAGGTAAGGAATTCGAAGACAACGTAAAATGCATCAAGTGGAATGATATCAGCCTCTAATACATCAATATATTGGGTATTTATCCCAAACTAAAACTTACACTTTCTTGTAACTTGTATTTCTACACCCTTCTTCACCCATCCCAATGGGTATGTATGTGGATGCGCGTAAGTCTCTAGGCCAAGTTGTTCTACAACCGCATCAGAAATCAGATTTGACTGAGAACCAGGATCTACTAAAGTGTTTACCTTAGTCTTCTTGATTTGGATTCTGATTTGAAATAGATTACTCAACTCTTCTTCTACATGCCCATACATGTTAGTGGCCGTGCATCCCATCCTATCGTCTACATCTGAATCATTCTAAATCTCCACATCTCCTTCTATTTTCAAAGTGGCCATGGATTTATTGGAATCCTTGGTTTAATGCTCAGGTGTAATTTCAGATGTAACTTCCAACATGTGGCGTCAATATGTCCATTTATATCACAATTCTTATAGAAATTATTAGGATCTTTACAAGTATGCAAAGCAGTAGCGGCATGTTCACCTTTCCATTTACCTCTATTACTTGTCTTCCCTTGTTCTTTTTCCTATTGTTCTGTTGACTGGTCTCCCTTTGGCTTTGTCTCTCCTTACTTCTTCTCGTCATCAATGTAGTATGCTTGTATGAAAGCTTCATTGAGATCCTTGGGCTTTGTGGAGATTACCTTCCTCCGAAGGTTATTGTGAAGTCCTCCCAAATACTTGGTTAGAATTTCCTCATCCTCCAAGTCCATATTTAGCAACATGGCTTGTCTCTGAAACTCCGTAGTGTAGTCTTGCATGTTTTAACCGCTGACCTGCCTAAATTACTGCCACTTGATCATCATGTCAGTCTTATGGCCAATAGGATAGAATTTAGCTCTAATAAATTCTTTAAAACCTTTCCAAGTATTGAAAATAGGACATTTCTTCTTCTCACAAGTGGCTAGATGGGTTTCCCACCAAACCAGAGCATGACCTTCCATTTTGAGATGTGCAAAGGTAATCCTTTGTGCCTCAGTAACATTATGCACACTAAAATAGACTTCCAACTATTTTAGCCACTTATCAAGCAATTCTACATCTACTTGTCCTTCAAAGTTCTTTATTTCCACTTTTGTTTCAACTTTAAAAGGTGTATGAGCAGATTTTACCTTCTCACTTACAATTGGTGTCTCTTCTTCACGCTCTTCCCATTATTCCTCTTCGTGGATCTTTCCGATACCAAATTTTTTGGCTAGTGCTTGAACCACTAAGTCCATGGAATCTTGCTTAACCAAATCCATCTTTTGCATATCTGAAAGCTCTTCTTGTTTTCTATGTAACCTATCCATCATGGTCTCTAGCATTTCAACTCTACAAACTAAGTTATCTTCCTCCATTTGATCTCGAATTCTCTATTTCCACTTCTTCGTAGAATATTTGGCTTACAAGGTAAAAATTCTTCACCTTTGGACCTTGTCACAATCATATAAATCATAAGAAATAATCGAATACCATAGTCCTTGATATATAATCAGCTCTGATATTAAAATGATTTATAAACCTCTACTTTGGAAATCTACGAAATCACACCAAAATGTTGTTCTACTTTCAACTTTGGAAAATGACATATTTTCTTGAAGATTAGAGCTTTAGTGACTGATTATCTAGTGCTATAGAAAGGAAATTACAGAGCAGGGAAACAAATTCAACTCCAAACACTAATGATTTTATCCGGAAATATCCAATGGAGGAAAAATAGTCAAGAAGGGAAAAACACTCTTTCTTCCCACTTTTATTGGTCAATTATAGACAATTACAGATTACAAGAAGTAGAAAATGGAGACAACAATGTAAACCTCTCCTTCCCTATGTTGGCTTGCTCTGTTTCTACACCTTATTCTTACAATTCCACTCTAAGTCATGAAGATATTGCTCACTTGCTCTCATATAACTAATAGTTTTCTTCTTGATCTATTTGGATCTTTGAATGATCAATTCTCTTTCTCCTCCTTGTACTTATAACATTCTCCCATGTCCTCCCGGGTGCTTTGTAGAATGGGAAAGGTCGGGGGGAAGATACGATCGGGTGTTTCAAATTCGCATCCATTTGTGCTCCATTCTTCTTTTCTATTTAGAAGTGTCACGTCTCTGCCGTCCTAAGTAGACCAACAGTTTGGGACCTCTGCCATTGTAGGGCGGTGGTGCCATAACCGCCACTCTACACAAAGCGGCAATTCTGTCCAGAACCTCCGTTTACCTCATTTTATTCATTTTCTTTAATTTTCCTTCTTGGTGCTAATAGAACTGATGAAGTGGTGTGTTTTTTCGGATCCCTATGGATTAATATTCCTTTCCATACGTCTTATTTATCACCCTTAAGTATAAGAAAATATAAGTCTATTCTACTTTTTCCTCCAAAGCATTTTCCTTTTCCATTCTAAGGATTCTTTTGCTTTTATGCACCTTCATCCAGTTATTTCACGCATTTGTCCTTCGTATTGGTGCACTACTTTCCCTTCATGGATTTCATACAAGTATAAAACATTGAATATCGGTGAATTATGCACTCCTTACGTAAACTCTATCTTATATGCATTTGGACCTATTTTATCTAATGCCTTACATGACCCAATTTTCTTCAAGTTCTCCTTGTTATATATTCCCTTGCGAAACCTTTCCTTGCGGAAGTGTGCTAACACTTGATCTCCTTCCTTAAATCCATTGATTATGCATATTTCATCTACATGCTCTTTGTAACTTTGGTTGTTGCATTCTAAATTTTCATGCACCTCTTCATGTAGCTTGCACATGTATTTTGCATACTCTTCCACTTCCACGATTCGATGATCCACCACTTTGCGCAATTTTGTGACTCCTCTTGGGTTGATCCCTAAAAATCTAGAATGAATTCCTTCCGTGCTTTGGTGATTAAGTCATTATAAGAAAATTATACTTACACTAACACCATATCCCACTATTTTGACTTTCCTCCTACCATTTTGTGAAACAAATTTCCTAGACATCTATTTACTACCTTTATTTATGTATCATCTGCAGATGGTATGTTGTGTTAAAAGTCAATAATGTTCCTAATTTCTTCCATAAGGTCCTCTAGAAATGACCTAGGAAATTTGAATCCCTATCGGACAATATGCTCATGACAACCCATACAATCACATTACCTCCTTAAAAGATATATGCTCAATGCCCGAGGCATTAATAATCTTCTTGCATGTAATGAAATGTTTGATTTTAAAAAATTTGTTGACAACAAAAAGATGGATTCGTTTCTCACCGCATTCTCAATAAACCTAACACAAAATCCATGTTGATATCTTCCCATGGCTTCCTTGGTACATGTAATGTATGATATAACCCTACATTTTATGTTTTCCCTTAGCTAACTGGAAAAATCTACACTTCGACACTTACTTATGCACATTGGTGTTCATCTTTGGCCAATAATATATCTCTTCCAATTTTACTAACATTTTTCACATTAAAAGTGATCTCTTAAACCCCCACCATGCTTATCCCTCATTAGATTATCACATTGAGCGGTATACATAACTTCACTCTCTGAAAAATATTCCCTTTTGGATAAAATAATCTTGCCATGGTGTTTTATTCACATGCATTGGTTTTATGCATGCCTCCCATGGTTCCTTGAAATCATCATCTTTCACATATAGTTCCTTCATGTTTTCAAAACCCATAAATTCATTACACATTTATTTAAACACCAACACTATCCTACCTAAATGCGTCATGACCTTGTTGATATTCCCGCTTTTGCGCTTGATAAAAATTTAAAACTTTACGGGAACTCTACCCACTTCATGTGTCTTTGGTTCAACTTTTCTTGATTGTTGATAAAATACAGTTCTTGATGATCGTGTACAAGAAAAAATCACTTGGCAATAAGTAATGCCTCCATTTTTTAGTGCTAGTACAAATGTGTAGAACTCTTTATCATAGATTAGATATCTTCTCTTTGCATCATTAAAATTTTTGTTGAAATAGACGATGGTTCTTCCTTGATGTCTTAATTCGACACCGATTTTGGCTCTAATTGCATCATAATCGACCTGAAATACCTTCTCAAAACTTGGAAATACTAACAATGGTTGTGTTGTAATCCTCAACTTTAATTCCTAGAAGTTGTGTTATGCCTCTCATATCCACAAAAATTCCTTTCGATCTCCCTTCATTGTCTTCATGATTGCTGCACATATTCCAATGAAGTTCCTTATAAACTTCCTATAGAATCTTACAAATCTATGAAAGCTTCACGCTTGAGTCACATTTCTTAGTGATGGTAACTCTACTATCATGCACACATATCCTACATCCATCTGCAATCCTTCCTAGGATATCCTAAAACCCAAATAAACTAACTCCTTATACATGAAACTACACTTATTTATGTTCACTAATAACTTATCCTTCTATAAGAACTTCATCACCTTATACATGTGCTCGATATGCTCCTCTAGTGTTATGTTAAATACTAGTATATAATCCACATATATAATGGCAAACCTTCAAGGATTGGCTTCAACACTTCATTCACCAAACTCGTGAACGTACTCGAGCATTTGTTAACTTGAATGACATAACTAACCACTCATACAAGTCATCCTTTATTTTGAACATTGTTTTCCACTCATCTCCTTCTCGATGTGGATTTAATGATAACCAATCTTAAATTTGATCTTTGAAAAGTATCACACACTTCTTAGGTTATCCATTGGGTCATCCATCCCGGGAAATGGAAACATATACTTGATTGTTATCTTGTTGATGCTTTTTGATGCAGCCTAGAATTTACCATGAATAACCCAGGCATGTTGGCACATCACCCAGCTTGAGCTGAGAACTCACCCAAAGTGCGCAAAGGTACTAGGCCCCTCCTTAGAGTTGCTTGTGTAGGATGTTAATGTGATGAAGATATAATGCATTCAGATCCATAAATAACATAAACATTCCATAGAACATAACTAGATCTAGATCTTAAAGAATCATGAATTAAATAATAGCAATGATAGGATTAACCATACAAGAACTAGTTACAATCATGTTTAACACCTTTATCCACCCAATACACTCCATTATATTAAACACAGTAAATACAAAATCTTCTTATAATAAATAGTATCATAAGTTTATGCGCGCATTAGATCTGGCAAAAGCATAACTCCATAATAGCTCATACACAGTGTCTTTGTATATCAAACTACACAGTTCAATCCATATTTATAAGGGTGGGGACTTTCCCTTCACCGCTTATGCACTTCCTAAAATAGGTTACATGCTAAAAATAGCCATGCACCTTTACAATAATAGGCACACATGCAAGTGCACTAATAATAGATATCCTACAATTAACTGGCAGTAGTAATCCTATTATTATCTTTAACTTGTGCATGGTGCTCATCAAACGCTCATCCCAAAATAGTAGTTGTGTGTCATGCAAGTCTCCATCCCGATGTGTGCTCTACACACTATCTCCAAAAATACCTGTAACCATGAAAACAACTAAGTCCCCAAATCAGCTTGTCTTGGCGCATGTTTCCTTTCCTATCCTTCTACACCTTCAAATGTGCCTTATTCATGTGCGTAAATCTTCTGTGTGCCCTCTCCTTAGTGTCATACTTTGTCTACTCAACATTACCCCACACTAAACAACATTTCCACCTCGGAAATGGGGTTTCCTTCTGACGTTCCCAAATAATAAAGAATAAGAATGGAAAGAATGTAAATAATTTTTGTACAAAGAATGGAATTTTATTCTACAACACCCTCTACTTCAACTGGGAGGATCAAATATGGATATTCTATTTTTATCTCAGCCTCCAATGTTTGCTAGTCATCCAACGCATTTCTCGTTTTCTCTGGAACGTCTATGGAAATAGCTTCCAACTCGTCTGGGTTATTTCTCCCTTTTCATTCTGCAATACGAGGACAACATTAGCCATAGCAGACATCCTTCCCTCTAGAAGATCCATATTTTGTGCTATGAGCTTTCCAAGCTCATCTAGCCTCTCCTTATGCGGGTTTTGTGTTGTTGTAAGGGCTTCGTGCTTTTGCTTTACTAATGCCAATCTCTTTGTGTGCCCTAAAGTCTCATCCTTCATTACCTTCAGAACTTCATTATCTTCTACTATAGTTTTGATCCTAATCATTGCTTTCTAGTGCTGCACATATGTTCGTGAGCTTGATCTGATTTCTTAACTCATCTTGTAAAGTTTGGAGTAATGCCTCGTAAGATGAAATATTTCTAACCACGGAGGCCTTGGCTCTCTCTACTTCTTGTTCATGGTCCTTCAAGCATTGGAATTTGAATTGGTCCATCCTCAAGCACCAAATTAACTAATGTGTGCACATAATGCATAATTGAAGGAAACTTCTCAGGTACCTTAGACTCCAAATGTGGTCTTGCTTTCAGGACATAGTCACCAATTTCTTCTACCATGCTGATGAAGGCCTCATTCTTTTTCTTCTCTAGATCCTTCTCTCCTTTTAGACGTGTTATTTCTATAGTTTTTGCCTTATTATCTTCAAGTAGCGCTCTAATAGTGGCAACCTTGTATATATTCCTCCGTGCCACCTCTATAGATACCTTAACTAAGGCATTGCTCACCTACTCATCAGACATGAGAGTGGGATTTATAGTCATGTGCTTGCTCTAAGGTGCCTTCTTCACTCTTCTTGACACACAAGACTCCTCACATACATCAAAATCGGCTCATCCATGTGATTCTGCATGGACCAGGACAACTATTTCCTTGTGTGTGTAGTGGCCATGTCTGGGTCCATCAGCTCCCACCCATATAACTCCTTTAGGTCCACTATGCTTTGAAAAAAGGTTGCGAGATGATTTTTCTTGTGTCCTCAACATAGCCCATACTCGGCACAATGTATTCTCCACTTGTTCTCCTTGTTCTTGGTCCCTTAGGAACCTAAGTGCCAAGGTTTGGAGTTGGCCCTTCGACATCTTGGGGCAGTGTCATGCGCACGAGGCTGCTCATGCTCTAATTCTTCTACCTCCTTTGCACCTTCCTCTTCATCCTTCATGTCCTCATCTCTGGGCTCCTCCATATATTCTAGCTACACTAGGGTTCCAGGCGCGCTCTCTGCAAACTCCTCCACCTCCTCCTCTTCTCAGTTGCCTCTTTCTGAGGGGAGAGTCGTGGTGATCTCCTTACAGGCTATGGAGTTCCCATGCCTTGGGTCCTTGTTCTTCGGAATACCCTCTTAAAATGGTACTCTTCATGGACTACTTCCGCATCTAATTCCTTGTCTCCTTCTTGCGCCTGAGGTGGAGTATCCGTGTGCTCTATCTCCACTCTATATGTGGGCTACCTCCAACCTCTATGATCTAAGCCACCACTATCTTCATGTTCTTCCTCCTCCTCATCTAACGATATAGTCACTATAGGTTTTGGAGCGGCACGTTCTCCATTGTATGTTTCCCTTAGGTGGCCCAGGAGCACGAACTCATTCTCCACATATTTTTTATTCTCCATCTTAGGCTTAAGCTGAAGGTATATGAGTGCAACTCCACTATCCCCAATAGCCAAGCTTATTAGCTTCATACTTATTACGTCTGAGATGAGCCTCTCAATGTAGGTAGTCGACCTAGATACACATATGTCTTCCTTAGAGTGTGGTAGTCACAGTCTACCTTGTCTGTGTTAAATTTTAGATGATGTGCATCAATAAATTGGTGGACTGATGCCTGGAAGTAGTGCGTTGTGAAGGCATATGGAAATTTACACCATGGGCTCCATGTCCCATCCCTCATGGCAAACCACATGATGTAGAAATGTTGGTACACCGTGAACTATACTACCTTGCCCACACCGAAGGTAGCTCCTTGGGAATGTGCCACTCCTCCTCAAATACCACGCGAAGTCGGTCATACCACATCTTCGCCCTCTACTTAAACAACCCACTCATTAATCCTTCACATAAATATTTTTCAAAACTCTCCGCGAGGGACTTGCATTCCAAGGGTACTCCCCGATTTTTTCTTTATCCCATTGGGCACTCCAATTTCTAAAAATACAAGGGAAAGGAGGATAGCACCAAAACTTATCTTTTCTCCTGTGCACGCTTCCTCAACAATGGTGTCTACAATATAGCCTGCTAGGTTGTATACTACTCCCTGAGACATTTTCTTTGCAATATGAAGCCACATGGTGTTTACTTGTGACCATCTCTTGGTCATTCAACTTGGTTAGCAGATGTGCATACTGCCTGCACCACAAGAAACTTCTTCATTTTATCAATGTCCATTCTACGCGGACCCTTGGTATACCCTAACTCCTTCCTTATTTCTATGATTACTGCTTTATCATTCAGATCACTAACAAGGTCTACCCTTGTGCCCTTCAATCTTGTTAGTGTTGAAACTAGGGTTGTTGTGATCCTAACCCTTCATCCGATGAAATAAAATAAGTCCTCATGGACTCGCTCATCAGCCATTGGTATAAGGGTTCATATTTTCCAAAATATGGGAGCTCATATAACTGATAAACTCCTACCTGCTTTAGTAATTTCTCCCCTAGTGTCATCATACATTGGCATATCCTCCACCGTGTACTTGTTGGTCTTCTTATTCAACAACGTGTCCAACTCTCCCTTGTTGTCAGAGGTATAGTGGTTATAGTCACTTATCTTGCACTTGCGGATGTGGGAATCCCACTCTTGTCTGATTATTACTCCTTCTGGGTATTGCATCTCTAAAAAATTACTCTCGGGAGCAATTTCAACTTCATCTTCTACCTTCTTCTTTCCTTTCGTGCCTGTTGCAGGTGCTTTCTTTGGTGCCATCGTAAAATACCACCTTTTTGTTGTCTATAATGAGTAAACTCAAACCCTAGCTTGAATCTACATGCCCTAGCTTGAAACCGCGTGCCCTAGCTCCTTCTCGGTCTTCGCTTCACTCAAACCCTTCACCAATGGGGACACAAGCCTCTTCTCGTGCAATAGTCATTCTCCACATCTGGTTTCACAACACTCTACACCTCAACATGATTCGCTCGGCTCGGTCACACTTAGCTCACTCAAATAATTTTGATTGTAAAGGTAAAAATGAACCCACATCATGTCCTTATATAGATTTTCAAAAATTTAGTGCATTTATTGCTCCTTCACCTACCAAAAATCCTCTCATTAATTGACCATTTTCACAATATCTGCGTGGTACATCTTCATGCCCCAGCTATAACCTTCTAGTGTGCCTTCCTACCTTCTAGCTACAAACTTCTCTTTAGCGTGCTTCCTTACACCCGAGTACCTCACCACTGCGCCTTCCCTGGTAGTCTCCACGACCGCTACTTACCTCACGTTATATTGTTCCCTCATTTATCTCCATCTATGGTCATCTTTTTAGAGCAATCTTCTTTCTAACAGCTCCTTTCCACACTTAACTAGCACTCATGTAGTTGTGAGTAACCACCCTACACTAATGGTATGTGTAGTTCTCTACACATAAAAATACTTCAAATGGTAATTAGCTTCCAATGCAAAAACATGCTTATTAGACAAAACACCAAACTAAATTAACAAAGCATAGTGACAAAGAAGTAAATACACTAAGGAAATAAATAAAATCCTATTCTAAATCTCAACACTACCTTATTACAAACACCAAGAAGACTTATTTATAGTAGGGCTTCAGCCTACTCCCGTTGAAGTAAGGGTAATAGTATTCTATCAAGTGTCTCTAACCGAAAAACGTATGTTTCAAGTATGTGAGTGATAACATACGGTCCCAACCAATGCACTTTAATCTTTCCTAGATGGCGCAAAACTTAGAATCATAAAGAAGTACCATCTGGCCAATCTCAAGATTTTTGTCCCTGATGTGCTTATCATGCCATGCCTTCTACCTATCCTTTTCCTACTTTTGAATCTAACGTGTTATGATGCGCCTCTCATCCAACTGTATCAATTTATCAATTATTTCTTCCAAATATTGCTCATCGGCTAGACCTCCAACGCACGCAATACGTAAAGAAGGTAACATGAATTCCATAGGAAGAATCACTACGTGCCTTGTTCAACCTATTATATGTTGTGGCCTTGTTCACGCAATACGTAAAGAAGGTAACGTAAAGAAGGTAATCGAAAGGGTGTGGCCTTGTTCAACCTATTATATGTTGTTCTATACACCCAAATCATGAAATTTTTTTATCATCCCAATCTTTCCTTCCAACATCACAATTTTTTTTAAATATCCGGCTCAAAGTCTTGTTAAAGGCCTCATCAGTCCCATTTTCCGAGGATGATAAGGTGTAGTTTTATGGTGCACAATTATAAATTCATCCAATAGTATCTTAATTGTGTTATTCAAAAAAAGTTGTACCCATATCACTTGTCAAGATTAGCAGGCATTCGTACCTTGTAAGAACATTTTCCCATAATTGTAGTTGTACATTCCTTGGTAGTGTTTCGCCCACCTTGTAAGATAATCTATGTAAGTGATGATGTAGCGTGATCAAGTCTTGTGCGTGGCTGGAAAAATAGGACCCACAAAGTCTATAGCCCATTTCTCGAACAACTTTACACTAGGAATATGTCTTATAGGAAGTTCATCTCTTTGCCTAGGCTTACCAAGGCACCGACAGTGTGATCACACGCCTTACAATATGCTTTACAATATTTATAAAGGGTCTCCCACCATAATCCAGCGAGTAGAATCTTGCATGTAGTGGCGTCACCATGACCTCTTCCATGATATCCATGTGCTTGTGCTCTAGTACACACCGACACAATACTTCATCTTGGCCTAACTTGTATAGGTCACCACTAATCAACATAAAAGGTTCCGCGTGAATTGCAAGTTATTTCTTCTCTAAGGATTTCATTCCTTCTGGGGTGCCATACTTATACGTAAAAAGATAGCAATATCCTCCAATTCCGAAGGTGCACGTTGTAACTTGTACAATTGTGCATCTAACATTGTATCTTCAATTGTCTATGCGTCCTCCCCTGACTGAATTCTTGATAAATGGTCTAGGGGCGAATTAATTTTACCTAGTTTTACCACAACTATGAAATCAAATTCTTGGAATAAGAGCACCCATCAACATATGCACCCCTATAAAGCGGCTTATTTACCAAGTATTTCAATGCCATGTGATCGGTGTAAAATACAAATGGTGTTGCTAGTAGGTATTGTCTGAATTTATGCAGTGCATAGATCATGGACAAGGCTTCGCGCTCAGTAGTTGTATAATTCTACTATGTAGGAGTCAACTTTCTACTAGCAAAATAGATAAGATGATCTATAATACCTTCTCTAGGATGAGCTAACACCGCACCAATGGCTATGCTAGAGGCATCCACATGTACATGAAATGGTTGGTTTCATGAGGGAAAATGTAGAATAGGTGTTTTAGTAAGTCTTTCCTTCAATGCCTCAAATGCATGCTGCTACGGTTCTCCCAATAGAATGTCCCTTTTCCCTTTAGTAACTCTTCCAAGGGTGTGAAAATCTTAGCATATCCTTTGATAAATTTTCTATAATACCTAGTGTGACCCAAGAATCCATGCACCTCACTCTGACTGGTAGGATTCTCGGGCCTACAATAAGCTCGCAACCTTTCTTTGGATCTACTAATAAACCTTCCTTGTAGATGATGTGCCCTAACAAAGTGCCAAAAGGTATAACAAACACAAATTTATTGATGTTTAAAGAGATGCTTAATTGTCTACATCTTTCAAACATTAAGTGCAAATTGTCACAGATGATCCTTAACAAGTCCATACACCATCCAATCATCCAAGTAAACATGTAAGAAGTTGTGAATAAAATCCTAGAATGCTTGAACAACTATGCATGAAAAAATACAACAGACACGTTTTTCAAACCAAAGGGCATCACAATATATGTAAAACTTCCCCATTCAGTGGTGAAAGTTGTTTTCTCTTGATCCTCCTGTGCAATCCTGACCTGATGATACCCAAAGAATCCATTTGTAAAAGAATAGATTTTGCACCTGTAATGCCTTCTAATATCTCCTCTGTGAAAGGTGTAGGAAAGGGATCAATCACACATGCAACATTCAGTTCTTTGTAATCAACACAAATCCTAATCTGACCATCTTTCTTTATACTGATGACCACGAGACAAACCCACTCTGATTCTTCTAGGGGCTTGATGATGCCAGATTTCAACATCTTGTCAATTTATTCCTTAACCTTTATGTGCAGGTTAGGGTTCATTCTGTAAGGTCTTTTCCTGACTGGGCAGCGCGCACCTTCCTTAAGCTTAATCTTCATCTCTCCTAATGATTCATGCACTCCTTTTAATTCATGGTAGCCCTTAGGAAATAAGTCCGAAAATCACATCGTAACTCAATGATTTTTGCCACTTGTAATGCACCAATAATCTCCAATGATTTCCTCCTTAGGTTCAACATTCGTGCAATATTCCCTTTCTTTTTCTTCATAGGTTCATGATAGTTGCGCTCATTGTTATCCAAACCGTCCAAAAACTCACGCGTACCTGTTGAATGAGCTATATCTAGATTTTCTACTTCTTCATCATCCACTATGTAGAGCATATTTCTGTTTTCTTTCTTAAAGCAAGTGCGTTTAAGCAACACGACATCTATTTCTTCTTTGTTATCAAAGCGCACTTCGATTCGTTCTCCTCAAATGAATCCCGCATGATTTCTTCTTTCTTTACATAGTCCCCCATAGTTAAAAGCTTTATAACCCTTAATGCCTCTTCTACTAGAGGTTTAATAGAGAAGTAGTCAAAAGTCGGACCATTCTTGTAATCAAATCCTGGAAATTTCTAGTCTCTCTATGTAGCTATGGATATATGTAACAAGCTTGTGTGTAACCTTGTAAAGTGGAATAAAAATTTTGTACCCATAATGAAGGCGGTAAAGCTTCCTTCCACTCTATCTAGAGCCTCTCACATTGCTGAACGTGGTGCTGAACAAGTTGATTACCATGATATGTGCAGATTTGAGTAGGTGCATTAATCCTAGAAAACCGTGTTGTTAGAGAAATCCTTAGTTCATTCCATTTTACAATATTATCCATGTGAACCACCCACCAACACGCGCTTCATGCACGGGGTATATGCTAACATATTTCGTATTTTAAATTGGTCTATCCATCACCTGTTACTCCATAGCACGCAGGAATACCGTAGGGTCTCCCTCTCTAGTGTACCGAGGTACTGAACTGTTACCTATCCTCTTAATGCAACGAGGTTTAATTTTTCACGAAAATGTGCTCCTTACTTCACGCCCAACCGTCTCATAATTTTCATGAGCCTAATTATCACAAGCCATACTTATGGTATCACTAATAAACTGTGCATCTTCCCATTGGAGGATTCCTTCCTTAGATGGCTCGAGTACTTCTGGGTCCTAAATGGCATGTACATAAATCCTATTCAGATATTCTTCACTCAAAGGCTCAACATAGGGCACAAATTTCCCATCCGTTAAAGGAATAATAACCCTTTCCTCCTTGTTCTCAAAACTTATATATCCTTTATTGAACCGAAGATCAACATTATTTATGTAACACCAAGGGCGCAAAGCGAGCTAGGAAAGCGTCGATTCTACAAGTGTTAAAACCTCAAAATCCCCAATGAACTTGGCCCCTTGTATAGTAATGGATGCATCTTTTAAAACTCCGATAGGAGTGGCCTTAGTTCGATTAGCCATAAATAATACATTAGAAGATGGCTATAATGGAGGTCTCCCCATCTGTACCCATGCATCTAAAGTAAGCACATTTACCTCCGCACTTGTGTCAATCAATATATTACTCAAGAGTCATCCATCCATAACAACATTCAGAGTGATCTCCTTGTCATAATCTAAGCTATGAGGGGGAAGATTTACATGCAGGATCTGACATCCATTCTCAATATTCACATGCAAAGTGTTTCCCTTTAGCTAAATCCCTAGTAATGGAATGATATTCTCTTGGTGCATCATTTTGCATACCTCCTTCAAGTAATCAATATCCGATTGAACTGTCTTTCTTTGCCTTCTTTTGTTCCATCTTTTGTGATTGCTCCTTCAAACACTATATTTCCCCTTGAAGGTTTCTGAGTACCTCCATGGTCTCTTGATAAACCTCCTTCTAGTGCATAGGATCCAGATACCTTGCATGCAAAACGTCCTCCTTAGTGATGGTAGGCTTCTGTTGTAACACTTCTCTAGTGCGCACGCAGCTTCAACGTGTGTAGTAATCTTCACAGGTAATACCTCAAGTTCCGGTGCTAAATTTGGCATCCAATAATTTTCCACAACATGTTGTATCCTAACCATCCTTGCGCCTTTGTTCTCCTATTTATGTTGCTTGCTAAGATGCTCATATAAGTCTGGGCATTCCTCATAGCTATGATTCTTCCCACAGAAAGAACATGTAATATTATAAGGACATTCACACCTATAGTGGTCGGTGATCCGCATGTAAAACATGTTCCGCAAGGGAAATCAATTTTTCCACCACCACAACCTCGACCTCTAAATCCACCATGATATCCTCGACCTCAACCACGTCCTCCTTCATAGTGCCCCGGGTTCGATTATAATGTTCTTGATTGTGATTCCAATATTTTTTCTCACCTTTACTTGTTGGAGTTATCTGATACTCATATCTATCGCACACCAATATCTATAGCATCATGGATCTGATCAATCAACCTGCAGTCTTCTGTATCATGAGTCATGGATTAGAAAATTTTACAATAGCATGATACATTCTTTCTTATCGCATGTTGTAATAATGGGAAGCGACTAACATCATGGTTAAGATGACATATCTCACAGTCTAGCGATAACAAATGCACTGACCTGCAGGGATAACTATCCTTGCCGTGCCCTTCCACTTCACATTATGTACACAAAATCCAAAGGCACGTCTCATGTGCTGAATTCTCCGATAGCTTCTCCAATTGCTTTTCCATAGCTGCAATCTGTGCTTCCAAGAATGGAATGACTCTAGTATCTATAATTCCAACCGACTCAGCATGCAAAGTTGCCTTAAGTGCTTCGCACATGATTAGTGTATGTCTTGTGTGATAGCGCCCTTCTAAAAGGTGTGATCAGTCCTCCAAAAAACCATTGTGCATGCTAGATTGCATGAATATCATAAGAAAGCTTAGATAACAGTGTTTTGAAATGGGCATCATACTCCCAGACACTCTCAGTAGTGCCCTGCTTAATATCCCTGAGCGTGCTTATACTATTCTGCTCAAATTTAGGGATATAGAAATTTTTAAGGAATGCATATTTAATGCTGCATAATCTACGCAAGTTTGATCTGGGTCAAACTTCATGTACCAACTATGTGCGCATCCCTATAATGTAGTTGCAAATTGAGTGGCCTTGCGCTTAGAAGTTGTGATCCCTTTTGTGCACCACAATATCTCACACATGTGTACATGTTCAACAACATCCTTTATGCCCCTATATTCTGGAAGACGGAGAGACATCTCCATGTAAATATTACGGGGTTGGTGTGGACCGTACCCATCCGACCCGTAACCTCATGTATTACCTCTACCTCTAGAAACAACAAATCCACCAGAACTAGAACCACCTATACCCCCTGATCCTCCACCTATAGCCAGAAGTAGACCAGAATATGTACTTCCCTGTGTCCCAACAGGAGATCTTGAACTCGAACCCCTACAGTTTGCGTGGTGGTACTACTGCTAGAAGTGAGTCCAAAATTATGTGTGATCGAATTATATGCTGATGATGTGCCTGAAAGGGTACCTCCAAACAACAACAAAGACGTCTGCCCTACCATAGATGTACTTGCTATGTGACTTACCCCTGCTTCTCTACTACCCAAATTAGCTTAATTTCTATTAGATATACTAGGTACTGGAAAACCAAACACAAGGGCTAGGTTTCTAGGTAGATCCGGATGTGTGCTCGTGGCCCAGTCATCTCTGCCGGCGCACTCTTGTGTGAGGCCAAGTAGGGTTCCCTGTCATGCTTACCCAAATGGGGAGTTACGATGCTTTGGATCCATGCTTTTTTTTGTGAGCTCCAAATCCTTCATGAGCCAACTCTCTCCTCAATGCCATCCACTCTACAATGTCATGTTGCTTCTCTATCTCCCTCTCGTACACCTCATTGTACTTAAGCCACCTTTCTTCTCTATGCCTTTCTAATGCTAGCTCTACCATCTTTCACCAAATCCGCTCCTTCCCTCACGTGTGGTGGGATTTAGTTAGCCATTGGTTTTTCTTCCAATTTTAGGGTCACCATTAAGATCTTGATCACCATGTTGGGGTTAGCACACTTTGGTTATACGAGATAATATATCACATATAAGCATACATGCAAATAAAAGTGGATATTCTACCAGAAGAAATATACAAAACAAGAGACATAAATCAACATTAGATTTAACGTGGTTCACCCAGTGTGGGCTACATCCACCAAGAAACAAGTCAATCTATTATCCAAAGCTTTGAAAAGATATACAATGAATATTTACAATCTTCCACACCTCTCAGATGTATAGTACTTTCTTTCTCTCAAGCTTTTTCTTCATCACCAAGAATTCTCTCTCACGAACTTTAGCAAGTTCTTTCTAATTCTTGTTAATCATACTTCTAAACCCAAAATTTTATGCTTATATAGTTGTTTATAGACTTAGGGCACTTAGCCATGCAATTACAATCAATAGATATACTTTAATGCCAAAATAGATCTAATTCCCAAGAGTTAATTAAAACATCCTTGCACAGGTAACCGACGCCGGTTACACCTAACCGCTGCAGGTTCCTCCCTTGCCTAACTGATGCTGGTCATACCTAACCGATGTTGGTCCGAGTGACCAATTCTAGTTCCCCTAACCGATGACCGTTACTATATTTTCCAACAAGTTTCCATTACATGCTAAACTGAAGTAATTGAGCTTCACAACTCAAGAATCTCCCACTTGGAGATTAATTACAGCACCATACCTATATAATTTCATTCTTGGATTCTTCCTTATCTTTGTTTCTTTCTCTTCAAGCCTCAAACTCGAAGACCAACATAAGTGGAGTGTAGCTCCAACTTCTCCTTTGCTAATGACTTTGTTAGCATATCCGCAGGGTTCTTGCTTGTATGAATCTTTTCTAGATTCAACTGTTCATCCTCCAATACCTGCCATATGAAGTGATACATCAACTGAATGTGTTTCGTTCTCAAATAAAATGCTCAATTCTTTGCCAAATGAATTACACTTTGACTATCATTGAACAGTTTACAATCACTTTGCTCCTTTCCCAACTCTTTCATGAACCTTCTTATCAATATCATCTCCTGCTAGCCTCTCGTATCTCAAACATACTCTCCCTGTGTAGTAGACAAAGCCACAACCTTTTGCAATATTGAAATTAGCTAGCTAATGCCGTTCCACCCTTTGTGAAAATATATCCAGTAGTGCTCCTCCTACCATCCAAATCTCCAGCCATATCCGAATCAACATAGCCATGTAATGAAATATCTGAACCTCCATAGCATAACTACATGCTAGATGTCCCTTTCAAATACCTGAGTATCCATTGGACTGCTTTCCAATGCTCTTTACCTGGATTAGCCATATATCTACTCACAACTCCCACACTGCTGTGTAATGTCACAGTGCGGGTACAAACCATAGCATATATGAGACTTCCAACCGCTGAAGTATATGGTACTCGTGTCATGTATTTGACCTCCTCATGTGATGAAGGACATTGATTTTTCTCATTTTGAAGTGTCCAAACCATAGGTGTACTAACAGTTTAGCATTTTACATGTTGAACCTTTCTAACACCTTGTAGATATAGTCCTCCTAAGAAGACAAATACCATTTCTTATATTTCTTGTCTCTATGTATTTCTATACCAAAGATTCTTTTTGCAGCTCCTAAATCCTTCATAGTAAATGTGTGAGCTAGCTTTCCTTAAGCTCATAAATGTCCTACATACTAGATCCTACAATAAGCATATCATCCACATACAAGAAGAAAATAATATAGCTCCCATTTTCAAGCTTATTGAAATAAACACAATGGTCGATTCACATCTCAAGTAACCATGCTCATGCATAAAACTATCAAATCTCATGTACCATTTCCTTGGAGCTTCCTTGAGCCCATATAGGCTCTTTTTCAACCTCGCACACTAATTTCTCATTACCCTTGACTTCATACCCAAACGGCTTCTGCATATAAATCTCTTCATCCAAATCACCATGAAGGAAATCCGTCTTCACATCTAGTTGCTCTAAATGAAAATATTCTCGCAACTAAACTCAATACAATACGAATAGAAGTCATCTTAACAACATGAGACAAAATTTTACCAAAGTTAATACCTACTTTCTGTGTAAATCCCTTTACTACAAGCCTTACCTTGTACCTTTTTTGTCCACCCTCTTCTTCCTAAATCCTATAAACCCACTTGTTCTTGTAATGTTCTCTTACCTGCTGGCAACTCAACCAAATCATAAGTCTAGTTCTATTCCAAGGAGTCCATCTCCTCATCCATGCCATGCTCCCATTAACATGAGTCTTATCATGCATTGCTTCTTCAAAGCTCTCTGGTTCACCATTATCAGTCAATAATAAATAAAATAGAGGTGTAAATATTTCTAGAAGTTTACTTACCCTTTGTGACCTTCTCACAGGAGTTTGGGGTACTGGAGGCTCAATCTAGACCTCCTAGACATTCCTATCCAAATCTAATAGTGACCGACGCTGGTCACCTCTAACCGATGTCGATTCTGCTAACCGATGTCGGGTTGGATCCTCTGTAATCGATACCGGTTAAATCTGTCCGACCGGTGTGTCGGAGTGGGGTCAACTGAACCGATTCTTGTGTAACCTTCGAGTAATTATTTTAAATCCGAGAGTTCATTTTCATTCACAAACTTCTCAACTGGTTCATCTTTGGGTACCAAAATTTGATCCCTATACATTCTCTTTTCATTCCATTCAACATCATGACTCCTAATAATTTTAGAATTCTCTAAATCCCAAAAACGAAACCGAAATCACCAGATCCATAACCAATGAAAGTGCACCTCTTGGATTTTGCATCCAACTTCTTTCTATTTTCCTATCAACATGCACAAAAGCTTATGAACCAAAAACTTTAAGAAAAGAAATATCTACCTCTTTTCCGGTCCAAGCTTCCTTTGGTATTCCTCCATCTAGTGAACTTAAAGGCCCGCGGTTAATCAAATAAACCGTTGTATCAATTGATTCTTCCCAAAACTATAAGGGCAATCCAGAATGTATTCTCATACTTCTAGCACATTCCATGATTGTCATGTTCATTCTTTCTGCAACACCATTCTCCTATGGTGTTCTTTGAACCATTCTTTCTCTACGTATCTCATTCACTGAACAATAATTATTGAAAGCCTTGCTACAATATTCACCACCATTATCAAAACTAAGTCACTTTAACTTAGAATTTGATTCATTCTCAACAAGGGCTTTCCATCTTTTAAAATTCTCAAAAACATCATATTTATGTTTAATACAATAAACCCATACCTTTCTTGTAGCATCATCAATGAAAACAACATAATCTTTGGGATCCTCCATAAGAAGCTACCCGAGCTAGTCCCCACACATCCGAGTGTATAAGCTCAATTTTTGCTCCTTCTTAGTTGCCCTAACTTTGAGAAATCTCACTCTTTTTATTTTCCAAAGATACAATGCTCACATAAATCAAGATCTAAATCTTTCAAATATGATAACTTACCCTTAGCCTTTAAGATTTGCATTCCTTTTTGACTCATATGACCCAACCGATTATGCCACATGCATGCATCTGAATTTGAAGTGGATAATGCAGAAAAGGAATCGAGTAATACATGTAGATAAATATAGCATTCATACCTTCTTACCTCTTGCCACAACAAAAGCACCCTTGGTGACTTTCCAAGAGTCTCCTATAAAATTAACCATGCAACCGCGATTCACTTAGTTGCCCTACAAAAATAAGATTCCTCCTAAGGCTTGACACATGTCTCACATCTTTCAATACCCATGTATTTCCATTCTGTAATTTTATATGAACTTCCCATTTACCAGTAATACTGCAAGGTTCATCATCACCCAAATAAATATGCCCAAAATTACCTTGGACATAATTTCTGAAATAACCCTTATTAGGGGTTGCATGGAAAGAAGCTCCTGAATCTAAAACCCATGATTCAATTCTACTATCTAAAGAAATAATAAGATCATCTTTCATTACCTCTGATGCAGCAAGATTTACTTCTTTACTTTTGTCTGGGTGTTGGTTCTCTTTGTCCTTTGACCAACAATCTTTCTTTGCATTTCCTTTATTTCCACATTTCTAACAAGTAAATCCCTTACTTTTGGATTTAGATCTGTTATCCCTTGACTTTGATTTCCCATTACTCTTACTCTTGGATCTTTCCTTCTTCTTGCCCCTATTTTCTACATTCAAAGCATTTCTAGATGATGATTCCTCTATACTCTCCCTATGAATTTCTTCATTCAAGATTATACTAACCACATTATAAAACTTCAAAATATTATTAGCAGATGTTGTATTAATAATAGCCATTACCAAGTTATCCCAACTATCAAGCAAAGAACATAAGAATACAAGTGTTTTTACTTCATCATCAAATAATATAGAACCGATTTTAATCGATTTACAATAGATTGAAAATCATTCAAATGACTAAATGCAAATACACCTTTATGCATCTTAGAACTAAATAGTTTCTTCATCAAATAAACTTTATTTGAAGTATTAGGCTTTTCATATAAATTAGCAAGAGATTTCATTAAGTGTACCATAGAAGCCGCTTTTGTAATATTGGAAGCCACTGAGATCGCTGGGCTCAATCTTATAGATCCTAAATCCTTTATGTCAAGAATCTTTCATTCTTCATCAGTCATCTTCGTAGGTCTAGACTTCTCATCCAATAGTAAATACAAATCTCTTTGATAGATAATCCTCAAAATCTGCATCTTCCATAATTGATAATTTCAGCCACAAAATTCTCTACCTTGTATTTGTTTTCTTTTGCCATTCAGTAGCTCCCACTCAATCGAAAACCCTCTCGTGAGTAAATTTGTCAACACACAAAACCCTCAAACAAAGATCTAATACCAATTTGGGGTTAGCACACCCGCTTTCTGATAATATATCGATCTAAGCATACATGTAAATAAAAATGGATAATCTACGGAAGAAATATACAAAACAAGAGACATAAATCAACACCAAATTTAACATGGTTCACCCAGTGTGGGCTATGTCCACCAAGAAACAAGCCAATATATTATCTAAAGATTTGATAAGATATACAATGAATATTTAAAATATTTCACACCTCTCAAATGTACAGTACTTTCTTTCTCTCAAGCTTTTTCTTCATCACCAAGAATTCTCTCTTACCAACTTAAGAAAGTTCTTTCTAATTTTTGTTAATCATACTTCTAAACCCTAGCTTTTATGCTTATATAGTTGTTTATAGACTTAGGGCACTTAGCCATGCAATTACAATCAATAGATATACTTTAATGCTAAAAATAGATCTAATTCCCGAGAGTTAATTAAAACATCCTCGCATAGGTAACTGACGCCGGTTAGACCTAACCGTTGTTGGTTCCTCCCTTGCTTGACCGATGCCGGTCTTAGGTGACCGATGCCGGTTCCCCCTAATCGATGATGGTTACTATATTTTCCAACAAGTTTCCATTGCATGCTAAACTAAAGTAATTGAGATTCACAACTCAACACCCCAGTGGAGTGCCTTATAAGCAAGTTCTCCTAGGATAATGTAAAAATTGGAACTCAACTACCTCTGGGTAAGAATAAGTGGAAATTGAGTACTCCGAATATAGATATTCAAAACACCATGAAACTAAGTATCCACAACACATGTCCAAATCAGGCCAACATCATAGAGGGTTTGAAATTCTTCCTATGTCCAGACAAGTGTGTGATACCTCCAATTCTATTTAGACACATAAGCAACCACCATGCCACTCGTATAGATAGTTCTACTGGGAAGATAGAAAAAAGATCTCATAAAAACAGTCATACATATTTTGTTCCACCCACGTGCATGTGTCAAACTCAGCTATAGTGTTGAACCTCCATACGTACTCTTCTTCTATATCTTTTATCCACTCCTCAACACTTTCTAGGGTCAATCGGCATGTCTTCATTACGAACCATCATGAAAACAACTGAAAAAGAGGTCCCAACAACACAACCAATGATGTAGCCTAGAATTTACCACGAATAACCTAGGTGCGCTTATTTGGCACATCACCACTCGAGGTCTGAGCATTCACACCGAAGCACATAAAGGTACCAAGCCCCTCCTTAGAGTTGTTTGTGCAGGATGTTAATGTGATGAAGATATAATGCATTCAGATCCATAAATAGCATAAACATTCCACATAGCATAACTAGATCTAGATCTTAAAGAATCATGAATTAAATAATAACAATGATAGGATTAACCATACAAGAACCAGTTATAGTCATGTTTAACACCTTGAATCAGCCAATACACTCCATTATATTAAACACTAGTAAATACAAAAGCTTCTTACAATAAATAGTATCATAAGTTTATGCGTGCATCAGATCGACAACATAACTCCATAATAGCTCATACACAGTGTCTCTGTATATCAAACTACATAGTTCAATCCATATTTATAAGGGTGGGGACTTTCCCTTCACCACTTATGCACTTCCTAAAATAGGTCGCATGCTGAAAATAACCATGTGCCTTTACAATAATAGGCACACATGCAAGTGCACTAATAATAGATCTCCTACAGTTAACTGGTAGTAGTAATCCTATTATTATCTTCAACTTGTGCATGACACTCATCAAATGCTCATCCCAAAATAGCAGTTGCATGTCGCGCAAGTCTCCATCCCAATGTGTGCTCTGCATGCTATCTCCAAAAATAGCCCGTAACCATGAAAATGGCTAAGTCCCCAAATCATCTTGTCTTGGCACACGTTTCCTTTCCTATCCTTCCACACCTTCAAATGTGCCTTATTCCTATGCGAAAATCTTCTATGTGCCCTCTCCTTAGTGTCATACTTTTTTGCTCAACACTTTGGAATCAACACACATAAGCCATTCTTATCCTTTCTTTGGTGTTAGTACTACGGGTACTCCACAAGGGCTCAAACTTTCACTCACTAGTCCTCCTGTCTAGAAACTCTTGCACTAGTTTACAAACCTCCTCATTCTCTTCTTAGAGTCATCCTATATGGTGCCTTGTTTGGCAAGATGGATACAGGTATAAGGTTGATTTGATGACTAATACTATTTCTTCATTGGTAATCCTTGTGGTAGTTCCTCCATCACGATGTCCACGAACTCTTCCAATATTTAGTGCACTTTGGTAGGAATATCTTCCTTATTTGCACAATATTTGCACACTCCCTTTGGAACTAACACATAACTCCTTTTCTTCCTCAACCTCCTGTAAGAATTTCTTTCCTAACACAAGTAGAATCCTTGCACAAACTCCATTACACACATCTCCTTCCTCCTTTTCCTTTAGCAGTGATAAGTTAAACATGCACACATCCTTCTGAATATAGATAACATTCACATGCCCATCATGAACAACCTTCCTATCATACTACCAAGGTCTTCCTAATGAGATATGGAAAACATCCATCGGTATCACATCACATAACACTTCATCGAAATAATTCCCTCTCTAGAATTTCATAAGGCTTTACTCATTTACTAGGACTTGGTGTCCCTTTTATAACCATGACACCTTATAGGGGTTGGGATGCACAATTTTATTCATTCCAACTTCTCCACAATTTCACAAGAAACTAGATTGGCAATGCTTCCACCATCAAAACCACCTTACAACATTTCCTTCATGACTTATAGATTGTTGTAAACAAGTTATTTCTCTACACGAGCTCATATTTTCTTTGTTTTATCTTGAGAAACACCTTTCTTAGCATTATATATTCTTCATGCTCTAGGCCTTCAAAATGTTCTTTGGATCGTCTTGATTTTGTATCACCACACACCACATATGTACCTAATTTAGTGTGCCTATGTGTAATTTTGCTTTGTGCACTTAGAAACTTGAATGTGTGATGTCCAATGGTTCCACACTTGAAACATGTTCCATAGAATACTCTTCCTCTTATAAATATTTAGCATCCACTCAAAGAGTGTGATTCTCCACTATCCCATGTGATACCTTGGGTACACATCTTCACACTACTATGATAATATTTTTGTGGTTTGTTATATCCTCGATCACTTTCTCTACCATGCACATTGTGGATTCCTCTTCTGGATGTACTTTGTATCTTGCATGACAACTTTTAATCCACCTTCAAGGTGATTTGATAAGATTCCTCCACTAGTCTGATGTGTAACAAAATTATTTCTTTTTTAATACCAAACCTTAATCCATTGATATATCACACAACATTCTTCTAGTCTACTTTAACATGTCCAGAATATATTATGATCTGATGAAAATCCTGTATATAGTCTTTCAATGATATCTCCTTTTGCTTCAAGTTTTACAAATTTTGATATTACCTCTCATTCATTGCTCATTTTTCATGTCCTTCTACCATAACGTCACATGCTCTTTTAACGGTTTCCTCGTGCTACTTTAATGTGCTATAGATTGAATGTCTCTTTGAACTCAAATTATTCTTCCATGCTTGTAATCCAATCCATGAAATCTTTCGAGATACAACCTTCTAGAGAATTATGGGACATCCATTCTTGGCCCACGCCTCATTATCAACATAAATTGTAACAATCATGCTTCATCATGCGCCCATGGCTTCCTCTTCACCTTGTTCTTCATCTCCAACAACTCCTTCATTTTTTGTGCCTCCTACCACCGCACCTTCATCATCACTTTGCACATATGGTGCCACAAATCCTCTCCATCTCTCTTCTTAAAGGACATCAAGCTTAGTCCTCACACACGTTAGTTTTGTCATATATTTTTATGGTGCTCCTGTAATAGCTACATTTCTTTGCATTGGCTATGTTCACTACTCCTATATTGGTGGATCTTCTCGATAGCATATTTTCTCCTTTGAAAATTTACCTCACGGTCAGTTTTCTACTAGTCTTCAACTTCAAATCTCTTTTCCAAGGTGTATAGTCATGCTATGATATCACTTGATGATAACCTAGTCAAGTCAAGGTGACCTTGGGCCATTTAAAAAGTAAAAACACAACATAATTTATTCTAACACAACAAAGGTTTCATTAGAGTAAAGGTCTTAATGAAATCTACAATAAAATTTCCTTTATTAGGGCGTTGTCAAAGCTAGTTAAATTTAATAATTACTAAGAGTGATATTTTATAGACTACAGCCAACTTCCTTGCTTTTCCATTTCAATGGCTTGATATCTCCCTAGATTTACTAAAGACTCCCAAATGAAATGTTGGGTAGGATTTTATAGATATGTCTTCCCACCCATTTGGATTTTTTAATTTCCTTCTAGAATCCTCTCATTAGCCCACTCCAACTTGAATTTGAATTCCTATATATTAATGTCATCCAACAACCCCGATATGGTTTTGAGACATAACCATCTATAAATTTCCACGTTGCTTTCTTAGCTAGTAGTTTAGGTCTTCACCTACCACTTTGTCATTTCTTGCTTCAATCTTCTGCACAATTTGTCCTTCTTTAAGTCTTGTGTACTGATCTTAGGAAATATTTGTGCACCCTTCTCCTTACGCAATCATGAGTGCCATATCTTTATACCACACCAAAGTTTACATGTTCCCCATGATCCCTATTATTATGTAAAACCTTTGTGTATTGTCATGTAATATTTGGTTGTGCCTTTGGATTGACCTCTACAATTCTCACATGCACTCCAATACCTATCCAAAACTCAAGAACACATGTATATATTCACATCTCCATGATGTTCTTGCATCAAAGAACTATCAGGAGATGTATGGGTTCATCCAATCCTAGGGAAAATGTATATCAAGTTATGAGAGGGAGAGTGATTACTAAATTAAAGCATATATGAAATGAACCCAAACATGCATGCAAAGATAAAGGGAAATATCTATAAGATGCTCAATATAGGGGTGATATTTCCAATCGAATATTTTAATGGGATAATTCCAATCATGATAATTATCAAGAAGGATGGAAAGATATGTGTATACATGGATTATAAAACATTTAATGATGCACACGTGTAAGATATTTTACCAACTTTGTTTACTGAAAAGGTGTTGAAAGGAGTAGCGGGATGTGCAATTTATTTCTTTACTAATGGATTTTTCAGGTATCACCAAGTAAAAATCATAATTAATTAGGATAATCACAAATATATTTATGGGAGGTTATACAAAATTATGGAGTTAGAAAAGAATATATTTAAGGGATTGAGAGGAAATTCCAAAAATATTTGCATGATAAGCACATAAAATAGAATTGGTATGCACAAAAAAAAGTGTTCTTATATGATCCGTGGTATACACAACACTTTTAGAAACTATATATTTTCTGGATGGGCCCTTTTTCATCCCTCACATTTTTCACTTTAGGCTAGAAAAATACTAAATTTATATGGAGATATGATACACATTCATTTTAGTGGGAGTAGGTTCAATTCTATCATGAGTGATCATGTAAAAATTCAAATATGATAAGATTAGAAACTAGGATGTACCTAGCAATACTATTTCATGATTTTAAGGATTTCATTTTGTTAAAAAAGTTTTATTTTATTCCATTTTCTTCATGAAAATATGTTTTCTCATATCTATGTAAATGTATGAAATAATATATTTAATATTAATATTATATCATTTATATACTATGTATAAAGAAGAGTGCGAATAATAATCTACTATATAAAGGAAAAAAAAGTGTATAGCTCAATAAGTTGGAATATTCAAAGGTGAAATAGATGCTAGTACATGATTTCAAATGTTTGAGCACAAGGGTGTAACACAAGTTTGAGGGGATATTTGGTAAAGAGTTTTTATATAGATTGAAATCGTAGTTTGTAAACCAAGTGAGTCGAGTAGGGAATTATGTTTTGGTTTTTATGCTATACATCTAAGCTCTAGGGTTGGAATTTCTATAGGGTACCTCATAATGAGGTAAGTTGAGAAGGATTAGTGATATTCCAAGAAAAGAACGCAATAAAAATAATCAAAATTCTAAAATATATTAAAAGTAGGAATGACATCATATGACCATTTGAAATGGAAAATTAGGGTTAACACAAGTGGGATAAGAGTTGCGATTAATGCTCTTGCATCCATAAAATAAAGGGTTTGGATTGGCAATGGATCGCTTGTGATTAAATAAATTAAGGGCTTAAATAATTATAGTATAAAATTGAGTTATAAACAATTACGAGTAAATTTTGAGCTAGGCTTTATGAGGAAACCGTTAGAGTGAATCAAATAATGTTGTAGATAAATATTTGGAAATGGTTTGGGGTCAGAGTTATGAATAAATTGGGGAGAACATTACAAATTCACAATGATGGTGGTGAAGAAACGGAAGACTACTAAGAAGTATACCTCAAACCTAAATGGGAAAAGAGGTAAAAATAAAACCAAAATCTAAAAATAGAAAACTAGATTTGAAATACTAGAGACGGGTTTTAAGAGAAGGTTATGGTTGGAGAAGATCCATGGTTGATAAAATCATGGTGGAATATATAAGCCACCTAAAGTGTAGGTTGAGAATAGTTATTTTTTAGAATTGGATGCTCATTGGCATAAGGATGACTTGATAAGGGTGGAGGAATTTTTAAAGGAAATGCTTTCAAATAAGTGCTCACGTTTATTTAGAAAACTTTGAATTCTAGACTTAGCTATTTTTCCTTGATTTAATCCTTGGGTTAAAGAGTCATGGGTAAAAGGAACAATGTACCGTAGAAAGTAAAAATCCATGGAACAATAAAATCATGGAATCCATGCAATAAGGGAAATCTCTGGAAAGTTGGTGGGGAAATTGGTGAAAAATGTGGAATATAGGAAAAGCCATGGGAAACTCTTACCCAAAAAGAGGTAGAAGTTTGCGGGAAAAATGAAAGGCCACAAAAGAGAAAAGTAAAAGTTTTCAGACCTTTCTAATAGGAATAAGAAAAATATGTGGGACAAACTAAATCCACGAGGGATTTAAACCCACACAAGGTTGAAAAGATTGCAGAATGAAACAGAATTAAACAATCTGCATGGAAAGGAGATCCACAAGACAAAGTAAGGTCTATGATACACAAAGGAATCTATGAAACAAAAGGCATTGATATTAAGAAACAAAAGTCCATGAAAAGAAAATTGAAGTTGTGGAACAAGAAGGAAATCACATATCAAGAGCATAAAGAAAAAAATTTGTGGATCATAGTAATCTTGTCAAATAATGCACAAGGTAATCAAAGAGATGGACAAGGCCATGGATCATTAAGAATCTATCGAATAAGGACAATTTATTCCCAACTCGGTTTAAATGTTGAAACCACTCCCAACAACTAACATTAAAGCTGTGTATTATGCAACCCCATTCTTAGATGGTGCGATAGAGTGTGATTCAAGCAACCTTTTGTGCCCATACTTGGTTTGCAAAATTGAATGTTGATTCGCCCTTAGTGGTTGGTGAAGTATTTGGTTTCCTTCATTGTTGAGCACCATATGATCTCCCCTCTCCTTCCTTCTCTATTTCTCTATATATACAAATGTTGGGGGTCTAAACAAAGGGTATTTTGGGATAGTGTTAGATATTTTGCATTTTGAGCACTAAGCTAATACTCATTGATATTTTTAATGTTTTATTGAAGATTTTACATGCCTTGGCTCTGTGGAATTGTGAACGACTAAATTCTTGATAATTTTTCAAGTGTGATCTCTTTCCTTTGAATGTATACGTGTTTGATGTGAATATATTAGTCCTCTTATAATATTTTGTTCTTATTATGATCATTCTATTTGTGGTTTCTATGTGAATTTTGAAACTTCACATGTTAAGTCACATATGTGTCTCTTAGATTCAGAATTGAACCCTATTTTAGTTTGGTGCATCACCTTTCTTTATTTAAATTTTTATTCTTTTGAACCCTAGTTCCTTGGAAAGCTTAGGTTAGAACTAGTTGGTAGTAGATTGTAGTGTTGGTTAGATTAGTTAGAGTAAGCTAGATTATCAGAACAAACCTTCTTTGGAAATTGACCTTAAAGGAACCATTTTCACACACTTTGAAGGTCATTCCATGTTTCATTGAGGTGCTAAGCTCGACCTCAATAAAGGGTGTAATATTAAGTGACATGATAGTTTCGACACACCTGTGGGATAGATTTGAGTCACTTATAACTCATTTTATGAACATATTTCACCAATATCAGTGTGTCTTGGTGGTATTTAGACTTTGGTAGCATCATACCAATACATCTAATGACTCTCAAATCCATATATATTATTTTCAAGTAGTCTAATGTAAAAATTTTCATGAGAAAAATACAAATGAAATAAAGTTCAACTAGGGGGGTCTTGTTAAGCACTTGCAAATCTCACCAAGGATAATAAAAAGGAAGATCAAATCATAGAATCCCAAAACCTCCCAATAATTTTTTTTCCAATCCTCTTAGTAGACCCTACTCTTCTCCCCTCAGAAATCTAAGGCTTATCCCCTTCATGGCTAAACAAAGAAAGTTACCTTTTGTGACATTCAATGGAGGTAGTCACTTGCTTTAGCATCTCACAATTATATACTAGTTGTTACCTGAAAGGTATCCCATTTTTCATTGGTGAAAATTCAACCACCCATATAGACCATATCCATAATGTTGTTAATGTGTGTTTAGTCCATTTTGTAACTGAAGATGATGTAGCAAAGATGTAAATTTTATCCTTGTCACTTAAAGGAAAAACACTATAATATATATAAGTATATTACCTACCTCAATCCATTCATGGGATGAACTTGGAGAATCACATTGTTGGTCTTTGGAGAAAAAGTATACAATATCTCTTTCTTAGAGAAATTGATAGCTATTAAGAGATATCTTACCAAACTAATGATGGACTTCAACTTTATATTTTAGAGGACTTGGGATTGAATTCCAATTCTTCATAAACTAACTCCTCAAGATGTTGTTTTTATTTTTAAGAGAACGTAATTAGAATATTGCAGTAATGATTCAATCTATGGGATAAGTAACATTACTTTATGCATATGTAATATCCATTAGAGCTTAAAATTGTCTAATACAAGCTAAAAAAATAGTTCCCACCTTCATGCACCTCTTTTTGTAGATTTTCCGCAAGGCATTAGCCTTTCTCTTACTCCTTTTCCAGATCAAATGCTTCCCCATATTCCTCTGTATCTTATTCTTCTAATAGGTTAGATGAAAATGATGACCTTAAAACTTTAGTTGAAAATCTATTAAATGAGATTGTCTCCATCATAAGACAATAAGCCCAAACACATAGAAATTACCCAAGTTTTAATCAACAAAAGCCTTCAAATCATAATTTTAATCAAGGTTATCAACAACAAAGAATTCAATATCCAAATCAAAGATATGGCCAAATTACCGATTAAATAAGTTTCAAGGGCACAATCTTAATTTTCCCCTTCAAACAGTTTCTTCTACACAACTTCTGCTTTGGTAGCACAAGTAAGGCCATTGTTCAGACAAAATGATGTAGTCCAAGAAGTTGAGTGGTTTTTTCCTTACAACCAACCTCATAACCAAGATAGTTGTGTAAAGGGTGTGCAAGTTCAAACCCTCATGGTGTAAAATTAATTCAATCAACAAGAACCATTAATGGAGGCTTCAAATCCTAATGTGGAAATGGTACAAGAAGCCTCCCCCGAAGCCAATATCATGTTTTGTAGTCTTGGTGAGTTTTTCACTCAACAAGATTGTTGATAGCTCAACTAACCTCAATTCCATGTTGTTGATAATACCAGGTCAAAGACATGACAACTAGGGAGTATTTCTCCATTCTATTTAGTGCAAGATATCCCTCCTACCAAGGAGGAAGAATCCATGTCATATTTAGAAAAGAACAAAAAACCATATTTTTTATTAGGAATGCCCCTACAAAAGAAGTTAATTATTAACCAAAGACATATTTTCCAATAATGGGGTAAGTAATGAATCCTTAACAACTACATATGTAAGATATTACATGTATCCCTTTTAACATAGCGAGAACAAATGAAGAAGAAAAACTTGAATGTGACCATGTGGGATACATTTTTGTCCCCTCTCAAAGGGATATCTTTTAAGAATCTTTGAAAAAACTACCATCTTATGAGGAAACTATTAAAAATATAAAATCCTTAGTTATCCTATGCCAATCCAAATATGAACAAGTAAAGTCAAGAAACCTCCATGATTCTATATATCCTTGGTTGTGGGGAAGAATTTAGTACATAAGCTGTATGATAGATTAGGGTATTAATACTTAGTAATGCCCAAGAAAATAACATACATTTTAGGCATTGAGTAAAATACAACTTCTAAGGGTGTTTTACAACATGCCGATACAATAATAAAAATACTAGGAGTCATAAGGAATCTTTAGTTAAGCCTTTATGTTTGTCCTAGTTTAACCATCACTTAATACATATCGATTACCTGATTTACCTCCTTTTTCCCTCTATTTGTTAAGATATTTCATAGCTAAAGTAGGTGGGTACTTGTCCTCCGACTAGTCCCATATGCTTTTAAGGAAAAAAATATGACAAACGGTTGAAAACTAGAGATGATCCAATTTCATCCTATCATGTTGAGTCTATTATCCTACCCCTAAGCTCTAACTACATAGTTCAAGGAGAAGAATAAAATGAAACCAATGTTAATACATTAAGCTTTTCCACCTATTTCAAAGTGCCTAACCTCTTGTTAGATGAATGGAACAAAGAGCATTATGAGTTCGATCCGTATGACATAGATGAGAAAAATGGTTTGGGAACTTATTGTATCTAAGAGGAAGATCTTGTTGTTCACATGTCACAAGTGGAGGAGAATGATACAAGAGGCTTGTGGAATTTTTTTTGATGGGTTAAAGTGAAGAAAAAATATGTACATATAAAGTTGCAACAATCCCTCTATAGGACTAAGAGAAAACATCCAATTTTATTACAATGACTTGAGGTCCTTTTATAACATTTTCTCTCTTAATTATTAAAATAAATAATTTTGACCTATCTTAACCTTAACACCTAGCTTGATTCAACTTAATTCAAATTCACTTAAGTTATTTTAGGGTTTGTATATTATAACATTTAATTAATGTAGTAAATGAATTAATTAATTACACTTTATGAATTTAGATTAAGTCAATTTATTAAATGAAATAATATGAATTAAAAATGAAAGGTCATTTCTTATTTTTTCATCCCTTGAAAACAATCAACCTTGATGCCAACTAAGATCTTGTCCATACAATCCATTGGTTAATAGATTCATTAGTTTTGCAATGTATTCACAACCTACAATTCGTCTCTTACATGAAAAGTTTCATGATCTCCTATTCCATGGATGATAACTTGGTTGTGAATGATCAACTCTCCAATTCATGTAGGCACTACAACTTACAACTTACATGCACCAATATCACGAGTTTAGCCTTATGTTTTGCGTTAATTTCTTATTTATTCAAATTGTATCTCTTGTTTCGTTCAAGCTCAAACTCATTTTTTATTTCTAAAAATAAATCCAGATCTCCTTTTATAAATAGTTATTCTACACCACACAAGTTTGGATCAAAATTTCTCAATATATAATACACCACTTACCTACATTTTTACCAACATAGAATTAGAATTCATACTCCTCAAATGTCTTCTCTTTACTTTTTATTGATATCTTCATGTTCTAGGATTGATTTTATATTTACATTTTGTGGTGACCACAATAGACTAGTATCCATATATAATTATAAATTTCATAAGATAGGAGTATACTTTATGACAGTCTAGGAAAAGATAGTGATAAGATACAATTGTAAAGTGTCATAAAAATCATACCAAAAAATATTATTAGGAATTAAATGGTGGAATAAATTTGAGAGTGAAAATATTTGGATATAGCCAATGGGATAACATGTCAAATGTAGATTTTAAATAATGGTTTATAAAAATAAATTACTGAAATAACTCACAAAGAGCACAATGGCCATATGCATGAAATGGAGATAAGATATCAAAGGTACGTTGTAATTAGTATGTAAAATTAAATTACCAAAATAGTTCAAAAAGAGGAAATTGGTCATATAAACCCAAATGGGAAGTGTCAAATTCATGTTATAAAATATAAAGTAGATATAATTTACCAAACTACTCAATAATGAGTTTAATGGCCATATATACCTAAAGCGGGATAAGTTATCAAAGGCATGTTGCAAAAAAATAGTTTGTAAACAAAAGTTACTAATATATCTAAGAAAAAGGAAAATGCTAATTTAAACCCAAAGAGGAAGGTATCAAGGATATATTTTAAAAGATATTAGAAAATCAATAGAAGTTATTTGGGAAATAAAACATACAAGAAATAAAGTAAAGTAGGATAAAAATGTCGTAGTAGATTTCATACTAAGATAATATGGTTAAGAAATTGTTGGTCGTTCAAACGTGCACTCGCATCTCGAATCCAAAAGAGCCGAGTTGTTTGAGACCACAATGGAATCGTCCCCAAGTTGTGGGACCTTGTGCGCTTGGGATGGATCTCCGGAGAAGGCTAGTTCCTCTACCTACCTCTAATGCTACTGCTACTCCTAATGTTGAAAGAAAATCCTAGACTAAACATGCCAAGGGACCAGGGATAAAAGGATGTGCAGAAAGGGGAAATCCTAAGCTAAGGAAGGTGATAACACTGGAATGAAAGGGTCGATCTCTCTCCACGAGCGGCAAAGGAAATAGAGAGGGTGCGGGAGAAGAGGGTGGACACCGTGCGCCACAGATTAACATGTGGGCTTGGCCTTCAAAGACACGCAACACATGAACACGGGGACTGCGCAAGCATGGTAAAGTACGCACAACATGCCAGAAAATGCAAGCGAAGAGGTGAGATGCAATGAAAAATGAGAGAGGAATGACAAGAGTTCCACAAAACATGATTTTATTACTTAAGGGACACATGGTCATTTACACTCATGGGAGAGCGATAATACATTGCATGTTGAGTTATGGAGCTCAATCACTTCAAATTAGCATGTTATATTAAACATGCAAGAAAGCACAATAACCGACATCAGTTATGGAGGGACCAACATCTGTCACCTATGACCAACATCGGTCAGGAAAGGAGGAACCGACATCGGTTACATGTGCGTGAGTGTTTTATTTAACTCATGGGAATTATATCTACTTTTAGCATTAAATCAGATATATTGATTAGAATTGTATGGATAAGTGCCCTAAGTTTGTATATGCCTATATAAGCATGAAATCTAGGGTTTATAAGTAAAGGATTGTAAGAATTGATGATTACTGCGAGAATAATTGTGAGAGAGAATTCTTGGAGAAGAAGGAGAAACTTGAGAGAAATAAAGACTTGTACATCTTTGAGGAGTGGAATATTGTAAGATAATAGATTGGCTTGTTTCTTGGTGGATGTAACCCACACTAGGTGAACCACATTAAATCGGTATTGATTTATATCTCTTGTTTTGTATATTTCTTCCGGTAGAATATCCACTTTTATTGCATGTAAGCTTAGATCGATATATTATCTCGTATAACCTTATGCTAACCCCAACAATTGATATCGAGTTTTATTTGAGAGTTTTATGTGTTGTGATTTACTCACGAGAGGGTTTTACGATTGAGTAGGAGATACAACAATGGTAGAAGAAAACAAATATAAGGTAGAGAATCATGGAAGATGCAGATTGAGGATTATCGTATCAAAGAGATTTGTACTTACCATTGGATGAAAAATTTAGACCTATGAAGATGGACCGATGAAGAATGGAAGATTCTAGATAGAAAGGCTTTGGGATCTATAAGATTGAGTTTGTTGACATCTATGGCTTCCAATATTATAGAAGTGACTTCTATGGTAGAGTTAATTAAATCTCTTGCTAATTTATATGAAAAACCTAATGCTTCAAATAAAGTTTATTTGATGAAGAAAATATTTAGTTATAAGATGCATGAAGGTGGATCTGCATCTAGTCATTTGAATGATTTCCGATCTATTGTAAATTAGTTAAAATCGGTTGATATTTCATTTGGTGATGAAGTGAAAGAACTTTTATTATTATGTTTTTGAGTGATAGTTGGGATAACTTGGTAATGACTGTTAGTAATACAACATCTGCTAATAATATTTTGAAGTTTGATGATGTGGTCAATATAATTTTGAATGAAGAAATTCATAGGAAAAGTACATAGGAATCATTATCGGGAATGCTTTGAATATAGAAAGTAGAGGCGAGGCAAAAAGATAGATCAAGAGTAAGAATAATGAGAAATCAAAGTCAATGGATAACATATCTAAATCCAGAGGTAAGGGAATTACCTATTAGAAATTTGGAAAGAAATGACATGCGAAGAAAGAGATTGTTGGTTAAAGGATAAATAGAACCAACACCAGACAAAGATAAAAATCAAATAAAGAGGAAATTATTACAAGAAAAGGTAATGCAAGATTGTCTTATTCTTTCTTTGGATAATTGAATAGAATAATGAGTTTTAGATTCAAGAACTTCTTTCCATACAACCCCTAATAAGGGTTATTTCAGAAATTATGTCTAGGGAAATTTTGGACATGTTTATTTGGGTGATGATGAACCTTGCAGTATTACTAGTAAATGAGAAGTTCATCTAAAATTACAGAATGGAAATACATGGGTATTGAAAGATGTGAGACATGTGCCAAGTCTCAAGATGAATCTTATTTCTGCGGGGAACTAGTTGAAGTTGATTGCATGGTTACATTCACAACAAACTCTTGGAAAGTCACCAAGGGTGATTTTGTTGTGGCAAGAGGTAAGAAGGTAGGAACATTATATTTATCTACTTTTGTTATTGATTCCTTTTACGTGTTATCTACTTGATTCAAATGCATGCATGTGACATAATCGATTGGGCCATATGAATCAAAAAGGAATGTAGATCTTAAAGGCTAAGGGTAAGTTATCAGATTTGAAAGATTTAGATCTTTATTTACGTGAGTATTGTATCTTTAGAAAGTAAAAGAGAGTGAGATTTCTCAAAGTTAGGGCAATTAAGAAGAAGAAGAAATTGGATCTTTTACACTCGGATGTGTGGGGACCAGCCCAGATAGCTTCTCATGGAGGATCCCAGTATTATGTTGTTTTCATTGATGATGCTACAAGAAATGTACGTGTTTATTGTATTAAACATAAATCTCTGTTGTTTCGAGACTTTTAAAATATGGAAAACCCTTGTTGAGAATGAATCAAATTCAAAGTTAAAATTTCTTAGATGTGACAATGGTGGTGAATATTGTAGCAAGAATTTCAATGATTATTGTTCAGTGAATGCAATATGTAGAGAAATGAAGGTTCCAAGAACACCATAAGAGAATGGTGTTGTAGAAAGAATGAACATGATAATCATGGAATGTGCTAGAAGTATGTTGATACATGTTGGATTGCCCTTGCAGATTTTGGGTAGAAGTACTTGATATAATGGTTTATTTGATTAACTGTGGGCCTTCAAGTTCACTAAATGGAGGAATACCAGAGGAATCTTGGACCGAAAATGAGGTAGATATTTATTTTCTTAAAGTTTTTGGTTTAAAATCTTTTGTGCATATTGATAAGGAAAATATAAAGAAGTTGGATGCAAAATCCAAGAGATGCACTTTCATTGGTTATGGATCTGGTGATTTCAAATTTTGTTTTTGGGATTTAGAGAATTCTAAAATTATTAGGAGTTGTGACATTGAATGGAATGAAAAGAGAATGTATAGAGATAAAATTTTGATACCCAAGGACAAACTGGTTGAGAAGTTTGTGAATGAAAATAAACTCTCGAATTTAAAAATAATATCAACAGGGTTACAAAGTAACCGATGTTGGTTAACCCCTAATTGACATCGGTTAACAGAACCGATATTGGTTACAGAAGAGCCAAACCGACATTAGTTAGAAGAAGCGCATCGGTTATAGGGTGTAGCATCGATCATTGTCGAAGTGAAATAAATGTCGGGAGGTCAGAATGAACCTCGATACCCCAAACTTTTTGTGAGAAGGTCTCAAAGGGTAAGTAAATCTCTAAAAAGATTTACATATTCTCTATCTTATTTATTATTTACCGATAATGGTGAACCGAGAAAGTTTTGAAGAAGCAATGATGTAGGATAAGACCCACGTGTAGTGAGATCATGACATGGATGAGGAGATGGACTCCTTGGAACAAAACCAGACTTGGGATTTGGTTAAGTTGTCAGTAGGTAAGATAAAATTGCAAAACAAGTGGGTTTATAGAATCAAGGAAGAAGAGGGTTGTGAGAAAGATACAAGGCAAGGCTTGTAGTAAAGAGATTTACACAAAAAGAAGGTATTGACTTTAGTGAAATATTTTCTCCTATTGTTAAAATGAATTCCATATGTATTGTATTGAGTATAGTTATAGTACATGATTTGAATTTAGAGAAACTAGATGTGAAGATAACTTTCCTTCATGGTTATTTCGATGAAGAGATTTATATACGGTAAGATTCTTGGGTATGAAGTCAAGGATAAGGAGAAATTTATGTGAAGATTGAAAAATAGTCTATATGGGTTCAAACGAGCTTCAAGACAATGGTACATGAGGTTTGATAGTTTCATGCATGAGCATGGTTATTTGAGATGTTAATCGACCATTGTGTTTATTTCAAGAATCTTGAAAATGGGAGCTATATTATTTTGTTACTATATGTGGATGATATGCTTATTGCGGGATCTAGTATGCAAGACATTGGTGAGCTTAAGGAAAGCTAGTTCACATATTTACTATGAAGTATTTAGGAGCTACAAAAAGAATCCTTGACATGCAAATACGAGAGACATGAAGAACAAAAATTGTATTTGTCTCGGGAGGTGATATCAATAAGGTGTTGGAAAGGTTTAACATGCAAGATTCAAAATCAATGAGTACACCCATGGATGGACACTTAAAATTAAGAAAATATCGGTGTCCTTCATCACATGAGGAGGTCAAATATATGACACGAGTACCATATGCTCTAGCATTTGGGAGTCTCATGTATGTTATGGTTTGTACCAAACTAGACATTACACACGTAGTGCGAGTTGTGAGTATATTTATGGATAATTCATGTAAAGAGCATTGGAAAGATTTCCAATGGATTATCGAGTATTTGAGAGGGACATCTAGCATGTAGTTATGCTATGGAGGTTCGAGATATTTACGTATGTGGCTATGTTGATTCGGATATGGTTGGAGATCCGGATTATAGAAGGAGCACTCTGGATATATTTTCACGGTAGGTGGAATGATAGTTAGCTAGATTTCGAGATTACAAAGGTTGTAAATTTGTCTACTACAAAGGGAGAGTATGTTGCAGCTATAGAGGCTAGAAAATAGATGATATGGATGAGAAGGTTCATGGAAGAGATGGGAAAGGAGTAAGATGATTGTAAAATTTTCAAAGTGATAGTAAGAGTGCAATCCATTTGGCAAAGAACTCAACATTTCATTCTAGAATGAAATGAATTCGATTGAGGTATCATTTCATACGGCGGTATTGGAGGATGGGCAATCAAAGCTGGAGAAGATTTATATGAGTGAAAACCCTATGGATATGTTAACAAAGCCATTAGCAAAAGAGAAGTTGGAGCTACATTCCACTTACGGTGGTCTTCAAGTTTGATACTTGAAGAGGAAGAAAGAAAGCTAAGGAAAGGATCCAATAATAACGATGTACATGTATAGTACAATAATTTATCTCCAAGTGGGAGATTATATAGTTGTGGAACTTAATTACTTCAGATTAGCATGCTATATTAAACTTGTAGGAAAGCACATTAACTAACATCGTTATGAAGGGACCAAAGATCGGTCGAGCGAGGAGGAACCGACATTAGTTAGGGCTAGCTGATGTTAGTTACTTGTGCGTGAGTGTTTTATTTAACTCACGTGAATTAGCTCTAATTTCAGCATTAAAGCGAGATCTATTGATTGCAATCGCATGGCTAAGTGCCCTAAGTTTGTATATGCCTATATAAACATGAAAGCTAGGGTTTAGAAGTAGAGGATTATAAGAATTGATGATAATTGTGAGAGAGAAAATTCTTGGAGAAGAAGGAGAAACTTGAGAGAAAGAAAGTATTATATATCTAAGAGGTGTGGAAGATTGTATATCTTCATTGTATATCTTTGAAAGCTTTGGATAATAGATTGACTTGTTTCTTGATGGATGTATTCCACACTAGGTGAATCACATTAAATCGGTGTTAATTTATATATCTTGTTTTGTATATTGTTTCTAGTAGAACATTTTCTTTTTATTGCATATATGCTTAGATATGATATATTATCTATAAAACATTGTGCTAGCCCCAACATTGTAGATACCATGTCAAGGGCCGAGACACGTGGGAAGTTGGCCACCATTTTGGCATGGTGTCTGTTACAACAGAGAGGGATCCTTTTTACAAAGTAGAACTATGTTATTTATAGAAGAAGGAGAGAAGAGAAGGAGAAAGAGAGGGAAACTCAGATTCAAATCTTCAACCAATGATAAATTCTTGCAAAAGCGCTGTGCAAGGCTATTAGATGCACTTCCCCATGTTTGTTTGGCGTGTGGAAGAAGGAAGAAGGAAAGATCTGATGAAATCTAGTGGTTGGGGTCAATTGGATGTGTGCATTGATGAGCTAAAATATGTTTCCCTATTTTCCACCTACCAAATCCCACCTAGATTTGAATTTGAAAAGTCCAATGTGTAGTGAATGTTAGAAAATTTCAAATAAGACCGAGCACATGGGATTCGAGCACTGCGAAAAAAAGTTATGGCTGTAAAACATCTACTGAGCCACTCGACACGCAATGACACATGGCAAGCACCGATTAATGAAGAAGGAGTCAACTAACTATTCATTTGATTTTTCATTTTTGCCATGTTTCATGCACCGGTTAGTTTTCTAGATTTGGTGCCCTGTTAGCGCACTTTGATAAGTTACATGTTGTACACTCAATTCGGCGAGATGATGTGGCACGGTGGCGGTGTAGAAGAAGGCACAAGGCAACGAAAAAGCGGAGAACTCAAAATGGAAAGCAGAGGGAAGGTGCACGCGTAGGAGAATTAGGAGAATACTTGCATGGGACAAGTATGGGGAAGGGGCATGAGCATTAAACTAAGGAAGAGCATGTGAAGGAGCTAAATGTATGCAAGTGTGCAAGAGGAATGTTAGGAACTTAGCCATTTTGGAAGGCAAGTCCACATAGGTGCGCACAAGGAGTGTGTGATGGGATAAGAAAGAAAGTGAGCGCACGGGGAGGAAGGCGTAAAGGGGAAATAGAAGGAGACATCATAATGCAGAGAGAAGGGGAACATAAGTAAAAAGGAAGCAATGCATGCAGAAGAACAACATCCAAGCTAATTGTGTCAAGGGGTCAAGCTTGAGTGCGTGCAACCCGAAATATGAGACATCAATTCGAGAATGAAAATATAAGTTATCCAAATAACTAGGAGAGTTATTTGGATAACGTTTTGGCAACTTTTTGGGGCCATCTACCTACTAGATGAAGATATCAGTAGCCTTATAATTCCATTGGGCATGGATTCAAGCGCTAAACTTGAAAATCTGATTTGCAACTTGAATAACATCCCTGAATTCACTTACAACACTGTCTGAACTCTAAAGCTGAATTGGCACTCTCATATGAAGATATTATAAATTTGATTGATGAGAGTGAAGCTAGATACTAACCATTGGAACTACCTCTACCAAAATTAAACCATCATCTTAGGAAGCAACAAAAATGAGCACTTGGGTGCAATAGGAAAGGAAAGGTGCCAGAGGGAGTGTGCTAAAATAGAAGCAAAACACTATGTACAAAATCTAAAATCATACATGTCCCAAAGGGAACATATAGAGTGTGTGCGATAACTTGTGTATTCGAAAGCAATCCTAAACTATCCTATTCTAACCAGAGGTGAAGGGTGCTCAAGTAAAACCTACAATAGGTAGGGAGAAGTAGCTTCCTTCTTCACAAATTGTGACCATGTAATTGATTTTACACATGACATGGTCTATAACAAGAGTGAAAAAACTGATTTGCAGTTGGTTTCTCACCCTTCTCCTCAAAGTATCAAAAAACAAAATACATACCTCTAGAAGTTGTTTTGTGCTTGGATTTGGGAGGCATTGATACTAACCTTTGGAATGCGTTGAAGCTCTACCTCATGCTCTAAAGTGAGCATGACTAGTGAAAACTCTATTTTTGGCTCTAGACTAGCCAGATATTTGATTGGGCATATCTAATCTTTGTGATTTTCCCATTACTTTGAAGCTCAATCCCACAGATGGGATTTTCTTGCAGAATCTCCTTCTAAAGGTGACTTCTTATAGGTTGGATCACACATAGCTGGGGCACACATGTTTCTACCTCAATAAGAAACTCAGTCTCCTTTAGAACCGCAACCTCTAGAACTAACTGATTTTCTTCTGAGACAAGCACCCGTATGATTTCCTCTTCCTAGTCAAAGTTGTATGAGTCATGTCATTCTTCAACTGTTTCTACAATTGGCAAACATGATGGCATTGGTTAGATAAGGCACGTTGGAAGACGGTTGTTCATTTATGGTACAATTAGATAGAGGGGACTAGGAAGGAAACAAAAGGATAGGTGTAGAAAGGGACGGAGGGCGCGCATGCAACAGGAGTGGAAGCGCGCGTAGGAGAGGTGATGGAAGAGAAATGAAGGTGAGAGGATGGAGGAGGGGAATTCTAAATGGGGACAACATGCAAGAATCTGGGAACACATGCATCACACCGAGATGATGTAAAATGGCGCGAAGGAGTGGGAGGGTTGTAAGATGGTAGTGCAGGGTTACCCCATTGATAGGGTTATCGTGCGCTAGATTTTTTAACGTCCATTTCTTCCACTCACTCTTGTAACTGGGGTAGCATCTAAGTGATAAAGTGTAGCTTTTTTTAGGTACTAAACCAGCCTAGTACAAGGCCGACCCATGGACAAGGGACCTTCCAGCCAACTTTAGTTTCCTTTATGGAGCACTTGACTTTGAGCTGCATCATATCTATCATCTCGTATTTTCACACCGCCTATTAAAATCATCTTTAGCCATGGATTTGCCACCATCATCTACATAAACTTGTTCTTCATTAAAATTTTGGTTAGAAAAAAGTTGGTTGTATGCATTTTTAGGATAATGGGGCTTATAAAACTGATTTAGAGGAGGATTTTGAAACTATGGTGATGGAGAAAAATAGTTTTGCTACTGTAAATGAGAATTCTAGGAAGGGAAAGAAGTCATGATTGCATAACTTCAAAAGAGGAAGGTGGAACGATGGAAAAGGAGAAATGAATGAAAAAGGAGGGGAGATTGGTCTGTGAATGAGAAAATGGGTGCATTTGGATCAATAGAGTCACTAGATGTGTTGAAAAATGTCTCAAAAGGCTAGATCTAAGCAAAACACATCAAACTTGCTAAGATGAAGATGTAAAGCTCTTCACACTTGTCCCACCGAGCATGCCAAAAATTGTTGGTCATTTAAACATGCACCCACATCTCAGATTTGGAAGAGATGAGTTGTTTGAGACCACAATGGAATCGTCCCCATGTTGTGGGGCCTTGTACTCTTAGGGCATATCTCCGGAGAAGGCCGGTTCCTCTACTTACCTCTAATGCTACTACTACTCCTAATGCTAAAAGAAAATCCTAGACTAAACATGCCAAGGGACCAAGGATAGAAGGATGTGCAGAAAGAGTAAATCCTAAGCTAAGGAAATGGCACCTAGAAAGAAAGGGTTGGATCTCTCTCTCCATGAGAAGGGAAGGAAACAGAAGGGCGTGGAGAGAAGAGGGCGGACAATACATGCCACAAATCGACACATGGGCTCGGCCTTCCAGCAGTGTGTGCAACACATGAACATGGGGACTGCAAGCAGGGAGTACGCACAACATGCCAAAAAATGTAAACAGAGAGGCGAGATGTAATGAAAACAAGAGAGGGAAGACAAGAGTTCCACAAAACATGATTTTATTGCTTAAGGGATGCACAATCATTTACATTCATGACAGGAGGTGAGAATACATTATAGAGACCATGCCAAGGTCTGAGACCCATGGGAAGTTAACCACCATTTTGACATGGTGTCATTACAACAAAGAGGGATCCTTTTTACAAAGAATAACTTTATTTATTTATAGAAGAAGAAGGAGAGAAGAGAAGGAGAAAGAGAGGGAAACTTGGATTCAAATCTTCAACCACTAATAGCCAAAGTGATAAATTCCTACAAAACCACCTACAAGGCTATCAAATGTGCTTCTCCATGTCTGTTTGGCATGTGGAAGAAGGAAGAAGGCAAAATCTGATGAAATATGGGTGGTTGAGGTTGATTAGATGTGTGCATTGATGATCTGAAAGACGTTTCCCTATTTTTCACCTACCAAATCCCACCTAGATTTGAATTTGAAAAGTCCAACATGTAGTTGATGTCAAAATCTTTCAAATAAGACCGGGGTGTGGGAATATGAGAAAATGCGAGTAGAAGTCATGGTATTCGAAGTCTACAATTTTCTCTCGACACGTAATGACAAGTGGTGGCACACCGATTGAATAAAGGAGTCGGCCAACTACTCATTTGATTTTTGTTTTACTACCATGTGTCATGCACATAGTTTGGTTGTCAAGATTTGGTGCCCTAGTAATGTGCTTTTATAGGTTACATGTAGCACACTCAAGTAGATGAAGTGATGATGATGACATAACACAAATGAAGAAGGTGCGAAAAAAGGTGTGGAAAAAAGCAAGGCACGAAAAAGGAAAAGAGAGGAAAGGTACATACGTGAGGTGCACGCACATGAGAAATAGCAGAATAATTGTAGGGTAAAAGTGGGAAAAGTATGGGTAAGGGGAGAAAGAATTCAACGAATAAAAGGCATGTGAAGGAGCTAAATGTATGCAAGTGCGCAAGAAGAAATGTCAGGGACTTAAAATTTTGGAAGGCAAGTCTACAGAGGTGTGCACAAGGAGTGCATGAAAAGGCATAAAATAAAGTGGGCTTGCAAGAGGAAGGCACAAAGGGGAAATGGAAAAAGACAACATAATGCAGAGAGAGGGGAAAAAAAAAGAAGAAGGAAGCAAGGTGGCAGAGAGAAGAAGAATGTAAAGCCAAGCCAATTGTGCCAAGGGTCAACAATCTTGAGTGTGCGTGCAACCTGAAATATGAAACATTAGAGTCAGAATGAAAATATAAGTTATCCAAATAACTAGGAGAGTTATTTGGATAATAGTTTTGTTGAATTTGGGGCCATCTTCCTACTAGATGAAGATATCAAGTAGCCTTAGAATTCCATTAGGCATGGAGTCAAACACTAAAATTGAAAATATGATCTGCAACATGAATAATATCCCTAAAGTCACTTACAACACTGTCTAAACTCTGAACTGAACTAACACTCTCATATGAAGATATTCTAAATTGGATTGATGAGATTGAAAGCTATGCACTGACCATTGGAACTACCTCTACCAAAATTAAACCGTCATCCTAGGAAGCAAAAAAAGGATCACTTGGGTGCAACATGAAAGGAAAGGTGCCAGAGGGAGCACGCCAAAATAGAAGCACAACACTATGTACAAAATCTAAAAATCATACATGTTCCCAAAGGGAACATGTAGAGTGTGCACGATAACTTGTGTTATTGAAAGAAACCTAAACTAGCCTACTCTAACCAAAGGAAAAGGGTGCTCAAGTAAAACCTACAATAGGAGTAGGAGAAGTAGCTTCCTTCCTCACAAATTGCGACCATGTAATTGATTTGGTGTTGACATGGTCTATAACAAGAGTGAAAACTAATTTAGATGGTTTCTCACCCTTCTCCTCAAAGTATCAACAAAAAAATATATACCTCTAGAGTTGTTTTGTGCTTGGATTCGGGAGGCACTGCTACTGACCTTTGGAACGTTGAAGCTCTACCTCATGCTCTAAAGTGAGCATGACTGGTGAAAACTCTGTCTTTGGCTCTAGACTAGCCAGATATCTAATTGGGCATTTCTAATCTTTGTGATTTGCCCATTACTTTGAAGCTCAATCCCACAAATGGTATTTTCTTGCAGACTCTCTTTCTGAAGGTGATTTCTTGCAAGATAGATCACAAAGAGGGGTGTGCATGGTTCTACCTCTACAAGAAACTTAGTCTCCTTCAGAACTGTGCACCCTCTAGAACTAACTGATTTTCTTCTGAAATAAGCACCCATATGATTTCTCTTCCTAGTCAAAGTCACATGAGTCATATCATTCTTCAACTATTTTTATCACATTTTCAGTCGGTAAACATGATGACATTGGTTAGATAAGGTGCATTGGTAGGCGGTTGTTCATTTATGGTACAATTAGATAGAGGGGACTCGGAAGGAAATGAGAGGATAGGTGTAGAAGAATGGAGGGCATGCATGCACAAGAGGAGTGGAAGTGTGTGTAGGAGAGGTGATGGCAGAGAAATGAAGGTGAGAGGATGGAGGAGGGGAATGCTAAATGGGGATAGTGTGTAAGAATCTAGGAACACACGTGCATCACGCTGAGATGATGTAAAATGGCGCAAAGGAGTGGGAGGGTTGTAAGATGGTAGTGTAGGGTTACCCCATTGATGGGTTATTGCACGCTAGATTTTTGAACCTACATTTCTTTCGACCACTCTATAATTTGGGGTAAAGCATCTCGGTGATAAGTGTAAGCTTCTCATTGGCACTAAACTAGCCTAGCACAGGGCCAACCCATGGACAAGGGACCTTGTAGCCAACTTTAGTTGCCTTTATGGAGCACTTGACTTTGAGCTGCATCATGTCCATCTCCATATTTTGCACCTACCTCTCAAAATCAGCTTTAGCCATGGAGTTTCCACCATCATCTACATAAACTTGTTCTTCATAAAAATTTTGGTTAGAAAAAGTGGGTTGTATGCATTTTAGGATAATGGGGCTTATAAAACTGATTTGGAGGAGGATTTTGAAACTATGGTGATGGAGAAAATAGTTCTGCTATTACAAATGAGAATTTTAGGAAGGAAAGAAGTCATGATTGCACAACTTCAAAAGAGGAAGGTGGAACGATGGAAAAAGAGAAATGAATGAAAGAAGGATGGGAGATTGGTTTGTGAATGAGAAAATGGGTGCATTTGGATCAATGGAGTCACTAGATGTGTTGAAAAATGCCTCCAAAGGCTAGATCTCAGCAAAACACATCAAACTTGTTGAGATGAAGATGTAAAGCTCTTCACACTTGTCCCACCAGGCATGCAAAAATTGTTGGTCATTCAAACATGCACCCGCATCTCGATCCGGAAGAGATGAGTTGTTTGAGACCATAATGGAACCATGTCCCCAAGTTGTGGGACCTTATGCTCTAAGGATAGATCTCTGGAGAAGGCCGGTTCCTCTACCTACCTCTAACGCTACTGCTACTCCTAATGCTGAAAGAAAATCCTAGACTAAACATGCCAAGGGACCAAGGATAGAAGGATGTGCAGAAATGGTAAATCCTAAGCTAAGGAAGGGAAATGGCACTGAAGAAAGAAAGGGTTGATCTCTCTCATGAGAGAGTGGGAAGGGAACAAAAAGGGCGTGGGAGAAGAGGGCGGACAACGCATGCCACAAATCAACACATGGGCTTGACCTTCCAAAGTGTGCACAACACATGAAGCATGGGATTGCAAGCATGGGAGTACGCACAACATTCCAAAAAATGCAAACAAAGAGGTGAGATGTAATGAAAACAAGAGAGGGAAGACAAGAGTTACACAAAACATGATTTTATTCCTTAAGGGATGCACAATCATTTATACTCATGACATGAGGTGAGAATACATTACAGAGACCGTGCCAAGGTCTGAGACCCATGGGAAGTTGGCCACCATTTTGCATGGTGTCATTCATTACAATAGAGAGGATCCTTTTTTACAAAGCAGACTTTCTATTTATAGAAGAAGAAGGAGAGAAGAGAAGGAGAAAGAGGGAAACTCAGATTCAAATCTTCAACCACTTATAGCAAGTGATAAATTCCTAAAAACCACCTACAGGGCTGTCAAATGTGCTTCCCCATGTCTTGTTTGGCATGTGGAAGAAGGAAGAATGCAAGATCTGATGAAATCTGGTGGTTGAGGTCGATTAGATGTGTGCATTGATGATCAGAAAGACCTTTCCCTATTTTCCACCTACCAAATCCTGCATGGATTTGAATTTGAAAAGTCAAAATGTAGCTGATGTCAAAGACTTCAAAAATGAGACCGAGTGCATGTGGGAATATGAGCAATGTAGGAGAAGTTATGGCTGTCTAAATTCTACAAGTCGTTTTGACACATAATGACAAGTGGCATGCTGATTGATTGATTTGAAGGAGTCGGTCAACCTGTTCATTTGATTTTTTGTTTCTACCACGTCTCATACACTGGTTGGTTGTCAAGATTTGGCGCCCTAGTGACACACTTTGATAGGTTGCATGTTGCACACTCAAGTTTGAGATGACATGGCAATACAAATGATGCAGTGAAGCAAAAGAAGAAGGTGCGAAGAAAAAGGCAAAGCGTGCAAAAGGGAAAGCAGAGGAAAGGTACGCACGTAGAGTGCGTGCACATGAGAAATAGGAGAATACTTTCATGGGACAAGTATGGGGAAGGGGAGCATGAGAATTCAAGCGAAGGTGTGCAAAGGAGCTAAATGTATGCAAGCATGCAAGAGAAATGCCAAGGACTTAAAAAAATTTAGAAGGAAAATCTCTTGAAGTGTGCGCAAGGAGTGCATGATGAGAGCGAGAAAATAAAGTGGGCACGTCAGAGGAAGGCACAAATGGGAAATGGAAGGAGACAACAGAATGCAGAGAGAGAAGGGAAAAAAAGAAAGAAGGAAGCAGGGTTTTTGGGGTGCATGAAGAACTATTACTGCCAAGCCAATTTGCCAACGGGTCAAGATTGAGTGTGTGCAACCTGAAATATGAAACATTAGAGTCAAAATGAAAATATAAGTTATCCAAATAACTAGGAGAGTTATTTGGATAACAGTTTTGGTGAATTTCGGGGGCCATCTTTATGCTAGATGAAGAGATCTAGTAGCCTTAGAAGTCCATTAGGCATGGAGTCAAACACTAAACTTGAAAATCTGATCTACAACATGAATAATATCCCACGAAGTCACTTATAGCACGTAACGAACTCGAACCGAATTGACACTCTCATATGAAGATATTCTTAATTGGATTGATGAGTGAAAGCTATGCATATACCGTTGGAACTACCTCTACCAAAATTAAACCATCATCCTAGGAAGCAACAAAAAGGAGCACTTGGGCGTAAAAGAATGGAAAGGTGCTAGAGGGAGCATGCCAAAACAGAAGCACAACACTATGTACAAAATCTAAAATCATACATGTCCCAAGGGAACATATAGAGTGTGCGATAAGAACTTTGTGTTATTGAAAGCAAACCTAAACTAGCCTATTCTAACTAGACGAAAAGGGTGCTCAAGTAAAACCTACAATAGGTAGGGAGAAGTAGCTTCCCTTCCTCACAAATTACGACCATGTAATTGATTTGGCACTGGACATGGTCTATAACAAGAGTGAGAAACTGATTTATAGTTGGTTTCTCACCCTTCTCCTCAAAGTATCAACAAACAAAATATATACCTCTAGAAGTTGTTCTACGCTTGGATTTGGAGGCACTACTACTTACCTTTGGAATGCTGAAGCTCTACCTCATGCTCTAAAGTGAGCATGACTGGTGAAAACTTGTCTTTGGCTCTAGACTAGCCAAATATTTGATTGAGAACTATCTAATATTTATGATTTTCTCATTACTTTGAAGCTCAATCCCACATATGTGATTTTCTTGCAAAATCTCCTTGTGAAGGTGACTTCTTGTAGGCTAGATTGCATAGAGCTGGGGCATGCATGGTTCTACCTCAACAATAAACTCAATCTCCTTTAGAACCACGACCTCTAGAACTAACTTATTTTCTTCTAAAACAAGCACCGTATGATTTCCTCTTCCTAGTCAAAGTTGTATGAGTCATGTCATTCTTCAACTATTTTGTAGTCATCAAACATGATGACATTGGTTAGAAAAGGCGCGTTGGCAGGGTTGTTCATTTATGGTACAGTTAGACAGAGGGGACTCGAAGGAAATGAGAGGATGGGCGTAGAAGGGATGGAGGGGCGCGCATGCAAGAGGAGTGGAAATGCACGTAGGAGGGTGATGGTAGAGAAATGAAGGTGAGAGGATGGAGGAGGGGAATTCTCAATGGGGACAACATGCAAGAATATAGGAACATGCACATCACACTGAGATGATGTAAATTGGCACGGAGGAGTGGGAGGCTGTAAGATGGTAGTGCAAGGTTGCCCCATTGACAGGGTTATCATGCGCTAGATTTTTGAGCCTCCATTTCTTCCGCCCACTTTGTAATATGGGGCAGCATCTTAGTGATAAAGTGTAGCTTTTTTTGGGCACTAAACCAGCCTGGTATAGGGTTGACCCATGGACAAGGGACCTTGTAGCCAACTTTAGTTACCTTTATGGAGCATTTGACTTTGAGTTGCATCATGTCCATCTCCATATTTTGCACCTACCTCTCAAATTCAGCTTTAGCCATGGAGTTTCCACCAACATTACATAAACTTGTTCTTCATAAAAATTTGGTTAGAAAAAGGTGGTTGTATGCATTTTCAAGATAATGGGGATTATAAAACTGATTTAGAGGAGGATTTTGAAACTATGGTGATGGAGAAAAATAGTTCTACTACTGCAAATGAGAATTCCTAGGAAGGGAAAGAAGTCATGATTGCACAACTTCAAAAGAGGAATGTGGGATGATGGAAAAGGAGAAATGAATGAAAGAAGGATGGGAGATTGGTCTGTGAATGAGAAAATGGGTGCATTTGGATCAATGGAGTCACTAGATGTGTTGAAAAAATGTCTCTAAAGGCTAGATCTAAGAAAAACACATCAAACTTGGTGAGATTAGATGTAAAGCTCTTCACACTTGTCCCACTGAGCGTGCCAAAAAAATTTGGTCGTTCAAACATGCACCCGCATCTCAGATCTAGAAGAGATGAGTTGTTTGAGACCACAATGGAACTATCCCCACGTTGTGGGACCTTGTGCTCTTAGGATAGATCTCTCAAGAAGGTCGGTTCCTCTACTTACCTCTAACGCTACTGCTACTCCTAATGCTAAAAACAAATCCTAGACTAAACATTCCAAGGGACCAAGGATAGAAGGATGCAGAAAGGGTAAATCCTAAGCTAAGGAAGGAAATGGTGCTAGAAAGAAAGGGTTAATCTCTCTCCATGAGAAGGGAAGGAAACAGAAAGGGTGTGGGAGAAGATGGCAGATGACTTATGGCACGAGATCAACACATGGGCTCGGCCATCCCAGTGTGTTGCAATACATGAGCATGGGTACTGCAAGCATGGGAGTACATACAACATGCCGAGAAAATGCAAAAGAGAGAGTGAGATGTAATGATAAATGAGAGAGGGAAGACAAGAGTTGAAAAAAACATAATTTTATTGCTTAAGGGATGCACAATCATTTATACTCATGACATGAGGCAAGAATACATTACAGATACCATGCCAAGGTTTGAGACCCATGGGAAGTTGGCCACCATTTTGATATGGTGTCATTACAACATAGAGGGATCCTTTTTTACAAAGTAGATTTTTGTTATTTATAGAAGAAGGAGAGAAGAGAAGGAGAAAGAGAGGGAAACTCGGATTCAAATCTTCAACCACTTATAGCCAGTGATAATTTCCTACAAAACCACCTACAAGGCTATCAGATGTGCTTCTCCATGTGTGTTTGGCATGTGGAAGAAGGAAGAAGGCAAGATCTGATGAAATTTGGTGGTTGGGGTCAACTGGATGTGTGCATTGATGAGCTAAAAGAACTTTCCCTATTTTTTTCCTACCAAATCCTACATGGATTTGAATTTGAAAAGTCCAACATGTAGAATTGATGTCAAGCATCTTTCAAATAAGACCAGGGCGTGTGGGAATATGAGCAATGTAGCAGAATTTTTGGTTGTCGAAGTCTACAAGTCACTCGACACGTAATGACAAGTGGCGCCGATTGATTGACTAAAGGAGTCGGTCAACTGTTCATTTGATTTTTGTTTCTACCACATGTCATACACCGGTCAGTTGTCAAGATTTGGCACCCTAGTGATGTAATTTGATAGGTTGCATGTTGCACACTCAAGTCTAAAAGATGACATAACACAATGATTGAGTGCAAAAGAAGAAGGTGCGGAAGCAAAAGGTAGGCACTCAAAAGGGAAATAGAGGAATGGTACGCATGTAGGTGCGTGCACATGAGAAATAGGAGAATAATTTCATGGGAAAAGTATGGGGAAGGGGTGCAAGAATTTAAATGAGGAAAGGCATGCGAAGGAGCTAAATGTATGTAAAGCGCGCAAGAGAAATGCCAAGGACTAAATTTTTTTGGAAGGAAAGTCTACGAAGTGTGCGCAAGGAGTGCATGATGAGGGTAGAAAATAAAGTGTGTGTGCATGAGGAAGGCACAAAGGGGAAATGGAAGGAGACAACAAAATGTAGAGAGAAGGGAAACAAAAGCAAGAAGGAAGCAAGGTGCACGGGGTGCATGGAAGAATTGTAGCCAAGCCAATTGTGCCAACGGGTCAAGATTGAGTTTGCACAACCTGAAATATGAGACATTAGAGTCAGAATGAAAATATAAGTTATCCAAATAACTATGAGAGTTATTTGGATAACAATTTTGGTGAATTTGGGGGCCATCTTCTGCTAGATGAAGAGACAAGTAGCCTTAGAAGTCCATTAGGCATGGAGTCAAACACTAAACTTGAAAATCTGATCTGCAACATGAATAATATCCCGAAGTCCCTTACATCATGGTCTAAACTCTTAAGCGAATTGACACTCTCATATGAAGATATTATGAATTGGATTGATGAGATTCAAGCTATGCAGCCGACCATTGGAACTACCTTTGCCAAAATTGAACTGTCATCCCAGGAAGCAACAAAAGGGGCATGTGAGCATAATATGAAAGGAAAGGTGCCAAAGGGATCTTGCCGAAATAGAAGCACAACACTATGTAAAAAGCTGAATATCATACATGTCCCAAAGGGAACATGCAAAAGTGTGTGCGAGAACTTGTGTCAACGAAAGAAAACCTAAACTAGCCTACTCTAACCAAAGGCAAAGGGAACTCAAGTAAAACCTATAATAGGTAGGGAGAAGTAGCTTCCCTTCCTCACAAATTGCAACCATGTAATTGATTTGGCGTTGAACATGGTCTATAGCAAGAGTGAGAAACTGATTTGTAGTTGGTTTCTCACCCTTCTCCTCAAAGTATCAACAAACAAAATATATACCTCTTGAAGTTGTTCTACGCTTGGATTTAGGAGGCACTGTTGCTGACCTTTAGCACACTAAAGCTCTACCTCATGCTTTGAAGTGAGCATGACTAGTGGTAACTCTGTCTTTGGCTCTAGACTAGCTAGATATCTGATTGGGCACAATCGATCCTTGTGATTTTCCATTGCTTTGAAGCTCAATCCCACAGATGGGATTTTCTTGTAGACTCTCCTTCTAAAGGTGACTACTTGTAAGATGGATCACGCAGAGCTGGGGTGTGCATGGTTCTTCCTCTATAAGAAACTCAGTCTCCTTCAAAACTGCACCCTCTAGAACTAACTAATTTTCTTATGAAATAGGTGCCCATATGATTTCCTATTCCCAATTAGAGTCGTATGATTCATGCCATTCTTCAACTATTCTACAGTCTTCAAAGATGATGATGTTGGTTGGGAAAGGCACGTTGGTAGGGGCTATTCATTTATGGTATAGTTAGACAGAGGGGACTCAGAAGGAAACTAGAGGATGGGTGCAGAAGGGATGAAGGGACACGCATGCAAGAGGAGTGGAAGCATGCGTAGGAGTGGTGATGGTAGAGAAATGAAGGTGAGAGGATGGAGGAGGAGTTCTCAATGGGGCAGCTTGGAAGAATTTGGGAACACACGTAGTGGGCTGAAATGATGTAAGATGGCGCGGAGGAGTGGGAGGGTTGTAAAATGGTAGTGCACGATTACCCCATTGACAGGGTTTCCGCATGTTATATTTTTGAACCCCCATTTCTTACGCCTACTTCTGTAATCTGGGGCAACATCTCAGTAATAAAGTGCAGCTTCTGTTGGGCACTAAACCAACTTGGTATAGGGCCGACCCATGGACAAGGGACCTTGTAGCCAAATTTAGTTGCCTTTATGGAGCACTTGAATCTGATCTGCATCATGTCCATCTCCATCTTTTGAACCTACCTCTCAAAATCAGCTTCAGCCATGGAGTTTCTACCATCATCTGCATAAACATGTTCTTCATAAACATTTTGGTTAGAAAAAGTGGGTTATATGCATTTTCAGGATAATGGGGCTTATAAAATTGATTTGGAGGAGGATTTTGAAACTATGGTGATGGAGAAAAATAGTTCTGCTGCTGCAAATGAGAATTCCATGAAGGGAAAGAATTCATGATTGCACAACTTTAAAAGAGGAAGGTGGAACGATGGAAAAAGGAGAAATGAATGAAATAAGGATGGGAGACTATTCTGCGAATGAGAAAATGGGTGTATTTTGATCAGTGGAGTTGTTAGATGTGTTGAAAAAATGCCTATAAAGGCTTGATCTCAGCAAAACACATCAAAATTGTTGAGATGAAGATGTAAATCTCTTCACTCTTGTCCCACCGGCATGCCAGAAATTATTGGTCATTCAAACATGTACCCGTGTCTCGGATCCGAGAAGAGCCAAGTTGTTTGAGACCACAATGGAACCATCCCCAAATTGCGAGACCTTGCACACTTAGGACAGATCTGGAGAAGGACGGTTCCTTTACCTACCTCTAACACTACTACTACTCCTAATGTTGAAATCAAAACCTAGACTAAACATGCCAAGGACCATGGATAAAGGTATGTACGAAAGGGGGAATCTAAGCTAAGGAAGGCGATAACACTAGAAAGAAAGGGTCTATCTCTATGTAGATCAAGAATTTTGCACTTGTTACTGTCAAGTTAATGTACCAAAATAAACACAAAAGCCTTGAAAAAATCAAATAAAATCGATACCTGATAGACAAGATCCGGAAATGTAGATGGAGAAAAAAAAGCCGATGCGTGAGACAAGACGGGCGTACATGAGCAATCTGCAAAGTAGATCCAGAAAGCGGCGAGACATAGATGCTTAACGAGAAAAAGACCACGTTAAAAGATATTTGGGTGGACTTCCCGAAAACTGGGTCCGGGAATCGATAAGCTCCCTCGGCGGATGTCAGGCCACATTTTCAATTAAGAAAAGAAGCATACATGATAAAAGATGTACGTAAAGGACTAGATTTTCTGATCAAAGGTAATAAACATAATCTAAACATCGACAGAAAGCAACAGGAAACAGGAAATACTAAAAAAAGATGTTGGATTCTATCATTACGAGTTCTTTTACTGTCTACAAGCCGATCAACATCGATAGGCCATGCGGCGTCAAGCGTCGGCCAAATCGATATAAATTGGCGTCGACTTGGGAAAATTTGTAGGAAGATTGAGAAACAGACAGTGGAGACTAGATCATCGATCTCGTTGGATCTGCAAGTGTCGTAAGGATACTGCCAAGGCTCCACCTATGCTGGATGCAGGAACAGAGTCACCAAGAGATCGATGAGGACTCACGATGTTGATGTGGCAGGAGCAGAGTAATGGTACTCCTCTCAGGGATTGGTTTGGACAGGATTCGCTCTCACTTGATAGATGATGCTCAGACTTGATGCTCAAAAATCTCTCGTTCTCCTTGTCTAACTCACTATCTATCTCATTGTCTAACTATCTAACCAGAACTGAGTTCTGGGCCTCTATTTGTAATCGGCGCCGACCGAGATGAAATCGGCGCCGTTTTGAGAAATTGGTGCTATTATGAAAAATCGGCGTCGATCGAGTACCGGTCGGCACCGATCGAGAACAGAGACTCGAAATGGCCAAAAGGAGCGATTTCTGGAATGATGAGAGTGATCTTGTCACCTCAAATACGGGAAATATCCTTTGCTCGGTTTGGGAGGAGGAGAAATAGGGGGGATATATGGATAGAATAGATATGGGGTAGATAAGTGGTTAGGATACATGTAAAAAGGTGTAATTGAATAGTTAATATTTAATTACTCATGGGTAAAACATAATGGGGTGAATTAAACCTAGGATAAGTGTTTAAATCACAAATTGAATAATACCCCAAGGGGGCCATGGTGATATGAACGTGCCCCAGGTTACCCGAGAAGATAAACGAATGTGAGGGACACCAAATTGGGTAACCAATTTTCGGTGTCTACATTTTGCCCCTTTTTGTCGAGTAACTTGCGATAAGCAAAGTTGCAAGACAAAAACAAGGAGAGTAGAAGAAAGGAGGAAAAAGTGATGATGTGATCCCCCTCAAACTAGGGATGGGATGGGTGATAGAACAAATGATCCCAAGTTTGAAAAAGGTAGATGAAAACACAGGATGCCCCAGCTAGATGTCTGGAGTAGATCTGATCATTAATGATGCACAAGAATAATCATTAAGGCAACAACCTAAGGAACTCACATTGGTAGGGAAATCTAGACGGTCTCCGTAGGAGACGACGTTAGTACCTACAGACCCGTGAGTGTAAGGAGGGCTGCAAAATAGTTAGCACCTAAAGAGAGATACATTGGTAGGGACAACCAAACGGTCTGCGAAGTAGACGACGTGAGTGCCTACAGACCCGTGAACTCTAAGCTGCCAAAAATGTGAGTACCCCATGTACAGGGGACAAGCTCGAAATGGATGATAATATTGAAAGTATGTGCCAAAAGGCAACATTCAGGGCACAATAATGACCAGATAAATAAGCCAAGCATCAACACTATGGCAAGAAGATTTTAGGAGATGGCAAAAGCTACAGTGCAACCGATTGGCAACAATAGGTGTAAATCGGTGGCGATCCAGACTAATCGGTGCCGACCATAAAAATCGGCGTCGACCAAACAAATCGGCGCCGACCATACCAAGCGCATATAAATATGCGAACGGAAAACGTGAACGATTTATTTAGACCATGACGATTGATTCAGAGAGAGTCAAAAATTGGATTTGAGCACCATGGAAGCTTCTGGGAGCTAGTCAGAAGCGGAAGAGGACATGACCAGGGGTAAGTGAACCTAGCCAAACTTTCTTGTATAATTTTATCGTAAAATAGCATACTAGGTTCTCAATTTTTAGAGAAAAAAGGCATAAATGGGGAGTAAGAGTGTTTTTGACACTCGTCCTCCCAGTCGGCGTCAATTGAATAAATCGACGCTGATTATATGAGATCGTCGCCAATTAACTTAAATCGACGTCGACTAGGTTCGATCGACACCGATTTAGTTAAATCGACGCTGATTTTACCATTATCCTGATAAGATGATAGAATATATGTTTTTGATGTTCTGATTTGGATAAATGGGAAGCTAACATTGTTCTTAATGTCGTGGATGTAGGCACGAGAGGTGTTACACATGCGGGATGCTATCCCTAAGCTTCTGGAGACCATTCTCCCTGATGTGACTGATGTAGATTGGCGCCACCTAGAGTTTGCCAGGCTCGGGGGCTTTCGGTATTACTGACGAGTACCGCGAGACGTAGAGCTGATGTGAGCACTAGTACGGTGATGGGATAGCCGGACTTGCACATTTTGGTTCAGGATGGGTGAGATGACTATCACCCACGAGGATATATACAGGATCCTGAGGCTGCCGATTCACCGGGGACCCTATTGAGATCACTCCACGAGAGCAGCAGCAGAGGGCCCTAGGATGGTTATATGGGGACAGGGCGGATGAGTCAGAGATAGTGTCCAGGGGTAGTGAGGATAGCCTCACAGTACAGACAGGATGATGCCAGGAGTAGATGTATAGTATTGATTCAGATGGCGATCTCCTACTTTGCTTTACCAGATTCAGGAGGTGGGAGATTCCCATTATTATTGCTAGATTGTGTTTGTGACATCTTGCAGTTTAGACAGGTGTTCACATTTGCTGACGCCCTGATAGCTCAGATATATTATGAGCTATGGATGTATACCACTGGCAGGAGGACAGGGATTGATGTTAGTTTTGTGCTCCATTGCTGGGCATATGAGCACATAGCAGTGATCAGGCCATCCAGGGCTTCCATGGATGCCAGCAGCAGTGGGGGCTATTGATTATGGATTTCGGCGATGGCGGGCCGACATGGCCCCGGGAGATACAGGGAGATCCACAGATTGGTATGCCGAGTGCTTCAGGATGCTGACACCAGAGCAGGTCATCTGGAGACCATATCGGGTATTTCCGACATGGGCTAGTCAGGATGCTCATCTGGTAGGGTTGAGATGGAGCAGGGTGGTTAGGGGCCATAGGCTGATATGTGGGAGCGAGTCCCATTTATATGGGTATTGAGACAGTTCGGCCTAGTGCAGACAGTGCCGACCACCTACAGTCCATATAGACGAGATAGCAGAGAGACAGATTTGCCAATTTTGATCCGGTAGATCCATTGAGGGAGGCCCCACCTTCTGCAGACAGTGATGATGATGCGAGTGGATGACGGCTATGTGGCATGGTATTCGACGAGCTTCCACGACACTTGCCAGCATCCATAGATGCCGATGAGGAGGATATAGCCACAGCCATTGGAGAGGCTGGAGGGAGAGCATTATACACTGACGTAGACACATCAGGTTTCCCTAGAGGAGATCAGAGCTCTGACAGAGGAGAGGGATGCCCTGATATTGGAGAGGGACACAGCTCACCAGGAGCGAGATACAATGATCCAGCAGAGGGATCACTATCATCGACATAGGGAGGCCCTCAGGGCCAAATATGGTGATACAGGTACCACATCAGAGTCTGGGACACAGGGTATGACCATAGGAGGGCTGCCACCAGTAGCAGCACCAGCAAGCGACACTATGAGCACCTGGTATAGTGAGCCTGAGTACATATCAGTCTCTCCTCACTGAGGTGAGATACTATGAGGACACTCTAGCACAACATGCCCCTGAGGTGCCTCGTTATGGTGCGAGGAGGAGATCTGTGACAGCCACAACTAGTGGTGCGTCAGAGGGAGGGAGCACTGGGAGAGGGTGAGGTGGAGGCAAGGCCCCAGTAGCAGGAGGCACTTCAAGTTCGATAGGCAACGGCTAGGAGAGACAGCCTAGTCAGAGGAGGGTGGAGGAGATAGTGTCTTCCACCTATCGGACTTTACGATTTAGAGATTGATATATTTTTGTATCGATGTATTGATGTAGCCTCGATTCGAAGGCATTTTTGATGTATGATATAGATGGCTTGATTGAAAGCCACCCATTCTTTTTGTACAGATACTCATGTATGTATATAGATATTCATCATTTTCTTTGTCAAATGATTGTACTTATGCTTTTAATTTTGATAGACATGGATAGATGTAATGTAATTGCGATGGATATAGACATATGCTGATAGATGATAAATAGGTGTGATCTGATATTCCTAGAATAGATAGACGTGATGTTGATGTGATGTGATTGATATGTGGATTTAATTTTGATGAAAAATAGATAGATAGACTCACATGTGTTGATAATACATGCTATGATATATTTTCTTTTGGAAAAAAGTAGATAAGATGAAATTAGATAGATGATATATTTTGACTAAATTAACATGTTAAATGTCAATTTAACTGGATGAATAAGAAATGATAATGGGAAATAAAGGAAACACCCCTAGATAAGAAAAAGAATGATAAGCTAGGCCCTAACCGACCATAAATAGAGACTTTTGATAGGAAACTAAAAGACCATGCATACAAGGCCATATATGAGGTTAAAATAAACCTGACACTAGCTAGTCGCAAACCAGATCTAGAAGGTAAATGGAAGGAGAAGTAAGTATGTATCTTGTCGAAATTTACAAAGGACAGAATACACGCTCATATTGGGAAAATAGGGTTCTCCATATGATCGACAAAAGGTCTTATATCTCAGCTTCATGATGTTTGTTTTGACAGAAAAGCAAACTGATCAAGGCGGGAAGTTTGCTAGATGTGGAAAGACTGATCGATACGGGAAGTCTTTCAGTGATGCTAAAAAGTGAACAAACTGGCCAAAGAGGAAGTCTGTTACTGAAAAGGCTGATCAATGTGAGAAGCCTTGGGAATTCCATGAGAGAAACAACCGTCCTTCAAGGGAACGGTCTGTAGTTTGAATTTAATGATAGCCATCCTTCAAGGGTATGGTCTATATCTTTTGATTTGCTTAATAATGCATGGATAGCTGTCCTTCAAGGGATCAGTCTATCTTTTAGGAATTTTGGATAGCATCTTCTTCTCTCTTTTTTTTTTTGTTGTTGTTGGGAGGAAGCTGAGTTTAGACCAGATAGATCAGATAGAGGGAAAGAAAACATATACAAATGCGTACTCATGCCCTAAGTAGATTTGATTAAGATAGACACTTGGGACAAATGAAGAAGTGATTAAGGTGTTCCTACCATGAGGAGGAACATATCCATAAGAAAAATTCCATGAGTAGAGCCACGGTACTCATATTTTAAGGTAGAAAAAGACATAACGCGGAGAACCACATAGTTCTAAATCACTACAAAAAGGTATGACTGGTTATAGATGGATGAAAGATCTGTTTTGCGACTAAGAACATGTAAGATAGATTTTAACAGTAGAAGGGCCTTAGATGCAAGGCATTAATAGGTTCCATTTTAGGTACACCATCCATGGAAGATAGACGGTAAGCCCCAGATCCATATTTATGAGTAACCACGTATGGACCCATCCAGTTAGGAGAAAACTTACCACGCTGACTCCATTCTAGTGTAGTGACATTTTGGTTTTCTTTAAGAACAAGATCACCAACTTTGAAGTCACGGTGCTGCAAGTGTTTGTTGTAAGCACGTTTGACACGCTCAAGATAGACTTGATGATGTTCAAGAGCATTGAGACGCCACTCATCTAACAACTCAAGCTGTGCTAGACGCTCTTGACGATAATCCTCATCAGAGACAAATTCTCTGAGAGAAACACAAAGAGATGGGATCTAGACTTCCAAAGGAAGAACAACCTCAGACCCATAGATGAGAGAGAAGGGAGTAGCACCAAGAGGGTACGAATGCTAGTCCGATAAGCCCAGAGAGAAAAAGGGATATGTAAATGCCAATCCCTACCAGCTCGACTAGTTACCTTTGCGAGGATGTTACGCAAAGTTTTATTGGAAGCCTCGGCCTGGCCGTTAGCTTGGGGATAGTATGGAGAAGAAAAGATGAGTTTGATATTGAAAGCGTCACAGAGATTCTGTAAATCGACATTTTTGAAAGATTTACCATTGTCTGTGATGAGTTTGTGTGGAATACCAAAGCGACAAATGATGTGTTGATAAACAAAATCAACAATCGGTTTAGCTTTTGTTGAGGAAAGGGGAATAGCTTCCACCCACTTAGTAAAGTATTATGTGGTAGTAATGATAGAATGATGACGTTGTGAAGAGCGGGGATTGATAAGACCGATGAGATCAAGACCCCATTGCAAAAAAGGCCACAAATCTATCGCAGGTTGCAAAGCTTGACTAGGGATATGCGTAAGATTGGAATGTTGTTGGCATTTGACACATTTCTTAGTGTATTCACAACAATCTCGATTAAGAGAAGGCCAATAATAGCCTAAGTGTAAGATGCGTTTAGCTACGGCCAAACCACTAAAATTTCCACCACAGATACCGTCATGGACCTCCTGGATAGCCTTAGATGATTCAGGGGTTTTGAGGCACCGAAGCAAAATACCATCAAAACCACGTTTGTAGAGGATTCCACCTAGAATAGTATAGTGATTAGCGTGTAGGATAAAAGATCTTCTACCATTGGAAGTAAGATCTGGAGGAAGCACTGAATGGGATAGATAATCAACAATGTGTTGATACCACTCGTCTTGTGTATTGGTTGTAACGGCATTGATTGAAGTCAGTTGCCTGAGATGAGATGGTTGGTCTAATCATTGCACAGCCACATAAAGTCGCGAGTCTTCGGTAAAAGGTGGAATAAGTGAGGCTAAAGAAGCCATCATATCTGCGAATCGATTCGCAGTGTGAGGAATAGCTTGGATAGTGAATTTATCAAAGGATTGAAGTTGAAAGAGAACGATATCGCGATATTTTTGAAGGATATCATTCTTGCATTGATAGACACCAGTGACTTGATTAATGATGAGTTCAGAGTCACCAAAGATGTCGATATGGCGGGCACCCAGATTAATGGAATTTTGAAGACCTAAAACAAGAGCTTCATATTCAGCCATATTATTGGTACACTCAAAGTTAAGTTTGTGTGCAACTGGGATAGGTGTACCCCAGGGAGGAATCATAATGAAACCTACACCCCCTTGCTGGCATTTAGATCCATCAAAGAAGAGTTTTACTTTAAGCGGAGAAAGACCGAAATCAATTTGTTGGATATACTCATCGGGGAATTGAGTGAGAGAGTCTTGAGTGTCGAAAGAGGAGCATCAGCTAATTGATCTGCAATGACCTGACCCTTGATAGATTTTTGCGGGATAAATTCGAGATCAAATTCTGTCATAAGCATGAGCCAACGAGTGATACGATCATTGTGATAAGGCTTCGCATGCATTGTCTTGAGTGGATTGACACTTGTGACAATGTAAGTTTTATGATTGAGGAGGTAGTGACGAAGCTTAGAAGTTGCAAAGAAGAGAGCACAACATAGCTTTTCAGCTTCGGAATAGCGTGTTTCATACTCATGGAGAGTACGACTGATGTAATAGATGGCTTGTTCTTTACCACAAGCGTCCGATGCGAGATCATGGCTCCCAGAGCATGGTCAGTCATAGAGATATAAAGATAGAATGGCTCCCCCTCACGTGGAGGTGTAAGCACAGGTGGAGAAAGAAGATAAGCTTTGAGATCATCAAAGGCTTTTTGGAAACACTCATCCCATTCAAAATGAACATTCTTACGGAGGAGGTGATGGAAAGGTTGACAACGGTCTGACAGTTGCGAGATAAAATGACGCACTGATTGAAGGCGTCCTTGAAGACTGTGGAGTTGCTTTAAGTTAGAAGGGGGAGGCATCTCAAGGATAGCTTTTATTTTTGCGGGGTCTACTTCAATACCCCTAATAGAAATGATAAAGCCTAAGAGTTTACCAGTGAGAATGCCAAACACACACTTAGATGGATTTAGACGAAGAAAAAAGTGAATAAGCCTCTCAAAGAGAGGTGCAAGAATGAAAATATGATCCTGATGGTGTTTGGATTTATCGAGGATTTTGTCGACGTAATCTTCCACAGTTTTGTGTTAGAGATTTTGGAAGATGTAGGTCATTGCTCAGCGATAGGTTGCTCTGAATTCTTAAGACCGAAAGGCATGACACAATAACAAAAAGTTCCCGAGGAGTTATGAAGGAAGTCTTATGTTGGTCTTCTGGTGCGATGAGAATTTGACTATACCTAGAGAAACCATCCATAAGAGAAAGCATCTCGTGTCCTGTAGTTAAATCCACTAGTTGGTCGATATTAGGTAGAGGAAAATCATCTTTTGGACAAGCAAGATTAAGATCCCGGAAGTTAGTACAAATTCAAATTTTCCCAGTAGCTTTGGTTACTGGTACTACGTTTGAAACCCATTGTGGATAATTGATGGGTTGGATGAAGTTAGCCGAAAGCAAGCGCTGCAACTCTTCTTTAACAAGAAGGGCTACTCGAGGGTGCATTTTACGCAATTTTTGTTTAACCGGTTTGATGTTGGGAAGAGTAACGATATTGTGAACCACAATATTGGGATCGAGTCCTGGCATATCCTCATATGACCAAGCAAAGGCTTGATGATGGTTGGAAAGAAAAGTGGTGAAGTCTCCTAACTCCTGTGGATTAAGAGATTGGCCGACCTTAATGATGCGAGGGTCTTTAGAAGTCCCTATATTAAGATCGACAGTGGCTTCATTGAGAAGCGTAGACATGTCAGAAGGGATGGTTTTAGGAAGATAAGAATCCTCTGCCCCTAGATAGGTGAGGACAGAGTCATCATCCACACAGTGGATAGTGTTGATAGTGGGAGAATCGTCTCCAACTATTTCAGGGAAGATTAACGGTATGGAAGTGGATTTGTCATTAGTTTTGTAGGTCAGTGGTCCTAAGGAAATGGTATTGACTAAAAAAAAAGTTAGAGCGAGAATGGAAATGGCGTCATCCTCATCAAATGATGTTTCTGACCTGACGGGAGAAGATGGTTCCTCAATGAAAAGAGGCTCATCGAGAATGGTGATGGTGGCCTTTGAGAGGGGTTTAAATCCTAAACCAAATTTTTGATGTGGTTTAAGAGTTGGAATGGATGCGAGGTCATGCACACCTTGTTCATATTTTCCCAGGCCAAAGCCCTTCCACGCGCATCGATATAAATAAGTTTTTGCAAACGTGGGATTCTGTAGACAATCAAACCCTGCTAAATAGGGTTTGGCCCTAGGGGGAGAATCTGGGTGATAGTGAGGTGTATCAAGACCACCATAAATGAAGTTAGTCTATTGATTGGGTAGACCAATGGTGACGATGCGACCAAGACCTGGCTGATATTCCGGTTGTTTGTCTGGTCTACCATACTCATTAGGCTTGAGATGGGCGTCAAAAGAAAGAAGAGGAAGTTCTCCTAGCGAGAAACGCTGCAATGTCTCTTCCAGATTTTGGAAATTTGGTAATTTAGTTGCAGGTAAGGAAGAGGATGACGCCTCGCCAGAAGAACAAGCATCCTTCTTTAGAGGGGCAGACCCTGTGGTCATGTCGCATTGTGCAGAAGGAAAAGGATCTCCTGGATGAGTATAGATTTTGCCCTCATACTGATATTTTAAGCACCGATGGAGGGTTGATGGGACACAATGCATTGTATGAATCCAGGAGCATCCTAGGATCATATTGTAGTGGAATTTTCCCTCAACAATGTAAAAGAGCTCGTGAAGCAATTTTTTACCTACCCGAATGGGCAAGACCACAGTTCCTAAAGTAACTGCCAGCTGATCGTTAAATGATCGAAGGGTGAAAGGTGGTGGTGACACTACATTCTTAGGTAATTTAAGTTGTTCGAATGTGTGGGAAGAAATGACGTTGAGTGCAGCACCACTGTCGATCATAGTGTGTTTTAATGTAGTGTTGTTGATTTGAACCGTGATAAAAAGAGGAGCCTCTAAATCCTCGGTAGAAAGGGGAGGTATTTCAGAATCCTCAAAAGAAATGGCGGTTGATGGTCTATTCAATCCAACAACCATCTCGAAAAGGCGAGGCTCATCTGAATTCACAGCGATGCGATGCAGATTATCAATTAGAGCCTGGCGATGTTGCGGAGAAGATTGAATGAGGTCAAAAAGAGACATTTTGACCGGAGCATGGGTGAGTTGTTTCATAACACTCTCCTCAACTGACACGGGAATTTGAGCCCGAGGTGAAGCATGAATAGAGACCCAAGGTCTTGAGGCTGATGAGGAAGGAAGAGCTCCTTCGGGGCTATAGAAATGACAACCCGTGGTCGAGATGTTGTGGATGATGATGGATTGTCATATTGTCGGGTTCTAGTGGTGATATGAATTGTGTCGATTTGAGAAGGTGGAAGATCATCCATAGTGGAATTAACAGAACTAGAGGTCTGAATGGACTGTTGAGGCTCAGATGAAGTTGGGACAACAGTAGATACTTGTTCCTCCTCCTCTTCCAAAAGAAGATCACTTTCTTCCAAGAGGTTGTTAACGATAGATTGAAGAGCTTTACATCCCTCGGTGTCATGACCCGGAGTGCGATGGTAAGCACAAATCAAATCAGAGTTGAACCAGGAAGGTTTTACTCCTTTAGGATTATAGGGTTTGATCGGGGGAAGGGATATGGATGAAGCTTGGATAAGTTGACGAAGAATTTCAGTATAGAATCCGGTAGACAAAGATGAGGACAGAGATGACGAAGGTGCCTCTTTTACCTCAACAGATTACGAGGTAAAAGAACCTGCATGTCTGGTTTAACAGTATTTTTAGGGATCGTCTTACTTTTCCGGACATCGGGAGGAGCAGCCTTGGGCACTTGAGATGGAAGTGAGTGATACTGGATTGATTTTGGTGGTGGAGGAGCTCCTAGGATAGATTTGGAAGATGATGAAGATGTAACAAGTGTTGTGGTTTTCAATAAAGAAGGCTGCTTGATCGAAACAGATGATGATTTAGATAATGCTAACTTAGATGAGGGAGAAGCTCCCAAAGTATGTCTGATCGGAGGAACAACAGGTGCCCTGTCTTTTGGGGATGAAGACGATGATCCTGATAAAAGAGATGACACCTTTCTAATAGGTAAATCCACTTTACGAGGTGCTGGTGAAGAAGGTGTTGTAGAAGAAGATGATGGTTTTGATGGTGTTGTAGAAGAAGACACCTTCTCAGTGGATAACTCCAATCTTTTATGAGGTGTAGAGAGGGATTTTTGAGGGAAAGCACCAAGAGTCTTGATGGTTCAAAATATGGGTTTTCCTTTTTCAGGGATAGTGACAACTTCAACCGCATAAGGTGACTGTAACCTTTTTGGGGGAAGAAAATGGGGAGATACGGATGATGTATCATTAGATCTTAGTTGTCTCGGTTTAAGTTCAGGAACCGAGAGTGTAGGTGTCGTTACTATTTCTTTAGATTTCCCTTTAATAGGAAAAATAGTATCAATGACGGAAGAAGTGGATGATGAAGAAGCAGTTCCTTGTGAGGGAGATACTTCTGGTACAGTAATTGTGGGTGTAACTACTGTGGGAAAGGAGACGGAAGAGTTAAAATTGAAGATGCTTCTGTCGAAGTTGGTACAACTATAGGTATGTTTACCAATGGCATAGTTGCAGCGAAAATGGGAGAAACAGAAGTAGATGTAGATGTAGTGGAAACTCGAAGGGATGTAAATGTCTCGAGCATCGAAAAGAATGTCCGACGATGAGACAGATGAGGATGACACTGTCTCAGGCATAGGGAGAAGATTAGATAAAGAGGCAGAGGGAGGTGAATCTGTCTCTAACAATGTGGGAATACTCAAAGACGGGTTGTCTGAGGATGGCGGAATCCCAGCAATTAGCGGAGTGGCAGGAGGCTCTGATTCTATCGATGTGTTCGCAGATGGCTCAGGTTTAGAAGAAGATTCTTTAGTAGAAATGAAGCTGATAGTATGAGTGTTTGGTTTTTGAGACCCTGAAGCATCATGGTTCGGGAATGATTGGGAAAAGGTTGTTTAAACATGTCAAGCGCCTGATTTGGGGGAGCATTTGGGTTATCCAAAATGAGCTCGCCTTTATCAATGAATTTCTAGACAAGATTCTTGAAGGTCTGACATCGTTCAATGTCATGACCTTTGGTTCTATGATAATGACAGAAGTCATTTTCCCTATACCAGAATGGACGTTCTTGGCTTTCATCAAAATTTCTAATAGGGGGAAGTTCGATCATGTGAACTTCCAACATTTTTTCCAAGATAGAGGCATATGATTCTCCCAACGAAGTAAAAGATCGAGATGACGAGGGTCCTTTTCGAGAAGATGAAGAGTCTTTCGTGGTGTTTGATTAGAAATGTTATCGGCTCGTGGTGTTTTTAATACGATAGCGTTGGTGGATCCCTGATTCTTGTCTTTAGAAGTGGAAGGGTTTGATTTTGTAAACCGAGAAAAATCTGGTTTAGTTTTAGAACGAAGTTTTAACTTCCCTTGTTCGATGGCGTGAGATTCAAGTTTGTGTGCCATCGTAAAGGCTTCTTCGAATGTGTGAAAGGTCTGGATCCTTAAGGTAGAGGAAATATGATTAGCACAGGATCGAGTAAATAACTCGATCTATTGAGATTGAGGAAGGGAGAAAGACAATTGGTTTATTATCCCTCTCCAACGAGTGACAAAGTCTGCAATAGACTCATCATCAAATTGATGAATGTTATAAAGATCTGTAATTGAGATCTTATGTGCGATATTTATCGAAAAGTTTTCAACAAACATCTGGGCCAATTGAGAGAAAGAAAACAAGGAATGTTGGGGAATGTTATTATACCAGTCTAAAGCAGGTCTTGTGAGAGACATAGGGAAAGTACAGAGCATAAACTCCTGATCTGGACTATAAGGTAGCAAGCGTGTTTGAATGCTCGCAGATGTTGTTGAGGGTCCTCCGACTATGAAATTTTGAAAATTTAGGAAGTTCCCATTGGGGAGGATAAGGCTTAAAAGCCACTGATGGATGAATCGGTTCATTACATACTTCTTCAAAAGAGTATGAGGGACGAGCCCCTTTGGTGGATGCCTCCAGGGTGTGATTTTCTTGAAAAGAATTTGGACCACGTCAGATTGAGGAGGAGGTATGCTAGTATGTCCCATATAAGAAGCAATTGGTGGATTTTGTTGTGGTGTTAACGGGGATTCATCTGTTGGTTAACAGGATGGTAAGAGGAATAACCAGGTGTTCTGGGTGACACCTAGTGAGGTATTTCTTTGTGAAGGAGCTGTGTATAGACAAGTTATGAGATGACAGGTGGTTGAGAAAAAGGTGGTTGAATGAAAGATGGAGCCTGTGATTGATGGGCTCCTACACTTGTTGATTGAATCGAGAATGGATTGAGGAACATGGGTGTTGACTTGATTGGACATGGTGGGGAACAAAGTCTGAATGAGGCTTTTGATTGCAGATTGGTTATTAAGGGTGCGATGCTAGAGGATGGGTAAAGGTCACTGTCGCTGGAGCATTGGAAGAAAGATGAGGTGGAGGATGAGAAGAAGGAACCAACTGACTCGTGAAAGGGGGTTGATTCACTAAGAGATACTGACCCTGAGACACAATAGACGACATAGAAGAATTAACAACAATCTGTGAGTGCACAGATGAGCCCATTATAGCTAAGGCTAGAAGACTTCTCAGAAGTAGGTTGTGGGATAGCCGAGGTAACTGCGGTGCTCGGAATAGGCAAGACTATTTGAGAACTAGTCATCATGGTTGGTGGAAGAGAAAAAGGAGGTACAGGTGCGCCACCCTCTTCCGTGGTTCGAGGCGAGAAAAATGAGGCCAACTGTTCTACAAAATCCTGGGATGGTTCACGGGGATAATCGTAAACTTGTTGGATTGGTGGTCCCTGATCAGATATTTGAATAGACTTATGTACTAGATAGTCCATAAGGGCTACTGGATTGCGATCAAGGAGTGCCTGAAATTCAGGGTCCCCACGAGGAACATACTCTATGTCAGAAGCAGATGATATTTCTGAAGGACTGGGGGAAGCTGGATGTGAAGGGATTGCTTTAGGCTGATAGAAAGGATTATATGACCAAGATGGGGAACCAACTAACAGCGGTCCCGAGGAAGATCTGGGGGGTGCCGAAACATCCACAGTAGTGGTGATCTCGGAGGAAGAAGGGGTCATTTGAGCCATTCTTCTAGATTGTAATCGAGTGATGACCGTCATAAACAAATAGAAATATAGCGAGAAAAAGAAGATTGACCTAACTAATGCACAGACAAATCAAGCAGCGTAGGTGATTATCTCTTTTAAATTTTTATGCTTTTAAGAAAGAAAATGTTAGGGAAGGCTTTTAGAACAGGAACTACTTAGATAGCCAAACTAAGGATGGTTTGGGGAATGTTTGGTGAGGAGTCCCGAAGGCACTTCAGTAAAAGAACAATATGTGGCTTGATATAGGGGCCTACCCCCGCACTTCACACACCATTGCGATAAGGGAGTCGGGTGCTTTGCCAATATATACCAGAACTTCCGTGAATTTATAGCACGGCCCGAGTACCACGTAGGCTCTTCCTCTTGGATGTCACTTCCAAGTAGGTGAGGCTAGGGGAGGAATTCTTGTTTAAATGCTTTATACCTAGTGATTTTGGCTTTGTGTGCAAGGGTGAAAAATGAAAATCAAATAGTGTCACTACCGATTTTGATAAATTTTCCAACCTAATTAAAACTAGATGAAAACACACAATGAAATGATGAAGAAAGAGTTCCTTTTAAGCACTAAAAATGAAGTGTTTGATTTCGATGAAGACAAGTCAAACAGATTCTTTCCCAAATGCGATTAAATTCTTTTTAAGCACCAAAATCGAAATGTTTGAATGTGATAGAAAACAAACAAACAAAGTCTTTTTTTTTTTTTTTTAGTTCCTAAAAAGGAGAAAACACCGTAAAAGAGAAATACCTGTAGATTTAGCTCTCCAAGGTGTGTGGACTTCAAAAAGCGCGTTGTTGAGCTCTTCCCCTCGAACAATCCCATGAACAAGCAAAGTGCTCTGCAAGAAAAGGTTAAGCAAACACACAAACCAATCCAGAAAGATATATCCAGATAATAACAAAATGAAAATTTCTATTTAGGGAACTAGAAAAATTTCAAGGAAATAACAATTTTGCATAAAGAGATAGATCGAATATGCAATCTTGAAATCAAATGAAAGATTTACTAATTTTTAGAAATAAAAATTGGAATTGAGTTTTGTAAAAAAGAAAGGATCTAACTTTGCAAATTTAGAAATGAAAGCAAAGCAAGATTGAAACAATGGAAGGAAATGCTTAAGAACAACTGATAAAAATTAGAAATGAAAACACTAATTAAAACTAGATGAAAACACACAACAGAAATGATGAAGAAAGAGTTCCTTTTAAGCACTAAAAATGAAGTGTTTGATTTCGATGAAGACAAGTCAAACAGATTCTTTCCCAAATGTGATTAAATTATTTTTAAGCACCAAAATCGAAATGTTCGAATGTGATAGAAAGCAAACAAACAAAGTCTTCTTCTTTTTTTTTTTCCTAAAAAGGAGAAAACACCGTAAAAGAGAAATACCTGTAGATTTAGCTCTCCAAGGTGTGTGGACTTCAAAAAGCATGTTGTTGAGCTCTTCCCCTCGAACAATCCCATGAACAAGCAAAGTGCTCCACAAGAAAAGGTTAAGCAAACACACAAACCAATCCAGAAAGATATATCCAGATAATAGCAAAATGAAAATTTCTATTTAGGGAACTAGAAAAATTTCAAGGAAATAACAATTTTGCATAAAGAGATAGATCGAATATGCAATCTTGAAATCAAATGAAAGATTTACTAATTTTTAGAAATAGAAATTGGAATTGAGATTTGCAAAAAAAAGAAAGGATCTAACTTTGCAAATTCAGAAATGAAAGCAGCAAGACTGAAACAATGGAAGGAAATGCTTAAGAACAACTGATAAAAATCAGTGAAGAAAAAGAACAAAGCTCAAAACTGGAAAAGAGATGAACTTACCAATAAGGGACTTTGGTTGGGTCCCACCGGGCATGCTAGAATGTAGATCAAGAATTTCACACTTGTTACCTGTCCAAGTTAATGTACCAAACTAAACACAAAAGCCTTGAAAAACTCAAATAAAATCGATACCTGATAGACAAGATCCGAGAAATGTAGATGGAGAAAAAAGCCGATGCAGACAAGATGGGCGCACACAAGCAATCCTGCAAAGTAGATCCAAGAAACCTGCGAGACACAGATGCTTGACAGAAAAAGACCATGTTAAAAGATATTTGGGTGGACTGCCCGAAAAGCGGGTCCGGGAAGCGATAAGCTCCCTCGGCGGATGTCAGTCCACGTTTTCAATTAAGGAAAGAAGCATACATGATAAAAGATGTACGTAAAGGACTAGATTTTCTGATCAAAGGTAATAAACAAAATCTAAATAGCAGACAGAAAGCAACAGGAAACAGGAAATACTAAAAAAATGATGCTGGATTACTATTACCTGAGTTCTTTTACTTTTCTGTAGGCTGATCAACGTCGATTAGGAAAATTGGCGTCGACTGATTCAAATCGGCGTCGACTGATGCAGGTCAGCGTCGACTGATATAAATCGGCGTCGACTTGGGAAAATTTGTAGGAAGATTGAGAAATAGACAGTGGAGACTAGATCGTCGATCTCCAGCTGGATCTGCAAGTGTCGTAAGGATACTGCCAAGGCTCCACCTATGCTGGATGTAGGAACAGAGTCACCAAGAGATCGATGAGGACTCACGATGTTGATGTGGCAGGAGCAGAGTAACAGTACTCCTCTCAGGGATTGGTTTGGACAGGATTCACTCTCACTTGATAGATGATGCTCAGACTTGATGCTCGAAAATCTCTCGTTCTCTTTGTCTAACTCACTGTCTATCTCGTCGTCGATTGTCTAACCGAGGCGAGTTCTAGGCCTCTATTTATGTCGGTCTTGACCGAGATGAAATCGGTGCCATTCCGAAAAATCGGCGTCGACCGAGTACCGGTCGGCGCCGATCAGGGAACAGACTCCCGAAATGGCCAAAAGGAGCGATTTCTGGAATGATGAGAGTGATCCTGTCACCTCAAATACGGGAAATATCCCGCTGCTTGGTTTGGGAGGAGGAGAAATAGGGGGGATATATGGATAGAATAGATATGGGGTAGATAAGTGGTTAGGATATATGTAAAAAGGTGTAATTGAATAGTTAATATTTAATTACTCATGGGTAAAACATAATGGGGTGAATTAAACCTAGGATAGGTGTTTAAATCACAAATTGAATAATACCCCAAGGGGGCCATGGTGATATGAACGTGCCCCAGGTTACCCGAGAAGATAAACGAATGTGAGGGACACCAAATTGGGTAACCAATTTTAGGTGTCTACACTCTCTATGCATGAGTGGCAAAGGAAACAGAGAGGCCATGGGAGAAGAGGGCGGACAATGCACTCCACACATCAACACACGGCTTGACCTTTCGGTGCACATAACACATGAAAACAGTACTACAAGCATGGAAGTACACACAACATGTCGAGAAAATGAAAACATAGAGGCGAGATGCAATGAAAAATGAGAGAGGGAAGACAAGAGTTACACAAAACATGATTTTATTGCTTAAGGGATGCACATTCATATACACTCACGATATGAGGCGAGAATACATTACAGAGGGCATGCCAAGGTCTGAGACCCATGGGAAGTTAGCCACCATTTTGACATGGTGTCATTACAACAGAGAGGGATCCTTTTTACAAATCAGATTTTTGTTATTTATAGAAGAAGAAGGAGAGAAGAGAAGGAGAAAGAGAGGGGAAACTCATATTCAAATCTTGACCACTTATAGTTAGTGATAAATGCCGAAAAACCACATGTAGGGCTGTCAGATGTGCTTCCCCATGTCTATTTGGCATGTGGAAGAAGGAAAAAGGCAATATACGATGAAATATGGTGGTTGGGAATTCGACTGGATGTGTGCATTGATGAGCTAAAATACCTTTCCCTATTTTCCACCTACCAAATTCCACACGGATTTGAATTTGAAAAGTCAAACATGTGTAAATCTGATGTCAACATCTTTCAAATGAGACTAGGTGTGTGGGAATCTGAGCAATGCAGTAGAAGTTATGGCTATCAAAAGTCTACAAGTCACTCGACACATAATGACACGTGGCGCACACTAATTGGTGAAGGAGTCGGCTAATTTTTCATTTGATTTTTCATTTCTGCCATGTGTCATACACCGGTTAGTTGTTCGATTTCGGTGCCTTATTAGTGCGCTTTGATAGGTTGCGTGTTACACACTCAAGTCTGATAGATGACATGGTATAGTGTGCAGTGCGAAGAAGGCACAAGGTGCGAGAAGAAAAAGCGAGGCACGCAAAAGGAAATAGAGGGAAGGCACACACGTAGGTATGTACGTAGGAGAAATAGGAGAGTACTTGCATGGGACAAGTATGGGGAAGGGGCATGAACATTCAAGCGAGGAAGGGTGCGCGAAGGAGCTAAATGTATGCAAGTGCACAAGAGGAATGCCATGGACTTAGCCATTTTGGAAGGAAAGTCTATAGAGGTGCGCATAAGGAGTGCATGAAAGGGTAGGAAAGAAAGTGGGCACACAGGAGGAAGGTGCAGAGGGGAAATGGAAGGAGACAACAAAATACAGAGAGAAGGGGAACATAAAAAAGAAGGAAGCAAGGTGCGCAAAAGAATAATGGCCAATTCAATTGTGCCAAGGGGTCAAGCTTGAGTGCGCGTAACTTGAAATATGAGACATCAGAGTCAGAATGAAAATATAAGTTATCCAAATAACTAGGAGAGTTATTTGGATAACAGTAAATAATGGAATTATAGAGGACATGCAATGAAACTAAAATAACATACCTGTAGACACCAAATTTGTGTGTTACGACCCCTTGTGACCCGCATCTCATCTCGCAATATAACCTCATCACCTAAACCTTACACAATTATTTATTAATTACCTTGTAATGGATAAATCCACATCACCTTACCTCGCCACCTCATTTGCCACTTCATCATGACCTAGCCCTAACCCTAAACTAACCTAATTAAGACCCATAACTTGGTCCACACCTACACCCATAACCAATGACCCCTTTCTCGCACCCAAAACCGACCTTCTAGTCATTTGACCAAGCCCGCAACTGATCTCTCGGGAGAAAAGCAGGGAAGGTGGGCTATTTTACTAAAAATAGCCTACTTTTTCCTTACCGATGCCGGTTCCTACTCGACCACCGTCGGTTACGTAACCGTCATCGGTTCCCTGTAAATGGGCTCCCCAAACCAAAAACAAAGGACCGGAATTTCATTTTGGGATCAGGTGGAAGGATTTTGAATCAATAGAGATCATTGGGAGCGATCAACAGAGTCCAGATCTTCACCTGACCAAGCAGAGACAAGTGAAGAAACCAGAAGCGTTTACAGCAAAGGAGATCAACTTGCATCTTCGTCAAAACCAGTAAGTCACATCTTGCATGTCTTCTGTTATAACATTTCTTATGCCTTTTGAATCACAGTCCTCATAAATCCATTTCTGAATCCACTACCCAGCGTGCCATTTCATCTAACCATCATTCATCTACCTCTCATCACCTCATTTCCTAATATCACCCATTTACAGCCTTACAAATAACACAACTACCAAATAACACCACCACCCCACAAAACAACTAACCTTCAGATCCTAGACTCTACCGATATCGGTCATCAGTAACCGCCATCGGTTATCAGTAACCGGCATCGGTTATACTGACTATAACCAATAACCAGCCTTTCCCCTACCCAGTTCAACAAAGCAATTTAATTGATATCTTATAGTCTTTTGTGTTAATTCATATTAGCAAGGGGAACTGACCACCTTCGAAAGGAAGTTTTATATTTCCTGGGCCCAAGGCAGTTTCCTCATTTATTGTCTAATTAAAATCTTGTGGTCTTGTGTTCTTATTTGCAGGTAGTCCTTCCAAGACAAAAAGGAGTTCTTCGCAGTCAGCCTGATCTTTCTCTACGGTACGCGCACATCATCTCGACATTCTACAGGTATTCCTCCTAGCCCCAACCCTTATCTGTTTCTAAAAGGAACGAAACATTCCGAGTGAAACATTTTGGCACGCCCGGTGGGACCCATTTTGGGTTTCTGTTTCTCTTGCTTATTTTCATTTTAGGAAGCATACTTGCTGTTGCTGCTTTTGTTATATATTTCGTAAAGAATTTGTCTTGCTTTCCTAGTTTCGCATTAGTGAAAGTCATCTCTCTTGCTTCATCGAACATAATTTTCGATTTGGGTTTAAAACACGTGCATTGCATTCCTGCTTGTTGTTTTTCAATTCTAGTGAACGTAGATTAAGTAACAGGTCATACACGTGGGGGTGATATCCACGGTATAGACAGGAAATTAATCTTACTTTCACTGCACAACACATACCAAATCACTTCACAATTAACACAACAGCTCAAACATCCCCCTTTTCCGCGGTATTCCTCCGCCCGATTGAGGTAACCTTATAAGCCAAAACAACTTGACATTTCCCCTAAGTCTCTTGTTTAGGATTCTGACATCATTCTACGTCTAAAGGCATAAGCCCACGATAATTAAAATTAACCCTAGGGTTAATCTCTGGATTTGCGTGTGCATCTTGCTTGTTTTTAGTTCTGTTTTCTTTCTCATACTCTGTCTTCTGTGATCAATAATTGGACAAGTATACTAAACGTTGTTAAAAATCAAATTAGCAGCCTTTTTATATCTTGTTAGCCCAGACTTCTTACACCGACGCATCGGTTGCCGACCGGCGTCGCATTTATAGTATAACCGACATCGATTCTAGGCCGATATCGATTCTTGTCTTTTCGATTCGACAAACCAAAGAACCTACCAATTTTTGCGATCGAGTTTGTTTCTATTCCTGACAGATTGAAACCCTACCGTGAACTCCTGTCCATGGTTGTTATCACTCGAAAGCAAGCTGCCGCCATGGTTTCACATGCTTGCTCTGTTTCTTTGCCTGAATCACCCCCTTCACATTCTGTGGGGAATCCTATGGATACCAGCGAGGTTCCTAAAATTCCTGTGGGAGATAAGGACTTTGCAAGTTTTTGGATGCTAATTCTAGCGTTTGTACAATACTATTTGTCTCATACCCCGACCGTACGCTTTGATGGTCAGCTCGCTCAGGTATGCCTATTATTATAGCTGCTCATTTAGCTCCCACTCCGCTTTGATAATACCACCTTGCTTCCTGCATCTCTAGCCCCGTCTCCTAATCCGGCGGCTTGAGAGGTTCATACGACTCGAGATTGGCTTTTCGTTGGTTAACCTCGGACCCCACATATCATTACCATGCCTTGCCCCCTCACCTCTCTCTTTGATTGCTCCGTTCATGACTTGCTCTCTGCCACCTATCCACGAGCTTTCCTTCTCAAGCTCTGCCTACCTTTTCATTCCCATACACGTATCCGGTGACCTCAACATCCTATATGGGACATCCCTATTCGGTTGCCTCAACATATTCATCCTCCACCTTATCAACAATTAACCCCACGAGGGTCTAGTGGTGGTCCTTGGCCCAATTTTCCTCCATTTACCACAACCACACCATCATCTCATCCAACTGCAGTCTAATTAAACAAATGATGGACAAAATGCAAAACACGGAGGCTTGTTTGGGAAGTCGTAGCGCCTTGACATACGAGCAAGTTTTCGAGAGCCCATTCACCCTTCTGTCCCCCTTCATTCATATCCTCCTCAATGGGAGTTTTGAAATTTACTCGTTTTAATAGTAAAGAGGATCCTCAACAACACTTGCGATCATTTAGACATGCTTGTTATTTGATTGCCCATGATGATGCTTTGTTACTCGCACCTTTCCCATGTCCTTATCGGGACTGCCTTAGAGTGGTACGCAGTGCTTTAACCCAAGCACTCAATCTTCTCTTTTAACCAACTAGCCCAATCTTTCTTAGATCACTTCTCCATTAACATTCTAAGAAAGTATCCATCACCGACCTTTATGCCATCCAACAATTGAAGATGAATCTATCACAGATTTCGTCGGACGATGGCGTGGCCTTATCAACCAACTTACATATGCCTTGCCTCAGACTGAACTTATTGAACTTTTCACGCGGGCATGTGCTAAGCACATTTCTCCTACTCTTCAAATTCAAACTTTCCACACATTTGATGAGGCCTTTACCATGGCTCGGAAACTAGAAATTCGAGCCTTAGAAGAAGAGAAATTACGGTTGCGCAACAAAAACCCCAATTTCCGAACTCCTGATTCTACCAATAAACCAAATACCACCACTCCTCACGCGTCCACTTCTTCTAAATCAAAAGGAGCTGTCCACGCGGTGATGGTCAAATCTCAAGCGCCGTCCAATACTCCACCAAAAACCACCTATAAGTACAAAGCCGAGCCCATCAATTACACTCCCTTAGGAGAAACCTATGGCGTCATCTTGGAAAAATTGCTCAAAGCCGGAGCTATCACTTTGCCTCCTGTTAAACCTCACTCTGGGTTTGACTCCACCCGCGCTATACCTTCCTGGTACAAAGAAAATGACTTCTGTAACTTTCACCGCGTAAAAGGACATAGTCATGAAAACTGCAAGATGTTGAAAAACATAGTGCAGGAAATGGTTGACGCAGGGGATATAACCCTCGATAATCCTAATGCCCCTGCCAACCGAAATTTGAAAATATTCAACAAACCATTCCCGAATCATTCTTCTAACAGTAATCTAAATCAAGATATCTTAGCCGAGGAGAGTGTTCATGAGATCCATGCAGTCTTCGATTCTCAGCCAAAGACCTCTATCGAACAAATTCTGAATCAAGCCTCTTCACTAACGCAGGAAACCGAACCCCCTTCCTCGTCATCAAGACAAACTGAAATCCTTGCCGTTCCTTTACCCATCAAGGAATTGACTGCCCAGACTTCTCTGCCCATCGATGAGTCTTCTTATACCACATCCCTACAAGATTGCGAACGGATGTTATCTAACCTATCTATTTCCCAGATTTCCCCTTCTACCCCTCTTGCTGCACAAGAGGAAGGTACGCCACTCCTTTTGACATCCTTAGACGAGAAACCTCTTAAACCGACATCACCATATTCTTTAAATATGACAGATCCTCTCAAACACGCCCTCCTACCTATTAGTCCTTCATCACCTAAATCTTCTCAACGACCAGTCGACCTCTTAACATCTATTGATACAGTGCCTCATCTACCCCCTGTATCACGCCCACAGTGGACTGGAATCACAACCCGTCTTTCTTCCGTACAAAAGTTCATATTCACACGTGAGGATTGTCATTCCACAGAAGATAGACAGGCCCTATGGGAACGTTTGAGTACGCCATATTCTACTCAAATGCAAATGACCGATCCTGAGGCCTCCACCATATACCCGAAGTGTTTACAGAAGCTTAAAATGCCCATGTTCTCACCTTCACCCCCCTCACCTCTGCCGAATGCCCCGTCCACTTCTATTAACTTAACCAAATCTTCTCCTACGCTTGGGACCTCGCCAATACCCAGTCTAACACACCCGCCTAAGCGACTAGATTTGTCCAAGAATAAAGCCGCCCGCCACTTAGGAGACACACTCAACCCGTGCCTCTATCACAATCAAAACCATCATCGTCATACCTACCTTCCATATTGGGACCTCATCCTTCCACCTTGCACCAATATATCATACCTCCTGCGTTTTCTTCAAAACGACCTACGCCTTCTGCACCCATACAGGGATCAAAGGGTATATCAACATTATCACCCCACGCATCCGGTCCACCAATCAACCCTAAACAAACTCCATCATCAAAGGATTTATTCTCTGCTACTCCCCTTTCTCCGTGGTTGTGTCCCACTACCACGTCATCTGTAGCTTTATCATCTAACCAGCTGAATGTAGCTTCTGCGCCAAAGAAACCACATTTAGTGAAAACCGCGTGTCAACACCCCTTGGCTAAACCACCACCCGCACGAACCAACCATACCCAAACATTATCGAAATCCAGACAATCAATACCCTCATCCTCTTCTGATTTTGACCCACTCAAAGGATCTTACGCCAAAATCCTTGCTATGTTAGTAGAGAATGCGACCATTTCCCTACCCCCACTTAGACCTTATGACCCGTCTAAACCTCGACCTATAGGTTATGATGAGTCTAAGATCTGCGCTTATCACCGCACACCAGGACATGATGTGGAGGGATGCAAAGCTTTAAAAACCATCCTTCGTCAGTCACCTCTCCCAGATAGAAAGGTTAAGAAAGAAAACTTACGAAGGGACAGACCTTTAGTTTCCATTCCCTCTCCTATACCATCTGTCCCCGCCTCACCAAGATCTGTCATTATTACAACCCCACCTCTTGAAGACCATGATTTATCCCAATCATCTTCCTCATCTCAGGTCTACGAAATTAATATGATTAGTGTTGCTACTCGAGCGCAGAAAAACAATGAGAAAGCGAAAGAAAGCACACCTGCGTCCTCTCCTTCTCCGTCCAACATCCCGATTGCACCACCACCCAAAGTGGTTATTCGTGGACCTGCTTACCCCGTCTCTAATGGAGCTGCCCATCGAGCCATGATTAAACAGCTTCACCAATCACCCGTAAAAATGACACTATATGATCTCATTCAGACTTCTGAATCTCATCGACAAGCTCTCGTTGAAATTCTTCAAGGGATCGAGGTCTTACCTAATGAAACCCTGCCCGTTGCCTCCATTCTAACACCTAATCATGTTGCCTCTCTCACCAAACAACCCACTGCCCCAACCCTCTGTACTCTACGTACCACAGCTGCTGCTGCGATCGGTTTCTCGAAGATGAAATTGTTGACTTTGGTACAGAAGACCCTGACCCTGCCCTTTTCATCTCCGCTTACGTCCGGGACATTCGGGTACGTCGTGTTATGATTGACGGGGGCGCTAGCCTAAACATCATCTCTTCAAAAGCCTTCCAACAAATGAATATCCCTTCTAGCTACATGTGTGCCAACCCCATCATGTTGCGGTCATTTAATGACGCTATTACCTCTACCTTAGGCACCGTGATCCTCAACATTCGGGTAGGACCACGTACTTTACCCGAACTCTTCTATGTCCTTGAGGGAGAGTTCCAATATAATATATTCTTTGGGTCATCCTTGGATCAGGAGCCATGGGATGCGTTCCTCAACATTACATAGATGCATAAAATTTGAGTACGAGGGAAGTCCTACACCGTAAAAGCTGATCCTCCCCCCTTTAAAACCTGATATGTTATACCGCCCAAACGATGTGCTTGTACTAATCAAGACACCCTTCATTCAACTCAACCATCTTCTTCGACTGTGCCTCAACCATCCACCTCAACCACACCTACGCCTTGGTCTGATGAAACTACCATCACAAAAACCACTTCCCTTCCCACAGCTAACATCCCAACCGCGGACCCCTTAGTAGATGTTTTTCAGCGCCTTACGCTGGGGGAGTATCACCTATATAATGTTAGTTCTTTCCATACTCCACAAGAGTACGGACAATTACATGCACATCCTACCTATGACCATCGTGTGGGGGAAGTAATCTCCTACGGACCACCTCACTGCCACACTAACCTAACGTATGGGGGTGTCGACGCGTCTTCCGTTGCCCCTAAGCCTCCTCTTGGTGTGGTTCCTTTCCAATCCGATTTTCAATACACGACAAATCGCGCTCCATCCCTCACCTTCTTGACTCATTTGTGCTTGGAAAGGCTTTGGTTTTGGTCTTTATGAACAAGGCCGACATACGCTCATCCCCATCACCACCCGCAAACATAATGATCGTAGTGGTCTCAGATTTCGGAAACACTTACATCGACGGAACCTCGTGTCAATTGTCTTCTAGAAGACGATGACGTTACCCCTACCAAACCATCATCACCCATTTTGCCTTCGTCTCCCACAGAGTCGATAGATCCCGAATCTATCCCTCCTAACTTTTTTTTTTCATAAATGCTATCTTCATAGGTCCTCTCACTTATCAACGCGATAATGAGGACCCATCTTCTCTTCCCCTTCTATATCCAGACATGATTGAAGAGGACTCACCTTCAATTAACGTTGTTGAGTGTCAGGATGATGACTCCATCCTCACTTACCTTGGCGCGGATGACTCTTATATTCAACAAGCCTTACCATCTGAAACCCAAACCATGCTGAACGAGTCTACTATAGAAATCAACATCCACACGGAGGAGGATCCTCACATTGTAAAGATCGGACAATCCCTTAACGCATCAGAACAAGTCGCCTTTACTACTTTCCTCGTGCTTTCATGACAAGCTTTCGCTTGGTCTACTACCCTGACATGCCAGGAATTGATCCTGACATTGCTGTCCATAACATTACACTGAAACCCGATTCCAAGCCAATTAAACAGAAATTGAGAAAAATGCATCCACGCATTGCCCTCTTGGTCAAAGAGGAGCTCAAAGAATCCTTTTGTTTCCTTCATTCGCTATTGACTATCCTCAATGGATTTCTAACATCGTACCTGTCACTAAAGCGATGGGGGGACTTCGGATATGCACGGATTTCCGGGATCTTAACCTCGCTTGCCCTAAGGATGACTTCCCCCTACCAAGCATTGACCAACTTGTTGATCTCACTGCAGGCCATGAGATGCTCTCTCTCATGGATGGCTTTTCAGGATATAACCAAATTTTGGTTGCCCCTGGCGATCAACATAAAGCGCCTTCATAACCCCTTGGGAACTTTGCATTATCGTGTCATGCCATTTGGCCTTAAGAATCTTTGGTGCTGACCTATCGTGGGCTATGACCTACATTTTTCATGACATTATGCACACTATCCTGGAAGATTACGTCGATGATCTTCTTGGCAAATCTAAACATCGTAGCGAACATCTCGATGTTTTAACCATTATTTTTGATCGCTTGTTACAATATTCTCGTCCGTCTTGACAAAAAAATGTGTCTTTGGTGTCCTTTCGGGAAAACTTCTTGGCTTTATCGTCTCTTTGCGTGGCATTGAGGTCGACCCATCTAAAGTCAAAGCTATCATAGAAATGCCCCCACCTACTAATCTCAAACAATTGCGTAGCTTACAAGGTAAGTTACAATCTATCCGACGTTTCATCTCCCAACTCTCGGATCGATGTCAACCTTTCCATCACCTCCTTAAAAAGGACATTGAATTTCAATGGAGCGAAGAGTGCCACCAAGCCTTTGAAGCTCTCAAAACTTATCTCTTGCAGCCACCCGTGCTTATCCCACCTCAAGACGACCGCCCTTTCTACCTTTACCTTTCCGCCACTGACCACGCTGTAGGGGCCATGCTTGCACATCGTGACTCTGAAAATCGAGAACAAGCCGTTTATTATATAAGTCGTACTTTGGTGGACTATGAGACTAGGTATACACATGTAGAAAGGTTGTGCCTAGCCCTATCATTCGTGGCTACCAAGCTCCGACACTACCTTCTGAATCACAAAGCTTTCGTCATCACCAACACGGACCCCATCCATTACATGTATGCCAAACCTCATCTAAACCAACGCATCACCCGATGGCTCATGCTCCTCGCCGACCTCGACCTTGAGTTCGTCCACCAGAAATCAATCAAAGGACAAACCATCGCAGACCAACTTGCGGAAGCCCCTTTACCTGGGGAACAATTTACCAATTTTACATTCCCCGACGAACTCATCGCCACTCTTTCACTCAAGGAGGAGTCGTATCCAATGACTCTCTTCTTCGATGGATCCAAATGCCAACGTGGTGGAGGAGCCAGCATTGTTCTTATTCCTCTCGACGCCGAGCCTATGCCTCTTTCATTCCGACTCGATTTCCCTTGCACTAATAATACAGCGGAATATGAGGCCCTTGTTCTGGGTCTCCAGGTTGCGCTGCACTTAGGTATCAAATCTATCAATATTTTTGGTGACTCTCAATTGGTAGTCAATCAAGTTATGGGCATCTACCAATGCAAAAATGAGGAACTTCAAAAATACAAACACTACGTGGATTCGCTTCTAGCCTTATTTACTCACTATTCTATCCAAACCATTCCCCGCTCCACTAACAAATTTGCGGATACTATGGCTTGCTTAGCCTCGCAAATTCCGGCTTCATCAATCGACTCGACATTTTTGTCTTGGTCCACAACTCTTTGCCCCATCTTATTCAGCCCGAGTTGTTTGTTTACGATAAATACGTAATCGCTAACTCGCAGGATACTTGGTATCACCAATTCCATGACTACCTTACAACCTCTGTTCTCCCTTTTGACCTTACTAGTACTGGTAAACGCGCTTTTCTTAAACGCATTTCTCATTATGTAGTTATGGGGGGACTCCTTTATAAACGTGGCTTTGATGGCATCCTCCTTCGATGTCTCACCGGCGCGGAGGTCACCCATACCATCCAACAGATCCATAACGGTATTTGTGGTGGACATTTTAGTGGCCTTGCGGTAGCAAACGAATCCTTTGCCTTGGTTATTATTGGCCTACTCTCAATACGACTGCTACAAATATGTTAAGCATTGTGTTATGTGTCGCCCAACATGCCAACCTTCAACATACTCCTAGCCACCCGCTCCAGTCGCTCGAGATCTTTGGCCCTTCTCTGATGGGGTTTAGACCTTATTGGTGAGATTCATCCGTCCTCTTCGCAACGTCACCGATGGATTATCACAGCAACCGAATATTACACAAAATGGGTGGAGGCTATTCCACTCATTTCAACTAAAAAAGAAAAAATTGTAGAGTTCATTAACCACCACATTATCTATCGTTTTGGTGTTCCTCATCGCCTGATAACAGATAATGGAAAATCTTTCAAAAATAAGTTATTGCAAGACCTTTGTGACAACTTTGGTATTAAACTTAGCTTCTCATCACCCTACTATCCATAAGCAAATAGTAGTGGTGAATCTTCTAATAAAACCGTAACCAAAATCCTCATGAAAGTTGTCGATGAATCCAGGAAGAAATTGGCACGATCACATCCCCTTTGCCCTTTGGGCTTATCGTACTAGCATTCGTACCTCTACTAATGCTACACCTTTTTCTTTGGTATATGGTACCGAGGTTGTCTTGCCTCTCGAAATACAAATACCCTCCCTCAGAATATCCCTTCAAGATATTCTCACCAACGATGATTTCCGCCAAGAGCGGTTAGCCCAATTGGAGCTTCTTGACGAACGTCGTCTTACAGCTCTCGATCACCTTCAAATCTATCAAAAACGCATCAAGCGTGCTTATGATAAGCGACTTCATGAGCGTATCTTTAAGGTTGGTGATCTTGTCCTCAAAGAGAATCAACATGTAACCAAACTAGAAAAGAGAAAACATGGAAAATTTTCTCCCAATTGGATTGGGCCTTATATAATCACTCACACTTATGGATCAGGCACTTATCGTTTAGCTTCGCTTAATGGTAAACTGAGCTGAGCCTTAATGCCTTGCATCTTCGACCATTCTCTTGTTGAATTTAGTGTTATATCACTTCTTATCTACCTACTGCTCGTCCCTTGAGCTCATTTGCCACTACATACACTTTGTTTCCTACATCTCCAAATAAAATCAAGCTCACTTCTCACCTCCCCTCAAACGATGCCTTCCCCTTTTTAGTCTAGTCCATGACTTCAAAGTATTAAAATACCACCTTCTTATGGGATTTTCTTGAGTCAAACTTCCTACCAAACTAGATGCTTCACGCCAAAAGAACATCTAGCTATCTAAATTATATATAGACTGTTCCCTCGAAGGACACTATATGCCAAATTATTATTGTTGCTATTCTATATAGATTGCTCCCCAGAAGGACGGCTATGCACTAAAATCATATCTCTGCTACTATAAATAGATTGCTCCCTCGAAGGACAGACTATACAGTCGGCCTTTATCGAAGCTTCTCGCATGGATCAGCTTTGTGAAGACCTCAAAATATAGCACAATCAATATCCCTTGTAGACTTCCGCGTCGATCAGTCTATATTCAGTAAAATAAAAGCCTCATTCAAAAGAACTTTTTGGGTCATGGACTTGTCTATTTAGGGTAGGTTCTCTTTCATCAGAACACTCACTTTGTAATAAGTTCTCTGTACCTCAGCTATATCATCCACCTCACCTCACCATTTGTTTCAACTCAAGGGATGTAACGTACACCCGATATATTGTGATCATACAACTCTTTTCACCTATTGACTTCTCGTCTATGCACGGTACCTAGGGCTTCAAGTGCGTTCTATGTTGTGTGGTTTGTTTTGCTCTTTTCACCTACGGAGCAATCTTTCCTTTTTTGCCTCGCATCTAGGATTGTGTGTTGATCTTAATCAGGACATGGTTCCCTACCACTCGGGTAGGCTAACTTTCGCTTCTCTTGTACCTTTTACAACGTCACCAATTCGTTACCAACACCATCAACCTTACCTTACCAATATTACTATCAATACCTTTACCAACCAACCAATCGCCTAACCATACCTAAATTGCCTGAATTCACCTCTCCCTGGTCCTAAGGGAGAACTACATCGGTCTGAGGCCCCTCCTTGCTTTGTGCAAAGGGCTATGTAGGCAGCACTTCGGAGACATGGGGTCTCCCAAGGTTAGCTCGACCATCCCCTACCATAACCTATCATGTGTGGTAAATATAAATATTTTTGTGTATTTCTATTTAATCACATTCCTCTTTATCCTTTTTCAAAACACCGAAAGTCAAAACGAAAACATTCTTATTATTATAACTCAAATCAACATACATATCTCGTTTTATTTAGATGTTAAACAAATACATCTTCTCTATCATCGACACGCAGGTCGGTACTCTTATTTATTCTTATACCTTGCTAACATTTATTTAGACCCTCACGCCTCATCCCGAACCCGGTGATGATCGTGATTGTCGACGCCTTTCGCCAGGCCTCTCTGTCCTCAAAGGTACCACGGCTATTGGTACCGCCCACTGATCTACCAATCTCTCCTGTAACATATGAATACGCTCCCTCGCATGGAGATCTCTCGTCTCTAGTCCTTGTGCTCGTGACTCCGCAACCACTAACAATCTTCTTGCCTCATTCACCTGCGTTTGGAGCTGCTGAACTAAACTCTGTAGACGATCTCTCTCTGCTGTAATCACAGCTATGTCAGGACGATCACGTATACCTCGCAGCTCCGCTACCCACCATAATCTATAGGCCTCTGTCGTTCCTGCATCCATTACCCTGCGATCGGTGGCTATTTCCTCTGGCCCTTCTGGAGGTGTTGGCCGGGGAGGTGAGAATGCTTGCTTGGCATCGATCCTCATATATGGTCTATAAGCCTGGGGTATATCCTGCACAAATCCAAATTATCGCCGCACGCGATCTATAGGAATCCTCTCATATTCACCTGGCCTGTGCCCCGCGATCCATCTCAATCGCTCTACACCCCTCAATTCCTCAGCTATGTTCTCTGTTACCATATAATTCCCGTAAGGCCTCCAACAGATATCCGCAATCGTCACCCTCTCCCATACCTGCCTGTAATACTCAAAGTCATCCGTCACGGCCTGGGATCTTGCCTCTTGTTCTGTCTGGACCCATCGTCTGAATCCCAACCTCTGTACTCCGGTCTCTCCTGACTGGATGGGTCGGCCTATTGGTCGCACACAAACAATGTGCTCATAGGCCCAACAGTGTAATAAGTATGAACAATCCAGCGTCGTCCTGTGATTTCGCCTACAAGCCCATAGACCCCTGTATAGTTCCGCCAAATATGCAGGTGCCCATGCAAAAGTCACGTTCCTTTCTATCATCTCCCAAATAACACACATCAATGCCTTTGGAAATCTTCCCCCTTCTGCCCTCGGTAATGCATAATACCCTACCGCTATCATTAATATTACTGCTAACCTTGTCTCCTTAGGATGTGCTGCATACATTATCCCATATGTGAATGACAAACCTCGCTGTGTTAAATCTCGTGCGTATGGACCAAATCTGCTATTATCACTCCCGTGCCGCTTAGGTAATGCACGATATCTTGGTTTTCTGTAATTGGGAGTCTCAAAATACTGAGAACACATCTTCGATATTCTTGTCATTTCCCTGTTGGCGAGATAGAAGGTATTTTCTCGGGATTCCATCTTTGATCAACGCTGCTGACATAGCATGGTTCCGTGCGATTCGTGAATAATAGCGGATCCCACTTAACCCCAAACGATTTATCAACATCCATTCATTTGGTGTTACATCCGCTCGGATTCGTGACAACAGCCGTATTTGGTACACTATCATTCATCCTTAGCCCTGCCTCTGCCTGCATACGTCACAAAAACCAACAACCATTCAATTCCTCAAATCACCCCGGGTTTTTTCTCAAATTCTGGAAATTCCTACAGCAACCGGTATCGTTTACTGCTAACCGGTATCGGTTGAGTAACCGATACCGGTTATCCTAACATTATTGGTCACTTTGTTAATTACATACACCTTGCCTAAACAACCACCTACGATAATAAATTACTCGTTTATTCCTTCTGTCCATACAAACATACACTGAAACCCCGATTACCTACCCGTAACACTCACCTCATCTATAACCCTTGCTTTATCATGTTTTCTTTCTCATATCTACCCACTTAATCTCCCTCTTATTCACAAAACATGCAGAAATCAAATCACAACCAAAACATTTACCTCTTGGGTTGCAGCAGCTTGCGGTGGCACTTGTCTTCCCTCTCGTCCCTACCTGTTGGATGCTTCTCCTCGTTCTGTCATGATCACCACTCTTTTCAAATTCACCTTTCTACCGTCTGAATCTCAGATCGCATTCACTTTCCCTGTCCCTTTTCTTATCACCTAAATCTCTCATGCAATACCCTGTCTCTTTTCTCCTTATCACTCAAATCTCTCATTCAATTACCTGTCTCAGTCGTCAAAAAAGCGTCGCGTTCGCGTATTTAACTTCTTGCATGGCTCTCAAAATTAGAACTTAAGTTGCCACCCTAGCTTTTTTATTTTTAGAAAAGCTTATACCTAAATAACCGGTATCGGTTATGTAACCGATATCGGTCCACTAACTACCGTCGGTTATCTAACCGATATCGGTTATACACCTGCCTTTTTGAAACATGGTTCTTTTCTTCATTTTTACCTAATTTTTGTCGCGCCCGCCTCTTTTCCTGTATCTCATCACCATTATCCATATTTGTCCGTCCACCACACATATCATTACAATTTCATTAACATCATCTATTTTACAAAAACAAACAAGTCATCAACTAAGGATACCAAAACAAAACAAAAAACTATCTATCTATACATCATTTGGATACAGCTCATCAGATACATATATAACAATGTCCCAAAACCAGCACCAAAACATGCAACATTTCATCATATAACACATCATCCATATATCAACATGTCAATTAAACTCATCATACATTCTATATCATAAACCATCGACAAAATACTTAAAAACATTTTGAACACAACATGTGGATCAAAACATCATCTCTATATATATATATACAAGTTTCAAATATACAATGTGCCCTGCATCGGGGCCTCTGTGATCTCATCATCCAACAAAGCCGGCACGTAGGCCGCAATAAAGGTCAATAACCTCGACTCGGCTCGCAGGCCGGTCCCTCATATCAAAAATATACTCGGCTCGCAGGCCGGTACCAACTGTACAACCCGTACTCGGCTCGCAGGCCGGTATACAATAAATGAATGAATGAATAAATGAGTAATATGTAGGCACGCAGGCCTCTATAAACATAACCGGTTCATAGACCGGTGCCCATATCCAATATACAAATACAAAAACCATGTCGGGCTCCCTCAGCTCTCCCCACCGCCCTCGGCGCCTCTCCCCGCCTGGTCCACTGTGGTGCCTCTCGGCCTCCTACTGTCACGCCATGACACACCGGCTGTGGCTGCACCTCCCTGAGATCTCTGGCTGTGAGAGGTCTCTGCTCTATGAGCTGCATAAGGCTGATACTCAACTCCGGTACCATCAAGAATATCTTGATAGTATCGGGCCTCCGCTCTAACCTCCATATAGCGCTCTCGAGCCACTGAAGGAGCTGGGGCTGGTCCCCTGGCACCTAATACTAGTACCCCACTCGTGCTGTCTTTGGTGGTGCACGTGTGGTCGTGCCATTCTTGGCGGTGGTATCTGTACACAATGCTCGGGCGTGGCTTGCGCATGCTTTGGTGGTGGTGCTTGCACTGTCTTCGCTGCTGAATGCTTCCGCTGCCTGTACATGTACTGCACTCGTGGCTGCGTGTCACTTAGTGGTGGTGCTGCTGCTGTGCTCGTCCTCGAGCTGTCTTAGCGCCCTGTAAGACCCCTATCGTATTCTGCAGCGGCAACAAGCTGCCCCTGTAAGAGCTGCACTGACCCCGAGTGATCTCTCTCTCGTCCACACCGCCAAGTCAGGTGTGCGGGGCTGTCTTACCTCGCAGCTCTCGACCAGACCCACCACACCATGTATGCTCTGTCTACAACCAAGCATCATCTCTTTGTGTCATCTCGCCTGGCCTCTCAAAGAACCCAATCTGGATCAAGGGGCTGTGGTGCGAGGCGGTGGGGCCTCTACATCATCCCTCTGTGCGAGGGAAGGGAGGTGGCTCAAATCTATCGTAGCCCCATCTGCTGCGTGCCCTCTCTAGGGTATTCTCTCGTACTCTCCGGCCTCGTCTGCTATCCGAATGTGTCTTGGATCGGGACGCAATGTAAAGCGGGCTCCTCCGCGAGGTGATGACCTCTCGTAAGGTCTCCATACAATATCTACCGCTGTCGAGGCCCTCTAATAAATGCCTGTAGTAGGCAACGTCTCCCGCAAGCACTTTGCTCGTGATCGCCCCACGACTCCCAACCACCTCTCGAAAGCCGTATCGTATATAACTCTTTGGCCCCTGGCCGCTTAGGGCAGCCCTATTGAGTCGATGCATATGATGTGCTCATATGCCCACGATCAAGTAAAAAAGTCGAACAAATACCAAATCGCCGCATCCGGCGATAACCCCTGAAGCTCTCTGTATAGTTTTGCCAGATACTGCTGGTGCCCACGCACAGCAAGTATGCTCCTCCACCCCCTCTACAGCAACCTACCTTCAACCACCCAACCCCAACCCATACAAATCCCATATCTACCCACAACTCAACCCACCCAAACCACTACCCGACCCAAAGCCCAAAATCTACCCAAAACAAACCAACCCAAAACCACACCCACCCCACCCAAAACAAACCCCACCCACACCCCAAAACACACCAACACAAAACAAGCCCAACCCAAACCCAAACCCACCCAACCCCAAAACAAAACAAACCCACACAAACCCCCAATAAACCCACACAAGCCAAAGCAAAAACAAACAAAACAAACCAAAACAAAACAACACAAACACTACGGACGGTGACTGTCGGTCCCAAACAACCGACCACGGCCTCTTCCCACCGACGCCGGTCAACCACCGACCGACGCCGGTCAACCACACAGAACCCAGCCCCTAAAATTTTGCGACCGATGCTCTGCCGCTTAGCGACCGCGCATCGATCAACATCATTCCTCTGGATCCGAACCCCGCGCGGCCCCCACCCACATTTTTGCATTTTTCTACTTATCTACCCACCCAAACACCCTAAAAACCTACCCACCCAGCCGCCTTGCCCTATTTTACCCATCTATCCTCTTCATTTTTCAAATTACGTCCATTTACTCATTATTTCCTAAAACATGTAAATTCCTACCCAAACCCCCAATTTAGCTTAATACCATTCAAATGCACAAAATAAAGAGTTCGAACCTACCCGAACGACGACACGTCGTCGTGGTGGGATGGGTGGTGGTGGTCCAGCTGGTCCAACCCCTCCTGCTCCTCCTGCCTATGCCATAGCTCCATTTCGATCTGCTGGGTCCCGGCCAATCAACTGCTGCCTCCTCCTCACTCGGGCCCGCAAACAACTCACTCCTCTAGCAAAATAGCTCCACCTCACTCAATAAAACCTCCAATCTCAACTCTCCACGTCAGACAAATCAATTTGGTTTTCAAATAACACAAGTGACAATGACAAGCCGTATTTTTTTTTTTTTTTCTTTTTATAGGTTTTTCGCCCTGAACCGATATCGGTTTCATTTTTCCCTAATGAACCGGTATCGGTCCCTTAACCGATATCGGTCATGTAGAATCGACATCGGTTTTTCTTCCAACTTTCCCCCAATTTTTTGCCCTTATTTACCATTTGCCCCTTTTTAACCACATATCGCCTATATCCACCTTTCTTTGAACACTATTTATTTACCTATTCGGCCCGACCCAAGGCCTCAACCTACCTATTTGGCTCGACCCAAGGCCTCAACCTACCTATTCGGCCCGACCCAAGGCCTCAACCTACCTAACCGGCCCGACCCAAGGCCTCAACCTACCTATTCGGCCCGACCCAAGGCCTCAACCTACCTATTCGGCCCGACCCAAGGCCTCAACCTACCTATTCGGCCCGACCCAAGGCCTCAACCTACCTAACCGGCCCGACCCAAGGCCTCAACCTACCTATTCGGCCGACCCAAGGCCTCAACCTACCTATTCGGCCCGACCCACGGCCTCACCCTAACCATTTGGCCCGACCCAAAGCCTCAACCTACCCCCCCGGCCCGAGCCAAGGCCGCAACCCAACAACCTGGCCCGACCCATGGCCGTACCACCTCAATACCTTACCTAAAATCAACACCATACACTTTTATCCACCCATCTTGTAGTTTTTTGTTCAATCGAGCTCACCTGTTTGTGTTTTAGCATGATTAGGGTCCTTGACTTGATCTGTCGACCAACTTTGCCTAGACCTAGACCGTGACGTTTATCTCAACCAAACCAACCATTTGGTACTGCCGAACATGCCTAAACGTTCCTGTACCTTACCTATTATATACCCTGGAGCTACTTCCTATGCCTTGGATACTAGGATTATATCACCCTTGTTTGGATAAACTATCGACCTTTGCCTATGCATTGCTGGTTTGCTCGTCAAATCATGTACCCTAGTCATACGATTGCATTTCAACATGCGTCTGCTTCCTTGGACCTACCCCACCACCTTACCATCCCCTCTACACCATTTACCCTTTATCAACCCTATCCCTGATTTCACATTCTCTCAATCTGTGATAGATTTGAGGGGGATTACCTATACCCTTAACAACGGAAACCACTTCATATTATTGTCCGTGCAGCTTTACAAAACAAGCTACACGACAATAAGGGGCTAATGTAGACACCAAATTTGTGTCTTACGACCCCTTGTGACCCGCATCTCATCTCGCAATATAACCTCATCACCTAAACCTTACACAATTATTTATTAATTACCTTGTAATGGATAAATCCACATCACCTTACCTGCCACCTCATTTTGCCACTTCATCATGACCTAGCCCTAACCCTAAACTAACCTAATTAAGACCCATAACTTGGTCCACACCTACACCCATAACCAATGACCCCTTTCTCGCACCCAAAACCGACCTTCTAGTCATTTGACCAAGCCCGCAACTGATCTCTCGGGAGAAAAGCAGGGAAGGTGGGCTATTTTACTAAAAATAGCCTACTTTTTCCTTACCGATGCCGGTTCCTACTCGACCGCCGTCGGTTACGTAACCGCCATCGGCTCCCTGTAAATGGTCTCCCCAAACCAAAAACAAAGGACCGGAATTTCATTTTGGGATCAGGTGGAAGGATTTTGAATCAATAGAGATCATTGGGAGCGATCAACAGAGTCCAGATCTTCACCTGACCGAGCAGAGACAAGTGAAGAAACCAGAAGCGTTTACAGCAAAGGAGATCAACTTGCATCTTCGTCAAAACCAGTAAGTCACATCTTGCATGTCTTCTGTTATAACATTTCTTATGCCTTTTGAATCACAGTCCTCATAAATCCATTTCTGAATCCACTACCCAGCGTGCCATTTCATCTAACCATCATTCATCTACCTCTCATCACCTCATTTCCTAATATCACCCATTTACAGCCTTACAAATAACACAACTACCAAATAACACCACCACCCCACAAAACAACTAACCTTCAGATCCTAGACTCTACCGATATCGGTCATCAGCAACCGCCATCGGTTGTCGATGCCGAAACATCGGTTATACTGACTATAACCAATAACCAGCCTTTCCCCTACCCAGTTCAACAAAGCAATTTAATTGATATCTTATAGTCTTTTGTGTTAATTCATATTAGCAGGGGAACTGACCACCTTCGAAAGGAAGTTTTATATTTCCTGGGCCCAAGGTAGTTTCCTCATTTATTGTCTAATTAAAATCTTGTGGTCTTGTGTTCTTATTTGCAGGTAGTCCTTCCAAGACAAAAAGGAGTTCTTCGCAGTCAGCTGATCTTCTCTACTGATGACGCGCACATCATCTCGACATTCTACAGGTATTCCTCCTAGCCCCAACCCTTATCTGTTTTTAAAAGGAACAAAACATTCCGAGTGAAACAATACCCTGTCACATCATGAACCTTTTTCAATTTTATATCATGTACGTATCATAGTGTCCTTAATGTCTTTAAGTACCTTTGACATTTTTGGCACATCTCATGATACACTACTATCAAATTCTCTTCCAACCTCATATAGATCCAAGAGAGGACTCTCTAGTTAATGTCATTTTGTTGGCATATGAAATTTCATTGCATTTTATATGACAACCCCATTAAAAAATTCCCCTTTTGGTCAAATTGGTCAAAATAGCCTAAATTGTCAAAATTGCCAAAATTGCTCATTTTCAAATATCAACTTCTTGGAAAGGTTTTGGTAACCTCAAAGAATTTGAAGTCCTAGTTGTAGTCAACGAGTAAAGATGCCGGAGTATTCTTTGTGATGGTATGATTTAGCAAGCATTCAAGGAGCTTTTAAATGGTCTTGGGAAATATTTTCTCATATATGCTTTTTAGGAAAAAGGAATGTGTGTGCTTCGTCGAAGATTCAACTTCAGCAGAGGGTTTTAAGAGCCTCGTGAAGTGTTGGGAGATCATATTCCATGAATTTTAAATATTATGGAGCCTACTTCATGATGGAATAAGTGTGATAAATTCTAAGAACATAGAAAGAAGAAACCCTTGCTACATTGATTCAAGGTGGCCTTTTGCACTCAATTTTTGCATGGAAAATTTTGGGGACCTTGAGCAGATTTTGGAGCATAAAAACTAAAGTGAGGTTAGTTTCAATGATATTCAAGACCCACAAGTTTGTTTATCTTTTGTTTTTTGAAAACTTTTCTTATAACTCACTCACCGGCACACTTGCCCTAGGTAAAAATAAGGGTATAAGAAAAAAATTGTTGAATAAATATTTTTCAAGCATCCTTAATAGTCTCACGAGATTCATTTTCTTTTTCCATGCAAATTCATATATTATATGGATAAAATTCATCAATTTTTGACTCTAGGTTGAAGGAAACATTCTGGGAAGCAAGATAGAAGTTCAAACCATGCTCTAAAGCCACACTTGGGTACTTGGGTGCACTTTTGGTGTCCTTTGCACCATTGGAGAAATTTTGAAGTGCAATTTCACCCAAAAGTGTGCCCCTCTCCTATTGGTTGGAATTTTGCAAGTTAAAAACATAAAAGAAAGCTAAAAAGTGCATTGGGTGACTTAAGTGAGTGTTTTAACTTGAGGTGGGCCCCACTTTTCCCTCCAAGTGCACTTTTAAACCCCATTTACACCTTGGGCGCACTTATGAGGTGTAATTTCACCCCAAAAGTGTGCCCTCTTCCTATTGGTTGAGATATTTGATGTTGTGCATGTCAAGCCATGAAGAAAACATAAGAAAAGCTTCCACATGGGCATGTGCATGCCATTCCCTTCCTCCATCCCCATATCATGGCACATTTTCTCCCTTCCTTACACCCAAGTTGCACTTTTAGGTGCAATTTCACCCAAGGAAAAGATTCTTCCACTCTCCCACCTTGCACTCCTCCACTCTCCCATTTTCCCATTTGCATCCCCTTTTAAACTTCCACCATATAAATTCACTCATCCTTTCTCACACAACACAAAAACATAAAAATATCATAAAGCAAGGATTTGAATCCATTAAAGTTTCTTTAAGCTTTTTCAACCTCTCCAAACACCAAGAAAACTCTCTTTTGTGCCCTAGGTGTCCAAATCTTGTTTTCCCCATATCTCTTGATCCTTGCTCCATTTGCCCTCAAATTTGGACAGAGATCCCTCATGATGATGCATTAAAGGATATGTTTTTATTACATCACATGATAACCAAATTCAAAATATATTTAGGACTATTTTTTTCAGCAAGCATTGCCTTCACACATCAAAAACTCAAGATTTGAAAGCAATATTCCACCTAATTCACAAAGAGGAATCACACAAGAATTGAAGTACCTATTCCCCCTCAAATGAATCATTTTGAGATATCAAAAATGATCTAATTTGAATAAAATATTATGATATGAATAATACTTCCAGCTCCAAAACCCTTGGAAACCCCACACTCTTTAAAATTTGATCAAGTTTGTTCTCCCAAACCCCAAAAGAGAACCTCTTCAAATTTGGAGTATCCATCCCTCTCCCAAAAATATTCAAAAAGAGCCCAAGATCAAATCAAATAGATAAGAAATTCTCCCATAATGATTGATTGATGTTTTGTCATCTTTCCCATTTTTGCCATTTATTAAGCTTTTCCCATGGCTAGAACCCGTTTTCGAAATTCTTATTGATTCTAATGAGGGAATCTCACCAAATTTCTATCACTTTATTGTATTGGGATTATCTTTCTAACGAATTGAGTCATGTCTAATTTGGATTTTATTTTTCCGATTTTTCTTGAAATACTGAAATTAGTATCCCGTAACACCAAAATACACTCAAACTTACGGATTTTTAAAACGGTTATTGAATCCATTTTTCCTTTCAGCACCAAATAATTCCTACCAATTGTTAGGAAGTAGTCATAACATGGGTGCATTAGTTAAGTTATATTAATAAGTGTGTATATTTAATATGTGGTGCATTTTCGTTAAATAATGTAAGTGAATTGTTTAGGTTTTAGGAGAGAGATTCTAGGGTAGGTTGAGTAAAAATAGGGTTTGAGTGAAATACAGAATAAAGGTGGTTGTACCATCCACCTAGATTTAGTGTGAGAGGTTAGAGGAGTGGCTTTAGCTAGGTTCCTGTAAATATGTAACTATAGTATTGATTATTATGTTGAATTGAATTTATTATTGAGCTTATGCTCATCTCCAAATATGGGGTTTCCCACATCCAGTATCGAGCTAGTTTCTTGTGAGACCTCTTTATATCTCACCCCACTCATGCTTTTTTGTCAAGTTGATTAAGGAAATGGGTTAACAGATCCCACGGACCTCTATGATCCCATTCCCTTTTTTTCGTGCCCATCCATTTGTTGTGAAGTCAAGCGATGCAAACAAAGGACTAACGGGATACCATAGACCTTGTGCATAATCTAGATTTTTTAGCATCCACCCTTCTTGCATATTTGTCAATAGCACTAGCGGATACCACGGACCTCGCAGTGAACTTGTTGGCATCCATCATTCACGTGCATTGTCTTCTCTCTTACAATTTTTCACTCTATCCGTTGTATTTCCTCCGATTTGTTCATTATTTTCATTAAAAAAATCAGAAAATTAAAACAAATAGACATATATTATTTATTTCTTTCGCTTTAGATCCAAAGGAAGGAAAGTGGCAGTTTTAAATTCATTTTTCGATCAATAGTCAAGTTATTTTCACCAAGCTCACTGAGCTTGATCCACTCCATGGCGACCCTCTGCGTTTGATTCAATATTTCCTCCAATCAAGCATATTTTCCAACGTTGGTAGTGGTTCTTGGTCTTTCAGTGGCCAAAATCTCCATTTAGATGTTGCAAATCAACATGGTTGGAGCCATGCAATATATAATGGAGCGTGTAATTTAACACTTTCTATGAAGGATCTGCGATTGGTGATATATATTTTAGATGCATTATTGGTGTTCTTTGTCATACCATTTTCCGTGTTTTACTATAAAGGGATCAAGAAAAGAGTACTTAGTGCTTTAATGTGGGTCATTATGACAACTTTAGTTGTCAAGCTTATTCTTGGCATTCTCTATGGTCTTGTTGGTAAAGTTTATTTCATTATACGGTGTCTTTCCTCTGCAACAAATGCATTTTCGAGTAGTTAGTCGATCTTTAAAGAAATCGTCCTTGTATATAAGGAACAAATGGCAATATTATACATTGTTTTGCTTACACAAGCTAGTCCATCATCAGAGGGTACTTAGACCATGCAGACTACCTTTCCAAAATATGTCGTTACTCTTTCTACAATTTTTGGATCATAGCTCGACATGGAAATCCTGTTACTTTATCATTCATTACCACTACTGGATTTATTTCATCTTCTTGGGCCTTGAATCTATGTTGGTTGGCATCCATTGATAATTCTAAAGTCGTGGCAAACTCAACCCTAACCTGGAATGATGGCTCTCCAAAGAAGATCTCCCTTTGGCGGAGATCCCATCACTCGGTCTCGGTGTTTAAGCTACCACCATATGCATTTCCTAGCTCTATTCATTACATCCTATCTTCATCGAGGATTTCTCTCCAATGGTGGACAACAAATCCAAATTTGGCAACGAAAGCATGGCGGCCAACAAACTCCATTAAATCTTGTGCTTGGCATCAAAATCCTCCAATACAATAATGAATACATTTATTTGGATGGTTCGAGTGATTATAGAAGCATCTATTATTGGTGGTTATCCTTTTCAAAAAGGCATATGAGGAGAGTGGTAGAAAGTTTGAACCATCTCGAGCACATTTTTAAAAAAGAAAATTTTGTATTGTATTTTTTTCGAAAAGGGGGGAAGAAATATACTTTAGTTTTGAAAAATCATAATGAGTATGAAATTGTATTTGGATGTATTTTCGGTTGTAACCGACATCCAATTGTTATATATCTTGAGTTATGAAACAACTCCAAGGATGGGTAATGTTCCTCTCCCCATGTTAGCACTAAGGGGGGAATGTTAGGAAGTAGTCCTAACATGGGTGCATTAGTTAGGTTAGATTAATAAGTGTGTATATTTAATATGTGGTGCATTTTAGTTAAATAATGTAAGTGAGTTGTGAAAACAACTCATGTAGGTTTTAGGAGAGAGATTCTAGGGTAGGTTGAGTAAAAATAGGGTGTGAGAGAAATATGGAATAAAGGTGGTTGTATCATCCACCTAGATTTAGTGTGAGAGGTTAGAGGAGTGGTTTTAGCTATGTTCCTATAAATATGTAACTATAGTATTAATTATTATGTTGAATTAAATTTATTATTGAGCTTATGCTCATCTCCAAATATGGGGGTTTCCCCACACCATTTCCTAAGGAAAAATAAAATAAAATCACAAAATGAAGTTTCACTAATCCGGTTACGATCTCGTTTCTGTTTTGGTGTCTATATACACCTAAATTTTTACGATTTCTATTTTCATACCTATTACTAACAATTCTCTTTTCAGGTTAGAGGTCACTGATGCATCTATCTCTGGAATGGGTGCCTTAAGGGGCTCATTTTGGGATATGGGTATGGTTATTCATGTAACCATTTGGTTAGGGATCATACATGGAGAGAGAGCAGCTTTCATCCCATTTATGTATTTCTTTTTCTCATATTCCTCTTATTTTGCCTCTTATCTTCTTAATTTTATCATTATTTTTCGAAATATTACTAAATCATGACCCTATTTCTTTCATTTTTCATCATCCTTTATTCTCATATATCCTTGCACATTCCCCCTTTCTTTTTAATCCCTAGCATACGCCATCACATGTAGGTGATTACATCAATGCAATTTCAAATTCCCGTCAATGCCTTCACACACACGGAATTTACGTCAAGTATAGGTACCCAAACTCTCATTTGCACATTAGGACATCCAATATTTTCATACAGGGAACTTGCCATTATCTTTTCTCTCTTGCACCAACTTTCACCTACTCGCTTAGCTTCTACATTTCTTACATCTTGACTCTTGGCTTGGATCTTCTTCTTACTAGGATTGGTTTGCTTGCACTTTTGGGTCAACTATAGTCAACTAGGACTGGATTATTTCCCCTTCTCCACCTGAAATCTATTCTCTCTTTGTGTATGTTCCTTTGGGAGATAGATGCATTAAAGAACCTACCCCAACAAGAAAGTTCTCTAACTCACTTTGTCATTTTGTATAGATTATTTCCTACATTTGATACATGTTTTATGTTAGCTTAGTATTTTATGGACATGCTAGGTTAGCATATTGCATTTCAATTCCTTATTTCATGTTACATGTTTTCCTTAGGTTAGCATAGACTTTGCATGCTTCTTTTATTTTTCATTTCCCCCATAGTGCCAATACCTCCATAGGGTTCCTTCCTCTTCTTCAACCTAAGGCCTTGGAAACCTTATTTTGTCCTAGTGTAAGGGTTACTTCCCTTGGGGTATGTAATCATAGTAGTCTATGTACCCCCTTTAATTCTATCTATTTGTGTGTCGGTCTTGGTGTGTCCCTCACTCATTTCCTCAAATACCCTGGTTGAACGGATGATAAGAATATATGGTGCCTAGACACATTTTTTCTCACCATACATCCTTCGTGAACCCTACGTGAATCCTATTTTGTACCTTCTGATTGAGCATAGCTTGTTAAAAGAGTTTTCATTTTTGTCTTGCTTCAGTTTTTAAAATTCCAAAAACCCTTAAAAAAATCTTTCCAGATGTCATTGGCCCTTATTTCATTTCTTTGTAGGTTCGATCTTTTCTATCTTGGCCAATATTCATCAAAGACGTCATCGGCCCTCATTTCATTTATAGGTTCGATCTTGTATGTTGGTCCTACCTTTACCACACCTACCTTAGGCCTCTGCAAAACACTTTTTACATGATGATTGTGTCAATAGCCTTTTTTGAGCTTCTTCCTAGTCAAATCAACACTCCATCATGGAGTATATTGGCCTGAGGATCTCCAACTCCACTAAATAGTCACTCTCAGAAACTAATTGTCCAACATCAAGCTTTCCTTTTTATTCAAACTGTTGTGTGGTAGGAGCTAATCAAAAAAAGTATAATACCCGCAACAATAATGTCTTAGGTGAGGAAGAAGAAGAGATTCAGATTGAGGAAATCTCTAACTTCCCACCTAAAATCCAAAAATCCTTGATAATTTTCCTCAATACAAAGGGGAACCTGAGTCATTAATTCACAAACACCTCCTTGACTTTGTCTCGAGAAACTTGATGATAGGGTAGATAATGGGAAGAATATTATGGCAGGCTCATCAAGGAATACCTCTAGCTCCAATCCTACAAATTTATCCTTCATCTCATAGACAAGATGAGTCAACAAAATAATGCCACTACAACCCAACTCCTATAAATGCAAACTAATATGGTTCAAATGGTCAACCATCCTAATTAGAGATCCGGGGGTAATTACCCCATCCTTACCCAATAGACCTAATAGGGAACCTATTTCCTAACCTCCCATTCATAACAAAGTTTTGAGGGCAATCCAAAAAGAGCGAGATAGAAACATACATTGCTAGCATGGATATTGGAGGTATTTCCCTTCTATCTCATATGATGGGTCAAATGATCCTACGTTACTCATTAAGGCCTTTTACAATCTTGACAAGGAATGGATCAAAGTCAATTCCTATTCTGCCACTAAACTCTTAGCTAAGACTCTTACTAGAGATGCTTTGGACTGGTATCATACTCTACCCCCTAACTCTATAGTGGAGTTAGAATCTCTAGTAACAAATTTAGTTAATGAGTTTCAATATCATGACTTTCTGAAAATAACATCAATGCTTTTATCAATTGTAAACAACATGAAAATGAATCAGCTCAAATGTTCATCAAGTGTTGGAAAACTATATCTACTAAGGCATAACACAATATGCTGAATGATATTCTTTTCCAACTCTTCCTTTGAGCCTTATAACCTTACCTTCAATACAAGGTTAGGTACTTTTCTCCTACCTCCCTAGATGAGGCTTTTGAAAAATCCAAAAGACAATATTATCTCATGAGGGATTTTGAGAAGGATCCTCCTAGGAACCAAGAAACTAAACATATACAAATCCTATAAAAATCAAAGAACAAGAATGCCATGAGATGATGGGGTCTCATATACCCTTTGTTGGGCCCCAAATATTAGCTAAGTACAAGAAGGCACGTGGGTGCACGGGACCTAGTTAAAAAAGGGTACACGGGTTGAAGGCATGTAGGGAAGGGTCTGAGAAATAGGTTGTAAAAAATATGGCACACACGTAAGGAAAAACATGTTTTGTACTTAGCCATATTCGGCATCCCAGCAACACACGAGAAAAGCATGACCCTTGTGGATAAGGTGCCAGCCTGGTGACTGTGGGATCAAAAAGGGAATGTTCCAGGCATGTGATGGAAGGTTCCAGAAGACATCATTACAAGAAGTAGAGAGCTCGGATCTGTGAAGGCATGCTCCCATGGAGGACCACTTCAACAAGTGGTGATCGATCTGTAACTTCTTAAAGGCATGGTAGTGGGTGTTAAGGTTATAAATACAAGTGCTCGATAGAAGAAAGAGATATATAGTGTGTGGAGAGTGCAGAGGAGAGAAAAGAGATGTAAATCCCTACAAAACCAGATGGATGATGTTATGGGTTAGGGATTAGAATAACTCTATAAGTGATGACACATTTAGGGGATGGGTTTTCATCCTTCTTTGTAATATGATGAGCATAATATAGCTCTAATGTATTACTTGGCTCTACATAGTTATATAAGGGTATGTCGTGATCTCAAGGGATTGTAATGTGGTTATTGAATTTGTTAATATGAATACAATGTTCTGTTATAAATCATTTGTGTTAGGAAGTATGCTACTTATGCATTTCCTTTATGTATGAACCATTTCCATATGTTGCTTGTTATTTCTCTTTCTAGATGCAGTGAGATAACAACTCATTCTAGACTCTTAGAATGTGGCATGGTTCTTTTCTGCTCATTTCCATTTGAATATATGTTATAAGATGATGCATTCTCACAAGAATCACATAAAGGAGAGACTCGGTGCCCGCATGTGCCTCGATTGAGCACCCAATGCTCACTGGGTGATAGGCTAGCGTGCATGGGATTAGACTATTGGTCTAATGGTATAAAATATGACTACATCTTGGTTTTGTTGTCGAGACCTCTTTTTGAAGTTGTTGTGAGAAATGACATGCATATTTGTCCCTAAGATGCATGATGACAGAGCGTTTGACCTTGGAAATTGTTGAAGGATGGTTCAAGAGCACGGAGGATGAGTTTGCTCAAAGATTCAGCACTGGACCTAAGTTTGATGCGCGTAGATGGGTATAAGAGAACCTATACCATGAGCTATATGAGACATTATTTTGATGCTTCCCAATATAACTATATGAATGGCTTTCAACATACGCATCTAGATTGAGCTGGTACTATAGATCACGTGTATGGACCTAAGATGACTATCGGAAGGTAGGATTTAGATCGACTTAAATGTGTGTTGTTGATCACTGGTAAAAGAGAGTACTAAACAGTTATACTCTTGAATACACCATTTCTATGTATTTTTGCCCAGAAGTTGTTGAGTTTGAGTTTCTGAGGGAGCCTAGAGGATCATTTTTGTGTGTTATTCCTTTGGATATGAAGCTCTTGGTCATTACTTTGAGTTTAGAATCATTTTCCATGTCCAGCTAAGCTTCTCTAAGCACTAGGAGAGGAAGCTAGGTTAGAGGAAGATGGCATACATTGCGGCTAAGAAGGAAAGGGAGGAGAGACGACTCAAGTATAGCAAAGCTCATGAAAGGGAGATGACTAGATAACATGAGGTTGCAAGTGTGATGGATCTATGGAGGCAGACATTACGGGAAGGAGTTGAGGTTCACACAGAGGATGTGGAACCTGAGCAGTCTGTGCTACCCCATCTTGGCAAGCGTGGGAGAGAGGCCCCTTCAACTTCTGATGAAATTTCATTGTGTGGAGAAAGAAGAGTCATCGGCGCACATCTGAACCCACCTGGCGACCAACCCTGGCACTTAGTTTTCCAGATCAAGGGAGAAGTATTGTTAACCTAGTTGGTATCAGTGGGAGTAATCGATCTATGCCTAGGAGATATAATTTCTTGTTTGGAACATCCATGGCTACATGCAAGCCATTCTTGTATTTGGAGGAATCTTTGGACAAGGTGCAAGTATGCAAGGTTTGGGTATCACGTCTGGGAGTGGCGCGAGACATACAACTGGAAGTGGGACAATATCACAAACCATCGGTGCATAGTTCAGTGGGATGTTGGAAACATTAGGTGTGACCAATTTTGGTCCTTTTCTAACTATAGGAGGTGGATTTGGTGGGTTAGGAAGAACAAGACCTGGTAGATCCAGTGGATGCAGAGAGGAGGAAACATCAGAGGAAACCAAGGCTCTGGATTTGGAGGACATGGACTCCATCCACCCCACCAAGTGTTTTTCAAGATGTATTTGCACTTACCAGACTATAGAGGCATTGAATATGTTGTAGAGCATGTGCACAAGTGTGAAATACTATGGCACGTGAAAGGAATCACTACCCTAAAGCAGAAGGTGAGTCAGTTTGCAACAATATTGTAAGGGCACACACATAGTTGTTATAGGAAGTATGACCCCATCAAACGGTGGTAGACTACACCGAATTGAAGAACACCTTCCTAGCAAAGTTCCATATCCGAGTTTGAGTAGAAGAGCATCAACACTCTAAAGGAGATCCAATAGGGAATGACAGAGAGTGTGCGGGAGTATGACGCATGTTTCAAGACTCTCTTGTCAAAACTATCCTATGACATTCATCCTTCTCAACATGCTCAATGGTTTGTCAGAGGATTGATTGCACAAGACTTTCACAGACCCACATGAGGAATTGGAAGCTGCCCTACACACCGAAGTTGGGAGCATTGATATTGGTGTTAGTCATTTTCTATAGGCTCAAATTTCTGCAATAGCCAAGCAGTTGGAGAAGGTTTCTGCAAACTCGGCACATGAGGTTCATAGTGGGATTTTGTGTATAGACTATCAAGTAGAGGGACATGCAAAGGATAGTTGCCCTCGGAATTTGGTGTGCGCTATGTCGTAGATTGTGATATTTTCCATGGGGATCATGATGCAAGTAGATGCCCTCTACTCCAGTGCACAATCCACAAGAATGCTTCTTGCTATTGCAAGAATTGTACCTCTATGAACCATGATACTAAGGATTACAGACTAATTAATCAAATCCATGATGTTATTGATCTGGGTGTGTGCCAGAATAGCCTTACAAGTAGTTTAAAGGATGATGATCGTCATTATGAAGGATGTGCGAGATGGAGGAGTGTGTGGAAGAGGTTTTGTGGAGGATTTCGTGGTCGTAGTAACCACGGTGGAGGATGAGTGAGTTCCCATGAGGAACCTATTATAATTATGGATCTACAAAGCATTACAAATGTGAGTGTCCTGATCTGTTATAATGCTCATGGTGCAAAAAGAAACACAAGTACGAAGAGTGTCTAGAGCTTTATGAGCATATGAATCAGAAGCACCAGAAGGAAAAAGGCACTGGAATGGTAAGCATCAAGAAGGACAATTCACAATGGATGCCAAGAGTGGCGTGTGAGTCAGGACTAGAACCTGTACTGGTGATGATGCGAGTAGAGGTTGTGCGTGCAAGGAGATGCCAAGACAAAGGACACTAGTTTCAAGAGAGGAAGTGGTACATGGAAATTATCCAGACCCTACTCATCAGAAAGAGGTGTATCAAGAGACTATGGATGTGATTCAAAGTTTACAAGGGGAGATCTAATGTCGAAGGATAAATCGAGGTAGTTGGAGCAAAGGAAGAATGCCGAGGTTCAAAGGATGACTTGGATGAGGTCAAGGAAGTGTGCAGGATGTTAAGGAAAGAGAATATTATCCCCTTGCTAGGAGAATGGCTGAGAGAGAAGGTACCACGCACTAGAGTAGAGCGTGAAAGGTAGGTTTTGCATGCAAACCTTCCTCCTCACAACCTTGACTATGACAAGGAGATTAATTTGAATGCGGTTGTTGATGGATGGTTTCGAGAAATATTCTCATTGACATGGGAGTAGAGGTAAATGTTCTTACCTTAGATTCCTGACATCAAATGGGAAGGCCCACATTACAACCATCTTTGAATGTGTTATATATGGTGAACAAGACTAAGGTAATGCCCATTGGAGTCCTAAAGGATGTAGTTATCACCATTCAAGGGCCAAGTTCACTGGAGACTTCAAGTCTTAGTGCTTGTTGAGGAAAACAACTTTCTAGCATTTCTTGGGCACCCATGTTGTTACAAGAATAATATCGACTGTTGTTTAACAAAGGGTATATCAGCTTTGAAAACAAGAAAAAATGTTGATCATTCCTTTGACAGATGGGAAGTCAACGCCCTATATTGAGCCCTTAGGAGAATAAGTCCTTGATAGAATCTATGTGCGCTCCATCAGAGATCCTGAGATAATTCACCCCACAGAGGGAGTTATCCAGTTTGAAGATGCTCAATCCTTGAGTGATACCACTAGTGTGGCATGCGAAAATTGGGTGCATGGGACTTATGAGTTAATTGGGTGATAGTTGAGAGGATATGTAACAGGGTAATAATGGGCGGACTCAGTCAAGTGCCTAGGAGGAAAGAAGTTGCCAAGTTACTCTGGAGGAGCATATCCTAAAATTTTCTTATGAGAAATGGAAGCTCAATGGAAAAATGAGGATGAGAGGAGGGGAATGCTCAATTACAACCTACTTGGAACTACAACGCACTAGTGGGCTACACATCGGGAGAACCTCCTAGAGTGGCGTGAGGTAAGGATTGCATTTTTCGTAAGTTATCCAGGAGCAACACACCCATGGTCATACAAGATTACCATGGTAAAGAGACCACCTCATTTCATATCCAAGCATTTGAGAAGGGTGGATGAGAAGCACGAAGCATTACATCCTTCATTATGGGTGCATAAATTATATTCCACCTTACAAGGTTATGCGTGCATGGTATATCCATTTAAAGATGCATCATCAAACAGGTAATTGGTAGGAGTTGGTGGTTGATCTCATTCAAGCTTTCAAGTATAGGAGTACCAAACCATTAGTGGATAAGGCGTTACAAGTAATCAAGCGCCTTACGATGGGAGATAGTGTTATGGTAGAAGATAGGCTATTGGAGCTACTAGGTGAGCCTTACTTAGACGTGCACCTCAATGAAGAGGAATTAGAGGAAGTACACTTGAGCACACGTGCATGGAAAAAGAAAAAGGAAAAATGGTCTATGTAATAGATAGAGAAGAAATGGAAACTTTGGATGTTAACCATTCAGAAGGTACGCGCAAATTCATAGATAACACTGATGAGTGAGCACGTGCCTACCATGAGCCCTTGAAAACAAAGAAGGTTAACATTGGGATGGAGACAAAACCTAAGGAAGTTATCATTGGGGACTATTGGTCAAAAAAATAAGTTTCAAAGGTCATTGATCTGTTGCGCGAGTTCTAGGATTTGTTTCCTCGTGGGTACCATGAACTCAAAGGCATTCACCATTCCTTAGGAGAGATGAAGATCAAGTTGAAGGAAGGTGCGCACTTGATTCAGAAGAGGCCTTATCGGATGAATCTAAATTTACGCGTATAGGTCAAGGAAGAATAGACAAGATGATAGCATTTGGTATCATTGAGGCAGTGGAAGAATCATAATGGATAAGCCCAATGGTTATCAGTATCAAGAAGGATGGTAAGATAAGAATCTATTTTGATTACAAGGATCTGAATGTAGTATGTGTCATCAATCCTTTTCCAACCCCCTTTATTGAAGAAATTTTGGAGGAGTAGCCGAGGCACGAAGTCTACTCTTTCATGGATGGGTTCTCAGGGTATCACCAAGTCTGGATTGCAAAGGAAGACCAGAGAAAGACAACTTTCTCCATTAAATGGGGAAGTTTTGCCTACATGATTATGCCTTTTAGATTGAAGAATGCACTGTTGTGTTCTCATGCATCGTGGTACAAGCATTTTAGGACTTCATCCATAAGTTTCTCCAAGTTTACCTGGATGAATGGATTGTGTATGGATTGGTGAAAGACCATTGTGACAATTTAAGGCTGATGTTTGAGAGATGTCGGCAATTAAGGATATCCCTCAACATTAAGAAATGTGTCTTTGATACTCCATTTGGAACTCTATTAGGACACATTATATGCAAAGAAGGTTTGTTAGTAGATCCCACTAAAGTTGTAGTTATTGTAGGATTAGGGGAGCCTACTAATCAAAAACAAAGTCGTGCGTAGATTCCTTGGGCATATGGGGTATTACAGGTAAACTCATCAAGGGGTATGCCAAGATCATTGTGCCCTTAGAGGAATTGTTAAAACACAAGAGTTCCTTTCATTAGGAGAGATGCAATGAAGGCATTTGACACTTTGAAGGATAGGCTTGTCACGACGCCCATATTATGTTTTCCTTCTTGGGATAATCCTTTCCATGTGCATGTTGATGCCTCGGGAAAACTATGGGAACATTACTAGCACAACCTGGTGAGGGAATTGTTGATCATCCCTTATGCTTTACAAGTAGAAATTTGACACTAGTAGAGTAGAATTACACAACTACTGAGCGAAGCATTGTCTATGATCTACATGCTGCACAAGTTTAGGTAGTATCTATTGGAAACACCATTCATATTCTACACAGACCACATGGCATTGAAGTACTTAGTCAACAATCCCATGCTACAAGGGCACATATGTCATTGGGTCCTATTATTTCAAGAGTTTGAGTTCACAATGGTCATAAAACTAGGAAAGAGCAATTCAGGGCCTGACCACTTATCAAGGATTGACTCGAGAGAGGATGCACAAAGCATTGAGGATACCATGCCAGACATGCAACTATTTAGGTTGCGGCATGCACCTTAAGACTTGGAAGATATCCTAGTGTTATTAAAAATATGTGGTGGAAGGGAAGAAGACTCGGAGAGAAAGCAATTAGCAATACGCGTCGCACCTTACATGTTGATTAGTGGAGACCGTATAATTTGGGTCGTGATGAGGTTTTGCACCAATGTGTATTAGAGCATTATTGCGTGGCAATTATGGAGGAAGCTCATGGTGGGATTGCGGAGGAGGACATGTCGACACTAAAATTTTCCTCCGTAATTTCTATTTCATTAATGTATGTATTAGGAATAGGATGTTGTTAAGTATAATTAGTAGTAGCATCGATAGAAGATAATGTTGTGCCAAGATTGCGACACCACCAATAATGTATAATACGGTAATAGTCAAAAGTACAATAGGAATGTTGTGGTAAAAAGTAAATATTTGTCGTAAGTGGTCTAGTAATGTTAAAATGTCAAAGTTGGGGTAAGTAGAGAAGTAGGGTCTACATGATTAGGAATTAGAAATATTATATTGGTAATAAGGACAAGGAGTGAGGTCATAAATATTTTGTGTATTTTATTTGTAAAAAGTCTAAAAATGTGGAACCCATGTGAAATGATAAGGTTTATCTTATCTTAAAAGATAAGCTTACATGTACAAATAAGAGTTAAGGTATGGAATATGATTCGTTAGAGTGGATTTCTTATCCTATCTTAGAGATAAGATGGATAAGCCTAGAAGTCTATAAATTAAGAGGCCACCCCCCTCATTTAGCATATAGAAGGAAGTAGTGAGAAATATTGTATGAAGTGTGTAAAGGAAGCCATCAGTTTAAAGGTGTGTTGAAGAAGCCATTAAGAGGTGTAATTGTAAAGTTTCTCCCATAGTATTGGTGGAAGGAAAGTGAAGTCAATAACACTTGAAGTACCTCATGGGTGAGATTGTAACAATTTCATGTTAATATTATAATTTACTTTGATATTTCAGATTTGTCATCATTCCGTCTTATCATAGTCGATGGTATTCTTGTGTTATGTTTGTTGTTTTGTTTCCATATTACATCCACCAAACTAAAGGTTGTGCATTAGTAAATAATCATAGCACGAGGAGTTCCCGGTGAAGAATTATCATAGTGCCAGATTGGTGATGATGAGGACACTATGTAGGAAATGCTACCACGTGAAAGATTTTATTAGCAAGGCTTTGGTGGGAAACCATCTACAAGGATTGTATTGAGTTTTGCAAGGCCTATGACCATTGCCAGTGCCTTGGAAAACCTAAAAGAGAGATGAAATTCCTTTGCGACCAATAGCCAATGCTAAACCATTTGAAAAATGGGAAATTGAATTTGTAGGGCCAATTGCGCTAGCCGTGCAAAGGACTGGTTCACGGTATATCATCACTTGCACTAATTACTTGACACGGTGGATGAGGCGGTGTTTACAAAGGATTGCACTTTGCAACGACAATCGCTAGATTTTTATGGGAAAACATAATTAGTAGGTATGGTTGCCCTTTAAGTTTAACAAGTGATAGGGGTACACACTTTCTCAATGAAACAATCAGGATTCTATTAGCAGAATTTATGGTGGCCCATCATAAGATTACCCCATATCACCCTCAAGCAAATGGAATTGTTGAGGCATTTAACAAGATACTAAGTCACACGTTAACTAAGATTTGTGATGTTAGAAGACAAGATTGGGATGAAAAAGTATCAGCCATTCTATGGGCATATAGGAAAACCTATAAGAGGTTAAACAAGGCCACACTGTTTCAATTGGTGTTTGGCGTGGAGGTTATTTTTCTAGTGGAATTCATGTTACCATCGCTACGTATAGCATGCGTAGGATGGTTAGCTGACGAGCAAGCACGAAAGAAAGAATTGATAATTTGATGTAGTTAGATGAAAGGCGATCACTTGCTAGATGGAGTCAGAAGATAGAAAAAGCAAGACAAAAGGCATGGCATGATCATCATATCAAGAACAAGAAGTTTGAGGTTGGGAAGATGGTATTGTTGTATGATTCCAAGTATCTGTGCCATCCGGGAAGTTGAAAGTCCATTGGTTGGGACCTTACATCATCTCATACATTATTGATTTAGGAGCTTTCCAGTTACAAGCACTGGATGGGACGAGGTTACCAGGTCACTTCAATGGGAGTAGGCTGAAGCCCTACTATAAATAAGTCTTCTTGGTGTTTGTAATAAGGCAGTGTTTCCAATTAGTCTAGAATTTTCTTTTAGGCTTTATTTTCTTGTTTTTCCCTTTCTCGTTTCTCGTTCCTTTCTTTATGTTTCATTTTGTGCCTTATGCACCGGTAAGTAACCACATTATTTTTCCCAAGGTTTTATATACGCAAAGGACCGTGTATTTGTTTTAGTGTGGGGTGGAGTGATACGAAGTATAGGCCTATAATACAAGTTTGAGATGGCGGAAGAAGTTGTGGTGAATGGCCCAGTTGAAGGATTAAAAGTGCATAAGGTTAAGAAGTGTGTAGAAGAGAGGTGGACAAGAATTGTTGGTGTCAAAAAGGCTTTGTAGAAACCACGCACAGAAAGGATGAAGAGTGAAGGAAAAACATGAGGTAGGCGAGGGAAAAATCAGGTAAAGGACAGAAGAAGTGCCTTCGGCACTGTAGATGTGCACGTAAGAGTCTTCGGTGAGATTATATTTTTGTGCACTAAAAGGTTGTAAAGGGTTTTTCATGCAGGATGTGGCACGTGGGTAAGGGCACTTAAATTCATCTTAGTGGAAAAATCTACATTTAATGTTAAAGTACGTTAGTAGGTGGTATAACATTTAATGTTGGAAAGAAGCAAAAATTATAAATACAAGGTTAGGTAAGTCATTTGTTACCTTGCAATTATAAAGTGAAAGAATATCTTGCAAACTAGAGCATTTAGAGAGAAATTTGTGCGAGGGAAGGAGAATCTAACAACTTTAAGTGTGCATCTAGAGTAAATCTGTGAACCAGAAGGAAGGAGTACACGGGTGTGCGGAAGGTTGTGTGAAGAGTGTCGTCTTGTGGAAGGATTTCCTGGTTAGGTTTTGGTAGCTAGGGCATGGAGAAAGAAGGATTCATTTCAAGAGTTGAAGCTTTGGAGTGAGATTTGGGATTGAGTAGAGTAGAAGTGCAAAGCAAGAGGAAGGAGTATTTAAGTTCAGTGTGACTAGAAAATATGGCACCTAGGAAACCAACCATTTCACCAAAGAAAACAAAGGGCAAGGGAAAGGGAAAGAAAATCGCTACCATCGTGAGCACCAATGAAGAATGGTATGTGGAAATATAATACCTAGATGGGGTATTGCTAGGAAAAGAGTGGGAGTCACACTTATGAAAGATGGTCGTAAGCAATTATAACCATCTTACGAGCACAACCGAGAAGGAAATGGCACTAGAGTTGGTCCGACCAGCTAACAAAAGGATGCCAGATAGAATTCCCATTTACAACAACGAGGTGAAGGTCAAATTAGAGAAGGATGGATTATTGCAACTATATGAGTTGTCATACTTTGGCAAGCCTGAGTGCCTTTACCAATGGTTGATGTCACACATGCATGAGGATCATTTTTATTTCGTAGGGCATAAGATGTGCATCACACCACAACTGATATCTAAGTTCACAGGCCTCATTTGTGAAGGAGATAACATAGATGATGATCTGAGTGACAAGGAGGCTATCAAGGAGACTGTAGCCGTGTATGACTACAAGAAGGGGTCACGATACTTTGACATCGCCGAGATTCCAGACCCAGTTATGAGGATGGCCATGTGCTTGGTCACTAATCTCAATGATCAGGAATGATGGACACAAGTGAACAAGGCATGGCTAAATGTATGCCGAAAGATATCAGAAGGAACCATCTACAACTTGTCCGCTTTCATCGTGGATGAGATTATAAGTAGTGCACAGGAGGGAGAGAAGATACTCTTTGGTAACGTCCTCCTCACCATTGTATTTTCAGAGATTGGAGTGCCCAATGGGCTAGAAATGTTTTTTTGGGAATATCCAGAAGAGGATCCCTCACCCACAAAAAGTTTTACGAAATATACTTGTGAAACCATGACGGCCACTCACAAAGCGCACCTAGAGAAGTGGTATAAGCGAATGTGTGATGCATTTGGGGCTGAGTGGAGGATACCTAGAGTAGTTTCCGTGCTCATGAATGAAGAGGAAGAATTCTTAATGTAACAACACTTCGCATTCATAGATTTACATTGACATATGGGAATATGAGTCCATGGTACAAGCTACCCTTCTCTTTCACCATGCAATACTTCCAATCCAGAGTTAATTGGTTCAAGGAGGATAAGAGACTAAGGTTTGACCTTAGTGAGGTAGATATAGACCATTGTGATATGTGTCGAAGCTCGCCTACCTAAAGTAGTGGGCATACATGGAGAGATATGTCTCCCATGAGATACTAGATGATGAAGCCTTTAACGCTACCGATTATAGGAAGGACCGCAACAAGGGTGTATCTGCGCATAAGACCAAAATTTAAAAAGGTGCTTACTTGGAGAATGATGTATCTATCCTGAAGATCCTACAGAAGGAATAAGACCGTGCCTATGAAGAGAGAAAGAGAAGAGGTGAAGAAGGCACCAAGCGTTCAAACCACACAAACAGTGAGTGCACCAGAAGCAAGTGCTAACCTTAGTACTTACACTCGGAGAAAGAAGTCTCTACTCAAAGAAAAGACCCCGAGAAGAAGAGGTGTCGAGTACGAAGAGCCCCTCACCCATGAGGAATCACCAATGAAGACATCACTTGTCAAAGAAAAAGAAAAAGAAGAATCTCATGTATTGGAATCCCCAATAAGGAAGAAGCAGAAAGTGACTGATGAGGTAGATTCAAAAGAGACGGAGAGTCTAGATGCCTACATTGGTGATAAGGATGATGATGATGAGCCAAAAGGAGGTGAAGACCATCTAGTCTATGAGATACATGATTTTGAGGAAGAAGGAGATGAGGAGTATAACAAAGGGGATGAGGAGAAGGAGGATGAAGAAGAAATTGAGGCCCAAGGAAAGGGGGTAGGCAGGGAAGAAAATACAAAAGATCAAAGGACCCCAAGCCTTACAAAGGAACAAGTAGACAAGGCCACAAAGAGAGAAGTGGTGAAAATCATCAAGGACCTGGTGGAACAAGAGGTAGAATGTAGCGCGGACGAAGTGATGAAGGAAGCTAAGGAGCAAAGCGTAGGAAAATAATATGGCAACATGGGAGGAGATCCAAGTTTGGTTGTAAGCTTTCCAAAAGCTACATGCACAGGGAGGAAGAACACATAAGTAGCACAAGTTCAAGGAATGAGCTACATCAATGATCTGAACAAGATGTTTCTCACGTGCTTCTAGAGCACCGTGCCAATGGAGCAACTCTTGGCCATGGCTTTAATTGATGAGGAAGGTGCATACCCTTGGACAAGGAAAATGCTATCATGGGCATTTGAGTCCCACATTGATGAGCCCAAATTTGAAGTAAGCCAAGGAGAATTGATGAAAGTTCCGAAAAAAAGGAGTAAACCCCTTGGTAAATGCTCAACAATTATCAGATGAGAAAATCTGCAATGCGCTCAACAAGGTTTCAATTGAGGTTGAAACCAGGCTCTTCAGAAGAAATGATAGGGTGAAGTTCCTGGAGGCAAAGCTGGAGAAAAAGGAGGAAGAGCTCCTTGAAGAAAAAGGACCTAAAGTAGGAGGAAATAATCAATGCTCATTTAAGGTGTGAGTTAAAAGATGAGAAGGCAAGATTGTGCCATACAAAAAGATAGAGATGATCACGGATGTCATTGTCTTGAAGCATCCAGACTTAACACCACCCACACAAAAATATGGATCATCCTTACAATGCCTAGAGGACTTGACCCACATACTCACCATGGAGAGGCGGCCACTTGCCTTAGAATCTGAAGAGGTGTTGGCACACCAAGAAAAATAAAATAAGATGAAGGTTGTGGAAATTGTTGCTCAATACAACAAGATCCTCGCTGATGTAAAATATGTTGCCTGCACAAGTTGCAAATGTCGCCTATGATAATTGCACAGATAGGGATAGAGTGGCAAGTATCTTGGTTACCACCCATGAAGTGGAACTCAAGGAGTTCCAAGAAAAGAACAAGGGGAACAGGGCTAAGTGAGAAAAAATCCTAGCCAAAGTGGAAAAGAAATTAGAGGCCATTGAGACCTTGTGGGGCTCAATCAAGAACCGGTAAATGAAGGAATTGTACCCCAAATCACTCGGAGGATGGATGCGCTCAAGGATTTGGGAAAAAAACTAGAGGAGATCGTAGAGATAATGAGCGCTAAAGGAGAGGAGCTGAGTTTTGAAGAAGTGAGCACCCTAGTGGGTGACCTCTATTAGCAAGCTTAGAACGAGGTCGACACTTGGGGAAAGTTAGAAGTAGAATTAGGGAAGGATTTCCCTCTCCTCCTCTAGAAGAAAATAAATTCCCCATTCTTTCATTCTTTTCCCCATTTATTCATTCCTTTATTCTTCCATTCCAACCATTTGTAAGAATCGCCATTCTTTACCTCTTTATTGAAGAGTGTTTGCAAGGACAGAGAACAGGCATAATGTGGGGTGATGTTGGGCCCCAAATATCAGCTAAGTAAAAGAAGATGCATGGGCGCACGGGACCTAGTTGAAAAAGGGCACGGGGTTGAAGGTGCAAAGGGAAGGGTCCTAGCAATAGGTTGTAAAACATATGGCATGCGTTCAAGGAAAAACATGTTTTTACTTATCTGTATTTGGCATCCTAGGTAGCACACGAGAAAAGCATGACCCTTGTGGATAAGGTGCCAGCCTAGTGACTATGGGATCAAAAAGGGAATATTCTAGGAATGCAATGGAAGGTTCTAGAAGACATCATTGCAAGGAGTGGAGAGCTCGGATCTATGAAGGCATGCTCCCATGGAGGACCACTTTGACACTTGGCAACCAATCAGAACTTCTGAAAGGCATGACGGTGGGTGTTAAGGTTATAAATATAAGTGCCCGATAGAAGAAATAGATATATAGTGTGTGGAGAGTGTGGAGGAGAGAAAAGAGAGGTGAAGCCCTAAAAAAATAGATGGAGGATGTTATGGGTTAGGGATTAGAAGAACTCTGTAAGTGATGACACATTTAGGGGATGGGTTTTCGTCCTTCTTTGTAATCTAATGAGCATAATATAGCTCTGATGTATTACTTGGCTCTACATAGTTATATAAGGGTTTGTCGTGATCTCAAGGGATTATAATGTGGTTATTGAATCTGTTAATATAAATACAATGCTCTATTATAAATCATCTATGTGTTCGGAAGTAGACTACTTATGCATTTCCTTTCTGTATGAACCATTTCCATATGTTGCTTATTATTTCTCTTTCTAGATGTAATGAGATAATAACTCGTTCTAGGCTCTTAGAATGTGGTATGGTTCTTTACTACTCATTTCCATTTGAATATCTATTATAAGAGGATGCATTCTCACAAAACTCACATAAAGGAGAGACTCGATGCCCGTGCGTGCCTCAGGTAAGTGCCCAACGCTTGCTGGGTGATATGCCGACGCACATGGGATTAGACTATTGGTCTAAGAGTATAAAATATGACTACACCATTCCTCTTATGGATTCTACAAATAGAAATGTCTTTGCTATCGACCAAAAAATGAATAAAAATAAGATCCAACCTGTCCATTATCAACCATTAACTAAGGATGAGTTGAGAAAGTGTATGCCTAAAGAATTTAGTCAAATTCTATATACTTCTCGACCCATTCCCAATGGCATGATGAGAACAAATTCTTTTGGTGGCATGCCAATTGGGGTCATTCTCATGAGAACTGTCATTCCCTTTACATGGCTTCCATCACTTTATTTTTAGGTCCTCAATTTGACTATGAGGTTATCTCTAGAGAGCACTTGACTGGATAATTCAAGGCTTGTGATGCTCAAAGACAAAAGGATCATCATAATTACCTTAACTAAGTTGATGAAGATCTTAAAGTTTTCTATGACCCTATGTAAAATCATAGTTCAAGTGAATGTTATAAGAATCCAAAATTTTCCACAATAAACATGGTTAATCATGACTATCCCCTAAGAACACAGTGGCCATGAATGATGTGAGGCATGTGATCACATATATAGATCTTGAATACCCTCCATCAAGTATAGCCTAAGACTCACAGAGACATTTACCCATGTGTATTTCATAATCAGATCCCTAAAGCCAAAAATACACCTTTTACAGACGTCATTGGCCCCTGAAACAAAATTGCTACGAGGTCAAAGGTGTTTAAAATTATTTATCCAACCACATATGCCTTCGGTCAGGATGATGGCATCAATCATAAACAAATAGTCATTTTTGAGGTGTCTTTAATCACTCCTCGTTCTTCTAATCATGTTTCGGGGATTCCAAACATTCTCAACCTATTGCTCAGTCCAGCCACAATGAGTGGGATCCTTTGGAGGCACTTTCTCATATTCCTGGTCCAATTACCTTTCTAGATCTTAAGCACACCTTACCTCACCATCATGAATGTCTCATGATTGTGTTGTTTAACATGAATATACATTTCCCTCCCACTTTGGGGTAGTCTCCTACATTGCGTGATTCAAAAGAAATTATCCAGTGCCATTGAAAAGAACTCTCCATTTGTACGAATTGAACCACTAAAACCAAACTTGAATCTATTATCTGTGGCAACCATGATTCTAAATGAACTCTTGTTGTGGGTAGATGATCCTCCACTCTTTATCTATGTGTAAATTGGTCAAAACACATTCAAGCGCACTCTCATTGATGAGGGTGTTGAACTTGTGTGGCTTCCTTAGACTTCATTAAATCCCTAGGATATTCAATAGACAATCTCAAAACCACACGTACTACTTGTCAAGGATATGATCATTGGAAAATTCTACCCATGGGTTGTATTTGGTTGCCTATCACTATCCCTCCCAGGACAGTGCATGTGAAGGTCATGGTCTTCAACTTTCCTTTATCTTACAACATTATCCTTGGTTGACCTTGGACTCACCGCATGCATGCGGTTGCCTCTTCAACATATCAATGTGTTAAGTTCACACACCAAGGGGAAATCTATAAAATCCAAGGTGACCCAAATCCCTAGAATTACGATACTCTCTAACAAAAGGGGATGTATAATTCCCAACTTTTCAAGAGACATCTCCAATCCCATTCCATATATATCAATGCTTTAACTACCCCATTAAATCTCTTTGCGATAATGCGGGTCATCCAGAGTTAATCAAGCATACACCTCCCAACATCTTAGATTTTGATGATGATGAACTAGATGATATAACCGTTAAGATTAACACTTCTTACCTCTAACTTGAGATTACCAGATCTTTTCATATCACAACTCCCTCATAAATTAAGACCTGATAAGAAGGATTTGTCTATTCCCTTGCTATTTCATGAACACCTCAACATCTACCTAAACAATCCCCATTTGGCTATTTATGTCCAAATTCGGGATAGAGAGGTCCATCGTTACCAAATCTCCCTCCAACATACACTCACTTGATGTGAATGTTATTCTTGTGCAATAAGACTCCTCACATTTGGCTAACCCTCCCCTAGCAACCGACATTTGAGCCTCACATAGCTCCATCGACCTCATCCTCTTCTCATGATACTACTAGATCATGTAACATACCTCCTCTAAAGGAAGGGGAGTGTATATTTGGTTTCAACTATGAGGCTAATGACCTTATGGATGATGAAGCACTATATGTGCCGACATCATCCATATCAACCCATATCACTCATTCATATCCTTCCCTACCCCTTTCCATTATGGTTCCTCCACCTTCTGGAGAGCCATACTACACATGGCATGAGGCTCCAAGGCATGATTTTTCAAATGTAGAGCCTATAGAAAGCATATGAAAAATTTCAAAGCTAAGTTTAGGAGAGATCAATACCGAAAGGATACACGGCCTTTGGCCTCATCTACATTATATTTCTCACATCATGGTTATTGTTCACACACTAACACAAACCTGTCAAGTTATATTTATCACATCATGGTTTCGCAAGGAAGCACGCATAGAGCCAAATCCTCTTGGAGTCATCCACCTTCCCTAGACCATCTAGACCACAACCTACATATGGTCCTCCACATTTCCCTATGCCTTGCCCCACTCTTGACGATATTTGGAATGGTGTCCTCACTTAGTTGGAGGACCAAATTAAGGACACCCTTTTTCCACATGATCTAAAGTTCATTGTCAAGTAGCCATTACCTAGCATTTTTCAATGACCTCATGACTCATACGGAAGTCATATCCAAAAATACCTTGATTATTTCTTTATCCTAGGTTCTCACCTCCACTTGGTCTCTCGGTCCCCTTGGTTTTTTCACATCTACACCAATCTTACCCTTGCTTGGGCTCTCCACCCCACTTGGGTTTATCATCAATCTCTTTTACCTTAACATATCCTACCGTTAGAGTGTCACAGTCTTGATTCTGCCTCTTTTGGCTCTAATTCACCCTAGATTTCCTTGAGTGGATTGTCGCAGTCTTATGCATCCTTGCTTAGGTCTTTGACCTTTCTTGGATTTATCTCTCATCCTATCAGATTTCTTTCCTAATCATCATTATTATTTTTCCTAAGTACCATGAGTATTACCACATACATGTATGAGAAAGAAAGGAAAGTGATAAGTAAATCATCATCCATCAATTTCAATATTCACCAACATCATCAAAATAATCATCATATATATATCAAATCCATTTATATATCAACAAAATACATTATAATCTATCAAAATACATCATAGGCTAGGTGAATCAAGCATCCTCACCCCCTTGGGGTGGTCTCTAGATGTTTTATGATGAAGGTGTTGCGATGGATTCTTGGGATGTGTGAGATAGAGACTCGCCCTAGATTAAACTTCAAAGGCCTATCCATACTCTCTCGATAGCTCTTCCTATAGCCTTGTGATCCTCTCTATATCACTCCTTGTATCCATGAGGCATGCTACCTACTCCTAAAATAAGGCACCATGTTCCTACAATAAGCATTGTAGCATCACATCTATGTCACTTGTGTCCGATAGTGTCTCGTGCATCTCGAATCTCGCGGTGTCTTAACACCTCTCCCACTAAGCTGAAATGCACCTACCGACTCCCCAACCTGATGGGCTATGGGCTCCGCCATGATGGAGATATCCTAAAAATATAATACTAGGTCCGGGATCTTATGGTGTGCACTCTCAATCAACAAATTCCACTACTTTGTCGTCCTCTCTCGCAAAACCTAAAATTTATTGTTATCCATTTTTCACACCCCCTGCAAAAATGGACACATTTGAAAACTTTGGTGTTTACAACCAATGGAATGAATTTATTTCAGAGAAGAAGGTAGCTCTTGGGTGGCTCGAATGAGTTGTGACCAGGTTGAGTTGATGCAACGAGTTGAGTGAGTCATAGCGGGTGAGTCATGGCCAAGATGGTTGAGGTCGAGAAAATAAGCCAGGTAGTAAAAATATTATCGATCGGTAGCATTTTCATGCAACCGGTCGATAACATTATAGCATGCTACCAGCTAGTAGTAGGAGCAAGTGGGTGACAAAGGATCGAGGTCGTGGGCAAGAAATGGTGCAGACCATCGATAGCATCTTTGCATGCTGCCCGGCCATAGCATGTATAGATGCTACTATCTTGTAGCATGTTCGGTGCTACAAGCAACCCATAGCATGACAATGGAAGAAGTGACCGATTAGGTACGGATGTGAGGGATGTCAGTAGCATGTACAAATGTTATCGGCTAGTAGAAAATTCATGTTTCTTGAATGACAACAAAAGTGTGCTACCGACCGAGTTAAAAGGAAAATAAAATCAAGGTAATGAAGCAAGCAATGGTATGGTTGCTACCGATGGTTGTAGGGAAATACGTTACCGTCTAGCTATGTGGATTCATAACCGATTTGAGGAAATAAAGGTAAATGAATGCAACTAGCCAACAGAGAAACATGCTCCCGATTGACACCATGAAGATAATGCAACCAGTCATTTGTAGACAAGATGCTACGGTTTGGAGGAAAAAAGAATGCAAGCTGGTTGAATACATGAATATCAACGATGGGTTGGGCATTAATGAGAACAATACATAGTAGTTCAAAAACTAGTTTAATGAGGCATGGCATCCATATCTCCGCCTGCGAGAAAAATGTACCCTTGGGAAGAAAATTTGTATGGCATCCCATACCTATTTTCAGAAATTTATGCAGGTTTTTCGGTTAGTGAAGCAAATTCAAGGATTTATCTCTATATAATGTAAAATACCCCTCATTTTTGGGGAGGGGTGTTTTAAAAATGTAAAGGAACTCTATCAAAATTGTTCCAAAACTCTTTTTCATTCCAAGCCTCAAATTTGAGCATTTTGCAAGGGATTCTTGCCTTGTGTCTACCTTGTAATGGATTATGCATCCTTTTGAGAAATAAAATTCATGTTTTATGGATTTTCATGCCCTATCTTGTCTCATTATTGCCTTTCTTTCCTTCTATTGCATTTGCAGGTATATTCTTCATACTTTTTCTTCTTGTAGGACTCAAATCTGTTGTGCTCTATGAAAATGGATATTTGAATGTTGTTTTGGATTGTGGCACTTCTATCTTCCTCTCCTACTTTGTTTTCTTTCTATTTTCACTCACTTGGAATATCTCCACCCTTTTCTTAGTGTTATCACCTCCATTAGTTAGGATTTTAATTTCATGCATCTCCCTCTCCTTGGTCCCTTGCAATTTTAGATTAGTGTTAGGAATTTACAATTTTCCTTTCTATGAGTAGTTTTAGCATTAGAACTAGGTAGAGGAACCAACCTCCTATGGACTTCCATCTCAAGTAGCAAGTCTCATAACTTGAGAGATGATCCCATGTTAGCAAGAAGTAGGGATCTACAATGCATATTTCTAGGGTGCTACTTTTTTAACATAACAATTTTGCACGCTCGGTCATACTAGAAGTCAATATTTTGATTTTTGCCAAGTTTGGGTGTGTACCTTGGTAGAATCTTGGCCTTTGGAGGCTCTGTAGAAACACATTTTGTGACTCCGAGCATCAAATCTCTGGTTTTAGTAGTTTAAGTGCCTCGGAGTTCATGAGAAGGATTCAGAAAAGATCTATAACAATAGGAGTGTTTGAGAACCTACAATTATCACCCAAGAGGAACAAGATAAAGGATAGTTTACAGGTCACCTTCACCTCCAAATAGGACTCTTTCCACACCACCTCTTGGTAGACCCTTCTTGCAGTCTACAAGATTTCTCAAGCCTATCATTATATCAGCACAAACAAATCTAGGGTTTGTTAATTTTACTAGTAGCATTCCTCTTGCTCTTAATGCCAACTGTGATCACATTCCAAAGCATCTGTACTTAAGAGTATCCCTTTCTTCACTGGGGAAAATCATACCACTCATGTAGATCACATACAATACATTGAAAATGTATGTGTTATCCATCAAATTGTTGAGTAAGATGTGGTTATTAGGCTATTATCATATTTGTTCAAGGGGAGAGCTTTGCAATGGTTCATAAGCTTGATAGTGGGATCAATCACGAATCGGAATTAGCTAAGGACATCTCTTTGCAATCAATTCAGAGACAAGGTGGATAACCTCTTCTTACTTGAATAGTTGACAACCATAAAGATTGATCCCAATGAGCTCATGATAGACTTCAATTTCAAGTTTCATAAGACTTGGGAGAGGATTCCAGCCCTTGTAAAACCAACTCCAGAAGGTGTTTTTCTTTACTTTTTAAGATCTTTAAATTCTGATATTGTTGTAATGATTCAATCTATGGGGGTGTAACATTTCCGGTGCTTATGGTATGAAAATTAGAGCTGAAAACCATTTGATTTAGGATGGGAAACTTTCTCCCAGGCCTCCCATGCCTATTTACCTAGAAATTGAAAACCCTAATCAAACCCTTGTACTAGCACATATCCCAACACCAAGAAAACATAGCTCCGGTGAAGAATCAAACTCTTCAATTACTTCAAATGAATCACGGGAAGTAATGAAACAATTGCAAAGTTTTGGGAATGAGTTAGTATCCCTTAAGAGGCAACAAGCCCAAAATTTTAGATTTTATCATCCTCCATATTAACCAAATAAAACCCCTTACCATCCAAACAAGCCTCCATCCCATGATGCAAATAAAAAGAAAAACAAATTTCCTCTGCTATATCATTTCAACCATATAATCCCAATGCGGTTAGTTCATCCCAAGCTTTGGTTCTTGTTCAAAATAACCTTGTGCAAGATTATGAGTGGTGTTTCCCTTGTCATCTTCCACACAACCAAGAAACATGCCCTAATGGCATTTTGAACCAATATTTGATGGTGCAAAGTGCATTTGTTTCTCAAGAGACACCAATAGAGGAAAATCGAATGAGTTGGTCACTCAAGAGGCACCCCAAAATGACGCTTCACTTGTGATCTAGCAAATAGAGGACTTTTGTGGAATAAATCAAACTCTTCCCCAAGGTGTGGCCACCAATACTAGGTCTAAGAAGAGGCCTATTGAGGAGGGACAGTCTATAAATGTAGGCCCTTCTCAACCTCTTTAACACCTTAAGGAGGTGGTAGTTCAAACATAGTTCCAAAGGTGCAAAATCAGCCTAAGGTACCTTCCATTCCAACCCAAGTGTAGGAAAAAGTTGTTGTAAGTAAGTTGCGGCAAAAGGAGAATCCCACTCCTTTCAACATCCTTGAGAAGATGAAGAAAAAAATTGAGCATATCTATGTGGGAGTCATTGGCAATCCCAGGCCAAAGGGACCTCTTGTAAGTAGCCATGGCTAATTTTCCATCCCAAATGAGCCATCTAAAGAATAAGATAAAGTTCTCAATAATGAAATACAATAGGAGGGTCAACCAAACAAGAACATGAAGCCTCTGCCTTTCTATGTGTCATTGATCATAAGGAACAACTTGGTACATAATTTTGTGATTAACTCTTGGGAAAGCATCTCAGTGATGCCAAAGTAGATTACAAACCAGCTAGGCCTCGGATATGAGCCCTGCACAAAAGTTGTAGTTCAATTGGATGGAACAATAGTAGACACTTTTGGAGTTATCGGAGGTATAAGCCTCACACTGCATGCATGTCCCAATTTTCAGTTTCTAAGAATGTGTCCATAATTCATCTAACTCTATTTTTTACCTTGTGTCTATCTAGGGACTTCACCGCCAAGATCGAAGGGTGCTTATAAGTAGATTGATCCCACATGCTCTTCAAGACCAGATATGGCACTAAGGTTACTATTAAGTTTGAACCCATTGCTACATGCATTGTGGAACCTTACACCCCTAGTACTATACTTGTAAATTACATAATTTCGATGAAGAAGATTGTCCAAGCTTTCAAGAGGTTGACACTCAAATTAGGGGCATTCTTGACCTAATACTTAATGAATGGGCACATAAGCAGCATAGCTATGATCCATACAAGGAGATGGAAGAAGATGAACTCCCTTTAAGGGCTGTTGAAAAATTTTGCACTTATACAAAAATGGGCAACTCAAAACTTTGTTACGATGGATAGCCTTGGTGAAGTATACCTAAGCTAAGGGAATTTACATCGATTATTTTTTTATTGCTAATTTGTGAAAGAGATTAAGTGAAATCTGTAGCTATGTGTGCTGTTACAAAACATAACAGATCACATAGTTTGCAATTTCATGAATATCCTCAGCAAAAGAACACAAGCCCCAAAGGACAATTGTGTTATCTTGATGAAGACACCAGATTGCAGAGTATGTGAGGTGTATAATTTTGGAACAATCAGACATAGTGGCAGTTTTCAAGTAATCAGATTCACGGTTATTATCTTGGTGCCTATCAAATTTATTGTCTTGTGTTCATTAGAGTTATTTGTGATTAATGAGATTACATCCATCTACACTGTCATAAATGATTACAACTGACTCCTTTCCTACTACTTACGTCAAGAAAATACTGACAAACAAATGGTGACAATAATGTCTAAATGTAAGTAGTAGGAAGGAGTCAAGTTGAAAGGCATAGGCTAAGACAGTCAAACAACATACAAGGAGGCACATCTCATTCAATGGTTATCCAGTGGAAGTTATAGGTATTCACTTTAAGATTATCCCTTATGTTAATTCATTTTATTGAGATATTGAGTTGCCTACATCATTGTACAATCAAAGGAAAACTGAATGCAGAAAGAGATAATCAACTCATTATTTCAATTTAATGCTTTATTCATAAGAGATCATAAGTTTTCCCACACAAGCCATGGGATATGACTAAGTGCCTCATCATATACATGGAAATGAGAATACTGCATGTGCTAAAGAACAAGAGTAGAGGAGTAAAAAGGAACCCATCATTGCCTTTCTGTCTTCTATCCCCGCTCCTCATCATCTCCATCTCCATCTCAACTCTTCCATCTTCCGCTTCCATCTCCATTTTCTTTTACCTGCAAGGCAAGAGCAGTATCTGTCAAATTTTGAGCTCAAGGTACAATGTTATTCCAATACTCATGTTCTAAAGAAAATACATATTCTAAGTTCAATGTATCTAATGGTACTTGAAGGAAAGAAATACATAAATGCATGACACAAGATGAGAAAGAAATATAGATAGGTTGACAAAGAAAAGGAATAAAAACAGTCAAGAAAAGTACATGTTTCATCACTTCTAAGTTGATATCATGATCAAATGAAACATACAAGTATTCTAGATTTTCATCATGCTACAACTATCAAAAGTTCCTTTTAATTTCCAAATTCAAGTGTGAATCAAAGAGGAACTACTTCACAATTTTCAGAAGTTGCAATGAATCAAGTAAAGCCAGCATGGATAGCTTCATTCAAGTAACTAGATAAGCAAGAGAGATGTTCATATCCTTTTAGAATGGTCAAATCACAAAAATCTGGAAAGAGAAGGATTAGAAAAAAATTTGCCAAAGTTTCCCCTTACAAAATGGACTTTTCCAGAAAAATAGAAATGATATTTTAATGCAAATTGAAAATACAATTGCTATTATGACTTTTGAAAAGGAAAGGTCATCTCAGAAAAAGAAACTAAATATCTTTTTCATTTTTCAGAAAAGGAGCATCTATTTCATTATTCAGGATGGCATGCAATTATGTTTGCAACAAAGAAATAGTACACAAGCTAAGGTAGTCATCTTCTAAACTTGAAGAAATAAACTACAGAGCTCAGCAAGTGTTCAATACAAACTACCAAGAATGGAGTAAATATCCAGACAGAGTTCAACTCAAATGCAAAAACTACATCCTCAAACAGGGTACAACAATACAAATATGCATCTACAGGAAGGATGGAGTGGATTCCCAATATAAAATTTGACAAGTACCAAAGGAACTTCTGCAGTCAAACTCACAATAAAATAGTTGTATCTACAAAAAACAAGTAAAATGCATTCTAGGTCCTTTTCACTTATTTTACACTTGCAAATAATCAAGGGTTACAGTTTTCTCACTGCATGAAGAGACAAAATATACAAAACAGTATGCATCTACAGAATGAAGGAGTAAATGACAAGCTACCAGGTATGCATCTATCATAGGAAGATGAAACAAAAAAGAGCTCGTGTATCAGAATGAAAAACGCAAATAGTCAACACTTCCAAGCATCGAGCCAAGTTTACAAATGGTTCATCAAAATGCACAGTAAAGGGGCTTCAACCAATTTCAAAGTAACGAGTCGAGTTCAAAGGCCCGCTTAAAGAAAAGATGAACCCATAAAAATTTTCATTTTTAGGAATATTTTACTTGGTATTTCCATGTTTTGAGTTACAAAAGTAAAACTCTGAGCTCGACAAGAAGATAGAAAAATAGTGTAAGAACTCACCGCACCGAAGCTGAAAACAAGCAAAGCAATGGCAGCACTTCCCTCTACAGGCTCATATCAAGCTTGATAGCACCCAAGGTCATGAAAACCAGAAGGAAATCAGATTCATCATTCCATGAAGAAGTTACTGAGAGAGCGAGAATGAATAGATCTAAATGATCTTTAGATACATAAAAGATAAGTCGAACTACAAGATAAAAATACGAAAGGATACCTTTGAGTTCGTCAAAAACACATGCAACAGTCATAACCGTGGTGTTGAAGACCTCTAGATCAAAATACAGGCTCAGATACTTCCTAATCTCCACGTTATTTGTCAAGAAATCACAGAGTGGGAAAAATTTTCCAAGGATTCACCTATAAAATGAAAAACCAAATGAAATGAGCAAGTGCAATGCTCGAGTGTATTAACCTTTCATCAAAACTAGGGTTCAAAACCCTAACTCATGGTTAGAGGATCACTCATTCATCAAATGCCAAGTGGAGGATCGAACGGTGATCAACGAACATGGGTTTCAAAGTGATAAGCCCAGGTTAACTTCACCGACCGGAATAAATGCTCAGGCCAGAACCCTAACTCATGGTTAGAAGATCAACGGTGGCAGAGAAACCGAGGACGAAGATCAAGGGCCATTAGCACTCGCAAAAACTAAGATAACCAAGCCCAGTTAGGGTTACCACCACCTAAGACCGCAAGGGTTGAGTCATCGTGGAGGGGGCCAGCCCACGTGGACAGAGCAATAATAATTTTCCAAGTCTTTACAAAGTCTAAAGTATGCATGTCTGTAAATCAAACATCATTATATGCCAAAAGTACCGAAAAGGGTAATGTTTGTATTATGTGCCAATGACCAAGGATGGTGAATAATATACATGGTGGGCTAGACAAAGGGTGGTCCCCTTTTAAAACAAATACACATGCTAATGCCTAAGTCCACAATGTGGTAGTATCAAACCATATGAACCAAAGGTGGTCCCCATTTCAATTTTATTGTGCAAATATTGCTAAAGGCTACATCCTTTTTCCTACACACAAGAGATGATATTTTTCATGCCTTCTGTGAGGAGAGTACAAAGAAGATGATGAATTTACATGTGCAAAGAAAGAAGACTTGTCTAGCAAGCAATTTGTAATTTTGGCAAACTATTCACCTTTCTTTCTTAAAAATAGAATAGTCAACTTCAGTTTGACTATACTGTATCTAAGGCTGATAATGCCTATTTTTATCACATGCTTTAGTTTGTATTATTTTATTCCTTTATTTATTATTAAATAAAGGGTAAATTTAGGATACATGGGTGAGTACAGCTTTTGGGCTATTTTTAGGAAGGGGGTGAACTTTTGCTATATATTGTGTGCTCTTGCAAAGCACAAAGGGGGAGTTTTCAGAGATTTTCCCAGAGAACTTTTGATATGAGTACTGAAGCAATTTCTGCCAATTTTTTCCTCTGAGTGTGAATTATTCTTGCCTTTCCAAGTTATTCTGCAGTCTTGTGTATGTCAATATTAATCTTGTGAATCAATATTCCCTGATTAATCACTTTACCCTGCTGTAAATTTACCATTTCCTGCTAAATCTTATTGTGCATATTAGCTTACTAGTGTTGTTGTGATTCTCCCTCAGCAAAAATTAAGTGTTTTGCCCTTATTTCCTACAGAAAGTATTAATTGGTTCGTGCACCTAAAGAATTCTTCACAAATCAGTTGTGTATGTCACTCAGTCAAGTTCTCATCTCAAATTTGGTGTATCACCTTAGTATTATTTAAATTTATAGTCATCTTTTGCCCTTAAACTCCCAGAAAATAGTTTAGTGAACACCAATAAGGAACCGGCCTTTTAACCCCTTGGAGGTTCACCTCAAAATAGGTATACCCACAGACCTGAGGTGTCCCCATTATATCTACAAGAGAGAGAGAGAGAGAGAGAGAGATCTATTGTAGACTTAGAAAACCTGTTGCCATCTCTCTGTCGGGTGCACTTTCGAGAGATAACAGTTTTTGGCATGCTCGGTGGGACCGCGAATCAGATCTGCATGCAAATCCCATATTCTAGAGCAGATCAAAAGCAAATTTACAACAAATAAAATTTACTTTCAAGAGCAGAGCGGTAGCAAATTAATTCTAAATATTCTATGATCTTTTGGTGACTTCGCAAAGCTGATTTCAGACCAGTATTGCAGCATGTTCCATGCCTAAAGTGACTACAAGATCATTAGTAAGAGGAATTCCTCTTGAGTTTGTTTCTTTACCTTTGAATTCTGTTAGAAGGAGAAGGGTTGGTAATAATTTTCCTTATAACAGACCTGGTTTTGAAACCCTCCTAATATTCCTTCACCACGTATAAATTTTCAATCAATATCCCGTTTTTCAAATGGCTATTTAACCACCCGTAAATTTTGTGACCTTCACTAATGGTAGCCCATTAGTAATTCAAGTGTACCATGATATTCCCAACACTTTGCTTTGAAAAGTTTTCCATCATTTACCGATGAAGTTACACCTACCGAACATATTAAAGATGTTACAACGATATGTGCATTCCAAAATATTACTCATGAAGATGTAGCTTTAAGACTTTTAGTTGCATCTTTTAAAGGAAAAGACTTGCAATGGTATAGAAATTTAGAAATTGGAAGCATAAGAACTTGGGTTAAGAGAGAAATTGTTGGAACAGTTCCAAGATAATTTAGATCATTTGTCCCCGATAAAACAACTAGCTACTATCAAGAGAGCCCCTCATGAATATTTGTCTAGTCTCAACATTCATTTTGCTAGAACTTGGAAAGAATCCCAGCAAGTGTTAAGCCTCAAGCTGATCACGCTTTCCTTTATTATCTAAGAGCTTTGAATAGTGATATTTCAACCATGATCTAATCCATGGGAGCTTTTACTCCTCCAGAGGCCTATGACATTGCTATAAAAGTTGAAAACAACCTTATTCAAGCTAGAAAGTTAGCACCAAGACCTACAATGCCATTTTTGGCAAATCTAGCTCCTATCCCACAGCCTATTACAATCGTAGAGCCTACTGTTGCAGCCCCATCCCCATATATGTTTAAAGCCTTGTAGACCATGGGAAATAAGCTGACATCAATTGAAAATAGGCTTACATTGCCTAATAGACCATATCAAGCTCCTTATCAGCAAAACCAGTAGAATAGGTAGCCTTACCAATGAGAATCGAATTATAGGCAACCGTATCAACAAAGGAAGTTTCGTTCTAATGTTCCTAGTGCATTTAATGCTTTGGTTCCAGTTAATATGGCTACAAAAGAGTGGTGCCAACCTTGTAATCAGCCTCATCAAGCTGCAAATTGTCCAAATGCTTTCCTGAACTTGAATCTTGTTGCACAACCTCAATTTGAAGCATTATTCATGCCTCAAATGGAGGGTGGGCAGCAAGAAAGTCATGTTCAGAAAACAATTGAACAAAATTTGGTTAGCTTTAATGAGGAGGATTTCATTATTGTTATTGCCACTAGAGCTCAAGAGAAAGCTACTGATAATAAAAAACAAGAAAATAGACCTGTGCTGCCCACTATTATTGATATATCAGCATCTGCAGCCTCAAAACCAGCCAACAATCACGTTGTCCCTCGAAAATAGCAAGTGTTGCAGATGATAAAGAGCAAAAAAAATAGCTTCAGCCTGATCCAAGAAGATTGTTTATCCCTCAGATATCCAAGGCTGTTGAAGCAGAATCAGATTTCGTTAAGGCTTATGCTAAAACAATTGAATCTATCTCTAAGACGGTTGCTTCTTTTAATATTGTTGATGTGATGAAGAAGCACAATGTTAACATCTCAATGTGGGATGCTTTATGCATTCCAGGACAGTAGGATTTACTCTCTCATGAACTAGCTAAACTGTAGATTTCTTCAAAAATAGTAGTAAAAGAAGTTCAAAATACAGATATGGTCCTTGGAACACTTGATCAAGATCGTGTAAAGGATGTTAGATGGATGGTTCAAAAGGTTTTGAATGCTCATGACATAAAGAAGCCACCACCTTTTTATCTATCCCTGATTATTGGAGAAAATTTAGTTCATAACTGCATGGTGGATAGCGGTGCCAGTAACACAGTTATGCCAAAGTCAATTGCTGAAAAATTAGGCCTGCAGTATGAGCCAACAGAAAAAAGTGTTCTACAGCTTGATGGGACTGCAACCAATACAGTTGGTATAATAAGAAATTTGGAGGTAACATTACATGCTTGCCCAAATGTTTCCATTTTGTAAGATGTTACTGTTGTGGATTTACCTCCATATTTTGCTTTGTGCCTATCTAGAGACTTTACGAAAAAATAGGAGGTTACCTCTCTTTTGATTGGTCTTTCTTATTTTTCACTACACGTTATGGCACTAAAGTTACCATCAATTTAGAGCCATTGGCTAGATTTCATATTGAGCCTCATTCACTAAATGCAGTGGAAAATTATTCTGCTTCTAGATCAATTTGATTTTGATGATGTAGCTTAGATTACAGCGCGCTAGAGGGTGTCTAACATGTTTATGGATGAGAAAATAGTTGAAGAACATGCTCATGATCCTTTTAAAGAGGTTGAAGAACATCTTTTTGGTGTATATTGCATGTATGAAGAAAATGCAGCAATTCTCTTGCTATCCAAAATAGAAAATTCAACATAAGGGATTTGGAAGCTTCATTTTGATGGAGCTAAGAATAAGAAGGGGCAGGAGCAGTCCGATGCTCACTTCCCCAACAAACGAAAGGTATTTTACAGCTCTGAGTCTTCAATTTTCGTGCACTTGTAATGTAGCTGAGTACGAAGCATTAATTCATGGCTTACTTTGGGCTAGAAAAAGAAGAATCAACACATTACAAGTCTTTGGCGATTCTGAGTTAGTAATCAATCAAGTGAAAAACTTTAATGTATGTAAGAATCCATTAATGAAGTCTTACAGGCATAGATTTTTAGACTTAATGGAAGATTTTGATGCCATTAATATTCAGTCTATTCCTAGAGCTGAAAATAAACATGTTGATAGACTTGTAGTAGTTGGTGATAGTTTCAAATGTTGTAACAAATAGAAAACAACAAAGCTCAACCTCATGTTAAGTTAATTGTCAGGCCTTCTATACCTGATAATGAATCTAATTGGCAGGTTTTTGAAAGTGATAATCAAATTTGCAGGTTTTTGCAGCAAGAAGCTAAATTTTCTGCAGTAAATCAGGATAAATTACAACATCTATATGGTGACTAGATTGTTCAGTTAAAGACAAACAAGTTTCCTCAAGGACTTGTCACATTAGAAGACATCTTCAGCACTGATGACCAGTTAAGAAAGGACAAAGCTAAGATGTCTACTCATGCTAATAATTACGAAGAGGTTTCAATTGATGAAGGAAAGAACTTATTTCTTGGAAAGGTATGTTCCTTATTTGAAAAATAGTCTTTTATTAAGCTTTGCACTAAATTTAAAGATGTTTTTGCTTGGAGATACCAAGACTTGAAAGGGTTTGACCCCAGTCTAGCATAGCATATGATTGAATTACAGCCAAATTCTAAACTAGTTAGGTAGAAACAAAGGCCTATAAATCCCAGAATAGAACCTCTTATGAGGAAAGAATTATCAAAATTGATTGAATCAGGAATTATTTTCCCGGTTAAGAATTCAAGTTGGGTAGCAAATCTTGTTCCAGTTAGGAAAAGAATGGAGAAATCAGATTATGTGTGGATTTTAGAGATCTTAACAAAGCATCATTAAAAGATCATTATCCACTACCGAACATGGATCAAATTTTGAGAACAGTTTCAGGATCAGATAGACTATCCCTTCTAGATGGTTACAGTGGATATAATCAGATTTTAGTCCGAGGAGAAGATAGATATAAAACAGCTTTTACCACCAAGTGGGGTACTTACGCTTATAAAAGAATGCCTTTTGGTCTTTCAAATGCCGGTGCAATGTTTCAACGTGCAATGGACATGTATTTTCGTAGCCTACTAAATAAATGCATACTTGTTTATTTAGATGATGTCACTATATTTTCAAAATATTCTAATGAACATCTAATGCATTTGAGACAGACTTTTCAGATCTACAGGCAGTTTAGAATATCCTTGAATCCCAAAAAGTCTATCTTTTCAGTAGATGAAGGTAAGCTACTTGGCCATATTGTTTCTAAATAGGGTTTAGTAATTGATCCTTTCATAATTGAAGCCATATCACAGCTATCATTGCTTCATCACAAGAAGGCATTACAGATCTTTCTGGGAAAAATCAACTTTGTCAAAAGATTTGTTCCATATTTTGCAGCATTGGTTAAGCCATTGACAGCCATGCTAAAGAAAGAGAAAACATTCTCTTGGATTAGCGAAGAGAGAGAAGGTTTTGAGGCTATTAAACCAGCTATTTCTTAGGATCCTACTCTTGCAAATCTAAATTTTGACAAAGATTTTACAATGTATGCACTTGCAGGAGCTGAAACAATCTCAAATATTCTAACTCATGTCATTGATGAGAATATTGAACAGCCAATTACTTTCTTTAGATAGAGTTTGCATGATTATGAAACAAAGTACACATTTCTTGAAAAATAAGTACTTTCAGTAGTCAGAGGACTAAAGAATTTTAAGTGCATGCTTTCAAACAATAAGATTCATGTTCTTGTTTCTCATCCAAGTGTGAAAACTCTCTTGTTAAACAAAGAATTGAATGAGAAAAGAGCAAGCTTAATAATGAAAGTTATGGAATATGATGTTGATATCCGAGTTGCCAAGACAGTTTGAGGTAAAGGTTTATGTGAGCATTTAATTACTGATATGGAGAAATAGCAAGCTGCAGAACCCAAAGATTCAGAACAGCATGCTGAAACCACGTATCAGCAATCAAATATTATGTTGTAACAGAGAAACCAGCAACCTGAACTTTCTCAAGAAATTCAGGGATCAGGATGGATGACTAATTTGGTTAACTATCTACAACACGACACCTATCTGGAAGGTATGGATAAGAATAAATGAATATATTTCAGGTTACAAGCTATTCCTTATCTTTTCATTGATGGTGTATTATTTAAAAGAGATATAAATGAAATCTTGCTGTGATGTGTCAATTATGACAAGATTCAGAAGATATTATCAAAATTCCATGAAGGACTGTAGGAGGTCACTTCTCAAAGACGTACTACTGACTTTGAAGATCATGAAAGCATGTTACTATTGGCCTAGCATATTTAAGGACTATTTCAAATGGATCAGAAAGTGCAAGAAATGTGCTTTCTTTGTCGAAAAAGAATGTTTAGCTTCACTGCCTTTGCAACCTATTTCAGTTGATCAGCCCTTTATGCAGTGGGGTCTTGACTTTATTGGAATGATTAATCTTCCTTCTTCACAAGGACACAAATGGATCTTGACTGCTACAAATTACTTTACATGATGGACTGAAGCAATAGCCTTGAAGGATGCTAATGAAGCTTCAATACTAGCCTTCTATGAAGGTATAGTCTGCAGATTTGGTGTTCCAACAACTATCATATCAGATAATGCTCTAGCATTTCTTGGTGCTCTGAAGAATCGATTGGGCTATTAGCCATGGAATCTTCTTGAGCTCTTCATCTAATTATTACCCATAATGTAATGACTTAGCTGAAAGCACTAATAAAAATATGTTAAGAATCATCAGAAGAACACTTAAGGATAATCAACGAGCTTGGCATCTAATGTTGAATTCAGCACTTTGGGCTGATAGGGTGACCCCTAAAATATCAGTTGGCAACTCACCGTACAAGCTTGTGTATGGGAAAGAAGTGAGGATGCCAATTTTAGTTGAATTACCTACATTAGATTTGCTGCATCAAATGGAGTTACTTGAAAGTGAACCATTGCAGGTCCGTTATGTAGAATTGATGGAATTACAAGAGCTAAGAGATCAAGCTCATTTGAACATGGAGAAAAATCAGAAATAGATGAAGAATACTTTTGACAAGAAATCCAAATTCAGAATCTTCAATGAAGGAGATATTGTGTTGAAATGGGATGTTGATCGTGCTAAGCCAGGAAGACACTCAAAGTTTGATACACTCTGGAGTGGTCCTTACATGATTTCAACTTGCAAGGAACACAATGTTTTTATGCTTTCAAAGCTGAATGGAGAATAACTTCCCATTCCTGTGAATGGTATGTTTCTCAAACATTGTTATTGAAAATCTTACAGTAATGGTTAGAGTAGGATTTCCCATTCAATAAGTGCATTTTCAACACATTGCATCGTTCTTTATTTTCAATAAGTGCATTTGTGCACATGGTCTGGTTTACCAGATCTTTTCCCAGCTTTAGTTGTTTTGAAAGGGTTGGACCTTTCAGAAAAGGGCAGATTTTGGTCACATATTTGGACTCCATACCCAATGGACAAGAGTAAGGCACTAGTCTACAAGCTAGCAGGTAGCTTTCCTGCAGGATCACCAGAAATGTTGACAATTTTTGCACTTGTGCAAAAATGGGCAACTCAAAACTTTGTTATGATGGATAGCCTTGGTGAAGTATACCTAAGCTAAGGGAATTTATATCAGATTATTTTGTTACTACTGATTTGTGAAAGAGATTAAGTGAAATCTACAGCTATGTGTGCTATTACAAAATGTAACAAATCACATAGTTTGCAATTTCATGAATATCCTCAGAAAAGAACACAAACCCGAAGGACATCTGTGTTATCTCTATGAAGACACCGGATTACACAGTATATGTGAGGTGTATATTTTGGAACAAAGCATACATAGTGGAAGTTTTCAAGTAATCAGATTCACGGTTATTATCTTGGTGCCTATAAGATTTATTGTCTTGTGTTCATTAGAATTGTTTGTGATTAATGAGATTGTATCCATCTACACTGTCATAAATGATTACAACTGACTCCTTTCCTACTACTTACGTCAAGAAAATACTGACAAACAAATGGTGACAATAATGTCTAAATGTAAGTAGCAGGAAGGAGACAAGTTGAAAGGCATAGGCTAAAGCAAGATCAAACAACATACAAGGACGCACATCTCATTCAATGGTTATCCGGTGGAAGTTACATGTATTCACTTTAAGATTATCCCTTATGTTAATTCATTTTATTGAGATATTGAGTTGCTTACATCATTGTACAATCAAAGGAAAACTGAATGCAGAAAGAGATAATCAACTCATTATTCTAATTTAATGTTTTATTCATAAGAGATCATAAGTTTTCCCACACAAGTCATGGGATATGACTAAGTGCATCATCATATACATGGAAATGAGAATCTTGCATGTGCTAAAGAATAAGAGTAGAGGAGTAAAAAGGAACCCATCGTTGTCTTTCTGTCTTCTATCCCTACTCCTCATCATCTCCATCTCCATCTCAACTCTTCCATCTTCGCTTCCATCTCCATTTTCTTTTACCTGCAAGGCAAGAGAGAAGATTCACAAATTTTGAGCTCAAGGTACAATGCTATTCCAATACTCATGTTCTAAAGCAAATACATATTCTAAGTTCAATGTATCTAATGGTACTTGAAGGAAAGAAATACGAAATGCATGACACAAGATAAGAAAGAAATAGAGATAGGATGGCAAAGAAAAGGAATAAAAACAATCAAGAAAAGTACATGTTTCATCACTTCTAAGTTGATATCATGATCAAATGAAACATACAGGTATTCCATATTTTCATCATGCTACAACTATTAAAAGTTCCTTTTAATTTCCAAATTCAAGTGTGAATCAAAGGGCAACTACTTCACAATTTTTAGAAGTTGCAATGAATCAAGTAAAGCTAGCATGGACAACTTCATTCAAGTAATCAGATAAGCAAGAGAGATGTTCATATCCTTTTAGAATGGTCAAATCACAAAAATCTGGAAAGAGAAGGATTCAAAATTTTTGCCGATTTTCCCTTGAAAAATAGACTTTTCCGTAAAAACAGTAAATGATATTTTAATGCAAATTGAAAATACAATTGCTATTATGACTTTTGAAAAGGAAATTTCATCTTAGAAAAAGAAACTAAATATCTTTTTCATTTTTCAGAAAAGGAGCATCTATTTCATTATTCAGGATGGCATGTAATTATGTTTGCAACAAAGAAATAGTACACAAGCTAAGGTAGTCATCTTCTAAACTGAAGAAATAAACTATAGAGCTCAAACAAGTGTTAAATACAAACTGCCAAGAATGGAGTAAATATCCAGATAGAGTTGAACTCAAAATGTAAAAACTACATCCTCATTGACAGGTACAACAATATAAATATGCATCTACAGGAAGGATGGAGTGGATTCCCAATATAAAATTTGACAAGTACCAAAGGAACTTCTACAGTCAAACTCACAATAAAATAGTTGTATCTACAAAATGCATTCCAGTCCTTTACACTTCTTTTACACTTGCAAATAATCAAGGGTTACAATTTTCTCATTGCATGAAGAGACATAATATACAAACTATGCATCTACAGAATGAAGGAGTAAATGACAAGCTACCAGGTATGCATCTATCATAGGAAGATGAAACAAAAAGAGCTTGTGTATTAGAATGAAAAATGAAAATAGTCAACACTTCCAAGTACTGAGCCAAGTTTACAAACGGTTCATCAAAAATGCACAGAAAGGGGCTTCAACCAATTTCAAAGTAATGAGTTAGAGTTCAAAGGCCCACTTCAGAAAGAAAAGACTGAACCCACAAAACATTTTTATTTTTTTACGAATATTTTACTTGGTATTTCCATGTTTCAGAGTTACAAAAGTAAAACTCGAGCTCGACAGGAAGATAGAAAAATAGTGTAAGAACTCACCGTGCCCGAAGCCAAAAACAAGCAAAGCAATGGCGGCACTTCCCTCTACAGGCTCATATCGAGCTTGATAGCACCCAAGGTCATGAAAAATAGAAGGAAATCAGATTCATCATTCCATGAAGAAGGTACAGAGTAGAATGAATAGATCTAAATGATCTTTAGATCATACATAAAAGATAAGTCGAACTACAAGATAAAAATATGAAAGGATACCTTCGAGTTCGTCAAAAACACATGCAACAGTCATAACTGTGGCGTTGAAGACCTCTAGATCAAAATGTAGGCTCAGATACTTCCTAATCTCCATGTTATTCGTCAAGAAATCATAGAGCGGGAAAAATTTGCCAGGGCTTCACCCGTAAAATGAAAAACCAAATGAAATGAGCAAGTGCAATACTCGAGTGTATTAACCTTTCATCGAAACTAGGGTTCAAAACCCTAACTCATGGTTAGAGGATCACTCATTCATCAAATTCCAAGTGGAGGATCAAACGATGATCAACAAACATGGGTTTCAAAGTGATAAGCCCAGGTTAACTTCACCGACCGAATAAATGCTCAGGCCAGAACCCTAACTCATGGTTATAAGATCAACGGTGGCAGAGAAACCAAGGACGAAGATCAAGGGCCATTAGCGCTCGCAAAAACCAAGATAACCAAGCCCAGTTAGGGTTACCACCACCTAAGACCGCAAGGGTCGAGTCATCATGGAGGGGCTAACCCACGTGGACAGAGCAATAATAATTTTCCAAGACTTTACAAAGTCTAAAGTATGCATGCCCACAAATCAAACATCATTATATGCCAAAAGTCCCAAAAGGTAATGTTTGTATTATGTGCCAATGACCAAGGGTGGCGAATAATATACATGGTGGGCTAGACAAAGGGTGGTCCCCTTTTTAAAACAAATACACATGCTAATGCCTAAGTCCACAATGTGGCAGTATCAAACCATACGAACCAAAGGTGGTCCCCATTTCAATTTTATTGTGCAAATATTGCTAAAGGTTGCATCCTTTTGCCTACACACAAGAGATGATATTTTGCATGCCTTCACAATAAGACAGAACAGAGAAGATGACGAATTTGCATGTGTAAAGAAAGAAGACTTGCCTAGCAAGCAATTTGTAATTTTAGCAAACTATTCACCTTTCTTTCTTAAAAATAGAATAGTCAACTTCAGTTTGACTATATTGTATCTAAGGCTGATAATGCCTATTTTTATCACATACTTTAGTTTGTATTATTTTATTCCTTTATTTATTATTAAATAAAGGGTAAAATTAGGATACATGGGCGAGTACAACTTTTAGGCTATTTTTAGGAAGGGGGTGAACTTTTGCTATATATTGTGTGCTCTTGCAAAGCACAAAAGGGGGGATTTTCAGAGATTTTTCCCAGAGAACTTTTGATATGAGTACTGAAGCAATTTCTACCAGTTTTGCCCTCTGAGTGTGAATTATTCTTGCCTTTCCAAGTTATTCTGTAGTCTTGTGTATGTTAATATTAATCTTGTGAATCAATATTCCCTGATTAATCACTTTACCCTGCTGCAAATTTACCATTTCCTACTAAATCTTATTGTGCATATTAGCTTACTAGTGTTATTGTGGTTCTTCCTCAAAGCATAAATGGAGTGTTTTGCCCTTATTTCCTATAGAAAGTATTAATTGGTTCATGTACTTAAAGAATTCTTCACAAATCAGTTGTGTATGTCACTCAATCAAGTTCTCATCTCAAATTTGGTGTATCACCTTAGTATTATTTAAATTTATAGTCATCTTTTGCCCTTAAACTCCCGTAAAAACAGCTTTATTGAACACCAATAAGGAACTGGCATCTTAACCCCGGAGGTTCACCTCAAAATAGGTATACCCATAGGCCTGAGGTGTCCCCATTGTATCTACGAGAGAGAGAGAGATCTATTGTAGACTTAGAAAACCTACTACCATCTCTCTTCCAGTGCACTTTCGAGAGATAACAAGAACATGTAAATTGAAGAAGCTGGTCTCGGGATCTACTTCTTAAATGAAGATAATGCACCTTTGCCTAGTGTGACCAAACCAAATGATGAAGAAAATGAAGGCATCTCGAAAAATGTTTTTGATGGATCAAGAAGCATGCAAGGTGCAAGAGGAGGTGTGGTGCTTGTGTCCGTAAAGGCAAAAATTTGTACTCTTCTTTTAGGTTTCAATTCAACTACTCTAACATTACAGCAAATATTGAATCCCTTATCTATGGACTACAATGTGTAAGGAGGAGGAACATAAAAATTTGCTATCCTTTAGGGATATTGAATTGATAGTGAACCATTTATGATGTTCCAATGCAGCCAAAAATGATTTTACTTAAAGAATACAAACAAAGGGCATGGGACCATTTGGAGGATTTTGAAGCCCTCAATATTCAAGCAATTCCAAGAAAGGAGAATGAGGTTGTTGACATACTTGTTGCAATTGGAGCAAGGTTTGATGTTATTAAAGATGTTAGGATAGATAAAGTTTAGCCTCACATCATGATGATAGTGAGACCTATTATACTAGACAATAACACAAACTAGCAAGTGTTCAAGAACAACCAAAAAATCATCAACTTCATTCAAGAAGAAGCCAAGTTTTCTTCAAAAAATCAAGACAAATTGGAAGATCAGTATGGAGTTTAGGTTGTACAAATTAGAACAAACAAGCTTCCTAAATACACAAGAACCCTAGATTCCATCTTCAACCCTAATGACTAGTTAAAGAAAGAAAAGGAAAACATACAGGTCAAGGGTGATGATGCAGAACCTATCTCAGTGGGTCAAGGTAAATCTCTTTAGATTGACAAGGTAAGCACTTCTCAAGAGAAACATGATTTTGTGAAACTTTTTCAAGAGTTTGTTGATGTTTTTGTATGGAGCTACAAATATATTAAAGTTTTGTATCCTATCTTCTCTTAATACACCATTTATTTGGACCCTACAGCGAATCTGTCGCGATGGAAACAAAGGCCCATCAATCCACATATTGAGCCCTTGATGAAGAAGGAGTTGAACAAGATGATTAAATCGAGCATAATTTTTCCTATCAAACATTTTTCTTGGGTTTCCAACCTATTGGGAGTGTGTGTCACTTGTGTTTTCATTGATGTTGAGTCCATTGATGTCCATTGATGTCATAATGTTCTAGGTGATCTAGGTATGTTGGGTAAGTGATCTAGGGGTCTCCAAAGGTGCATATGTGTGGCTCAAGTTTCTAAAATGTGGTATGAAGGTCAAAAAAGGTCCATGAAGTGATTCAAATATGTCAATGAGTATGTAACATGTCCTTATGGTCCAGTCATGAAATGTATGGGTCAAGTCAAGTCATTCTAGGTCTTGGTCTAGTGCAAGTACATGGTGTAAATCAAGAAAACATGAGAATTAACTCAAACAAAAGTAGGGAAAGCAATTTTGGATCACTATGAGGTAGTATAGGAGGTGCAAAAAGAGCTACAAGAGACAAACTAGGTTCATAAAATTGAAATAGGTCAGTATGGAGATTTCTTAAGCCAATCCACAAGCAAGCAAGGTGTGAAATGTTGACCCAAGGTGTGATGATGAAAACAAAACATGGTGTGAGCATGGAATGATGATATATGGTGTGTACAAGGCCTCATAGGTAGTTATTTAAGTGTTTTAGGCACTTCTACAGGTCAACATAGTTCAACTGCTAAGAATTAGAGACCAAAGGGAACCTAGATGAGATGGGATGGAAAGATTCAAGATGAACTAGAGAAAAATATCACTTTGAGGTGTTATAGGTATGTGTCTTTGAGGTGTGAGAAAAATTTCAGAAGCTGAGGATGGATATTTTGCAAGTTATGCAAGTATTTCTAAAATTGGATTTTTTCAAAGAATGCAAATTGAACACCAAACTTCTTAGCAATCAAGAAAATTGTGGAGCATCCTTAGGATAAATAATAAGAGAAAAAAATGGATTAAATTTGGATAAAATTATGGTGTAAAAATTATTTTTTTGATTGGTTGAGTATTTTAGAAGTTCTATCCATTTTTGTGAGCATGTTTCTAACCCTCCAAACCCCAGTTTGGACTAGTTTTGAAAAATTGAGTTGGGTAAGTTTCTTAACTCAATTGTTTTTCTTTTAAACCTATGTGAACATGTATAGGAATCCTTAGGTAACCTTTCCATGATGATTTCAGTTCATGATGCTTGGTGGGCCCCACTGAAAAATAGGTATTTTATGAATATTTCAATGTACAGGAGAAAATTGCAAATGAATCTCAGCTCAAATTTAAGGTTGATTATTTTGGTAACATGTTATTAAACTTCATGAAGTAAATTTTGTTACTCATTTGGAGAAAATGGGAGTAATGGTTTCATATTTGAGCTTAACGGTAGAAGGAGCTTGTCTTAAGAAGCTAGTGAAGAGGAATGAAGGTAGACATATCAAATTGCATTGAACCAATACCATTTCTTGCTTTTTAAATCTTGGTAATGTCCCATATGATGTGTTATGATGTTTGGTTCAGCTAGGAAAGGTGAATTCTTGCTTGAAGATGAATGAGTTGAATCTACCATATTAGACTTATTGAGAAGATTATCTAAATGAGCATAAAGGTAAAAATTTATCCATTTGACCTATGATTATTAATGATTGAACATGTTTTATACATCCTAATTAAATTTTTAGAGGTGATAGGAAGTTTTAAAAACAATTTGGAGGTGTTTGACCACAATGTGTGGAAGACTAGTTTTTGTATCTTCAAGACTAGCTCGACTAGTTGTAAAGATCCAAGTTTTGGAATCTTTATGCCATGAATTGGAGTAGTATGATAAGTGGATGAGATATTATACTTCATGATATTTCCATTGATATGTTACTTTCCTCATGATGAAGATATTTGAGGTATGTATCAGCTCAATTTTTGAAGACCAAATTCAGAGATGTCTGAAACCAGCTAGGAAAGTCTTGCAAAGTGGTGTTTCTTGATGTGTTAAGTCTTGAGTTTTCTCTTTCGGTAAATTTTAATGAAATTATACATCCTAAGATTCATTTTGATATATTACTTGGGTCATGAAGATGAGTGGAAGTGGTCTAGTTAGATGGTTTTTCAAGACTATTTTTGTAGAAGTTTATTTAAGCACACCTATGAGCCTAAATGAATGTCTTGGCTAATGTGGAAAGTTTCTAAGAATACAAGAGAATTATTTGACTTGGTGGGACCATGTACCATGTGAATAAAAATATGGAATACTTGTGGACAAGTTAGAGAGGTAGAAGACAAAATATGAGCTCTTTTTGAGAAGAAGACAAAATCTAATCCCAATTCAAATTCAAGGCTAGGAAGTTGAAGAGTCAAGTGGAAAACGAAGTGTAAGAGTCATCTTCATGAATTTTTTTCTCTTTAAAATGGTGTTTCATTTTTGGGTGAGGTGAATTTTTAAAAACCCCTTTTTCTCTTCTTCAAGAAAACCTTTCAGAAGCAAAACCTCGGAATTCTCTTCTAGGTTAGTAGTTGGTTGGAGTTTCATGAGGAGGATGTGAGTGAAGAAAAAATGGTGAAGTATCTGTTGGTTGTAATCTAATTTGAAGAGTTGTAATTTGATTTGAAGAGTTGTAATCAAATTTTAATTCCAATAAATAAGGTTTTTAAGTACATCTTGTGTTCTTGATATGTATGCATTTCTTGATGAACTTTATCTAATTGTGATTCAACATTAATGCATGTAATTTATGAAAGTGTATATTTGATGTTTGAAATAGAAAAGTGAAAATTTTTATTACATGACTGATTCACCCCCTCTCGGTCCTTTGTAATTTCTAACACAACCTTATTCTAGTTCGGAAGAAGAATGGAGAGATCAGGATGTGTATGGAATTTAGAGACTTAAACAAGGCTTCCTTGAAGGATCACTACCCACTACCTTCAATGGAACAAATTCTACATGTGGTAGCAGGTTTAGGAAGGTTCTCCCTCCTCGATGGGTACTCAAGGTATAATCAGATCATGGTAAAAGGAGAGGATCAATTCAAGACAACCTTCACTACAAAATGGGGAACCTATGCTTATAGAAGATGCCATTTGGTCTTTCTAATGTAGGAGAAAATTTCCAAAGGGCCATGGATATGGCATTCAAGGGATGATTAACAAGATTGTTCTTTTCTATCTTGATGACATCATGGTGTTCTCCAAAGATGCATCTGATCACCTCCTTCACCTCAGGTAAGTATTTGAAAGGTAAAGGTAGTTAGGGGTCTCTCTTAATCCCAAGAATTGCATCTTCTTGGCTCATGAAGGTAAACTACTAGGCCACATTATTTCTAAGGACGGATTAAGCATTAATCTGGAGAGAGTTACTGTCATTCTTGCACTACCACTGCCTAGTCATAAAAAGGCCCTTCAAAGCTTCTTAGGGAAGATCAACTTTGTTAGGATATTTGTCCCTAATTTTTCCAACCTTGTCAAGCCACTGACATTAATGTTGAAGAAAACATGTATTTCAAGTGGAATGCTAAAGGAAAATAGGGTTTTGAAGCCATAAAGTAGGCTATTGTGTAGGCCCCGACTCTTGTTAATCCATATTTTTCAAAGGAATTCAGTTTATATTCCTTTGGAGGTGTTGAGACAGTCTCAACTATGGTAGTGCAATTGAATCAAGAAAGACTGGAGCAACCTATTGCATTCTTTAGTCGTGGCCTTTAAAATTATGATGTAAGATATTCGTTCATTGAGAAACATGTCCTTTCTGTGATAAGAATTTTAAAGAAATTCAGACATCTAGTATCAAATAATAGAATTCATCTACTAGTTTCACATGTTGGTGTAAAATATTATATTTTAAACAAGGACCTTAATGAGAAAAGAGTTTGTTGGATAACCAATGTTATGGAATATGACATTGATATTAAGGTGACCAAGCTAGTCAGAGGTAAAGGTTTTATTTGATCATTTTTCTTAAGACATGAATTTTAGTATTTCAAGATGACCAGGTGCAATTAGCCAATGCCTTGTCCAACTCTTTCCAGACTCAGGATATAGTTCACTTCCTCAAAATAGGTCAATTCCCTCAAGGATTAAGTAAAGCTAAGAGAAGGTACTCCTGGCTCTAATCCATTATGTATGTGCTTGTGGGTGGTATTCTATTCAAGAAAGATGTAAATGTTTTCCTTTTGAGGTGCATCAAAATAGGCCAAATATAGAAATTATGACATGAATTCCATGACAGGGAAACAGATGGTCACTTTTCCCCAAGAGTCACAACTCTCAGAATTATGAAGGTTGGGTATTACTGGCCTAATCTTTTCAATGACTATTATACATGGATTTAAAATGCAAGAAGTGTGCCTTCTTCACAAGCAAAGACAGAGACAGAAATCTCTCCCACTCCACCCCATCTCTGTAAATGAACCATTCATGTAATGGGGTTGGATTTCATTGGGGTAATCAACCCAAATTCAATCCTAGGACATAAGTGGATCCTCACATATGCAGATTACTTCACCAAGTGGACAGAGGTATTTGTACTAAAAGAAGAAAATGAGGCCAACATTCTAGATTTTTATGAAGGTATTATGGCAAGATTCTTTGTCCCTTCCACAACTATTTCTGATTATGCTTTTCATTTTCTTGGATTTAAAATATCTTATTGGGTCATGAAGAACAGTATATTCCTGAACACATCTTCAAATTATTACCCCCAATGTGATGGTAAAGTTTAATCCACCAACAAGAATCTATTGATGATCATAAGGAGGACTCTAGATGAGAACTAGAGAATGTGGCATACAAGATTGAAATCAGCCTTGCGGACTAATAGAATCACTTCCAAGAAGTCAAATGGTAATTCTCCTTACAGGATGGTTTATGGCAGAGAGGTAAAGCTGCCAATATCCCTTGAATTACCAACATTGGAGCTTATTAAAAATTTGGAGTTGTTTTATTTTGAAGTCAAGGAGGTTAAATATGCAGAGTTCATGGAGCTAGAGGAACCGAGAAGCCAAGTTGTGCAAACAATAAAGAAAGACCAAGCTCAAATCAAGATGAGATTTGATAGGAAGGCCAAAAGAAGAAGCTTCTTGGTCTTAAAAAGGAATGCAAGCAGGCCAAACCAAGAAGACATTCAAAGTTTGATACAATGTGGAGTGGCCCTTAGAGGATTTCAGTCGCAAGATAAACAATGCTTTCCAGTTGCCTAAATTGGATGGAGAAGAACTACAAATTCTAATCAATGGAATCTATCTCAAGCATTGTTATTGAATCAGAGATCTCCTTTCAGACATAACATATTAGTTCATTCCTCTACGTAATTGAAGAAAATTTTCTATTGGTAGTTTAGGTTTATTTTTGTATAAGTGTTATGCACACTCAATATGTCCCATGTGTCATATGTATGATCTTCATGTTTGTACATAGTTATGCCTTTTGTTGATATTTTACTTTCCAGTTTCAGAAAGGCCTTGTGATGAGAATAATTATTTACCAACTTAGGTAGTTTTAGATGAGAATCATATCCATGCAAAGTTGCTTCAGATGGATTCAGATGTGATATCTTCAAATATTAGATCAATTTCATTTTTCAAGATAACTCCATGCCCAGTGGATGCTTCAAGGCCACCGATCTTTGTAAATCTAGCAGGAAGATCACCCCGTGAGTCACCAAATTGTTATAAATTTTTCACACCCCTATAAAAATGGATGACTTAGCAAACCTAGGCATTGGAAACCAATGGATTGCGTATGTATTTCGGATAATAGGGTAGCTCATGGGTGGCTCGACCAAGTTGTGACCGAGTTGAGTTAATGTGACGAGCTGAGAGAGTCATGGTGGCCGATTCATGGCCGAACTGGCCGAGGTCGAGCAAATAAGCCAAGTAGTAAAAATTATATCGCCAATAGCATTTTCATGTAACCAACCAATAACATTATATCCTACTACCGGTCAGTAGTAGGAGTAAGTGGGTGACGAAGGATTGGTAGTTCGTGGGTAAGAAATGACATAGGGCCATCAGTCACATATTTAGATGTCACCGACCAGTAGCACCTTTGAATGCTATTGGATGATAATATGTACAAATGCTATCGACCGGTAGCATGTTCAGCACTATCGATTAAAGACAATGGTAAAAGCGATAAACCGATTAGAAAGCGATGTGAGGGATGCTAGAAAGATATGTGGATGGTACCATGTGGTAGAAAATTCATGCTATCGAAAAAAATTAAAAGTGTGCTACCAATTGGTTGCAAAGGCGGAGCAAATTAGGGTAATGAAGCGGATGACATGTATGGTTGTTACCAATCGATTCATGTGGAAATATGCTACCAACCAATTTCATGGATTCGCAACTAGCCAACAACATGAAAGTAAGGTAATGGAATGTAAACGGATGATAGGAGAAACATGCTCCTAGCCAACACCATGAAGATTATGCAACCGGTGCGTTTGGAGACATGATACTACCATCAAGGGGAAAAAATGGATGCAATCGGCTTAATACAGAATATCAATGATAGGTTGGGTATTAATGAGCATGGTACAAAGTAGTTCAACAACTAAATTAATGAGGCATGGCATCTATGTCTCCTCTAAGAAAATTACCCTTGGGAATCTAATTTGTATGGCAACCCATACCTCTTTTCATAAAGTTAATGCAGTTGTTGGTTGGTGAAGAAAATTTAAGTATTTCTCTCTCAGTATAATGTAAAATACCCTCATTTGTTGGGATGGGATGTTCAAATGTAAAGCAACTCTGTCAAAAAATTTCTAGATCTCTTGTGAGTTACAAGCCTCAAATTTGGGCATTCTATAAGGGATTCTTTCCTTGTTTCTACCTTGTAATGGATTGTGCATCCTTTTGAGTAATAAAATTCAAGTTTTATGGATTTTCCTTCCATAGCTTGTCTCATATTTCCTTTCTTGTCTTCCATTACATTTTTAGGTGTATTGTATTGGAACATAATGATTAAGTGGTCTGCCAACCCTTAATATATATGGTTCTATCACTAATATATAGATTAATATTTAATAATATGAAATATTTAGATTTCTATTATTAAATATGCTAACCTAGGTATATACTTTAGGCTAAATATTTAATATCATGAAATAATTATATTTCTAATATTAAATATTATAAACCTAGTGTATGTGTCAACCATTTTAGGTTAAAAATGCGGGCTAGAAACATACCCGATCACCTTATATAAAAAGGAGTTTAGGTCCTCATTTGATATATTCGGGAAATATATCAAAGGTGTACAAATCAAGTGATTTGGTTTTACCCTGGTATAAGGTTTCAAAAGAGGAGGTGATCTTCTTGGATGTAAAATAAGTTCTCTAAAGTAAAAGGTTATTTTCAAAGTGGTTTTATCTTATTTAGGTTTTCCACTATAAATATTGTGTTACTTGTGTTATTTATTTTATGTAAGTATTTCTTTATTTACTTATGTTATGATGTAATCTTTATTTAAATATTTATTGTAACATTATATAATATGTAAGTTGATTAAATATGTATTTATTAGAATTTTCAAATTCTAACATGGTAACAATGCGAGGTAAATTAAATAAATTAAGATCAAATATTTTGTATTTTATTTATTTAATTTGTAAGGGTTTTTTCAACCAACCCAAAAGGGTATTTAAAAGTATCTGGTCCCCTTTTTTTCCCAATTTATTTTGGCACTACATTTGTGTAATTAAACTCTCCGTAAACATTTTAGGATTTTTCAATTTTAAATCCCTATTTTTTGGGGGATGTAATATAATATAATTTTTACTTTTATTTACATTTTGTAAATTATATGGAATTAATGTTTGTTTGAAGATTGATGTGTGCACGGCTTCAAATATTTACTTACGTGAAAATTACATACGTAAAAATAAATGATTTATTATTATATAAAATAATTTTCATGTTTTTATTCAAATTTTTGCAAAGTTGAATATTTAGAAGGTAAATTCATACCCATGTTCTTTCGTCCCCTCTAAAAGGATTTGATTTGAAAACTATAGTTTATAGTTAATCTATAACTATATCCTATATAATTTGAAAGCTATATTATTATTTTTAAATAAAATATATATAATATAGAATAAAGTTTATATAATAATTTATATAAACATCATATTAAAAATTAAATAATTTTGAAAAAAATTATATATTAAAAGTCTTAAACCATATTAAAATTACATGGGATTGGGGGAAAAATCAGCAGACCATATTCTAAGCCTAAGTTTAAATCATATTTAAACTTAACTTATAAATCTAGGCATATATAGTTTTAAAAAGAAATAAACCTAAGTTTGAATCATATTTTATATATATGGTTAGTTTAAATCACTTAAAATATAAATTTTATTAGATTTGGTTTATATATGTTTTAAAAAAATTTAAGTACTTTTTTTTTTAGTAAGGGGGCCCGTGTTTATTGCTTAGCCATGAAGGGATTACTTTTAAAATCTTAATACTTATTAAATAAAACCTAACATGTGTCTCTAACCATTTATATTATCCATGTAAGGGGCGGCCCCATTCATTTATATCTTATAGTTTATAAAAACTATATAAATAAACTTATTTAAAAGTTTTTAATATACGAGTGAGAATGGAGGATAAAATGAAATAATATCTTAGGTATAAATATGGAATTCTCGTGTATAAATAGAGATTTTTTTAAACAAGTTAGTTTTATGGTGGCCCACGTGAAGTGTGGTAAATATTTATTAAACTATTGGTAGTTATGCCACATAAAAGTTTTAAAGTTTTTAGCTTACAGAATTATATAAAATATTTTATGCTATTTCCATAGTTTTAAATGTATGTGGGGTAAAATTAAAAGTAAATGAAAGGAGAAGACAAGGTTCGTAAAATAGGGATTTCAATTTATTTCATTGATAAGGTAAAATTACTTGTCCTCTCGTAAAATATGCAAGTTAATCTATACTCTCATAAATTTGCTTGCACATGGTAAAATATTTTTAACGTGATCTATGTCTTTTAAACCCCTTTAATAAGGGTTATATAAAAACAATATACTATAGTTTATAATTTTTATGAACTATATGTTGTTTTTTATTTACATTCTATAAACTATATTTTTTTTTAAAGTGTATATATTTTTCACTATAAATTATAATAGGTTATTATAATGTATTAAAATATAACTTCTCTAATATTATACGAAAAAGAAATTCTGGAATTTCACATTCTAGAAATATTAAATAATTTTTGGCTTCATTAAATTTGACGGTTAAATGACCGTCACAAAGAGGCCAAACATAAGACAACAATATGATGGTCATTTAGACATCAAACTTAAGCTCTTATATTCTAGGAAACTTTCACCGTGTTAAAATCAGCGGTTAAATGACCATCACGACAGACTAAAAAGTCATTTAGACGTCAAAGACGTCAAATTTAAGTTTCATGGATTTTTGTCTACATTAATTTTTTTTTTTCTAAAATTTGAAGTTGTTATACATTCTTAAGGGTCTCTTCTTCACTTATATATGGTCGGAAATATTTTTTTATAAAACTGGGGTATAATGCGTAACCTTTTATATTGTGAGTTATTATTTTGATCATATAGGGTTAATTAGTATGCATTGTAATGACAGAATTAGTTATGATCAAATAGTTTCTTTAGATCTATAAAATTTAGATATGATTCTATTAAAAATGTTGGTTTTATTATCGATAAATATATATCTAACTTTGTAGTACATTGTATATTATAATGGGGTGTGTTTTACAAGTTTAGGAAAATAATGGCGTCCAACTATTTCTGTCTTGACAAAACTCGGATCCTGAATGAAGCCAACTACAACATTTAGGTCAAAATAGAATTTATGGTGAGGAAACTCGGATGATTGTTTTTGTATCTAATATTATTCTCACCGGTTGTCAAGAAATCGTAGATAACATGAATACATTCTTGCAACGAATGTATGAGACTCTTTCTATGATTCTACGCAATGTGAATGATAAGTACCTTCTACACATTGGTAATATCAAACATCCGAAAGAGGTATAGACACAACTAGAATCCATGCATGAAGGATAGTTGGTATATCAAGGATAGTAATGAGAGTATAATAACTGAATGAATTCAAAGAAATGGTTTGTACATTTTTAATGATTTCTCTTTTGCATCTTATTTTATATCTCAAAATTTGAATAATTCAAAACTATGACATGAAAAGTTAGGACATATTAATTATCAAGCTTATATGAAATGTTTAGATATAATCTAGTGAAAAGTTTACATGTGTTTTCTTCTTTTCATGAAGTTACTTCATTAAATAATTCTAAATGATGGTTTTAATTTGATTTAGTAAATCGTCATGATAATGTTTTGATGCTATAGATGTTTTGAAACTCTTATTTTCCTAGATAAGAAAATAAATTGGGCTTAATCTATGTTAAAAATTTCAAATCCTATTAACCTTAGGAAAATGACTAGAAGCCATCATATGTACCATGCATTAACTACCTTGCATGAACCTGAGCCGTAAAGTATTATAGGGTCTAGGTGGATATACAAAGTAAAATATAATGTTGATTGTAGTATTAACAAACATAAAGCTAGACTTATTTCTAGAGGTTTCACTCAGAAACCTGGTATTGATTATGTTGAGACATTTTCTGTAGCTAAAATGAGTACTGTTAGGGCCTTATTTAATATTGTCACTCAATTTAGGTGGGAAATCCACCAAATGGATAAGAAAAATACTTTTTTGAATTGTGATTTAAAAGAAGAACTTTATATATTTCAATCTAAAGAATTTGAAGAAAGCGGTAAAGGAAACTATGTTTGTAAGATGAGAAATGCTTGTATGGTTTAAAACAAGCTCTTAGAGTTTGGTATGTGAAAATTGTTTCCTTCTTTAAACTATTAGGTTTTGTTAATTGTTCTTCTAACAATGATATATTTATCAAGCAATAAGGCTCGCATATTATCATTATATGCATATATGTTGATGATTTACTTATGTCTAGTGACAATTATAATTTAATTCATAGAATTATAGAGAAATTGAAGTAGTACTTTGAAATGAAATAGTTAGGTCTCTCACATCATCTTATTTGTATGATTGTATTTCATTTTCCAAAACACAATATGCAACCATTGTATTGAAAAAGTTTTTTATGATTGATTATAAATTATTTTCTATTTCAATGGAAGTTGGAGTAAATATTGATTCTAAATCTTGTTATGAAAAATGTTAATCTTATTTTATATATGTTGTTAGTTGATAGCTTGATTTATTTAACTATAACTAGATTAGATATTTCCTAAAAGAGGAATTATTTCAAGTTTTATGTAGGAACATTTTTTAGAGATTATTGGAATCTTGTAAAAAGAATTTTAAAATATTTGTAAGGAACAATCAATTATGGGTTGCATTATAATAAGAATGAAAATATTATTTTATATGGATTTTTGTGATTATAACCATACGATGTTATGTTATAACATATATTGGATATGTGTTCAAGTTTTTTGGTGTAGGAACCATTACTTCGGAACAAAAAATACAATCAACAGTCTCCATTTCTTCTACTAAGGCAAGAGAAGTACAATGGAAGAAGTAAAGAATCCATGTGGCTGCAACGACTATTGGTAAAGATACACATGGAAGCTAAATGAAGTATTTCTCTTCTATGTGGTGGTCAGAGTTATATTACTCTTGATTAAGAATCCAATTCAACATCATAGGATGAAGAACATTGAGATACATATACGCTTCACTTGTGAGAAGGTGCAAAGTGATGAGATAAATATCAATTTCATGTTGATCAAGAACAAAGTTGCTAACATCTTCACAAAGTCCCCGCATGCTGCAAAGTTTTGTCACTTTCATGAAAAGCTTGGATTATCGGAGTTATCATTGAGGGGGAGTGTGCATGACAATATCACCTCATAATGGAACTTAGTTTTTGTAGAAATACCTTTGAGCATTTGTAAAAGACCTTCGGGAAAGTGTAAAAAGACCTTCAGCAAGTGTAAAAAAACCTTCGGGTATGTATACCTCCTCGGCTTCTTTTTTAGAAAGAAGTGTAAAAAGATCTTAAAGGTAATCTTCAGTAAAATATTTAGTTATATTGAGTTTACTAGTAAACATCCAGTACACGCATATTGTTAAGGAGGTCCTTGGTTGTAAAAGGCTCCTATATGCTTGAGTTCAGTAACATTTTATGAGAACCTGTGTGAACATGTAAAACTCACAAATCATACTTAGCCACTGATCATGAGATGATCTTTGAGATTCCAAATCCTTTTATACCAAAAGGTAAATTGAGTATGATGAAGTTGTTATAATTTATTCAACCGATATGCTAGACTAAAACCTTTATGGTTTAAGGATTGTAAATCTTGTATTGTACCACGTATATGTAATCTATTGGCATATTTTATGTTATCCTACTTAACATTAAGGGAGAATGTTGGAACATAATGATTAAGTGGTCCGCTTACCCTTAATGTGTATGGGTCCATCACTAATATATAGGTTAATATCTAATAATATTTATATTTATATTATTAAATATGTTAACCTAGGTATATACTTTAGGTTAAATATTTAATATCATGAAATGATTATATTTCTAATATTAAATATTATAAACCTAGGTGTATGTGTCAACCATTTTAGGTTGAAAAGGTGGGTCGAAGACATACCCGATCACCTTATATAAAAATGACTTTAGGTCATCATTTGATATATTCGAGAAAATATATCAAAGGTGTGCAAATCAAGTGATTTGGTTTTACCCTTGGTAAATAGGGTTTCAAAGGAGGATGTGATCTTAGTGGATGTAAAATAAGTTCTTTGAAGTAAAAGGTTATTTTCAAAGTGGTTTTACCTTATTGGGTTTTCCACTATAAATATTGTGTCACCTGTGTTATTTATTTCGTAAGGATTTATTTATTTACTTATGTTATGATATAATCTTTATTTAAATATTTATTGTAACATTATATAATATGAAATTTGATTAAATCGTATTTATTAGAATCCTCAAATTCTAACATATTGTTCATACTTTTTTAATATTGGCAAATAGTTTTTTGAAAGGGACTATACCCTTGAATACAAAAGAAGGCCTGAAAGCCGGAATAAGAGTGAGAAACAGAGCTGATGGAACAAAGTCCAAGTATTACAATGAAGTTCTACGTAGCCCAGAAACAGCTACACAAACGAGACATAACAGCAAAACAACAGCAAAAAAATAGTAAGCCGACTGCCAAGAAACAACAAAAATAACAACTAAAAGCAGCAGAAGCATCCAGGACTACTTCTTGGCAGCTTTATCGATACTGATCTTGACTCTTTTCCAGGCATGAAACATACCCAATGCAGTCATGTGGGCAGCATCCGTCTTATCGAGCTCCTCGATGGTTCTTTTGCTCTCTTTTTCATTGCCCCAAAGTGCAGCCGGGACACCGCTGAGGTTGGAAACACTTTTGGCATGACCCTCGATGAACTCCTCGATGGCCCTAAAGGCGGCAATGTTGTAATCATGTCTAGTCTTAGCCTTCCCTAGGCGGGAGTCTAAGGAGGTCAGCTTCTTGTATATGTCTTCAATCTGACTGTTATCAATGCTCCCTTCCCCCTCCATGCTTTTCTTACCTTTTTGCTTAGCTAGGTTTTTGACCTCATCCTTCAGCAAATTTATCTCAGCCTCTAAGGCCTCCAGCCTCTTAGAAGAGCTATCCATCTGTACTTCCCGGGGACTGGCACTACTAATGTTCAGCAGGTCACGTGCAATGTCAAGTTCAATAGGCTCCTTCCCCACAGCAAGAGTCTCAAGGTTGAGTCTCCTGGAAGCCCTGGTGATTGGTCTTTTAGAGGTAGAGGCGAGGTGGGTGACAGGAGCAGCAACAGGAGGAATTGAAGGAGAAGCTTGTGCAGCCGGCATGGGGGTAAAGAAGGTGGTGGGGGGGGCAGCAAAGCAAGGGGAAAGCAGGGAAACAGATCGGCAAAGAAGCAGAGCCCATCAAAGGGGGAGCCGGGCTAGGAGAGGAAGGAAGACCAGGGTACTTAAGAAGGCAGCATTTGTGAATTAACAATATAAGCCCTTGATGCAAGGGAACCACCGGGTGTGCTTCTGGAACTCCAAAATGGAGCGCTCAAGGGAGTTTAACAGATAATGAGGGAAGCAAACCAATCTATTCCTACGGAAGTGGTTTAAAAAGATGAGATGCTTAGCAGGGACAGTGACAAACCTACCTTCCAAGGAGATGAATCGAATCATCATGCGAGTGACTTCATCATAGGGTGATGGAATTGAGCTGACAAGCAGACCCGCTGTGCTAAATATGAGCTTCTCATCTTCCTCCACAAATCTTCTTTCTTCAGCTTCTTTGATAACCCTTTTGTTGAAGAAGCGGTACCCTTCCAAGCTGAGGCCGGTCGCTTCAGCAATGAGATCTTCATTGACAAGTATCTTCTGTCCCCCATAGTCGACAGTCCTCTCTTTCCACTCCTTAGCAAAGCATACAGAAATGCTTTGATCATGTCCCTGCACCCTATCAACGAAGTTGGTGAAGCCGCCTATGCTGAGAATGTTCCAAAGCTCAGTGTTTTCCTTCCAGTCGGGGTCCGCGCATGGCTCAATTTGACAGGGAGGTCCTCCCATCTTCTCTGTGGTATACTGGTTACAACAATTTCTCGAATGCCTCTGAGCATGAAGAACAGTCCGTTTCTTGCTGTTGAAGGTCGCATAAGACTGGGAACTATAGCCGTTGGTCTTCTCACGAACGGCTGCGTAACTGCTGAACTGAGCCTGCGGGAAGTCGCGTGTGATAACCCTTTCCCTGTCAACAATCACATTGCATTTATCATCGGTTTTCGTGGAGCTTAGCATCCAGATATCAACAGCTGTTGTACCTCCCGCGTGTGTAATTTTCAAATCTAGATAACTCCACTTGAAGTTCCCTAAATAATTCTTGCTATCATTTGAAATTGATATTATTTGCCTCGCCATATTCATTAAAGCAGCACGTGTGAAAGTATTAATGATTCTGATCTTCCTCCAAAGATTAAGGCTCATCTCTAGGGATTGCTTGCTTATGAAGGTCCGCATGGATGCTGTTGTGAAGCTGATTAGGGATACTATCATTATCCCAGACGGTGAAATTTATATTAATGCCATAATTGGCCAGTGCATCCGCCAATTTATTGCCCTCCCTGTAAGTATGTATGATTCTGATGCTATTGAAGGTGTGACTAATGCTTATGGATTCAGAGATAAAATCTTTAATACTCCAACTGGGAGATGAGGACTGATTAAGAAGTTTAATGATATTAAGGGAGTCCCCTTCAACAACAAGGTTCTGAATATTTTGAGCCCGTGCAACTCTCAAGCCCCAGAGAGTAGATAATGCTTCGGCAAAATGATTGGTTTGAATTCCCATTTTTCCAGCATATGCAGCAATCAAATTACCTTTGTGGTCCCGTATTGCTCCTCCTCCTCCTGCTGTCCTAGGGTTTCCCTTAGAGGCGCCATCAAAGTTCAGCTTGTACCAATTAGAGTCAGGAGGATGCCATTTAATCGAAGATCTATCTACACTATTCCCAGGGTTGCTCCAATTTCCAATCTGCCAATTAGATAAGATGTGTTCTTCATTCTCAGGATAACACTTGTTCTTGGGAGGTTTAAATCTGGCCATGTCCTCTTTGAGACCTTGAGAAATTTTGCCAATACTGAGTTTATAATTTTGCTTCTTATTTCGAAAATGATATTATTTCATACTTTGTTCTTCTTGTAGAACTCAAATTTGTTGTGCTCCATGAAAATAGAGATTTGAATGTTGTTTTGGACTATGACACTTCTATCTAACCTCTCCTACTTCATTTTCTTTCTATTTTCACTCACTTGGAATATCTCCACCCTTGTTCTTAGTGTTATCACCTCCCTTAGTTAGGATTTTAATTTCATGTATCTCTCTCCTGGTCCCTTGGAATTTTAGATTATTGTTAGGTAGTTACAATTTTCCTTTCTCGTAATAGTTTTAGCATTAGACTTAGGTATAGGAACCAACATTCTCTGGAGGTCCATCTCAAGCAAAGCAAGTCCCACAACTTGAGAGATGGTCCTATATTAGTAAGAAGTAGGAATCTGCAACGCATATTCCTAGGTCGCTACTTTTGACATAACATTTACCAATCAATATCAATATTTTCATCAAATATAATCATCTATGCATTCTAAAATAAGGTCATCTCATTATTACGTGGTTTCTCGACGTGCTCAATGATTTTCTTGTTATCTCCACGGCCACCTAATACTTTATCTACCTCATCAAATTTCCTAGACCTACATACATCATATTGTGCCCATCTATCTCTCGGGAACCAAAATCATTTCTCCCCGTGGTGAATCATAGGATTTTCTAGTAGATGTAGGACCATCTCCATACCCAATGGCATCGGGTAACCACCTCTTGGTCACCACATCTTATGCTCTCTCAACCATGGATCTGGATGTCTTTCCTCTCCGGTGTTAGGACCATTGTGCCTATATCACCCACCTTTGGATTTGGGTCGGCGGGTCTTCCATCGAGCCCTCATCCGATCTCTCTACACAATAATCTCTTGTGGGTCCCGAGTTTCCCACATCTTTGTCTCTAAATCATCAACTGGAAATCATATCATTCAACCATGTTATATCTACCACTCACCATAGGTAGATCCTCTTGTAATCACAAATCAACAAAATTTAGACATTAGATTCATTAAAAATAAATTTAAAATTTAAAATCATAATAATATACATGTTTCATCATTCTTTCCTACGCCATCAAACCCTATCAAAAAAATTTACATAACCCGCCGCCATCGGCCCTATTGTCTTACCGGGATAGATGGCGTCTAAGTCTTTATGACCATGAATTTTAATAATTAAAATTCTACTAAATGAAAAAATTAAAATCCAATCCCTCCTAAACCCACTTGTATTTTTTCCCACTCTTCCTAACAACATAAGTTTTATTAAAAATGGTGCCCTATTGCCTTCGCATTTCCCACAAATTCAAATTGCTAATAATCTTCCTAATCAAATTAAATAATTCGACTTACCCATAGTCATGCTCCGCCGTGCACCACCTCGTCGATCTCGGCCTCTTCCTCATACTGCTCCATAGTTTCATGTCAATCTCCAAATTTGGAATTCTAGAGCTTAGTTATCTTAATTCCAAAAATAGTAATAAGAAAATAACCTCAAAATCCTATATAAACTTCATAATTTCTATTTAATTTCACCACGATGGTCCTCAATCTTGCAAATCCCATCATTTTAGTTCCTGATATTTGAAAAATATGTCGTCAATTACGTTTAGATCGTTATCTTCTTCCATTATTTTTGACATATTACATGCCTTATTCTTCCTTTTGGCCAAAAATCACACTTTTTCGACCCTCATCTTCAAATTCTAAATTCTCGACATCCATCCCATGGGCCCCTAGCTAGGTGATTTATGTCTTATTCCACTGATGTTCCTCTAGTGTTTATTTTCTGTTTTGGTTTTCCATGGTTTTAGCAACATAGATTTCTCATGTATGCAGCAAGACAACCAACACTATCAGGTACGCATTAGTGAGTATATTTCATTTTAGCTATTCCTTTCTTTATTTCATCATGTACTTTCATTTTGGTGTTATGTATCATTCTTTCCACTGACTACCCCATGTTTCACTATTATGACATGTGGTAATCAATGGTTGAGGCATATGTATAAACCTAAAAATTTACGCTTTCTATTTTCATACATGTTACTAACAATTCTCTTTTCAGGTTAGAGATTGTTGATGCATCTATCTTTGGAATAGATTCCTTAAGGAGCTCATTCCAGGATATGGATATGGTTATTCAGTAACCATTGTATTAGGGATCATACATGGGGAGAGAGAAATTTCATTCCCATTTACGTATTTCTTTTACTCGTGTTCCTCTTATTTTTCCTATAATCTTCTTATTTTTCTCCATATTCTTCGACATCTTGCTAAATCACGACCCTATTTATTTCATTTTTTTATTGTCCTTGTTTCTCATGACGCCTTGAACATTCCCTTTTCTTTTTCTTCCCTTGTAAATTCCATTTCCCACGGGTGATTGTTTTGGTGCAATTTCAAATTCCATGCCAACAACTTCACCCACGGATGATGACATAAGTACCCCAACTCTCATTTACACATTAGGACATCACATATTTTCATACAAAAACTCACCATTAGCTTTTCTCTCTTGTACCAACTTGCACCTTCTCACTTAGCTTCTGGATTTCTTGCATCTTGACTCTTGGCTTGGAGCTTCTTCTTACTTGGATTGGTTTTCTTGCACTTTTGGGTCAACTATAGTGAGCTAGGACTGGATTGTTCCCCTTCTCCACCTGAAAGTTTTTATCTCTTGGTGTATGGTCCTTTAGGAGATAGATGCATCAACGACCACCCCAATAGGTAAGTTCTCTAACTCACTTTTTCATTTTGTATAGAGTAGTTACTCACTTTTTCATGTTGTATATAGTAGTTCCTGCATTCGATACATGCTTTATATTAGTGTATTGCATTTAAGCTCCTTAGTTCATGTTACATAATTTCCTTAGGTTAGCATAGGATTTATATGCTTCTTTCATCTTTCATTTCACCCCATAGTGTTAGTACCTCTATAGGGTTCCTTCCTCTTCTTCAACCTAAGGCCTTGTAAACCTTATTTTGTCCTAGTGTAAGGGTTACTTCCCTTGGGGTATGGGATCATAGTGGTCCATGTACCCCTTTTAATTATATCTTCTTATGTCTCGATCTTATTGTTTCCTTCACTCGTTACATCGAATACCCTGGTTGAATGGATAATAAGAGTGCACAGTTCCTAGACAATTTTTTTCCCACCATAGATTATCTAAATACTCGACAATAGAGACAAAAATGTGGATCATATGGACTTCGATGATATAAGGTGGAGGATGGAAGAAGGAACCAACATGGCCTTAGCTGATGTGATCTATCGAAATGGGTTGTATCAATCTTCCGCCTTCTATCTAGATCTTCATGACACATATTTTTTCTATCCTATGATAAGAAACTATGAACCGAAATTCAATCTATAACTATGGACAATGGTTCAATCATTGTTGTGTTGACACCAGATGGAATCTCAAGATGCCTATGTATTCCAAGGCCCATGAACGTGATTATTTTGAGCAAAGAAGATACCTTGGCGCGGAATAGGAAAGGAAGGATTCATGCTTTCAAGGAGTGGCCATTAGAAACTAGATAAAAGTACCATGAAATCTCTTGTGGCTTCCAAAAACTCTCTCTAGGTCCAAATTTAAAGAGGATATATTTGACTACATCATGCTTCTAAATATGCTCATGGAGGATTCATCAAAAAGTCTTTCATTCATGAATGTCACAGTTCATTTTCATAGCTACAGAGGCATCCTAGGTGATTGATTAGAGCCAAATCATCGTAATAATTTACACTCCCACCGATAAATCTTGAAAACAAGGAATTTCACAATGAGCTCATACTTGGTCTATGTTGTCATGACATTACAGAGGTGGTTTAGGCTCATTCCAAAAGAAACATTCTAAATAACATGCCAAAGTGCATCAAACATATGCCCATTTCACTTTGAGATAATACAAGCATTATGCAAGGGTGAACAATTTTTTTATCACATACCTGATTAGGAAAATGGAGGTAAACATAAACCGAAGGTTCTTAGCTGAGGCTTGTATGTTGATATATAAATATGGGATTTATTTTTCACATTTCCTAACCTTATCATATATCCGCATTGGAGGATTTGAAGAGGTGCCACTAAAACTCCCAAGGTACCCACATAACAAGCTAGTGCTCATCAAACTTTGTAGGTAATTATCATAGGTTCACATTTTGTGTCAAGAAAAGATGAGTAAAGGAGTAACATTCTTTATTTCTCCGGGAATCTATTCTTATAATAACGCAACATATGCAAGAAACATTGAATCCTTTCTTGGTTCTTTCACCTTGTTCTCTTATTTTGCCAGAGATCTTTCAATACAAAGTAGTACGTGGAAGGGAAACACGAGTATTTCAACATGTTCCATCAACCTGCATTGGAAATCTATTGGGAGGATTGTGCCAATGAAACAAAAGTGAGACAAAGGAGTTCTCAAGGCTAAATGTGCAGTAGATGAGATACTTTCATTTGGATTGGGAAGCTGTTGATTTTAAAGATGGTGGAAGTGACATTTTGAGCCCGAGTATCTAGAAGCTATATGGTTCAAATTGATTCCTCATGTGGATTGGTTTGAGGTGGAACCTATGGATATCTTGACCCGTACTACAATGGTTATACATAGGTAAATACAAGTGGTACTTCAAAAGGTTCGGGAGTTAAATTTTTCTCCATCTTCATCCTACAAGCATTTTGATAAGGTAGGGGGAAAATTATATTTGAGAAATATGCGAGCTTCAAGGCAGGATAAAATTTCTCAAGTAAATAGTTGTTCCAAAACCCTCACTTGAGCTTATGAGAAATAATTTTTCAATAAAAAAACCAAAGTGTAAGTTCTCTCGATCCTGGGAGTTATTGGTTTCTCGTGCAAGAAGCAAACCCAAGTCTCCTAAACTATTGGCACATTATTTCCACATGCACTGTCATTCATCCAATTCAACCACATGAGGAAAGTACTCACAAGCCTTCTCCTTTATACGGTTAAGCCATTTTACTAGTGTCATGGGAAACCTAGTGGAACATGTTCATATTATTCACTTGGTCCTATTTTCCCATAAGTACAAGATCTCATCAACAACTACCTATGTACCATGGATAAATCAGAAATACCAAAAAATTGATCTCTCTTCTTACCTCTGGAAGCCTTCATCTCACTCGAGAAAATCCAAGATTACCTCTCAACTTATGAATGATGCGTCAGGATCTCAATTCGTTGATTTTTACCGACGACCTTGAGTGGGTAAATATGAAATAGAAATGATAATAAAATACTATGAGATGAAACAATATTTCCTTGGAGATCTTGGACAATAGAAGCACATCCATAACTTTGAACAAACTATTGCAATAATTTTTTCTTAGATGAGGGAAAGTGTGGTGACCAAGGAGCAAATTTAGAGAAAATTTCATACCTTTACCTCATATATTCAGACCTTCATGGACCCGGATACCCCTCCTCTCGCTCCTTCTGAGTCAATTATTCCTTTGAGCAAGATTTAATCTCATGAAATACAAGATTTCAAAAGGATGGGCAGAATGGGAAGAATGAAAAATTCATGGATTGATTCCATCTTCCAAAAGGTGTGTGAACTACTTCCGAGATATGGTCAGGATATTTAAGATTGCTACCTTATCGATCGAAAAGATAGAATATGTTCTCTCCACAGACAAGAAGGAAGAAGATCATTAAACAAGCTACTCCCAGCTCTTCATAAAATGAGCATGGTTAATCTTGAAATATTATGTGAGAAGCGAGTGTTCCTAAGCCAAGAAGACAATTTCTCTCACACTGGGTGAGGACCATCGAATGTAAAATGAGAGCTTTGTTTGAAGTGGCGTAATATTTCCTATATCATCATAACTGAGGTCGTGAAATAAAATAAGAGATCAACAAGTTTTTGAAGATGAGATGTCCCAAGTTTTAATCAAGGTCAACATCACGATGATATTTTAAAAAATTTATAGATATTGTAAAAGGTGAGTTTTCCAATCCACAATCATACAGAGATGAGCACATAGACACTCTAGCTCAAATTAGATCAGTTATCTACGATGTTGCTAATAAGATCCCCAAGTGGTTTAAAAATTGTAAGACAATTCAGATTGTAGACAATCAATGGTTTTACATCCTCACTAATACTATCATTCCTCGGGAGAAATAAGTTGTAGAAGTAGTGTACAAGTAGAATGCATCTATGGGAATCCATGAGATTTCTCTAGTTCACTGCATCAAATGATCATCTTTACAAAAAAATCTTTCAATTGATGATTTTATTCTCTCTTTCTCTTTCTCTTTCACTCCTATATGTAACAAGCAACGTTTTCCCAAAGGTACTCTAAAAATTTCTAATTCTTCATTGGGAAAAGAAATTTTTCAAAATCAACTTAAGTTACCTATTTTCCATTTTTGTAAAAGTACTTTTCTTAAAATAAGGAAAAGTATCTTATTCTAGTAAGTAAGGTGAGCAATCATATAGGAATGTGAAGATCCATAAAAGGTGGGCTATTTAAGGAGGCTCTCACTTCATGGTAAAGAGATCAATTTTTTCTCCCCTTTAGCAAACTATATTTCTTCTATTTCTTGCTTAATGTATTCCTCTCCATCTCAACTCCTACTTCAATTGAGATTTCTAATCTGCATGACTATGAACATAATAAAGTTAAACATTTTGTTAATTGTGTTCTTTTTATTACTTTTCATATTAGTGTATTCTCATTGTTAACTTGGAAGTAATCTGGTTTTATGTTAATAAACTCAGCTTGTTATTTATGGAATAAAACCCCCTTCTCACTTTTTCTTGTCTCTCCATGCACACACCTTTGCTCCACCTCCTTTTCACACGAATTAAGTGGAGTATTCATGTGTGATATCATTTCAAAAGGCCACCCTTGATGGTTAGAATAGTGTACACATTTCCTTGTTTTCAATAAATGGAGTTGCCCCATTTCTATGTAGAGGAACCTAGCCCAAAAGCGTTGGTGAAAGACCCTAATTTTCCCTTGTGCCAAATTATTTTGCCAATGGTTTTTGGCACCCGTTGTGTGGAAGATTTTTTTCTTGCAGCTTATAATGATCCACAAAAATTCTAAAAAGTACATATCCGAAAAAACTCAAAAATCGATGTTGTAAATCCTAAATATCCTTGATGTTTACCATGTATTTTTCCACTAAAAGATATTCATGGAAATTCCCTCTTTTGAAAACTAATTTTTTTTATTCCAAAATGCTCAAGAAAACATCATAGCATATTTAAGGAATTAAATTTGGAACAATAGAGAAATTTTTAATCGCTACCACTTTCTTGTAAGAATTCTAGATTTAGAAGAGGAACATGCCCAAGCTTTGCAATGTGCTAGAAAAGTTTCAAATCAGAAAAGGAGAGTATAAATAAATCAATTTTAATTTGAGGATAAATTATTCAATATGATTGAACAAATATATACCGAGCTTGTCATGAAAGTGTCCTCACCGATCCTACATTTGAAGAGAAACAACAAGAAAATTTCAAACTCCCTTTTTTCCAAACAACGAGACAAATTGGACAAGAATACTTCCCTGAATTTAATTTTGAATTTCTTCTCAAAGAAAATCTTAGAGGTTGTATACACCTTATCCAAGAAGAAGAGTGTCCAATCCAATCCAAGTCAAGTGCAAGATGAACCAAGGGTTGAGTGAGTAAATGTGAATTTGGCACAAGAGAGAAAAGTGAATGGAAGTTCCTACGATTTTGGCTTCCTTACTTCACAATGTTTGGGTATGGTGATCATGTATATGATTTCATCAACCACAAATGATGTTTTCAGCAAGGTAAAAACCTATCACTGACACTATCACCCATGGGTGATGGTATCGAATAAGGGTGTTAAATCGATGAAAAGTGAAAAAGAGGTGTCATGGATCAAGTAAATGGATGAATAAGGTGCCAAATGGTGAAATGTAAGCAAGGTGTCGGGCGTGCAATGTGTATGAGACATAAAGGGATAAGGATAACTAATGCAAGGAAAACTAAGGTTGGGACCACATAACGATACTCTCTCGTGTACTATCTCTAACCCATAATGATTATGTGAATAATCATACCCCATTCTTAGCATAGGATACTTAAGGCACCCGCTCAAGAAATAGATGCATCAGTGACCTTATATGTATAAAGGAAATTGTTAGTAATAGGTATGAAAGATGAAAAGTGAAAAATTAGGTGTATACATATGCCCCATTCGTTGATCACTACATTTCACAATACAAAATCATAGCGTGGTTGATGGAATGAAACAATCCGTAACATTGAAATAAAAAGTAGATACTGAAAGTAATAAAGAACTAGCTGAAATGAAATATACCCACCAATATGTACCAGATAGTGTCACTCATCCTACCCTATGGGGGTACAATCAATGTTGTAAGAACCCTGAAGAAAAACTGAAAAGAATCACTAGTGTATCATTAGTAAAATAAGACATAAATCACCTACCTAGGGGCCCTTGGGATGGATGTCATTTCATAGTTTCGAAATGTCATAGTGTCAAGATGACTTGATGTCATAGTCATCTAGTGTCAAAAATAGGTAAAAATCAAATATGGTTGAAAGTATGTATGTAATAGGTCAGATTGAATGACTCTTTCTTATGGTCATAACATGATAAATGGCACATTTTGTGGAGTTCGATAGAAAATGGAAATCTTTGAAAGATTTAGGTTTATCGCGACCGAATTTGAATAGAAAATTTTAGTTTTATATAGTCATTTTGGTTTTATTTTCTTATTGCTATTTTTGGAATTGAGAGAACTGAGCTCTAGAATTCCAAATTTGAGTGTATTTTGATGACATGGCATGAGTACGAGGTGGTGATGGAGGAGAACAAGGTGGTGCACATGATGGGGAGCGATCACGGGTAAGTTGATTATATTTAATTTTTTTTGGTAGAATAGATGTTATTTGGTCATTTTGTTTTTTCAGAGTCATTAGGAGTCTTTTTTTCCAAACTTATGTCATCAAGTAGATTAGGAAAAAATACTAGTGGGTTTGTGAGGGATTTGAATTCCATTTTTTATTTTATGTCTTTTTTAAAGTCAATTTTGGGAAAGACGCGGTCGCATTTTTTCTAGACACCATCAACCCCTTTCCAATAAGAGGGTCGATGGTGTTGGGGGTGGGAGTAAAATTTTTCCAGGGGTTGATGGCGTAAGGATTATGGGGGGAAAATATTTCATGGGTTAATGGCATTAACCAGAGGTCCGATGACATAGGGATCTTTGTAGGTATAAGTTGTAAATTTTTAATTTTTGGTCCAAATTAACTTATTGAAGTTCTAATACTTATTTTTTATCTTTGTGTGCATGCGGGTAGAGTATAGGATTCACCTATGGAGGAGTGTAGATGTATCTTGGCTCCATGGTTTGATTTTCAAATTGATGCAAAAAGAGGTGACCCAGTTACAGGGTTAGGGATTTGGGGGCATCATGTAGATGTCCAGGATGCCATTTGATTTGGATTTTCTACGAGATGTTTTTAGTTGCATGGGAGACTAGATCTAACACCTTTTGGTGGTGGACCTAACAAAAGACCATGGAGATGGCATTGACCTTAGAGGATGTTCATGGGATTTTGGGGTTAGACATTAGAGGGACCTATATGTATTGTGATATGAGTTCATATACTATACAGAGGATAACCTTAGCCATATGGGATACTAGGAGTTGGACATATGACAAGCATGTGTTATGTGTCCGACTCAACACGGTGTAGGCCACAAGAATTATGACTATCTAGGAGATAGTTATGGGGACTTTGGGTGGCATGGATAGTGTGCCACAAGGAAGATGTAGTCATCCCATTATTTTTTATAGTGTTATATAACGATGTTGTAGATCAAGGGGCATTGTTTAATCTGGGCACCACCATATCTCGCACAATTGGTGCATGATTTGTACATGGTTAGGTGAAGACGTCAGAGGGTTGTGGGACCCATCATATTATTGACATCTTGGATATACGAGAGATTCCTAATGTATAAGATGAAATGGAAGCCATTATCAATAGCAGTGGATGCCTCGAGATTGTTTTAGTGGGTATAGGGGTCGGCAGTAAGAGCACTTAGAGCATTCCAGTCAATAACACAAGTGGGTATAGATTATGTTATATCGCATCCCTATGTAGGGAATGTGCATCGTGGTCTAGTTGTCCTAGGGCGAGTACCTAAAGGCCATCATCGAGGTGACGTGGATTGCCATCATCGAGGTGACAGGGATTTATGTGTATTGGGTGGATACCCATGCGGTGAGCAAGATCCCTAGGAGGTTTGGGCAACCACACGTGGTGATTCTACCATTTCTGTGAGGTCCGAGTAAATAAATCAAACACATAAAATAATTTATTAAACATAACATTAAACATGAAATAAAATAAATTAAATGACATTGAACATAAATGTAATGTGGAAAACCCCGAGGGTAAACAACCGTGACAAAGAGAGATTCCATTACTTGAGAAACAATTTACAAAGTCCAATAACTCTAACTCCTCACTTCTCTCCCATGGTAATTCACCACGTGAATACCAAATACAATGATATGAAATCATTTGACCCCGCAGTCATATTTAAATAATATGATCGGGTGTGTCTTCTCACGAAGCACCCCAATTAATTAAATTGATTTAATTAAAAACTAATTAACCATAATGCATAGTTTATATTAAATAATTAAGAATATAAATATTCTAAATTATTTAATTATAAAATATGGTTTATAAGAACACTTAATATTATGTTCTAACACTCCCCCTTAATATTAAGTGGGGAAGATATGCCAATGTTACTTGTTTATAAAACATGATATACAAATCCATAAAACATAGTTAAGGTTTAGAATAACATATCAATTTTGAAGGATTTATACACCTTCATCATGCTCATCTTACCTTTTGGTACAAAAGTATTTGGAATCCATAAATCAAAAGTTGTAATTTAGGCTAAGCATGGTTTTTGATAATACATCTCACACTTTCTCATGGAAAATCTATACCAGCATCTCTAAGATCCTTTTATAACATAAGGACCTCCTTTTCAATAGATACAACACGTTGGAAAGTACACCATAAATTTAGATTTATAAGTTTACAAAGATCATAAAAATACATTTTACAATGATTTACATTGGAGTAGAAGTATAGAGGAGAATGAGAAAACACACAACTCGACCATTAGGAGGTGACATTTCCATGCACAGTCTCCCTCAATGGAAACTTTGAAATGCCAAGCGTTGCACGAAACATGTAGAAATTTATAGCACATAATGTCTTTGTAAACATATCTGCAACTTGATCTTCATTCAGGTAGTACTAGAGATCTATATCACTGTAGAGCACCTTCTCTCAAATGAAATGCATATGTATCTCTATATGTTTATTCCTCTCGATGCTGAATTATATTCTTAGCTAGATAAATGCAACTCTTGACTATGCACAAAAGAGAAGTACTTCATTTAACTTCCATCTGCATCTCTTCCAACAATCACTTTAGCCACATGGATTCTTTCACTACTTATATCACACTTATATACTCTACCTCAGTAGAATAGATGGAGACTGTCGGCTGATTTTTACTACTCCAAGTAATGGAACCGTACCAAACTTGAACACATATCCAGTTATAGATTTTCTATCTAACACAACACCAACATGGTTAGAGTCACAATATCCATATAAACATGCATTATCATAATAAGCATAATATAAATCATTATTTTTTCACTTTTAACCATCTATAAATCTTACATTGATAGTTTAAAAACAAGTTGTATAACAACTTAAATAACAATATGCTTAATAACTAACCATGTCATATTACCAATATGTTGAAAAAATTCAACATTTTAATCTTGTAAAAATATATATTAGATGCAATCAATATTGGATATCTCAATACAGACACAAAGGCGTCCCCAAGTGTCATTTGATATGCATATAATACTATTTTTAGTAATCACATACTAATTTATAATTTATAAATGTTTTATCAACATATATATCTTCATTATCTACTTTAAGCCTTTAAATTTTTTATAAGACAGATAGATAACATAAATGCAAGAATGACCAAATCATGCAAGAATAATCATAGCGTACACTGAACCAATTAGAGATGAAATACTTAAAAGTCTTCTAACATTATTGTCAAAAAAATTCCATGGATCATGTGGAGTTTTATTTTCTTCAAGATGATTGAGGAATAGTTTTTGTGACTACTTACCACGTAAGCACCATTCACACATTTTATGAGAGATGGGTGGTAGACCAAAAACTAGGTTAAGCCGAGACATGGCATACATGCTCCTAAAAGAATGACCTAGTATTTCATGCCATAATTGAACACCACTTCTATTTTTGATTAGTCAACCAAGAAGCAGAAGAAAAACCTTTTAAACACATATAATCCATTTTTTGTATGCCTTCATAAACTAGTAACATCTAACTCATTTATCTTTGAACAAAAATACACTATAATTATTTTGAGTTAGTTGTGAACAAGAAAGAAAATTCATTTTCAATTCAAGAACATACAAAAAATCATTTATAAAACCTATCAAAACATTTTATTTTCATTTACCCTGAATATCGAGAATGGAATGATCACCTAGATAGATCATTTGATATCAGTTAGAATATTAGATTTATACGACATGTGCCTAGATGCACCATTAACTAATGCGAGTTTATAGAGTAACTACATTAGATTTATGATTATTCTCTTCATTCTTGTTTTGATTTTGATTTGGTTTATTCCCTTTTTTATTTTTGAAATTTGGCTTGTTTTTGTTTACTTTACAATCTTCTTTTTTGTGTCCAAATTTCCCACAATTGTAACATTTTCCATAAAAAATGACTCTTAAATTCCATGATTTATTTTCTTTATTAGGAGTTTTAAAGTTTGATTTTTGATTCTTGTTAAATCTAGAAGGTTTGTTCTCATATTTTTGTGTACTAAGTGCATGTGTGGCATTCTCTTTCGAATAAAAATTGGCCATTACCTTCTCTTCTGGATCAAGAGAGGACTCAGAATAGATAGATCGGGATGTCTTTCAATTTGGTATTTGGAATTCAAAATTGAAATGAAATTCCTAAATATTTTATGGATGTTCATTTGAATAATTAAATACATTAGTTTATCATGAATCAAATTTCAATTTCACCCATCTAGATGAAATTTAATATTTTTAATTTTTTCTAAATAATTAATTACCTTTCCATCTTCCTTCATGGGAGTTGTCAAATGTTCAAGAATCAACTTTATAATTTTTGATAATTATGTACCTTCATGCATTAATTATAGTTTCATCCAAGCCTCGCCCAGAATTTCCTAATTCCTAATGTGAATAATAAAATCATCGTACATGCTCTGCAATATTATAGACATTCCCTGTTGCACCTTATGGTGATATGCAAATACATTTTCCGTTGTAGCTTGTTTGTTTGTCGGAGCCTTCTTCATACCGTTCATGATCGTCTAGAGCTTGCAAGCCTTGAATTACGCCTTCAATCTGATCTTCTAGATGATGTAATTTGATCCATTCAACATTTATGATTTTCAATCATAAAATGATTATACCCCATTTTACGTAAACAATTCAAAATGAGAACAAACAAGGTTCTTCGTAAATTAGTTTAGGAAGTCCCTTGTTATTGTTCAAGTGCATATGTTGGTTATATTTTGATGATTTTTCCTTTGTTCACATCGAAATTTGACCTATCAAATAAATACTTACACAAAAATATATTAATTTGACTATAAATTAGGCATATTTAGTTGAAATGTAAACAATTTTTGTTTACTTTTTCAAGAAAATAGATCGACCTATTTGTTTGTAAGAACAATACTTTTCTTTATTTTGAATTGAAAAATAGAAACCATATCAAAACAAGATTTTTCATTATATATATTAAAAATACTTTATTTTTAATATTAAATTTTTAAAAAATAAGCTTAAAAAAAAATTATTGTGTATATAAATATTTTTGTGGAGACTAGCTCCTTTAAGTATATTTAGATTTTATTTTCAGCATTTGAATATCGAGAATGGAATGATCACCTAGATATATCATTTGATATCAGTTAGAATATTATATTTATACGACATGTGCCTAGATGCACCATTAACTAATGCGATTTATAGAGTAACTACATTAGATTTATTATTATTATCTTCATTCTTGTTTTGATTTTGATTTGGTTTATTCCCTTTTTCATTTTTGAAATTTGGCTTGTTTTTGTTTACTTTACAATCTTCATTCTTGTGTCCAAATTTCTCACAATTTTAACATTTTCCATAAAAATGACTCTTAAATTCCACGATTTATTTTCTTTATAAGGTGTTTTAAAGTTTGATTTTTAATTCTTGTTAAATCTAGAAGGTTTGTTCTCATATTTTTGTGTACTAAGTGCATGTGTGGCATTCTCTTTCGAATAAAAATGGCCATTACCTTCTCTTCTGGATCAAGAGAGGACTCGGAATAGATAGATCGGGGATGTCTTGCTCAATTTGGTATTTGGAATTCAAAATTGAAATGAAATTCCTAAATATTTTATGGATGTTCATTTGAATAATTAAATACATTAGTTTATCATGAATCAAATTTCAATTTCACCCATCTAGATGAAATTTAATATTTTTAATTTTTTCTAAATAATTAATTACCTTTCCATCTTCCTTCATGGAGTTGTCAAATGTTCAAGAATCAACTTTATAATTTTTGATAATTATGTACCTTCATGCATTAATTATAGTTTCATCCAAGCCTCGCCTGAATTTCCTAATTCCTAATGTGAATAATAAAATCATCGTACATGCTGCTCGCAATATTATAGACATTTCCTCTTGCACCTTATGGTGATATGCAAATACATTTTCCGTTGTAGCTTGTTTGTTTGTTGAGCCTTCTTCATACCGTTCATGATCGTCTAGAGCTTGCAAGCCTTGAATTACGCCTTCAATCTGATCTTCTAGATGATGTAATTTGATCCATTCAACATTTATGATTTTTCAATCATAAAATGATTATACCCCATTTTTACGTAAACAATTCAAAATGAGAACAAACAAGGTTCTTCGTAAATTAGTTTAGGAAGTCCCTTGTTATTGTTCAAGTGCATATGTCAGTTATATTTTGATGATTTTTCCTTTATTCACATAGAAATTTGACTGTCAAATAAATAATTACACAAAAATATATTAATTTGACTATAAATTAGGCATATTTAGTTGAAATATAAACAATTTTTGTTTACTTTTTCAAGAAAATAGACTGACCTATTTGTTTGTAAGAACAATACTTTTCTTTATTTTGAATTGAAAAAATAGAAACCATATCAAAACAAGATTTTTCATTATATATATTAAAAATACTTTATTTTTAATATTAAATTTTTAAAAAATAAGCTTAAAAAAAATTATTGTGTATATAAATATTTTTGTGGAGACTAGCTCCTTTAAGTATATTTAGATCACATTAACTTGGTTGAGATGATGAACCAGGTCAGCGAGTTACCTTATAATTTATCATCTTAACTCAGCAGAGCTCATATTTCCTTACCACCATGGCCAAGCCACTTAAACTACCAACTCACCACGATTGTTGTGTTTAATATTTTAACCAAAATGGAGTATGGTGTGGCCAAAACCGCATTCTATACAAGGTGAGCCAAAGGCTTATAAAGCCTTAAAATTCAATACTATCCCAAATGTGGGACTAAAGTCCCTTTACAAAAAAAAATAAAAAGGAATGCAGTCACGGGCTTGCTTTTGTTTGCAAGTATAATGGGCCATGTTTAATATGGTCGGTGCTTAGTTTTATAAAAAGTTAGTAATATACCATGTGGAGACTAAGCACTAAACGAGAATAATTTAATTGTTTTTCTTATGAAGCAGCCACATGGGGACAAAGATTAAAGTGTTTTGATTTATATAAAGTGGCACGATAAATACTCACTAATTTTTTTAATGGAATTGGAGTATTTTTGGAGTGTTTAGGGTAGGATTTAGAAAACATATAGAGGTTTTAAATTAACATAACCATATGGTAATATTTATATGTTTTAAAGTTATAAAGTTAGGATTATTTAAAAAACAGTTAGGTATACCAACTTTACACAAAACTTTATGTATGGTCTTAGACCAATAGAAAATAAAGTGGTTAGGAATTAATATAAATGGTTTAAAAATTGTAGTTTAAACTTAGGTTTACACTATTTAGGATATGATACCAAGGCCTCATTTAGTATATAATAGACACATAAGAATGTAGTTTTAATCATGCATAGAATGAATGGGGGCATTATTTAGACATAGATTGCAAAACTATATTTTAGAATTGAATTTTGGCCCCATTTAAAATACCCTTAAGTCATAGGCCAATAGGAAAAATTATAATCCTATTTCAGGAGGGTTATATCTCTTGGGAGACCTTGTGGTTACTTTGAATTTACTTGCTTTACCTTGCATTTTTTACTTCTTCCCTGCACATACATTATAGAACTATACAATATTAAATAAATTATTCCACAAATTTATTTACCCTTACCCTATGTTTGCAAGTTCCTGGGAGAGATTTTCACCAACAAAAAAATATTTTTCACATGCGAGTAAAATGAAACTTGAGAGAGGTCGTATATATGAAAATCAAACAAAATGGGGTATTAATAGTTTACGGGTTGTAACCAACCACCAACAATTACAACCCTTAGGAAAATTAAATTAAATTAACCAACATAGAACCATACTCTAATACCATGTGAGGTTCGAGAAAATAAACCAACCACATAAAATAATTTACTAAACATAACATTAAACATGAAAGAAAATAAAATAAATGATACTGAACACAGATGTAACATGGAAAAAACCCCGAGGGGTAAAAAGAATGGCAAAGAGAGATTCCATTAATTGAGAAACAATTTACACAATCCAGTAACTCCAACTCCTCACTTATCTCCTATGGTTATTCACAATATGAATACCAAATATAATGATCGAAATCATTTGACCCCATGAGTCATATTTAAATAATATGATCGTGTGTGTCTTCTCGCGAAGCACCAAATTAAATAAATTGATTTAATTAAAAATTAATTAACCATAAACACATAGTTTATATTAAATAATTAAGAATATAAATATTCTAAATTATTTAATTATAAACTATGGTTTATAAGAACACTTAATATTATGTTCTAACATTGTCACCCTACCTATTTCATCATGCTAGAGATTCGCAGGGAGTGGAAGTGATGATACCAAAATTACAAACCTATAGGATACAGGTGGTAGTGGGTGTATATGGTGGAGATAATGTCGTCATGGTGGGGATGTTTAGGGCCTTCCATAGATCATAGCATTGAGTGGCTCAAAGGAAGTATCGATGGAGGATCTCCGCCGATACGGAGTTCATAGGTCGGGGTGGAGGTGGAGTTGGTCCCAGCACCGAAGGGGTAGAAGGGTAGCCAACACCATGGTTGAGGGAGCATAAGATGCGGCATCTGGGAGGAGGTTACCTGACACCGATTGGGGTCCAGATGGTTATGGACTTGAGATAGAGGCATAAACCATAGTGTAGAGGGGCATGATATTGTTACCCCGAAACATGTGGGCACATTACGTAGGAGAAATAAATTTTCATGATGATGATGATGAGGAGGTATTGGGTAGCCATGGAGATAATAAAACCATTGTGGAGAGGCTCAAGTAGCTAGGTATGTGTTTCATGATGTTATTTAGACGATTCTTGAGAAATGGATTTCTTCATGTTATATTGGTATCGTAAGTAACATGTGTCATTTGTTTGGTTTTGCGAGAGCAAACAGTGGAGTGGGACTCCCGATAGAGAGTTCTCACCATGAGATCCTGGATCCAGTGTTGGATGCCCACAATACTACAGTGATGGTGGATCCAACACCACCATCGGTAGGAGATTCTATGAGCTCATTCCATCTGGTTGGAGAGACATCTAGGACATTATGGAGATGTAGGGATGCATAAGCATTAACGACCACTAACAACATAGATTTGATGTTGCATAGTTTATTGCAGAAGCATGAAGCTTTGATTCAAGAGTAGGTTTCCCGCCTATCAGGCTCCTAAAGAGAGGTCAAAAGGATTACTACACTGGATACACAACTGGCGAGAGCACAGGGAGAGACCTCCAGAGCCCAGTCTAGAGTGGAGTTTGTATTCCACACAGCCAGAGCTAATAGTATGGCCCCATCGGTCCAAATTATCCAAAGATCTCCACGGGGCTTGAGGTTTCTTGAGTCATTTTATAGATTGGTCAAGCCATGATTTTGATTTTGTATCATTTTTTCGATGTGTAAAAATTGATTTGATATATATTTAGATGATGATTTGGTAATATTGTGTATTGGATGTTTGTTGTGTATATGTTTCTTTGCTTATCATTTTCTAGCTTTATGCATGTATGTATGTAATGATACCCATGTTACTTAGCAATAATGGTAATGTGGTTAGATAGGTAGATACAATGGGAAGGGGATCAGTAGGATAGCCCAATCCAGGCAATATGAAGAAACCAAGAGGCAAAATGAGTCCAAGACATTCAATGGTAGGATGTCAGGGCACGATTAGGTAAATAAGTCCAAGAAAGGCCATAAGCCTAAGAAGGGATGCACAAAATACCACGGGGATCCAATAGGAAATACTAGGCTTAAACGAAGCCAAAATAGGTAGAATCATGACCAAGACACTTCAATGGTAGGAGAAACCAAGGTGTACATGGTGATAAATTCAAGCGGGGTGACCAGCACAAACAAGGATGTAACGGGATATAAGGAAGTGTGTAAAAACCCAAGTGGGGCCGAGACCCCAAAAAATGATAAAAAGTAGTGTGTAAAACCTATGTGGGGGCCAAGAGCCCAAGCGATGGTGAGGGTTACAAAGAAGGAAAATAAATGTAATCAAGGTACTATAGATAACTAGACACGAGGGTAAAATATCGTAAGGTATCAGTGATGATCTCATCAACTTCATTCAAGATATGACTTCTAGCATGAGTCATGAGGTCCTAGATGGCATGTTATGTAATAGAAACTTTCCGGTGAACTTCAAATCTCATGAAAAATAAGGTGTCATCGATATGGTCCTTTAGTCGAGGAGATCTGTCACACCGATTATAATTCATCGAGGAATGAGGATCATAGCAAGGTGGTGATCCATAATAAGGTTTTGGTCTAGTCGGTCATGGGGAAGGCGGTTAGTTATGAGAGGATTCGGCTCCACGCTTCTGGTTATAGGAAGATTTTTGGGAAATGGACTCTTGTTACATAGAACCCGATATCAATGTTGATGTGTGTGTAATACCTTTGATGAGAGAAAAATAAGGGAGCTGAAGAGGAAGGTTGTATAACATTTCTAGTTTGGTCGCTTTTGACCTCATCTTCAAGCTTCTTCATGTGGCGTCAATATGATCTATAGTTAGAAACATCATACCCCAAATCCTCGTGTTATGTGCAATATGGCTCGGTCATAGAGGATAGAGGAGCCATAAAGTCAAGAGGTAGGGATAGGAGTCTCATAAGTTGTAGAGGGATAGTGAGAGTATCTGAGGAAGACAATTTTGTAATGGATGAAGATGGTGCCAATGAAGAAATATGGTGCTCATTCATTGAGGCACAATAGATAGGATCATCACCCATGAGATCATTAGCTTTGTAGTCAAAATAGGTGACCCGCTCATCCAATTCTATAAGGGATATGGGTATGCTAGGTTAATGGAAGTATGTGGAGGTGTAGCCAATGGTACAATCTAAGGTTTAGGCACCATTTGGGAAGAATTAACAATTATACTTGAAGATTCCTCTTCTATGAGGATGACATTCATGTCATGAGAAATCTTGGTGCGAAGAGTCTCTTAGTAATGATAGACTTCCCTATCATAAATTTGGGCATAGCCAACAAATTGGGATCATCTAACCTACAACCATCATCATAATCGGGTATGGAGAAATCCACCACACAAGAATCGACTATGGTCTCTAGCCAAACCACATGCTCTAGCAGGTAATGTGGTGTATGTGAGATGACTGTGGGAACCGAAGGCTCCTTCTTACGAGAATAAGACTTCAAATAAGGAGTTAGTTGGGATACGATCATTTCAAGAAGATTGGAAGTATTGATTCTAAGCATAACCTCATCGGGCTCATTATCATCTAACTCTAAGAGACTGGGAGGCATGCGCCTAACTAGTTATGAATGACCGACATTTCCATGAAGAGATTCTATAAGATAGTTAAAATGTTTATATTTATGAAATGGGATAGGAGATAATTCTTCTAATGTTGGGAGATTGTATTTCCCTTTTTTTTGGAGCATATCATAGTTCTAAGGATTAGAGTCTCCCTAAATCTTATAAATAGCTCCTTGGTGAGAAAACTTAACACACTGACATTTGGAAGAAGTGACGATGCACATGTGATGAGTCCATGGTCGTCTTAGGAGAATATTATAATACAAATCAAATTTGAAGACCATGATTTTGATGTGGACAATCCTAGGAGGGACGATGATGGGTAACTAAATACACCCCATAGGAGGCATCTTGGCAATTGTATCCTTGACAAGTGGTATGTATAGATTTCAAGTTATTTATAGAGTAACCAAGAGCCTTAATAAAGTATAATGAGGCCACACATGTTTCAGCTCCTTCATCAATGAGAACACGCTTGACCGTAGTGTGACCAATCTGAACTGAAATGAAAAGGGTGGATCATCTATGCAGAGCAAGAGCTCATAAGGGATCATAAAGGCTATAGAAAAATCAATGCAAAAGTGAGCATCTTTGGTAATTTCAGTATGAATGGAAAGTTCTTAACATTGTCAATGGATGCTTTCCTCCGAGCCATGCAATGTGGGACTCTACCCCAAAGAGGGAGGAAAGGGAATGTTCATGTCAAACAATGTTTCTATGATATGCTCATATTAATGAGGTGATGTACACATGATTTATAATAAGGGGACTTAGCAAGGAAGTTGGGAAAGTGATTCAATAGGATCCCACTCATCATGATTGAGTTGTGTAGTAGGTTGAGAGTGATGGGAGTCCTAAAAATAGATCTAGAAGAAGAAGGTGTGATCAAGGAGACTTCTGAAACTATTTTTTGCTCAGTTCTTACACCATCGGCCCTACATGTTTTATTTTCCCAAGGTATTATGGTATCTATCACTATAAAAATAGATCCAAACACCATCAACCCTGTAGAATAATTTTCATAAGGGCCGATGGTGTCTGGAGGAGGTAAATTTTTACTTTAGGAAGACTAGTTTTGAGGCACATAGGGATATATAACCCTGTGAGTCTAAGGCTGGAATGATGTGGGATATTCTGGTTCTACATAAGCTATGACATGCTTTACATCATTAATTACAACCATATTTTTAGGAGGATAATTTGTGTTGACTACATTAGCCATAACATGTTCTTGCTTCTTAGAAATCTCAGCAACATTATGATTAGGCATGAGATTAGAAAATATTTGTAGCTTCTCATTATCTTGGTTGATAGCTTTGTGATGATATTTTTGTTGAGCCAAATCATGGGCTAGGAACACTTAGGTCAAACACTTTCCATCATGGTATCATGGTCAAATTGGGGACCTAGGAAAAATTTGATGGTAGCTATCTCTGTAATACATGACAATTTTCATGAGAGTCACCCCAAGTGTAAGGACCTCAAAACCGAGATCCAAATTTTTTATTTTTTTATTTTCCCATTATTAACATTGCTTAATTGATATGTTGATTTCACACATAATCAAATCATACAATTATACAAACAAATCATATGTTTTAAACACATCGATAAAAATCAGCTTTGAGTCCAAAGGACATTTCATTATTTTCAATATCTCAAGTCTACAATATTATAAGGTTACATGCAATGGACAAAAACCTCATAAGATTATATAATATACTTGATTATTTCAAGTATTACATCAAGTACAATTTATTCCATAACTGAAATATAACAGTAACTAAGAAAGATCTGAAATCAGCTTGAATCCCTTCAAATTCTTTCCTTTCCCTTATCTCCAGAATGGCCTGTATTTTCCACAAAGGGTTAGCTCAAACCGAATCTGGCAAGGATTTCCATTTTCATATATGTAGTATTCTACAAATGAAAATGTATTCGTAATATACTGATCATGCATCAACATACTAATTCATTCATTATTATAATAATGATTTCAAAAGCATGTACACATGCATGAACTATCCAAGTTCAGAATATCTTTCAAAAATGGTGTCTTTAACCATCTTACATGAAAATGCATAAAACTTACCTCATGTAAGGGTGATTACATAATGCATTTCATAATATTATTTCATGCCAAATCAAATCAGCATACCAATTGTTTATAGAGATGTCACATATAGGCTCCATATAAAAGGAGAAGGCATGATAAGCAATTGTCAAAGCATCCACATGAACTTCACTTTACAATTCTTATAATGATCTTTATTCCAAATCAGATCAGCAACATAACATAATTTCCAAAAGGAACAAAATATCCTTTATACCCAAGAATGCATGCCAACCATATGACAGAACGTCATATAATGAACTTCACATATATTCCAAGGAATGCATACCAATTGTATGAAAAAATTTCATATCATGAACTTCACTTCACAAGCTCAAAATGAACAATATGCCAATTCAAATCAACAACATAGCGCATTTTCAAAAGGCACAACAAATCCTTTATACTCAAAGAATGCATGCAAACCATATGACAAAATGTCATAATATAAACCTCCAATATAATCCATAGAATTCATGCCAACAATATGACAAAATTCATTACAATGAACTTCACATATAGTCCAACGAATGCATGCTAACATCATGACCGAATGCCATAAAAATATCTTCACATAAAGACCAAAGAGTGCATTCCAATAGCATGATAAATTTTTATAAAAGAACTTCACATAATTCCAATGAATTCATTCCAAAGAAAGATAATAAAATTCTATAAAAGAACTTCACCAAAATTCCAATGAATTCATTTTAGTATCATGATAAAATGTCATAATCCATACTTATGTATGTATGCCAATAAAATATTACATATCAATTGTTTGACATAGTGTCACAACACCTCATTCTTTAAATAATATAGCCAAATGATTTCACACTAATAGTTTGACAAAGTGTCATAACAACATTCTTTCATAATGTTGTGCACTTGATTACACACTAACCATTTAACAAAATACAGCGTACTAGCAACAAACACTACAGCAAAGAAAACAACAATCTAGCAGCGAATCAACGACATATAAAACACCCTAATACACCATACTTTGTTAAGCTGGCGTTGCAAAGAAAAACAACAAAACACAACAAGGAAACAACCAAAACTGAGCGCTATAACAGCTAACACTGCATCAGAAAATGCAACAATAATTTAATAAATAAAAAAGAACACTTCTAGCATTGTTACCACACTAATAAATCCTTAAATAACACATCTCTTCCAGCAGTTGTTACAAAGAAGCAATAACACAACTTATAACAACTTGTAGAGATCGACGAATTCACAAAAAAATAACATTCCAACATTTAAAAATGTAGCTTGGAGATCAATCCAAAACCCATAGCAAAAATGTCAAGAAATCTTCTCTCAACACCCAAGATGAATAACCTCATTAATTTCATTTATCAAGTAAGGATTTAAAACAAAATCTCTAGCTCTCATACTTGAGAGATCTGAAATATATAATGCCCATATTAAAATAAACACATTTTCCAAATACCCATAAAGGATTGATTCGAAAATATTAATACCCACAATAAATAATCCATATTTCTCATTACCCAGAAGAGGAATAAACTGAATATGCATTTATTTGTAAAATATTGCATAGACAAAAATAAGAAACCCTTCGCTCGAAAGATCGAGATGAAGAAGACCAAAAACCTTTTGTTTTTCCTCTTTCCTTCTCTATTTTCTTCCTCCAGCTTCCTAGCTCCACACCGTACAAAATAAAACCCCAAAACCTTATTTATTTTTCTAGAAAATTTCTCCCCAACATTGTTGCAATAAAGATTGGCAAGATCCCAACATACAGGCCCAAAATTAGCTCCAGATGGCCATAAAACTTCCATGAAATCCTCCAAAAAAAATTTTGACATGGTCTCCCCTCTATTTCCTCCTCTCTTCATGCCATGCTAAATGGTAAAAATCAAAACCTAACTCTCCTTTATTTCATGGATTCCAAAATCTATTTAAATATAATTAAACTTCAAAAATGCCTCCACTTAGCTTTAGGCTAAGTTTAATTGTTTTATTTATTTATTTTAAATAAAACTATGTGCCACATTCCACAAGGAATAATTAACACGTAAGTTAATGCCAAAATAATTCAAAATTCGAATTCTATGAAATATCATTCCAATTAAGCATTATTAAAAAATTGAGTTCCAAAAGTTGGGATGTTACATCCTCCCCCCCTTAACAAGGGTAATGTCCCGATTACCGAGACTTAAAAAGAAGTGGAAAATTCTTTCTTACATACTTTGCATCTTCCCAAGTGGCACTTCTTTCACTTAGGTTGTCCCACTGGACCAAAACTTGTTGGATATCTCTATTTCACAACTTAATGCTTCGATGTGATAATATCCTTACCGGCTCAAACTGAAAATTTAGCTTATCATCTACTTGCAAGTTCTACCAAGTTAGCACATGTGAGGGATCATGCACATATTTTCTCAAAAGTGAGACATGAAATACATCATGAATTTTAGAAAGTGAAGGAGGCAATGCTAACCTGTAGGCTACAACACTAATTTTCTCTAAAATTTCAAATGGACCAAAAATGGGTGCAATTTTAGATGTCTTTCCAAACTTAATTGAACTTTTATGAGGTTTCACCCTCAAAAACACTTTTTCACCACCGAAATTCTTTTCATCCTTTTCTTATCAAAGATAACTCTTTTGTCTATCACTTGCAACCTTTAATTTTTTTCTTATAACAATCATCTGTTGATCGTATTCTTTTAAAACATCAGGACCTATGGTTACCCAATTTTCAAGGCCTTCCCACCCCAAGGGTGTTCTACATTTCCTTCCATATAAAGCTTCAAAAGGAGCCATTTGCAAAGAAGTATGATAAGTATTATTATAAGAAAATTCAACTAAGTGCATAAAATATTCCCACTTGTTTTGTTGGTCCATAACATACATTCTTAGCATGTCTTCTAATACCTGATTTACTCTTTCAGTTTTCCCATCCATTTCAAGATGATAAGAAGAACTAAAATGTAGCTTTGTGCCAAAAGTAACTACCAGATTTTTCCAAAACCAAGATGTAAACAAAGTATCTCTATCAAGTAATAATCAGTTCAAGAACTCCATGCAATCTTACAACTTCCTTCACAAATCTATCAGCAAGTACAAGTGCATCTCCGTTAGATTACCAGGAATAAAATGAGCAACCTTTTTAGCTTGTCAACAACAACTAAAATAGTATCATGCCTCTTTTTAGATTTTGGCAAACCAAAAATAAAATCCATAGTTATAGTTGTCCATTTGTCTTTTGGAATGTCATGGGAAAAAATCTTACCACTGGGATGGCAATGATAAACTTTCACCTTTTGACATTCTAAACATTTAAAAACAAATATAGCCACATCCTTTTTCATACCCGCCAAAAAAAAAAGCTGTTTCAATTCATGATTCATTTTAGTGACCCCGGGATGTGCAAAATGAGGAGCTTGATGCACTTCTTGCATCAGAATAGTTCTGAAATTTCCTTCAAAAGGTACGTAAATTCTACCTTGGAACCTTAGAAGACCATCTAAGTCCAAGGAGTACCCAACATACTTGCTATCCACTATTCCTCAAAACAATTTTTCAGTCATTTCCTGACAGAAAATATCTATTTTATGCAAAAATAGACAATTTTTGTTGTAATAACCTGATCCTTTAGCAAAAAAAATTATTCTAAAAACAACGGAAAAGTGGACTCTACGGCTGAGTGCATCATCCACTCGATTCTCTTTACCTTTGACATATTTTATGTCCATATCATAGTCACTAATCAATTCCATCCATCTCCTTTGTCGGGCATTCAATTTGTCTTGAGTAAATAGATGCTCTAGACTTTTATGATCTGTTCTAAGTTTGAATGGCTTACCCAACAAGAAATGTCTCCATTTCTTAAGAGCATGGACTACTGCAGCCAACTCTAAGTCATGTGGGGGATAGTTCATCTCATTAGGCTTTAATTTCCGTGACTCATAAGCCACTACCTTTCCTTTTTGAGTTAGTACACCCCCTAAACCATATAAGGATGCATCACCCGGACCTTAAAAGGTTTGTTTGAATCTGGAACTAGCAAGATAGGTGTAGTGAGAGCATGTTTCAACTTTAAAAATTCTTCCTCACACCTAGCATTCCATTCAAAATGTTTACCCTTTCACTGTAGCGATGTGATAGGATGGGCTATTCATGAAAATTCATTCACGAACCTTCTATAGTACCCAGCCAAGCCCATGAAACTTTAGACTTTTGTCACATTTTTAGGAGCTGGCCATTCTTTGATAGCTTTAATCTTGGATGGATCCACATAAATCCCATCCTTAGAAATGATATGTCCTAAGTAGTGCACTTTATCTTTATAAAACTCACACTTAGATAGTTTTGCATATAATTTGTGGTCCTTGAGCCTTTGTAAAACTATTCTTAAATGTTTTTCATGTTCTTGCTCATCTCTAGAATAAATTAAAATGTCATCCAAGAAGACTAATACAAATGTATCAAGAAAATCTCTGAAAACACTATTCATTAGGTTAATAAAAGCATCCGGTGCATTGGTCAAGCCAAAAGGCATAACCATGAATTCATACTGTCCATATCTTGTATGGAAAACTATTTTATGCAAATCTTCCTCTTTGATTCTAAGTTGATGGTAACCAGACCTTAAGTCAATCTTAGAAAATACAATTGCCCCTTTCATTTGATAAAATAAATCATCTATCCTAGGAAGCGGATATTTATTCTTAATGGTAACCTTGTTGAGCATGCGGTAATCAATACACAACCTGTAATGTACCATATTTATTTTTAAAAATACCATTGGTGCTCCCCAAGGGGACACACTTGGCCTAATCATTCATTGCTCAAGAAGTTCTTGCAACTAAACTTTTAGCTCTTGTAAGTCCATAGTATTCATTCGGTAAGGTGCTTTAGAGGTAGGTGTTGAACCTGAAATTATATCTATTGAAAAACCAAACTCTCTTTTTGGGGGTAGACCTGGTAATTCCTTAGTAAAAACATCCTTAAAATCATTTAATACTGGATAATCATGAAAACTAGGTTCCTTCATATCAGAAGACTCTTCCATGCGTAAGGAAAATAAGAGTCATCCCTTACATGCATCGCTCTTCTCAATTATAAGGTAGAAAGAGTGGGTAAAAACTTACTATTTTTGATACCAAACAGAACTTGTTCAAAGCCAAAATAATCAAAACAATGTATTCTTTTGTCAAAACAATCAATCTGATCTTTATGTTCTTATAACCAATCCATGCCAATAATCATATCATAAGATCCCAAAGGACCAACATGCAGCTTTAATCTAGTTTTAAACATCCCTAGATCAACTTCTATTTGATCTGAATATTCAGGAATCTACACTTTCTTACCAGTCCCAAATTCTACTTGCCATTTTTCTTTCATAGGAACAGTTTTTAGATTTAGCTTTTGCACTATTCTAGGAGACACAAAGCAATCAGATGCTCCAGGATCAAATAGAACAAATATTTCAGCGCCAAAGATTTTACCTCTAGTCTCAATAGGGGTTGCTTGGTGCTTAGCCTGCAGGTTATCTACCACTGCATAGACCTGGTGGCTTTTTTTCTTGCTTGTAAGGAATTCTGGGCAATCTCTTTGGTAATGGTTCTTACCACATGTCCAATATCCTTGTTGAGGTTCTTTGTTTGCCATCAGAACCTTGTTGGCTCTGTAGTAGGTGTGTATCTATTGCCTTTTTTGTTGTTGTTTAATGGGAGGCCTTGGCCCTCCCGGTAATTATTTCCATGAAACTTTCCATTGTTCTACTTGCCATTAAAAGTAGTCCTTTTGAACTCAAGTTTTCGGTAAGGTCCTAGAAGAGGAAACAGTCTTTTTACTGTTTATTGCCTTCTTTTTCATTTCTTGGTGGTATTTTAGTCGAGACTGCTGCTCTTTTTTCTTCGCCTGTAGGCTACACTAACTACTTGTACAAGACTCTTAAGGTTGACCATATTCACGTCTTACCAGATAACCTCTCTCAAACCCAGTTTGAACTTGGTTACCTTGGACTCTTCATCCTTCATACAGCCCACATGATGGATCAGATCTAAAATTAAGCTTCATACTCAGCTATAATCATGTTATTTGGTTTCAAACTATGAAACTCAGCTTGCTTCCTTTCTCATTGATTATTTGAGACATATCTAGTTCGAATTTCTTCTCAAACTTTTCCCAAGTAATGGTGGAATCCACATAACCCTTAACTTTCTTCAAATGAGCCCACCACAGACAACATGTTCTTCAAGGTGGTAAACTACAATACGGGCCTTGGTATTGGAGTTACAATCATGCAGCCAAAAGTATTGTTGTAAGTTAAAAACCAAGCCTCAGCTTTCTCACCCGAGTCAGTGGATAACCCTTTGAATTTAGGAATAGGAAATTTCTTCAATTCCTTGAGGAAGGGATCTATTACTCTATTCCCTATGGGTAAATATTCATGAGCATGCAGCTGGTTGTTCAAGTCTCCCATGTTTACCTCATACTGGTCATGTCTTACTTGATTACCCCCTAGGCCACTATTTTTCTCTAGGTTCCTCCCGTGAGCTGTCAATCTATCTTGCAAATTTTTTATAGTCCTAAGAAGTTCATTTAGGACTTATTCAGTGGGTTGAGGATAGGGTTGATGTTTCCACCAAATCCTCTACATGTACCTCTTCCAGCTCCTCCCCTTTGGCCACCACGACCTTGGTTTGGATTATTCACACCACCACTGCTCCGAGTTCTTACCATTGTTCCTGGTAAGTACAAAGAGAATTATTAGATAACGTTCCCAGAGGCCTAACTGTTAAACAACCTCGGCTCTGATACCAAGTGTAAGAACCTTGATAACCGAGGTCCAAATTTATTTATTTATTTATTTTTCATTATTCCCATTGCTTAATTGATATGTTGATTTCACACATAATCAAATCATACAATTATACAAACAAATCATATGTGCTAAACACATCGATAAAAATCAGCTTTGAGTCCAAAGGACATTTCATTATTTTCAATATCTCAGTACAATCTTATAAGGTTACATGCAATGGAAAAAAACCTCATAAGCTTATATAATATATGTTTTATTTCAGTAGTACATCAAGTATAATTTATTCCATAACTGAAATATAATGGTAACTAAGCAAGATCTAAAATCAGCTTGAATCCCTTCAAATTATTTATTTTCCTTATCTCCGTAATGGCATGTATTATCCACAAAGGGTGCACTCAAACCGAATCGGGCAAGGATTTCCATTTTCATATATGTAGTATTCTACAAATGAAAACGTATTCAAAATATACAATCATGCATCAACATACTAGTTCATTCATTATTATAATAATGATTTTAAAAGCATGTATACATGAATGAACTATCCAAGTACAAATATCTTTCAAGAGTGGTTTCTTTAACCATCTTACATGAAAATGCAAAAAAATTACCTCATGTAAGGTTGATTACATAATGCAATTCATAATATTATTTCATGCCAAATCAAATCAGCATACCAATCTGTTTGAAGAAATGTCACATATATGCTCCATATAAAAGGAGAAGGCATGATAAGAAATTATCAAAGCATCCACATAAACTTCACTTTACAATTTTTACAATGAGCTTTATGCCAAATCGATCAACAACATAACATAATTTCCAAGAGGAACAAAATATCCTTTAAACCCAAGAATGCATGCCAACCATATGACAAAATGTCATATAATGAACTTCACATATATTCCAAGGAATGCATACCAATTGTATGACAAGATTTCATATCATGAAATTCACTTCACAAGCTCAAAATGAACAATATGTCAATTCAGATCAACAACACAACGATTTTCAAAAAGCACAACAAATCCTTTATACTCAAAGAATGCATGCGAACCATATGACTAATCCATAGAATTCATGCCAACAATATGAAAAAATTCATTACAATGAACTTCACATACAGTCCAAGGAATGCATACTAACATCATGACCGAATGCCATAAAAAATATCTTCTCATAAAGACCAAATAGTGCATTCTAATAGCATGATAAATTTCCATAAAATAACTTCACATAAATTCCAATGAATTCATTCCAACAGCATGATAAAATTCTATAAAATAACTTCACAAAAATTCCAACGAATTCATTTCAGTAGCATGATAAAATGTCATAATCCATACTTATGTATTTATGCCAATAAAAGATTACCTATCAACTGTTTGACATAATGTCACAACACATCATTCTTTAAATATTCTAACCAAATGATTTCACACTAATCGTTTGACAAAATGTCATAGCACAACATTCTTTCAAAATTCTATGCAATTGATTGCACACTAACCATTTAACAAAATGCAACATACTAGCAACAAAAACACTCACAAGAAAGAAAACAACAATCTAGCAACGAATATGTAGCATATAAAATACCCCAAAACACCATACTTTGTTAACTAGCATTGCAGCAAAACAACAAAACACAACAAGGAAACAACCAAAACTCGAGCGCTATAACAGCTAACATTGCATCAGCAAATGCAGCAATAATTTAATAAAAAAAATAACACTTCTAGTAGTTGTTACCACACCAATAAATCCTTAAATAACACATCTCTTGAAAGCAGTTCTTATAGCAGCAATAACACAACTTATAACAATTGTAGTAGACCAATGAATCCACAAAAAAATAGCATTCCAACATTTAAAAATGTAGCTTGGAGACAGTCCAAAACCCATAGCGAAAATGTCTAGAAATCTTCTCTCAACACCCAAATGAATAACCTCATTAATTCCATTTATCAAGTAAGGATTTAAAACAAAATCTCTAGGCTCTCATACTTGAGAGATCTGAAATATATAATGCCCATATTAAAATAAACACATTTTCCAAATACCCATAAAGAATTGATTCAAAAATATTAATACCCACAATAGATAAACCATATTTCTCATTACCCTGAAAAGGAATAAACTTAATATGCATTTATTTGTAAAATATTGCATAGACAAAAATAAGAAACCCTTGCATGAAATATTTGAGATGAAGAAGAACAAAAAAACCTTTATGTTTTTCCTCTTTCCTTCTCTATTTTTTTCCTCCAACTTCCTAGCTCCACATCGTACAAAATAAAACCCCAAAACCTTATTTATTTTTCTAGAAAATTTCTCCCCAACATTGCTGCAATAAAGAATGGCAAGATCCCAACATATAGGCCCAAAATCAGCTTCAGATGGCCGTAAAACTTCCATGAAATCCTCCATATTTGTTTTTGACATGGTCTCCCCTCTATTTCCTCCTCTCTTCACGCCATGCTAAATGGTAAAAATCAAAACCTAACTCTCCTTTATTTCATGGATTCCAAAATCCATTTAAATATAATTAAACTTCAAAAATGCCTCCACTTAGCTTTAGGCTAAGTTTAATTGTTTTATTTATTTATTTTAAATAAAACTATGTGCCACATTCCACAAGGAATAATTAACACATAAGTTAATGCCAAAATAATTCAAAATTTGAATTCCACAAAATATCATTCCAATTAAGCATTATTAAAAATATTGAGTTCCAAAAGTTGAGATGTTACATTTTTGTTGAGCCGCATCATGGGCTAGGAACACTTAGGTCAAACACTTTCAGTGTGATGGTATCATGGTCAAATTGGGGACCTAGGAAAAAATTTATGGTAGCTATCGTAATACATGACAATTTTTGTGAGAATCACCCCAATTAGCATGCCACCAATAGAATTTATTTTCATCATGTCATTGAGGAATAGTTCAAGAAGGATCCAGGATCGCGGTGAATGGCTTAGGAAAGTCATGTTTCAATTCTTCTTAATCAATGGTTGATGATAGTTAGGCTGATTTTTGATGTTGTTAGTTTGTTGATAAATGTTAAAAAACAACCGTATTTAAAGAAATGATGAGAGGAAGAGTATCAAAGACTTTGTCATTTTGTCGTGTTCTTATGTTTGGAATGTTGCTATATTTTAATGTGTTTATTAGATTACAACTTAGAAGGATATTTATCAAACTCTCTCATGAGAATCGAGATAGTCTTGTTTTTATCTTGCTCAAAGGATTATTCTATAGAGGTGGGAGAATATGACCTCACATTGTTGAGTTGTGAAGCTTAATTACTTCATTTTAGCATGCAATTGGAACTTGCTGGAAAATACAGTAACCGGCATCGGTCAGTGTGACCGGTATAGGTCAAGAAAGTAAGGAACCGGTAGTGGTTAGGTAGAACCAAAGCATCGATTACCTATGTGACAAATTTTTAATTAAATTTCGGGAATTATATCTATTTTTAGCATTAAAATAGATTTATTAATTGTAATTGCATGGCTAAGTGCCCTAAGTCTATAAATGACTATATAAGCATAAAGCTTGATGGATCATAATTACAAGATAATTATTTGAGAGAGAATTCTTGGTAAAGAAGCAAAATCTTGATGGAAATAAAGTACTGGACATTTAAGACGTGTGGAAGATTGTAAATCTTCATTGTATATCTTGTCAAAGCTTTAGATAATAGATTGGCTTGTTTCTTGGTGGACGTAGCCCACACTGGGTGAACCACGTTAAATCTGGTGTTGATTTATGTCTCTTGTTTTGTATATTTCTTCTAGTAGAATATCTACTTTTATTTGCATGTATGCTTAGATCTTATATATTGTTTGTACAACCGGTGTGTTAATCCCAACAACTGGTATTAGAGCTTTGTTTGAGGTTTTTGTGTGTTGACATATTTACTCACATAGGGTTTTCTGATTGAGTGGGAGCTACAACAATGGTAGAAGAAAATAAATACAAGGTAGAGAAGTTTGACGACCAAAATTATCAATTATGGAAGATGCAGATTGAGGATTATCCGTATCAAAGAGATTTGTACTTATCGTTAGATGAGAAGTCTAGACCTATAAAGATGATTGATGAACAATGGAATATTCTTGATAGAAAGGCTTTAGGATCTATAAGATTGAGTCTGGCAGCATCCGTGGCTTCCAATATTATAGAAGTGGCTTCTACGGTAGACTTAATGAAATCTCTTGCTAATTTATATGAAAAACCTAGTGCTTCAAATAAAGTTTATTTGATGAAGAAACTATTTAGTTCTAAGATGCATGAAATTGAATTTGCCTCTAGTCATTTGAATTATTTCGATCTATTGTAAATCAGTTAAAATCAATTGCAATACCATTTGATGATGAAGTAAAAGCACTTTTATTCTTATGTTCTTTGCCTGATAGTTGGGACAAATTGGTAATGGTTGTTAGTAATACAACATCTGCTAATAATATTTTGAAGTTTGGGGATGTGGTTAGTATAATCTTGAATGAAAAATTCGTAGGAAGAGTACAGAGGAAGCATCATCCGGAAATGCTTTGAATGTAGAAAGCAAAAAGGTAAAAGGAGAGATCCAAAAGTAAGGGTAATGGGAAATCAAAGTCAATGGATAGCATATCTAAATCCAAAAGTAAGGGAATTACTTGTTGGAAATGTGGAAAGAAAGGACATGCAAAGAAATATTGTTGGTCAAAGGATAAAGAGAACCAACAACCAGACAAAGGTAAAGAGGTGAATCTTGCTGCATCAAAGGTAATGCAAGATGTTCTTATTATTTCTTTAGATAGTAGAATTGAATCATGGGTTTTAGATTCAGGATATTCTTTCCATGCAACCCCTAATAAGGGTTATTTCAGAAATTATGTCCAAGGAAATTTCAGGCATGTTTATTTGGGTGATGACGAACCTTTCAGTATTATTGGTAAATGGGAAGTTCATCTAAAATTACATAACGGAAATACATGCGTATTGAAAGATGTGAGGCATGTGCCAAGCCTTAGGAGAAATCTTATTTCAGCAGGGAAACTAGGTGAATCTCGGTTGCATGGTTACTTTTACAAGAGACTCTTAGAAATTCACCAAGGGTACTTTTGTTGTGGCAAGAGGTAAGAAGGCAGAACGTTATATTTATCTACCGTATTATCGATTCATTTTTTTGTATTATCTATTTTAGATTCAGATGCATGCATGTGGCTTAATCGGTTGGGTCATATGAGTCAAAAAGGGATGCAGATCTTAAAGGCTAAGGGTAATTTATCAAATTTGAAATATTTAGATCTTGATTTCCGTGAGCATTGTATCTTTGGAAAGTAAAAGAGAGTGAAATTTCTCAAAGTTGGGGCAACTAAGAAGGAGTAGAAAGAGCTTGTACACTTAGATGTGTGGGGACAAACTCAAGTAGCTTCTCATGGAGGATCCCAATATTATGTTACTTTCATTGATGATGCTACAAGAAAGGTATGGGTTTATTGTATAAAAACATAAATCTGATATTTTGAGACTTTTAAAAGATGGAAAGCCCTTATTGAAAATGAATCAAATTCTAAGTTAAAGTGCATTAGATATGACAATGGTGGTGAATACTGTAGCAAGGCTTTCAATGATTATTGTTCAATGAATGGGATACGTAGAGAAAGAATGATTCCAAGAACACCACAAGAGAATGGTGTTGTAGAAAGAATGAACAGGACAATCATGGAACGTGCTAGAAGAATGAGGATACATTCGGATTACCCTTGCGATTTGGGCGAAAGCGGTTAGTTGATACAGTGGTTTATTTGATTAACTATGGCCCTTCAAGTTCACTAGATGGAGGAATACTAGAGGAAGCTTGGACCGGAAAAGAGGTAGATCTTTCTTTTTTAAATTTTTGGTTCAAAATCTTTTGTGCATGTTGATAAGGAAAATAGGAAAAAGTTGGATGCAAAATCTAAGAGATGCACTTTCATTGGTTATGGATCTGGTGATTTGGTTTCCGTTTTTGGGATTTAGAGAATTCTAAAATTATTAGGAGTTCGGATGTTGAATGGAATGAAAAGAGAATGTACAGGGATCAAATTTTGGTACCCAAGGATGAGAAAATTGAGAAGTTTATTGATGAAAATGAACTCTCGGGTTTTAAAGAAACACCTATAGAAATACACGAGAATCGTGGTCGGTTAGTCTCTCGACCGGCATTGGTCGATGAACTTCCAATGGTTACAAAGGATCCAAACAGCATCGTTAGCAGAATCTGAACGCGTCGGTTAGAGGTGAACGACACTGTCGATCATCACAAAAGTTGAGAAGAATGTCCAGGAGGCACGAGATAGAGCCTCCGGTACCCCAAACTCCTGTGAGAAGGTCACAAAGGGTAAGTAAACTTCTAGAAAGATTTACACCTTCTCTATTTTATTTATTATTGAATGATAGTGGTGAACCAGAGAGCTTTGAAGAAGCAATGCAGGATAAGACTCGCATTCAGTGGGAGCATGGCATGGATGAGGAGATGGACTCCTTGGAATAGAACCAGACTTGGGATTTGGTTAAGTTACCAGCAGGTAAGAGAACATTGCAAAATAAGTGGGTTTACAGAATTAAGGAAGAAGATGGTAGATAGAAAAGGTACAAGGCAAGGCTTGTAGTAAAGGGATTTGCACAGAAAGTAAGTATTGACTTTGGTGAAATATTTTCTCCTGTTGTTAAGATGACTTCTATTCGTATTGTATTGAGTTTAGTTGTAATAGAATATTTACATTTAGATCAACTAGATGTGAAGATGGCTTTCCTTCATGGTGATTTGAATGAAAAGATTTATATACAACAGCCGTTTGGGTATGAAGTCAAGGGTAAGGAGAAATTAGTGTGTAGGTTGAAAAAGAGCCTATATGGGCTCAAGAAAGCTCCAAGGAAATGATACATGAGGTTTGATAGTTTTATGCATGAGCATGATTACTTGAGATGTGAATCTGACCATTTTGTTTATTTCAAGAAGCTTGAAAATGAGAGCTATATTATTTTGTTATTATATGTGGATGATATGCTTATTGCAGGATCTAGTATGCGGGACATTGGTGAGCTTAAAAGAAAGCTAGCTCACACATTTTATATGAAGGATTTAGGAGATGCAAAATAATCCTTGGCATGCAAATACATAGAGATAGGAAAAATAAGAAGTTGTATTTATCTCGGGTGGATTATATCTACAAGGTTTTAGAAAGGTTCAACATGTAGAATGCAAAACTTTTAGTACACCTATGGTATTTGGACACTTCAAACTAAGTAAATATCGGTGTCCTTCATCACATGAGGAGTCAAATACATGACACGAGTGCCATATGCTTCAGCAGTTGAAAGTCTCATGTACGCTATGGTTTGTACTGCACTGCAGGACATTCGCATGTAGTGGGAGTTATGAGTAGATATATGGCTAATCTAGGTAAAGATCATTGGAAAGTATTCCAATGGATACTCAGGTATTTGAAAGGGACATCTAGCATGTCGTTATGCTATGGAGGTTTGGATATTTCATTACGTGGCTATGTTGATTCGGATATGGTTAGAGATTTGGATGGTAGGAGGAGCACCACCGAATATATTTTCATAGTAGGTGGAATGAAATTTAGCTTGATTTCTAGATTGCGAGAAGGTTGTGGCTTTGTCTAATACAGAGGCAAAGAGTATGTTGCAGCTACAAAGGCTAGTAAGGAGATGATATGGATGAGTAGGTTAATGGAAGAGTTGGGAAAGGAGCAAGGTGATTGTAAATTGTTTAGTGATAGTCAGAGTGCAATTCATTTGGCAAATAACTCAGCATTTCATTCAAGAATGAAACACATTTAGTTGAGGTATCACTTCATACGACAGGTATTAGAGGATGGACAGTTGAATTTGGAAAAGATTCATATGAGTAAGAACCCTGCAGATATGTTAATGAAGCCATTAGAAAAGGAGAAGTTGGAGCTACACTCCACTTCTGTTTGTCTTCAATTTTGAAACTTGAAGAGGAAGAAACAAAGCCAAGGAAATATCCAAGAATGATGTTCTATAGGTATGGTGCAGTAATTAAACTCCAAGTGGGAGATTGTTGAGTTGTGAAGCTTAATTACTTCATTTTAGCATACAATTAGAACTTGTTGGAAAATACAATAACCGACATCAGTCAGGGAAGACCGGCATCGGTCAGGTATGACCGGCATTGGTCAAGAAAGTAAGGAACTGGCAGCGGTTAGGCATAACTAGCGTCGGTTACCTGTGAGATGAAGTTTTAATTAACTCTCGATAATTATATCTATTTTTAGCATTAAAATAGATTTATTAATTATAATTACATGGCTAAGTTCCCTAAGTCTATAAATGACTATATAAGCATAAAAGCTAGGGTTTAGAAGTGTATGGATCATAATTACAAGATAATTATGTGAGAGAGAATTCTTGGTAAAGAAACAAAAGCTTGATGGAAAGAAAGTACTAAACATCTGAGAGGTGTGGAAGATTGTAAATATTCATTGTATATCTTGTCAAATATTTGGATAATAGATTGGCTTGTTTCTTGGTGGACGTAGCCCACACTGGGTGAACCACGTTAAATTTGGTGTTGATTTATGTCTCTTGTTTTGTATATTTCTTCTGGTAGAATATCCACTTTTATTTGCATGTATGCTTATATTTGATATATTGTCTGCATAACAACAGGTGTTCTAATCCCAATAACCTTGATCCTGAAGGTGATGTTTATGAGATTGTAAGAAAATGTGGAAGAGTCTATCATTAGGCATATTATGTTATTTCCATGTGCATAGGGTCATCTAATGTTTAATGAAAGCTTGTGTTGATTTAATTTCATAATTTTGATAGTTAATGAAAGCATTGATATTATTCTTAGGTAGATCATGATATTGAAATTCATTCACCAAGGTTGTCACTAAGGACTCTAGCTCAACTATGGAGTTAGGAGGTAAAGTGTGATACCAATCCAAATCATCTCCAATAAGATTTTTAACTAGGATTTTGGTGGTAGCGTATGAATTTGTTTTGATCCATTCCTTGTAAAGCTTACCGAAATCCTTGATGTGAAGGGTGGGATCAGTGGACCCATCGTAGGAGATAAAAGGAGCAATGGCACTAATATCCATGCTAACAATATAAGGTACTAGAGGCTCTTATTGGACTATTCTTAAGACTTTATTTTTGATGTGGGTTGGGTGATGGGAAAGAAAAAGAGGGGGTATGGTTTCCCAAGAGCTCGTTGTAGTGAAATTGAATAATTAAGCCTTGTTGGCCTACATATGAAGGAATTGAGGTGTAGTAGAGATTGTTGTTGGCTCATCCTATCAATAAGTTGGGGAATGATATTGGTAGAGCCAAATTTAGATGCATTCTCAAATGAAACTACTTTGGGACCTTTCCTTTTTACGCCCTACTTTGTCAAGTTATTCGAGAGACAAATTCAAGGAGATGTTTGCCAAAAATTTCTTCTGATTCATCCTTGTATTGAGGAAATTGAGTGAGGAACTTTTGAATCTTAGGAGGATGATCAGAGGTATTATCATTTTGATTTTCTTATTTTTCCTCCTTAGGTGGAGCATCGTAACCTGGTATAAGGCTTCTTTCTAGGTGTTGTTATGACACAAAAATCCATGAAAAAGGGGAATTTATCTTGAGGATGATAGGTCTCAAGAAATGTCTGCACAATAGAATTAGAATTCCCCATTAGAATATATTTCACGATGGAGTGATGATCTAGATGAGAAAAGGTCCTCGAGATAGAGCTTGCAGTAAAGAATTAGTCATGTAGAAATGTTTACACATGGGATAATGGCATCCTGGAAATAGATTTGAAGGAACATAAGGGATCGACTATTTAAGCAAGTTTGTACAGTTCGATGGTGTTTGGAAATGAGTATACTAAAATAGATAAAATTTCTCCTAGGTGATGGTGTCTGTGTATATAAGTTTTTGATATTTTCCTAATTTTTGAAGGTTTTGAGTTAATCAAGATTGAAGATGGATGCTCTTAACGAGTTGTTCTTGATCAAGAATTCTATAGGATTCACGTTGGGTTCACCAGAAATGTATGGTGGGCCAAAAATAAGTCTCAAGGGCTTGTACTCCTAAGTATTTCATTCTATAAGGGTATTAAGGCAACAAATAGGATACACACATGAACCGACACACAATGGGTTGCTTTAAAGGGACTACAAAGAGCACTAAGGTTGTATATCTATATGTTAGTCATCCCTATACTAGGTCAACCTAGGGTTTCTAAGGCCCACAGTCAAGATAGAGGAGAGTACCTTTCTAGGATATTGGTAAATGGGTGAGAAGAGGTATAGATTGATGATAGATAATACAAACATGAACAATATAACTAAAATTTAAATAAAGGAAAGCTAAGGAGCTGATCAAATAAGAACATTATACTAACTAGCATCAATGTACATATAACACTAAGCTAACATAGAGAAATGGGGAAGGGAAATGAACTAATATATGTAAAATGACAAATATAGTTAGAGAACTTACCTATGGGGTGGTCGTTGATGCATCTATCTCTCCAAAGAAGCAACACACCAAGAGAGAATCATTATTGGGTGGAAAAGGGGAGCACCATTCCTATCCTAGACTCACTGTAGATGACCCAAAGATTGTAAGCAATCAAACCAATAAGAATATTTTCTAATCCAATCTGAGTTAAGTACAAGATGAACCAAGGGATGAGTGAGTAAATGCAAAGTTGGCGCAATAGAGTAGAGCGAATGACAATTCCTATTATTTTGGCTTCATTCCTTCATAATGTCTTGCTTTGGTGACCATATATATATATATATATATATATATATATATATATATATATATATATATATATATATATATATATATATATGACATCACCGCCCACAAATGATGGTGTTGGATAGGTAGAAACCTAACATCAAAACCATTGCCCATGGGCGATGGTGTCAAATAAGGGTGCTAAATGTCATGAAAATTTAAAAAGAGGTGTCATGGATCAAGAAAATGGATGAACAAGGTGCCAAATGGTGAAATGCAAGCAAGGTGTTGGGCATGCAATGTATATGAGACTTAAAGTGATAAGCATAACTAATGCAAGGATAAATAAGGCTAGGACCACATAGTGATACTCTCTATGTACTGTCTATAACCCATGATGATAATGTGAATAATCATACCCCATTCTCATAAATCCCCTTCACACACCTAATCAATAAATAAATGCATCAAAGTGGCCCTTATCTACACAAATGAAATTATTAGTAATAAGTATGAAAGATGAAAAGTGAAAAATTAGGTGTATATAGAGGTTCGATTACAAAACCATTCAATATCATTTCTTCGAAGAAGAAGTAGAAGAAGAAGTAGAAGACAAAGCAGAAAATGAAGTGGAAAGACATGCTCCATGAGGAAGGAACACCGACTCTCTTACTCTTACGCCACCTCTCCATGAGTTTCCGAAGGGATCTTACAAGAGATTTACTAAATTTAAAGGTGATGGCACTCAACTTCCTAAAGAACATATTACTTAATTTCATCAATGCATGCAGAGTTATATGAGTTGAACATTAGGATGTTTTAGTAAGGTTGTTCATGGATTCACTTCAAGAGAAAGAAGCTAGATGGTTCTACCTCTTGAACTCTTTGCCCATCCTAAATTAGAATGATATTAGAACTAGGTTTGAAGCAATATTTAAATCAGCTAAAGATTCCCAAGATCCCCTTATTCAAATGGATCAGATTAAAAAGGAACAAAATAAGATTATGAGAGAATTTGTGGCCCGATATAATATAATTCTAAAAAGAATAGTTATAGAGTCTTTACCATCCACTTATAATCAAAAGATATTCTTCATACATGCACAATTTCCCGAAGTGGGGTTCATCCTGCAAAGATCCCAACATCGAACTATTGGAAATTCCCAAGAGTATTCCATTGAAATAGAAGATGATCTGATTTTTTTGGGAAAGTGAAGAATCCAAATGGTAAGTAGAGATGTCAAATCTCCAAAGAAGGTACTACATATTATATTTTTCAAAAGTTAGCAAAATATTTGCTTTCATTGAAAAAGTAGTTGGTGCAGCCAAAATTACACACAAAGAGGTTTGAAGAAGAGGATACCTAAATCCAAATCAAAATCAGAATAGAAATAGAATAGTAGGAGGAGAAAGAATATTATACCTTGAAGCACCTCATGTTAATGCCACATGTGATGCAAGGCTAAAGAAGAGATCGATGAAGCTGAATTTGATGAAAATAATGGAGTATTGGCCATCAAAGAAATTGATTCTATTGGAAACATTGGTTTTTGTGAATATGCCTCTTCTAATGAGGATGAATTTGATGGTGCCATTGATGACATGAATAATCAGTCTTTGTGCAATGTTCACCCGTTCAAATTCCCAAGAGAAGGAGAAGTCTTCAAATAACATGAAGGATAAATTCAAGGATCCTCAAGTGGTGACTCTACAAAAAAATACAATAATTGATAGAGGATCCCCATTGCCCCTTTCCATGGAGTCTTCAAGGAAGATTGCTGAAAGTAATCGCACTGATCTTACACCTAATACAAGCAAGTCTACTTCTCATTTTTTGAGTTCTAATCCCATTTCTACTTTCAAGTGTAAGGATACAAAAAAATACAAGTTCCATCCCAAAAAATAGTAAGCCTATTATTACTACATTCACTCCTTCATCCTCCTCATCTAAGGCTCGTTTTGATATAATTGACCATGTAAAGAAATCTAAAGTTCAAATATCTAAGGTTGAATATTTGCAAACCCATCCTAAACAATTTGATAAGCTCATAAAATTCATAAAAAGTAACATTTCTAAGTTGGTCCATACCCCTCTCACTACCACTCCTAGTTCAAAGGGATTGTTACCTACTCTTGATGAGAAAAAAAATCAAAACGTCCTTGCCTCCTCTCCATCCGCCTCTGGAAAAATTAAACCTTTTTATGTATCCATACTCATTGGTGGTTTTAGATTAAATAACTACATAATAGACTTTGGAGCCTTTGACAATGTCATGCCTATAAATGGTTATAATTCCTTTGCCTAAAACTCATTCAATATTTTGTCCATTTCTACTCCATGGAAACAAAAGAAGTCCCCTTGGTAGGAAGAATCAAATATGCTCAAGTTACATTCGTAGCTTATCCAGACAAGAGAGTCAAAGTCACCATTCTTGTTGCTGACATGCCTACCACATATGGGATGCTTCTCAGTAGAATCTTTATAGAGACGTGGGAGGAGAAATAAAATTAGATTGGTCATATATGATAATTTTAGTGAAGAATGAATTGAAATAACTACTCCCATAGCCTAAAATGAAGTATATGGTACAAAATACCGATGATCTATGAGCCAATGTTCTCTATCAAGATAGAGGTGATGGAAATTACTTCATGACATCTGAAGGGAATAAAGAGTTGCTTTTCATGATGAAATGTTAACTGGGCTAGGAAGCTGTGTGGTATGGAAAATGGAATTCAATGGAAGTTGTTCATCCATGGGTTCTAGAGTAGGTATTGTAATCATATCCCCTCAAGGTGATCTATTTCCATTTTCATACAAATTGTAATTTTCCAACACCAACAACACAACTAAATATGAAGCACTCATTATGGGCATGCAAGCTGCAGAAGAAATGGGTATTAAGGGGTTGGATTTCCATGGTTATGAAAAGTTTATTACAAATAGGTCTATAATCAATTTCAAGTAAAGAACTCAAGGCTTAAAAACTATAAAAACATATCTTGGGATTTGTATTGAGATTTCTCCATCAAAACAATTCCCCGAGATCAAAATACAATAATTGATTCACTAGTTATATCTGCTGCATTGATCATTACACACCCAAATTTCAAAGCTCAAAATATTTTAGTTGAAATGGTGTTCCAAACCCAATATACCTAAAAAAATTGAGAATTAGAAAGTTTTTAATGATGACAGACATGTAGTATCCTTCCTACAACAAAGTGATCATTTTCAAAATCTCTATTTCGAGGGAAGTTGCAATGGTCCTAGAGAATGTACCTCTAAGGAAGGAATCAAAGGGGTTGATAATGAGGGAGTCATCAAATTGAAAGGTAACAAAATTCCAATAGGTCTTGTTTCTTTAGAATATATGTTCGATAAGCATGATAGGTTCATTCAAAGTAAATCAAAGTGTCAACCCAAAAATGCGACATAGTTTGATCAAGTTAATATCATGACATACAAGAAGCCTAGACTTGTCAATATTGGAAAGTGTTGTTCTCCAGAAGAGAAAAGAAGCTTTGTAACCTTGTTGAAGAAATATTCAGATGTTTTTTCCTATTCATATGATGAGCTCAAGTCATACAAGCCTAACACTATGAAGCATTGTATTCCACTCAAGACGGATGTCAAGCATTTTTAAAAAACAAATACAATATAACCCCTAGATTATGAGAACTATCGGGAAGAAGTGGAAAAATTACTTAATTCAAGAATCATATTTCCAATTCACCACTCCACTGGGTAGCAAATATTATGCTTACGTGGAAGAATAATAGTGAAATAAGGATATGTGTATATTTTTGTAATCTAAATCAAAAATCTCTCAAAGATAATTACTTGTTTCTCGGTCATGGATCAAATCCTTCAATAGGTCACAGGTTTAGAAATGATGTCCATGCTCGATGGTTTCTTTGGATATAATCAAGTGGAGGTGGCATGAGAAGATCAATTCAAAAAATATTCACCACTCATTGGGGACTTTCACCTACAATCGGATGCCTTTCGGATTGATAAATGTTTGAGCCACTTTCCAAAGGACCATGGAAATATCCTTCAAAGTTTTAAAGAGAGTTGTATTATTGTATATATTGATGATTTGATTGTGTATTCAAAGCATAGAGATAGTCATATAATTCACTTGGAGAAAGTGTTATTGAGGTGTCGTGAACACAACATATCCCTGAATCCAAAGAAATGTATATTTGGGGTAACATAAGGAAATATTTTGGGTCATATTGTGAATAAATAAGGAACTAGTATTGACCCAGAGAGATTTGTTACAATAATTAAATTGGCCCTACCTTCAAGTAAGACCGGTGTCTGTTCCTTCTTTGGAAAAGTGAATTTTCTTAGAAGATTTGTTCCTAACTTTACAAAGCTTACCAAAGATCAATGATATGATGAAGCCAAAGGATTCATTCCATTGGAATCAAGAAGGTAAACAAGCTTTTGAGAACATCAAAGAATCCATTGCTAAAACTCCTACTTTAGTAAGGCCATATTTTAACAAATACTTCATCATGTATTGTTATGCCTCTGAGCATATGGTGTTTGTTATCCTAGTGCAAAATAATGATGAAGATATTGAATCACCAATTTCTTTCATGAGCTCACCACTAAAAAATCATGAGATTAACTATTCACAGATGGAAAAACATGCCTATGCAGTGGTAAAGGTGGTGAAGAATTTTAGATTCTACATCTTGAATTCTCATACTATTGTAATGGTCCCTGGATCAACAATCAAGTCCATTTTGACACAAGAGGACCTTGGAGCCAAAAGAGGAAACTGGGTATAAAAAATCCAAGAGTATGATTTAGAAATCAGACCTTCAAATTTGGTAAGAGGAAATGGACTATGCAAGTTAATGGCAGAGGATGAATCTCACATGACTCAAGAAGAAAACAATATGTTTTAGTTCTTAACTAGATATTTTCCCATGGTCCTCTTTGTGAACACTACTGATGAGTGGTATTTTTACATAGCCTATTACCTCACTTATGGATATTGTAACACCCATAATTTTGACACACAAATACAACAACAAAATACCAAAATAATTTATTTTTAAGCTACATTGTTGGATACATGACACCACATGAGATCACTTAGGATAAGGCACAACACATGAGACATTTGCACAAACATGAATACACATGATGCACATAAAATCCACTTTTACCTAACTAACAAAGTATATAAAAACGATCCAGCTACCACATAAATTTGACAAAGGCACTTTCCACGACAAACAATTTTCACATTTACATTTTTATTACGTCATTTTTCATTCTTTGACCTTAAATACCGAATAGCACTTAACATGTTACCTATAATGTTTCCATTGATTTTTCTCATTTCCCATAGGTAATTACTTAATATAGCCTAATCATTAACAGGAACATTTACCCACACATGAGGCTACTAGTACTTGTTCTAAGATTTCTTTTCTAAGGGACAAGTTTACCGGGTTTGCATTATACTTTCATTACCGAAAGGGAAAATTCACATGAAGGGAAAAGGAGGTCTATTAGATATGAGGGAAGGCAGATTTCAAGATCCTTTCTCAATATAACACTTAAGCACTACGGATACCCTCTTTTCACTTTCAAAATTATTACAACTAGCTAGGAATCTAACTACTTAGTTTAAATACTTATTTTGAATCATTCATGATACGCATAAGAGGGTTTACATCGAGTCAAAGGGACAAGTATCAAGTTTCAATTTTTAGAATGTTAATAATTTAATATTGTTGTTTAAACTATGATGAGGGGGTGTATGGTGAGTATTTTCACCCCTTACGTATTGCAAGTTTCCCATTTAATAGGTTGAATGATCACTAATCGGTCATTATTTTTATTTTTAGTTGTTATAAAATCATCTTAGTCATTTTAGTCATGTTGGCATCATTTCGTGTGCATGAAAAAATTGAACAACCATTCTAAAATATCCTCTCATTTAATCATGTTCTTATAACCCTTACATCATTACATTGACTTCATATTGAATTCCTTTTAGAACAACTAAGGTTCATATACTACTTGTCCTTTATTTAGTCATCAAGATTCTAAGGAGTATGATCTCATAGGTAACAAAGTTTATATTACCCCTGGGAAATTTAAGTATTAAATGTATGTTACAAGGAGACATTCAATTATAATTTATACACCCTATTACCTTCTAGCCACTACCCTTCTAGTTGGTCAAACATATATTAATGTGTAATTCACCCTAATTCATGAGAGGTCCATGATACCTCCCGATAAGGGGAACAATGATAAAAGGTTCGTGTGGTGGATACCTCCTACTGAGGGCTGGATTAAGTTAAATTTTTATGGAGCTTCTCAATGTAATCCAAGTAAGGAATGTTGCGGTTACATTTTGAGAAATTTTTCTTTGCCGACCTATATTGGCTCTAGGTGATGATTGTGGCTTTTCTACTAACAACTTTACTTTACGGAAGGAATAGCCCTTCATTTTTTTCTATGGGAAGCTAAGAAGAGGGTGGAGTCACATCCGGATTGAAGGGGATTCTAAGACTATCATCAATATGGCTCAAGGGTGTCCACCTAAGGCCTGGTTTTTGAAATCTGTATGCTTGAATATCAAGGCAATTCTGCCTTCATTTGCAGAGGTCAAATTCTCTCACACAATGAGGGAAGGTAATAAGGTGGCAGACAATTTAGCTAATAGAGGGGTAGGATTATGGGATAATCATCAATTAATATCCCAAGCTTGGGAGTCGGGCTTCCCCAATGATATTCTGGCACTTTTGGCAAGGGATGCACGGATGGCGTCGGAGGGTGCGGAAATATGATTGTGAAGGTCATTTTTTAATTATTTCCCACCCTTTTGATTTGATGACGGTTAAGGTGGAAGATTTTGGTAGATATTTAGGGATCTCTCACATGTGAATTTTTATTATTTTCGGGTGGAGGTGAGTTTATTTAAGGTAGCAGAGGTGGGTGTTGTTAACCCTCGTCAATTTCCATTTCATTTATGTTCATCTCGCGGTTTTTGAGGTATTTTGGGTTCGGCCCTTGCTTTGTTGTCTGTCCAAAATGGAGAATGCGGATGGTATGGCTATGGGTCCTAGCTATAATAGGAGGCAAGATCAAACCGGGAGGACTTGGGGATTCCTTTGTGGTCTAGATGGACGGAAAGATCAAAAATGTTGCAATGCATAGCTTACTTTGGAGAAAGTATGGATGGTTCTTTGAGAGTTTTGAAGAAGAAGATGAAGAGATTGATATTTGCAATAAGATGTGGAAGCTCATGCTAGATCCTAATCAGTCTGTTGGCCGTCGAAATGTCTTTGAGGTTGCTCAGGGTTTGAGCACTATAAACATTTTGTTGAATTGGGCTAGTTCATTCTCCATAGGGAGCATATGGACTTGGAAGAGAGACTGATAAGCATGCAATATCATATTCATGTTATGGCTCATGGGATTCAAGCTCTTTCCTATGGATTAGATGTTGTTGCTAAAAATCAAGGTGTGAAGCTTCCTAAGAAGGCCAAGGTGGTTTTTCCATAATGTTATGTTTCCCACTCTCCCTCTACCTCACCGCTCAAAATTAAATCTGATATATAAATTCTTGTAGAGAGGCCGTTGAGCAAGGGCTTGGAGTAAGGTGTGTAATATTCTCAATCTTAATGGTGTTTTTGATGTCGAGTCACGGTGGTTTCTACCTCTAGTCAACTTTGTATGCTTGGTCTTCGGTTTTCTACATATTTTGGGGAAATTACTGTAATAGCCCTTTAATGGATATGTAATTTTTTTTTATCGTAGATGCATGATAATGTGCCTAAAATTTACCTGAGAGTCCATAGATAATTGTAAATATCATGGACTAGTATGGAAATGTATTTTTTTGTAGGCTAGGGCCTCTCCCTAGGGATCATAAGCAAAAAAATGAGAGGTCCACGATATAGTAATTTCATTAACACCCAAAGGAATCCACACCAAACTAATAGGAAAAACTTACGGAAACCAAATATCCTTACCTTGCATCCTTTTCATAACCAAAGGTACTTCTTTCCAAGGTAACACTTTTATTTGTGATGAGAATGAGGGCTTCAACTCAATAGTTTTATACATAAGTAAACTTACGATGTAGGTTCCACTCATGTCATATAAATATCTTTAATGAGATCATTTTGAGGTGAAATACCCCAATAATATTCATAAGGCTTTGGCTACCCGCTAGAGAACCAAGGACAACACACACATGAAGGATAGATTTCTCAAGTAGAGACTATAATTGCGGAACCTAGGGATGATTGTACTCACACCCAATGTGACAGGGTTTACATAGCACAAACCCTTCCTCACACGAACGCACTCGAGGTTATGGACTTGGTCTTATAAAGCTTGTGATGAGGCCATAAATTGGCCATAAATTACCATTATTTTGTCCTTCTAAGTTACCTTTGAAAGTGGATTTAAATGTAATCTAGGAACTTATAGTTTGCTTAAGATAGAATATAGGATATATATCTTGTTCATTCTTTAGAAATCTTTTGTTATCTATTTTGTTGACTAATCCTATTGATTATTTGGGAAAAGATGCAAAGTCTTGTGTATGCAGGCCATAAAGGAAAGATAATTCTAGTATTGGGAAAAGTGGAATTTATCATGGATGGTATATCTAAACTCAAAACTTATTTCATATTTAGATTCCTCTCAAAAAATTATGCAAGTTCAAAAAAGAATCATCTCAATCCGAGATCGTATGCAAAATTTATAGTTGTTTTAAGTTAGCTTCGGAACTCGTAGATTTAGTTATGAAACTCACAGAGTTAGTTATGGAACTCATGATTTAGTTCTAGAACTCACAGAGTTAGTTCCCGACCTCACAGTTTAGTTAGGAACTCACGGGTTTAGTTCCAAAACTCACATATTTAGTTCCAAAATTGCATCAAATGGGGACTATGAATAATCAGAGAGTCAAATGGAAAATATGAGAGAGGTTTTGTTCATAGCAATGTTTTTAACATAAACCTCATTCATATTTTCTACAGTTTTACCAATAAAAATAAATCTAATTTTTAGTGAGTCGAGTCAAGGAAAAGTGTATCGACGAGCACTAAAAGTTCCATAAACGAGAAAAAGAAAAATCAAACGTAAAATATGAGAGAGGTTTTTGTTCATAGAAAAGTTTTTAACAAAAACCTCATTCATATTTTCTACAAGATTTATCAATAAAGAGAGATCTAAATTTTAGTGAGCTGCAATCTGAGGAAAAGTGTGTCAGATGAGCACTAAAAGTTCCATAAACAGAAACAGAAAAGTCAAACGGAAAATATGAGAGAGGTTTTTGTTCATAGAAATGTGTTTAACAAAAAAATTCATTTAGATTTGCAACAGGTTTTATCAATGAAGATAAATCTAACTTTTAGTGAACTACAATCCGATGAAAAAGCATATCAGACAAGCATCAAAAGTTCCACAATCAAAAACAGAAAGTCAAATAGAAACTACGTGAAAGGTATTTGGTCAAAATAATATTTTGAGGAAAAACTTCCTTCTAATAATGTATAAGAATAAAATCATTGTGATTCTTGTTACCAAAAATTAAGGAGAAGATTTTGGAACAAATCTTCCTAAAATAAGTGAGATAAGACTTTGACTCCAATAATATATCTCTCTCCATATTTTGTGGAGATGAAGATCTTAGTTGTTAGGATTAGAATAAAGATAATATCATATTGTATCCCCTAAAATAAGGATTTGGTTAGACGCATAAATTATAAATGCAACCTTCCACACTCATATATGTAATGTTTTACTACCAAGAAATGAATCTATTTTTTTCTCTCTAATATTTTGTAGTTCTGAGTTAAGATCTCAAAGCATGGTTTAAATCCTCTTCCAAGGAATGAGCTGGCCACTCATTCTAAGGAAGATGGATCTGTATATTTTTGTTTTTATTTTGTAATAATTTGTGTTTATTTCTTTTTATGTAATTATCATCTTGTTGTATTGTTCCTCTCTTTGTATTGTAACATTCGATCATTGTTGTAAAAATGCAAGTGTTTCATTTAAATTTGATTATTTCCAATTCAGCAATTTCAATTTATGCAAGTGTGTTTTATTCTGCAAGTGTTATTTCCTTCATGCAATGCAAGTGAGTTTACATTTTGCAAGTGTGTATTTAAATTTCCGCATGTGTGCTTTCAATTTATGCAAGTTTGGATTTTGTTTAAGGGAGCTTCTTTCCAAGATCTTCTTCTCTTAATGCATACACTCTTTGGACACCAACCCAAATTGACATTATCAATGGCAAGGATTGACAACCCTTATCATTTTGGCATCGTTTCCAGAGACATGGTGTTATTAAGAGATTCAGAATTTTCTAAGCGAATATTCTAGTGACAAGAGAATACCTTTTAGTAAATTATGTGACAGAAGTATTTGGTAAGTAGTTTCTTTAGACTTTTATTTCTGCAAAATTTCTATAATTAGGAATATTGTATTTTAAATATTTATCTCCCCATAAACTAACTCTGTGTATAAGAAAATGACTGTGATGTTTGATCAAGAAGGTATAATGGTGTGAAGAAAGAACTCAGATCTAGAAATGGTAGAATATGATATTGAATTTGGAAATAGATCCTAGTTGATGAAATATCATATGTCATTCTTGATAACCACAACCATTTCCCCTTGTATCAACTAACAACTCAGTGATCTTATTACACATAACCTTAGTAAAAAACTGGCTTATCCAGTTTGTAATAATGAAGTGGTAGCATTTCTAATTAACTTCATCCATATTCAGGGATTTCATTAGAGCCAAAATAAAAACCCACTCATAATAAATCCACCCATCCAAATTAGTTTTCATCCCATAATAAAATTCAATCTCTGAACCATATCCATTAGAAAAAATTGTTTTCATGTCTTTCAATTTCTTCATTTTTGTATATGCTTGTATAACGTTAAGAAACAATTATGGTGAATATCAAGGAAATAAATTTTTGTGTACTAACATTTGAGGACTAGATCTATAGGAATTTCTAGAGTTGTTCTTGATACCAACATGTAGATTTTGGAGCACCAACAAAGTATCAACCAAGGAGCATGCAGATTTTGAAGGGACCCACGGATACCTTCACTCTCTCTTTTAACAACTCTCCATCTCCTGAGATCACTAGTCTAGGATTTGAAGATTACTATGGTGATTTCGATAATGCACAATTCAAGTTGGGCTTTGAAGACCTAGAAATTGTCTACACAATTTTTGGAAATCTTCTTGGAGTTACCAAGTATGCAAAGAGGTTTTTATGAGATCTCAGACATTGCTTCTTATTTTACATAGGCTGCATTTTGATGAATATAGTATGATGATGGATCAAATTTTTTTCTAATCCTTCTCGTGCTATCATTTCAAAAAAAAAAAAAAAAAAAAATTGATTGGAAAACCAGCTTTACAGTAAATCAAAAGCAAAAAAAAGTTGATTGGAAAACCGGCTTGTGGCAATCAAGCGTTACACGGTGGATTTTGTCTCAGCACTATTTGACCATGTTAACAATAGGATTACAAAGACAACTAGAGGTATGATCAAATTATTTTGTTCTACTATTTTATTTTTAAGCTTTCTTGTAAGTTTTTTTATTACATCTAGATCCACTTTTAAGATCTCCAAGGAAGGCAAGATAAAATTCATATCTCCCCTACTTATATGAAAAATATGTGCACATCTTTGCAATAAAACTTTTAGAATCTAATTTATGGGAAGCCATGAATAAACAACATGCATGAGGACATGCATGATCTTAAGTGTGGGAGAGAAGGAGAAGCATGAGGTATGCATTTTGATTTTAAATATGAGACATAGTAGAAGGATATCCACACAAGAACCTATTGTACAAGAAAGGAAATCAAAAGTAGCAGAAGGATATCCACACAAGAACTTGTTGTAAAAGAAAGGAAATTAAAAGCAGCAAAAGGATATCCACACAAGAACCTATTGTAAAAGAAAGGAAATCAAAAGCAGCAGAAGGATATCCACACAAGAAACTGCTATAAAATAAAGGAGATCAAAAGCAATGAAGGAGCTCCATACAAGAATCTACTTGTAAAATAAAAGAGATCAAAAGCAGCAGAAGGAGATCCACACAAGAACCTGCTGTAAAAGAAAGGAGATCAAAAGTAGCAGAAGGAGATCCACACAAGAACCTGTTGTACAAGAAATAAAATCAAAAACAGAGAAGGAGATCCACACAAGAACCTGTTGTACAAGAAAGAAAATCAAAAATAGCAGAAGGAGATCCACAAGAACCTACTGCAAAAGAAAGGAAATTAAAAACAGCAGAAGGAGATCCATAAGAACATGTCTTTGAACTATATATGGAATGCATACATGCATAAGCTCAATGCGGAGAATACTCTAAGAAGAGGAGATAATAATATAATGCATGATGACATGCATAAGATTAAGTGTGGGGTAATGATGAGGCCATAAATTACCATTATTTTGTCCTTCTAAGTTACCTTTGAAAGTAGATTTAAATGTAATCTAGGAACTTATAGTTTGCTTAAGATAGAATATAGGATATATATCTTGTTCATTCTTTAGAAATATTTTGTTATCTATTTTTTGACTAATCTTATTGATTATTTGGGAAAAGATGTAAAGTCTTGTGTATGCAGGCCATAAAGGAAAGATAATGCTAGTATTGGGAAAATTGGAATTGATCATGGATGGTATATCTAAACTCAAAACTAATTTCATATTTAGATTCCTCTTGAAAAATTATGTAAGTTCAAAAAAAGAATCATCTCAATCTAAGATTGTATGCAAAATTTATAGTTGTTTTAAGTTAGCTCTGGAACTCACATAGTTAGTTCTGAAACTTGCAGTTTAGTTTCAGTAACCCACGAGTTAGTTCCAAAACTCGTAGAGTTCATTCTCGAACTCACGGGTTTAGTTCCGAACTCACATATTTAGTTCCAGAACTTGCATCAAATGGGGACTATGAATAATCAGAGAGTCAAATGAAAAATCTACGAGAGTTTTTTGTTTCATAAAAATTTGTTTAACATAAACCTCATTCAGATTTGCTATAGGTTTTACCAATGAAGAGAAATCTAACTTTTAGTGAGTTGTAGTCTGAGGAAAAGTATATCAGACGAGCACTAAAAGTTTCATAAATGAAAAGAGAAAATTCAAATGAAAATCTGGGAAAGGTATTTGGTCAAAATCATCTTTTGAGGAAAAACCTCCTTCTAATAATGTAGAAGAATAAAATCATTTTTATTCTTGTTACGAAAAGTAAGGAGAAGATTTGGGAGTAAATCTTCCTAAAATAAGTGAGATAAGACTTTGACTCAATAATATATCTCTCTCCATATTTTTGGAGATGGAGATATTAGTTGTTAGGATTAGAATAAAGATAAGATCAGATTATATCCCCAAATATATGGAGTTGGTTGGACGCATAAATTATAAATGCAACCTTCCACACTCGGATATGTAATGTTTTACTACCAAGAAATGAATTGTTGATCTGAGAATACTTGTCAGAGATCACACAAGAAGTCCACGCGGGAGAGAAGGCCAGGATCAAGGGTGCGGAGGGATAGGAAGAACCCACATGCAAAGGGCAAGTTTAGCATTCAGGACTTAGCCAATTTTGAGCATGATGACCTATTTTTAGAAGATGGCATGTGGGACACACCAACGATGCAGAGACGTGCACACCATGCATTGTTTATCTTTGGAGGATCGGATCGAAGCATTTTGCATGGAGACAAGCTAAGAATAGGATTGACACTTAGTTAACTGTAAGAGGTCTATAGATAGCACACTTGCATGTGTGGCTATGCTTGTAAATGGTGCATGGCTATTAATAGCATGTGGCCTATTTTTGGAATAGATAAGCGATGAAGGGAAAGTCCCCACCCTATATATATGATGTGAAGTACATAGTAGTGTGTGTCAGAGAGAGATGGATGTATGAAGGTATAGAGATATACACATATGACTAAATTACTGTATCATATCCATGCGTGCATTGGTATAGATTGACATTACTATAAGGAGCTTCTGTGTTTATTAATAGATGGAAGATATTGGTTGAATCTAAGTGTCATTCTGTGTGTAATTGAGTAGTGCATGTTATTGATTCAATCATGATTACTATTTAAGCTTGTTCTTTCATAGATTTGAATGTAGCATGCATTATAGAATGATGGATTAGTTATGGATCTATATGTTTCTTCCTTTATCACGCTAACATCATGCTATAGAAACCCTAAAGAGGGACCTGGTACCTTTGCATGCTTTGGGTGAGCGCTCAGTCTAGGCTGAGTGATGTGCCAATGTGACTAGGGTGTTATCTGGTAAATTCTAGGCTACATCATTAGTTCGCCACGTAACAAGGAAAAGTAGAAAGATGAAGAGATAAAGGACATAGAAGAAAAAGAAAAGGAAATATCGGATCCGCGTATGCATCGCTCGAATGTAACGGATAGGATCCTAACCTTTAAGCTATAATTCCCAAGGGTCCTAGATTGAAGAGGATGGGTGGAGAGCATCCACCAGCCATGGGGTATATAGAGGACACGAGGTAAAAATTTTGTGCCCACTTCCAGGGCATGATAGCACGAAGGATTTATTTGGTGGGAGCTAATGGATGAGGATATGGCAATTGTGCACACTTAGAAGCAACTATCATGGTCAATACACACCCACATGGATGAGCCTGACTTTGATATATGTGAAGAGTCATGTGTTTTGAGACGGCTAAAGAAGGAACCCCAAGCTAGACATATGATAGTAAATCCTACTATCATGTCAAATGAGGGTCAGCAATGCATTGGTGAAGGTTTCTGCTGAATTTTCTAGGAAAAACATGGATAAAGATGTAACAATCATAGCGTTATCTAAGGAGCTAAAGACAAAGGATGTGGAGATAATGTGCATAACACAAGAGAGGGACTTTGCATAGAAGAAGAATGAAGTATTTATCAAAGCATCGCAGAGGAGATTGGAGACAATGTCATCAAAGCTAGGCAACACTTGGATACCAAGGTACCACATACGTTTCCTTTAGCGATACACTATGTAGGAAAGTTGGGGGACTTGGTACTTGAAGATGAACCTCTATGCATAACAGTGCAAAGGAAGTCAGAGCAAGAGATTGAACGAGAGAAATCCTTAGTGATGTAAAAGATTGCATCCTATGAAGGGTTGTTACAAGTGCTACAAGAAGTATTGAAGAAATCAGACCAAGATTTGAACATCTACATAGCTCTAGAGGTGCTTATCAGCATAAAGACCCTGGAAGAAAGCAATGAGGTCTAGAGAGCAATGAAGGATGAAACATTGGGCCATGCAAAATATTGTCAATGGTTAAACAGAAGCTAGAGGCCCTAGCAACAACACAAGAGCTACATAAGACTTGGTTGGAAGAGCTTGGGAAGTTGATTGCGCAGAAGATGGATCTACTAGAAGGAAGAATGACATCAATGTCTAGCATTGTTTTAGTTTTGTAAAATGAAAAAGGGGAGATTGCAAGGGATGAATTGGAGTCCATTGTTGTGGACATTCTAGAAAAATTAGAACAATCACTCGCTGAATGGCAGGTCTTGGAGGCCGAAATAAAGGAAGAGTATCTACATAAAAATTCTTTATTTATCTACATTCTTTCATTCTTATTCTTTCCATTATTCTATTTCTTTACTTCAATTTTTAGAGATACCCATTTTCGGGATGACAATGAGATTAGTGTGGGGTAATGTTGATCAGAGAATACTTGTCGAGATCACACAAGAAGTCCGCGTGGGAGAGAAGGCTAGGATCAAGGGTGAGGAGGGACAGGAAGAACCCACGCACGGAGGGAAAGTTTAGTATTCAAGACTTAGCCTCTTTTGAGCATGACAACCTATTTTTAGAAGATGGCATGCGGAACACACCAACGATGCAAAAACGTGTGGGCCACGCATTGTCTATATTTGGAGGATTGGATCAAATTATTTTACATGGAGACCCAGCCTAAGAATAGGATTGACACTTCATTAACTATAAGAGGTCTATAGATAGCACACTTGCATGTGTGGCTATGCTTGTAAATGGCACATGGCTATTAATAGCATGCGGCCTATTTCTAGAATAGATAAGCGGTGAAGGGCAAGTCCCCACCCTATATATATGATGTGAAGTACATACTAGTGTGTTCAGAGAGATATGGATGTATGAAGGTATAAATATATACACATATGACTGAATTATCTTGTATCATAGGTATAGATTGACATTACTATAAGGAGCTTCTGTGTTTATTAATAGATGGAAGATATTGGCTGAATCTAAGTGTCATTCCTATGTGTAATTGAGTAGTGCATGTTATTGATTCAATCATGATTACTGTTTAAGCTTGTTCTTTCATAGATCTGAATGTAGCATGCATTATAGAATGATGGATTAGTTATGGATCTATATGTTTCTTCCTTCATCACGCTAACATCCTACTACAGCAACCCTAAAGAGGGACCTAGTACCTTTGTGCACTTCGGGTGAGTGCTCAGTCTAGGCTAAGTGATGTGCCAACGCGACTAGGGTGTTATCTGGTAAATTCTAGGCTGCATCATGAATCTGTTCTTTTCTCTGTAATATTTTGTAATTTTGAGTTAAGATCTTGAAGCATGGTTTAAATCCTCTTCCAAGGAATGAGCTAACCACTCATTCTAAGGAAGATGGATCTGTATATTTGTGTTTTTATTTTGTAATAATTTATGTTTATTTCTTTTTTTGTAATTATCATCTTGTTGTGTTGTTCTTCTCTTTGTATTGTAACATTCAGTCTGTTGTAAACTTGTAGGTGTTTCATTTAATTTTGATTATTTTCAATTCAGCAATTTCAATTTATGCAAGTGTGTTTTATTCCTGCAAGTGTGATTTCCTTTATACAAGTGTGTTTACATTTTTGCAAGTGTGCATTTAAATTTCCGCATGTGTGCTTTCAATTTATGCAAGTTTGGATTGTGTTTAAGGGAGTTTCTTTCCAAGATATTCTTCTCTTAATACATACAGACCTTTGGACACCAACCCGAATTGACATTATCAATGGCGAGGATTGACGACCCTCATCAATTTGTCCCAAGTATAAACAAGGAAACAACCGTTAATAGTATTAATTATTTTATAGCAAGACAAGGGTTTTCTAGATCCAATTCATTTCTAACAAGTAGGTGACACACACCATTAACAGTTTTTTACTATCCACACGCATGAATATCGTTCCTAAGAGGAAACCCACATACTTAAGATTGTGTTTAACCATTACCATTCCTATAAATGGTTTTGCGATAATTTTGATATGTGTACAAGAAGTTATGGTATCCTAAATTAGGAATCTTAATTATTAAAATATCAGTTTTCTACGTCATGAAGGTGCTCACACAAGGGGTTCATTTGTTAATTTTCACACCGGAGCACACTTTAAAGATTAATTCATTTTTATTTCACATATAAATCTACCCCCTTATCGATACATATTTTAAAATTAGGTTAACACCCATGACCACATGTTCATTTTCTAAACACCCTAAAATGCTAACAATTTCATCTTAATTCATATAGAGATACTCCTTTCTACCATACATGAAGTAAGTTTCACAATGTAGCTACAATTGAAATCAAGAAGAGCATTTAGTAAAATTAGGCTAATTCTTTAGATTCAATATCAAAGAACAATTACAAGTTTATTAAAACTTCATGCATGACAAGGAATTTTTTTAAAGCAAATAGTGCAATGACACTTTACACTAACATAGAAATACATATTTCTACTTTTTATAACATATATAAATTACAATAATACAAAAATGATTTGTATCTTACAAAACCATGTGAGCATGGGTTAGTGAAAACCATTGGCATGGATCCACCCTCCCTCTAACATGTTATCGTCATGCAAAAACAATTTTAAAGGAGAAAAATAACATAACAAATTTCCATATTTTCAAAACATGATTTCAATTCAGTTTTTAAGAGAGAGAAAGGAAGAGGAGAGAGAAAACATTTCTTTTCTTATTCTTTTCACAAACAAAGGGGTGGAAAATTATCCTATCAAGTGTTACGTACAACAAATATATATGAACATACATATCATAGTAGTTTACGTTTTCCAATATATATCATTTTTCTTTGGTCACAAGGGAGGTTAAGGACGTGTCGTATCACGCCAATATGGTATTTCACTAACCATCTAATTATAGTCTTTGAACAACGTATTTTAACTCCATATGCATGTTATCAACAACTACACTAGTCTTATCCTTAGCACAAACTTTAGAAGGTCAACCTGGGTCCAGTGGTCTCGAAATTGTTTGTTGCGCAAACTAGTTCGAGTGGCCACGGAATGGGCTCACAAAAGGAGAACCCATCATCATAAAAAAATTAATGCCTCTAATTAACTCTCTACTATATAAAAATTACAAGAACAAGACAGATCACAAAACTAATAAATGGAGCTCAAACTGGATGCAACTTTTTGGAGCTAGTTGGCTAATATTTGGTTGTTTTTCCTTAAAAAAATAAGGCCAAGTGGCCTTCAAAATGGTCCTATCAAAAGGGTGCAGGAAAAACAAATGAAATATCTCAAGGTTCTATCTTTTTCTATACTAAATAGAGACACACCAGGAACAAACGGTATCTAAAACCAATAAGCGAAGCTCAAACAAGGAGTAATTTTCCGAGGCCACTTGGCTAAATTTAATTTCTTTCCAACAACAATCTAAACCAAGTTGGCTATGAAATGGTTACGTAAAAGTGCGTTTTTGGAGAGTATGGTTTAAATGAACCATGCAACACGATTTTTGTATGAAAAGGAAGAGTTTTGAGGTTTCACATATCATTTTGGCAACCACGGGTACCAAAAACGAGGTAGTTTTGGAGGGGTTCATATGTTTTGAGCAATTTCCTCCAACAGAAATTCACAAAAGTAGCCTCGAGAACCACTTAGAAAAACATGGTCAATGGTTGTGTTGGCAGTGTTTCAAGGTTGGGATGACAACCTCGTACAACAAGGAAGGATTTACATCAGTTAAATTTAGGAAAAGAGATTGAGAGGAACTTTTAAGCGTAAATCTCGAGAGGGGTTTGTCATACTTAAAAGGGGGTTTGTTTTTGCCTTGAGAGGGAACTTCTTCTCGTCATTTTCCTCCGTGATAGGTTATCATAGATGGTAAATGCATGGGTAAGGTTCTAACTTATTTCTTCTCGATTTACGATGGAACCGGACTAATATGAATCAAATAAAATAACATATCTACAAATATGAATTAAATCAAATAACTAATTCAACCACAATTTATACTATTTGGAAGCAATAAATAATAGTATGCAACTAATGGAAATTTTACAAATGACACATTCATTTTACCTATAAAATATATATACATTTAAGGGAAACATTTAATGTCAAATAGTAAGGGTGTATTAGCACATTGAACCATTATAGATGTGCGAGATAACTAGTTCAACTCTTGTATATGAATGTCTCAAAACTGAAATAGAGTCCATGAAAAATGCCTACATAACTAATTACAGAGTTAGTAAAATCATTTTACTACTTCAATGATTTTAAATTGACTATTATATTTTTTCCTTTGACAACATACTCAATTGTTTTTTAACAATTACAAGAAAAACCATGCAAAAAAATTAGATTTATGTTGCATGGAAGGGTAGATCCACACATATCCTAAGGTATAGTTGTCTAAAATCTAACCTTTATATTATCCATCAATTTGGTTACAATAAGAAACATGTTTAAATAAATAGCCTATGAAAATATGGACTATTGTTTCAAACTTGTTTTCTTGTGAAATGACAAATTGGAAGTTATCTTTAATCTTTTGGGTTACATGGTATTTGTAGTGATGTGGAATGTACAAGTAAAAACACCTTGAATGGCTACATGTAACACCTACAACAAATATTTATGTTTTTAAGTACAAATAATATCTCTTCCTTTCATACATTCGGTTTAAGGATATTCGGTGAAATCCAAAAATGGTAGCTTCCAAGATTAATCTTTTTGACCAAAAGTAGACAAAAAAATGGAGAGTCAACAATAGTATATAAAATCATACATGTTTTTGCACATGTGAAGATAACATTTGCAAATTCATGCAATTACAATGAACATATAATTTTTTTTTAATTAATGTGCAAAAAGTAAGTTGGTCTCTCAAGGATGGTGAAGAAAATTAATTCTACTGAGACATAAATAAGTTAAATTATCAATGTTCTAATTGTTCTGTGATCATTACGCATGTTGTATTTTTATTAGTAATAAAATTTGAGATGCACATATGGCTAATAAGATTCCTCAACTATGAATGTAGGTTCATGATTTTATATTTGAAACATCAATGTGCATTTACTATTGTTGGTTGTAAAATATTACTTGAGGACAAGCAATAGTCGGGGGACAAAAGTAGTCCCTCCTCTTTATGGGAGAGGTTCCCTTATTGAACACGCAAAAAAATTTAAATCTACTTATTTACAAACTATCAATATTTCAATGAGGATTTTAATGCTTTAGATGTCTTCATCTCATAATATTTCCAATACAAAAGAAAAAAATAGAATAATTAATAGCTCGGGAATGAAGAAAGCAACACTTTCAGATATATAGATCTCAGAGTAATACCTTACTTATGCATGCATGAGTAGTAAAGCCTAAATCATACACATTTGAATACAGGAAATATATGCAATAGAAAAAAAAAATTAAGCATAACATCAACTAAAAAACACAAAGTTTCTTATTTAAATATATATATAACCCACATGAATCAGATAGAGAGCTGAAATAGATAGAACACAAGAAAGGATGAGAGTAGAACTTCTTCTGTATTACTTGCCAATTCAATATCTTTACATCAAAACATCAAAATCCAACCCCTTCAAAAGACAAGAGGATCCCCTTAAATAACCTCCGGGCGGTTACAAAAGAGTCTTTTCAATTTATTTCTTTTAATCCAAGGATTAATATCCAATTAAGCCTTATAACATCAAGTTGTCTTTTACTTCAATATTACATGACTAAACAAGAAATAGTCACCTTAACTAGATACATCGATTAAAATAAAAGATTAAGAACTGGGGGTTGGAACATTTGAAGGAGTGGTTGTGACACTCTTTTCTTTGAGAACTTGATTTCTGAATCTTTTCAATGCTTCAGCTATGTCCATGCCTCGAGGGATGGTGGTATTTGCAGTCGCGTGAGTCCAGTTGCCTAAACACTTCTCCATTTCCTTCCCAAATTCTACATTCTCTAGAAATTCCTTATTGGCCTCCATGATGGCTGCTTGAAGTGTACATATCTCCCTCATTTTATCCTTAGACATTGTATTTTTCTTAAATAAATTTTCTTTAACAAATTTCTTGAACTAGGACTTGATCTCTTGAACTATGAATCTTTCACCCAAATTTTCTTTGAGGAGATGACAGTGAATATCTTGAAACACAGATATAACACAGGATTTAAAAGCTTCACCTTTCTGTAACATATTCCTTAGTTCACCAATGGCTTCTTCAGGGACCTTTATCTTCCAATCAATGTTGAATACCCATTGCTTAGACAAATTAAATTTTCCCCATCAAATACTTTATTTTCTAAAATAACCTTGCACATCTGTGTCACTCATTAAGCTGAAGATCTTGAATGCATTCACTCCATAATTTCAATTCTCTATCTAAACCACTAAGTGTTGTAGTAAATTTCAGTTATATCACAGTGACTCTATCATATGACTTATATGCTTCTTCGATGAAGTTTAATCCCATGATTATCATATCATCAACCAAGGCTTCCATTGCCTTCCCATAAGTAACATGTTTATGGATGTCTTTGATAACTTGAACTTCATCATTAGTTAGAACAGCAGGTGGTGGAATTGAAGCTAGTGGGGTTGGATCAAGTACTTTATCCTCTGCTAACAAGGACTTGATGAAATTTGAAAGAATTTGATTATGTTCCTCTAGTTGATCATGTTTTTTTGCCTTTCTCAACCCTTTCAATTACCTTTGACACTATCTCCTTCAAATTTTTACTTCACTCTCGTGTGTAGATTCTCCTAGGGAATTCTTGTTAATTCCAAATCACTCACAGACAGATCTCTTTCATCCTTTTCAATCTTAGGTTTAGAATTTTCCATCAACTGCTGACCTTGAGAATCAGATACTAACTTAGATGTGATTTTGGCCTTCTTTGTGGGTGAGGAAGGAATAGTACCTAGAAGGGATTCCAAAACATCAAACTTTGGAGCAATAATATGAGATGTAACTCCTATTTTCTTACTCTCCGTCATGAGAGGTTACACCCAAGAAAAATAAGAACTAGAAATAGAGGGAGCAAGAGACCCAAATGTAAGTGTTCCCATTACACTTAAAGTTTGTATAACTGATACTTCCAAGATAGATGTTTCACTTTAGAAGTAGGAACTTCCTTGATAGGAGTTTATTTGGTAGAAGGTCCTAGGAAAACCATTATTCCTACCTCATGAAGTATGATCTTTTTACTAATCATCTTCTTCCTCTTATTTTTCTATACTACCTCCCTCAAGGTTACTTTCTTCATGTCCTCCTAATTCTTTATCATCATCATCATCATTACAAATATCTATGATCTGTTCAATTTCATATAATGTTTCCAATTATTTTGGGGAGGACACTTGTCCACTTTCTCCCTCCATCACTTCTTCTATTTTTTCATCCTTCTTAGCTTTCCCCTTTTTGGTGTACACCAAAGTTGAAGATTCAGGGGGAGGAGGAACAGATTGTGCTTGTGCCTCAAGGGTTGCTATAGAAACTTCCTTTTTAAGAGTAGAGGCCTCTCGAGAGGAAGACTGTGACCTACTTTCTCTGAACATATTCATATTTCTATCAAACCAAACCTTGGTTCTGATCAAGACATGATTTATGAGTTCCTTCAAATAATCCCTTTTATTAGTGAACCAATTGATATTTCCAATAGGAGTATGCCTGATAGACCTTTCATATTCAAGGGACTGCAGATCTTGATCATCATCTTCTAGTCCATCTGGTACTTTGTATACCTCAAAATCCTTGATTTGTTGGAGAGACAATCTTCCATAATACCTTCTTTTGGCTTCATAATTATTAGAATAGTGAGCCCAAGTAATCTTCACTATTAGCAAGATGATGAAAATCCATTCTAAACTTATTAGCAATAAAACCTTTAATGTCAAAGCAAGTCCTTGGCTTGAAATAATGAAGTGTGAGGGGGAAATTGTCCTATCAACATTTTGGGCATCCAAAGTAGTCCTGCAGGTGTAGTTACCCAATGTGATTGGAAATTGGATGTTTGCAATCTTCTTGTCTTTGTAAGTTCTATTAAGCTTATCCAGCTACCTACAGACTTCAACTAGGGCCATTTTATCACTACAATACATTGGAAGTTTCAAGGGTGTTCCTTCAAAACTAGCTAACCAGATGTAAGAGAAATTTTGAATTGAATGAAGTAGCTCCCATAGATAGCAATCAATTGTTTGGCCTCTTCTAAGAATCTTTGAGTTGTGTTACCCTCTAACAATATGACAATGTACATGGTGAATGCATCATTCACCCTTCTGAAATGATGATTGTTGTTATTCAAATTTAGTTGTGGGCAATACTCATATATAGGAGCATCCTTTTTGTCCTCATTAGGAGAAATTCCCAACCACTCTCTATATGCCACAATAGTGTACATCAAATAAGAATTCATATAGAAAGTTTTGGTCCTTTGAACATTGGAAAGTTGTTTAATGAGACTATCAAAAATTATTTCTCCCCAATTTAGGCTCTGCTTTCCTTCACATATGATGTTGATATAAGGACACATCCAAAAGTGGAACTCATTAGTTTAGGGCAGCCCCATTATTCTAGCAAGAATGGTAATGATATATGGCAGCTCCTCTTTGAAAGAAATTATGTACATGGTTTTGGAAGTCTTGAGGCTCCTTTCTTTGGGTTTTTAAACCAAGACTTGGCCACCCTACTCTTGTATTGTTCATTGTCTTGATCAAACAGAAGTTAGGCCTGAGCTTTGGTGAGAGTATTTGAATCCTCCAGCACAGTTATTTTGAAGGTTGTACTAATGCAATTAGCATCCTACCGGGAAATAACATGTCCTTGAGAATCAATGATATCTTTTTGTCTAGATTGAAGTAAGAACCACAAGCTAGCACAGTGTTAGCACATTGAACAGAAACAAGAAAACCCCCATGTGAGCTATCCCACTTTCTTTGATTAAGTGAGCAATAGGAGTAGGATTCTGGCAGTCAAGTCATGCCCAAAAATCATCAAGGTCGAGATGTTGAGCGTCACTATCTCCTATTTCAAGTATAGCTATTTCCAAATAAGAATTTTTTTCCCTCTATAATGGATCTTCATGATAGCGAAAAATTGAACAATTAGCTAGAAAGCGGGAAGTAGGGCAAGAACAACAATTGCTTCTAAAATTTTGCAGTAAGCTTCTTGAGTCTTTGAATTTGGTGTGAATTGTGACTATACTGAAACCAAAATGCACTTGGGATTTTGAAAAAAACTAGAAAATTCTCCACCATGGCTACAAATAGTGGAGATGGTGAACGAAATGGAAAACGGTAGCCAATTATGAGAAGTATGGTAAAACAACTAGTTGCCCTATGTATTTATACATATTCCATTTTTAATATGTCGTAAGAGTGCATTGAATGTGAAAATTAATGCATTGCAGGGGACAGATAATCTTTGGACACAATACGTTGACCTAAGACTATGGAATGCATATATGGTGAAATATTTGAACACATCTAGCCCTTGTGAAGCTAGGAAACTTGGGGCGTGGAAAGTGAAATGCCTGTGATACGAAAGAAGTTGTGTATGATGTAGCAAATGTGAGTTTTTGGGTTACAACTGGTTCGGAAGCACTTGGGACACATGGGACATGGAAATATGAAATTTTGGAAATGCACTCAAATCAGGTAAGTCAAGAAAACATTTGCACTGGCCGACCCTTAGGACATTGGGACGTGAGTTCTCCGCAAAGCCAAAATATCCAAAGTGCAAAGAGAACTTAGTTCATTTCGGAAAAACATAACTTTGGAAAATAGGGTCCAATGGAACATGGGACATGCAGGACAACAAAACCCAAAATACCCACAGTGTAAAGAGAAAGCCTCAAATTTTCTAACTGTTGAAAGTTCATCCTTTGACATTATACTTCACAAAGGCAAACAAAACTTGACAATGATTAATCTCATCAAAAAAATTAAAAAGTCTCTCAAAAACGCATAATTTTTGAAGGGGTGATAACAACTATGTTTATGTCCTTTGTGTTATAAATTCATAGAGGGAAACTATTATAATAGTAAGAGGGTGAACGGTCAAATTTTTAAAAACACCATAATACATTTAGAGAGACAAAGTTTTCCTCAATATTAGACATAAAATGTACACAATTACTACATGAAACCATAAATAATATATTCCAAAAATGTTTAGCCATACCAATATCCAATTTGGTAACATGATAAAAGTTATAGATATAATATTTAGCTATTTTGGTTCGAGGAAAATTATATATATGTCGGGTCTTGTTTTTAGAAATATGACTTTGTAGATTTGGAAAAAAACTAACCTTTCAATGTTTTCTAGACACCATCACTAAATGTACTAGAGGTGATAAAATTTTAGGAACTTTACAAGACAATTTCAACAAAAAAACATATAACATGTATAAGATGTATACATGCAAAAAAATCATTTTTGGAAAATATTAATCATAGTGTTGTTCGGTTACACCTTAAAATTTGGGATGAATATGATAAAGATTGGAAAAGCGACATGTATATCATTATCTTCAAGCATGAAAAAATCCTCGAAAGGAATAAAACCATGTAAGAAGAGGAACCAATACCCAAAATGAAACATGAGAAAAACACAAGCACAACGACGAAGGATACCAAAACGAAAGACAAGAAATAATAACCCTTCTCATAATACATACTATAAAGTAAAATACCAACTCAACCAGATGCAACACATAATTTTCATTCAATGTAACCCTTTGTAAAAACATGAAACCTTTGTTTGAAGCATCAAAATCCATAATTTTATGGCTTGTCTGAGCCACTTCCATTCATAAATAAAACCTTCCAAAATACGAAATGAGTCATTTTTATTGAAGTGTATTTTTCAAAAACCTAAATCCATCACACCATTAAACAAATCCAATGGATTAATAGACAATATATAACCTTATTCAATCTCTTGGATCCACTAATCTACATACCACCCCTATATATGTTTTATTTAGATTTCTTGTCTCTTTTGTGGAAGATGAGGCATGGGAGCAAATCTATGACATTGATGTGGCTTGGGATGAAATATGTGGTGGAATTTATATCACATTGCATCTGGAATTTCCCCTTCAACACCATTAAAACCATTTCCATAACCTTTGCACCTCCCACACCATATACGAAGAGTATTTCATCATAGCATTGACGTCACAATAAAATACACCAAACACAAGACAATAGGGTTTTCCCACATTTAAGGTTTGAAATATGGTGTATAATAAGATATTTTCATATAATAAATTATTAATAAGAACAATATGCAAAAGATAACACAACATAAGATATATTAGTGGGCCGATATGCCTAAATATTCACTATATTTATAATAATACCCTTAAAATAGGAGAGCACCATAAACACTCTTTAAAGAAGGAATAACTCCATAATATCCCATTATGAGAATTCCACTTCGAGGGGGAAATCTATGATATACCTATACCAAGTATAAGAATCAACTCATACATGACATAACCATAATGGTACTCATCTCCTTTATATAGGCATGCATTACTCTTAAGGGATGGGTAACACCTAATGCCAATGTACGCGAACTCATTACCCAATATACCTAATTCCTATATGACCCCATATATTATTTTAGTCACTAAATCACACACTTACTATGTACATCTAGCCTCTAAATAATTCATTTATATGCATGATTCCTAAGTAAGATAACTACTCATTAACACCTCTTTACTTTTCTTTGACATTACTTTTATCCTTTTCATCTTTTATTGTTTGTTGTTTCTAATTGAAAACTTATAGTTTTACACACTAGATGACATCTTACTCAGCTATGATTTCACTTTCTGACCTTTTGAGAACTATGTACAAGACCTTCCATTAGGGACATGAGCGCCCGAGTGCTACTATCCCCTCTAGGCACATGTGTCCTCTTTACCTCTTTTTCTAATCTTTCGAATGTTACTTCTTTCTTGTATTCTTTTATCACTCTTGGTCAGCCTTTCACTTGTTAATGATGAAACTTAAACAAGGAAATCATATGCATACATGTCTTATTTAACCTCATTAGGGGGAAATAATTCAAGAGACACATACATCTACAAGGAGATAATATTTTCTATCTACTACATCAAGGAATGCATTTTGGATTACATACTTCACTGCATAGGAGGGTTTATTATGAATTCCATACCACAAATTTTCATTTGGGACAAAGTATTTGTATCCCAATATCTCTTTGTGTGACCGGTATTAGGGGATCCTAGCTTAAGGGAAATTATTCTAATCACACACATAATAACTACATAGAGTTTGAAATATAGTACAACACTCATTGACAATCACATTGGGGTGACTTCCAAGGTCAGTTAAACTCAAGAATTTACATTATTTTATTCATATAATGTGTACTTGAGTGTTGTGCGAGTGCATATAGGGTTTATTTTTTAGGTTAGAAATGTGACATACAATGAAAAATGAGCAACACTAAGTGACACAGAAAGAACTAGATCCTGAGAACTTCCATAGAAACCAACATCTATTATAGATGCTAGTGCCTAGGAAGCCCTATCCCCTTCTAGGTGCTCTTGTCCTTGAGATCATCACTTTCCATAATCGGAAATAGAGCTTACACAACCTAGAATATCCCCTTCCAGATCGGTTTCTAATCCGAATGTGTTCAAACCTATAAATACAAGATGATTTACTCTAGAAACCCTATCTATCACTCTTTCTTGTATTTCCTTTGTATGATCTTTCTTGAATATTGTTATATCCATTTAATCAACGAGTTTCCTTATCTTACTTTTAATTTATTAAATAAACTATAAATATATAACTAACTAAGGGGAATGTGTGCCACATGTCGATATATCCATCAACCCATATACATTATAATATCATATCCCAAGATACATAACATGCCCTCTCTCCTTGACATTTTTATTCCTGAAACATGAGAAGAAACCATGTAATGATTGTGTATAATACTATTTGACACTTGTCTCCATGCTTGATAATCCAACCACTCATATGTGATATTAGTGGGTGGTAAATCTCTAAAATTGGTTCCATAATATGCTAGCTACTATGATTCCATATATATACATAGTTGGTCCTCCTTGGGTTCCATGGATAGCCATAGTAACTATTCCTATAATTCTTTATCGCATACTTATTACTCTAATGATTACATGTATAGCCATAGTGATTGTCTTCTAATGACCTACGTATCTCTATTTTTTCTACTCTCCTTTTCCCTAAAATGCCTCTATGATTATTTCCTCTCATGATGATGTGGGTGTTTATATGATGCAACTTTAATGTCCTTAACCTTATCAACCTTTTCCTCAACTTTATTTTCCTCTTCCACCTTTTTGTATTCTATTTCCTTTTTCTCTTGAGTAGATGAATCAATATTTTCTTATTTTTCATCATTTGCTTCATGTTATTCCTCCGAATCGCCATTATTTCATTCTTCCTTGTCACCTTCATACTCTATATTGACTAGTATTTATTCTTCATCAAGTGTGATATTATGTAAAGTTGCCTTCTTCTTCTTATACCAAATATTCATAAAATAATATTAATTGTCCCCAATGTCTCTAACAAGGATATCCAAGAACAATATACATACCAATCATATCTAAAACATAAAAATATGGATGGAAAATATATTATTCTGTAAATATATTTAAATCTTTAAAAACTTGAATCTACTTACCATCCACTTGAGCTTATTTCATATTATTTTCTTGTACATGTATATGTTGAACCACATTCATGTCAATGTAGTTATTATTTTTCCATGGTTTATGGAAACAATTAACTTTTTTCCTTGAATGCATCCATGAAACTAAAATATTACAACTTCCTTCTTTGGAGCTACATTATCTTCTTCATCATCCCAATCCTTAATAGCCTCCCATCCTCCCCATTTTATTCTTATTTTTCTTATTTCTCCTCTTCCTTGATATCATTCTTACAATCTTCTTTCTTGGTGTCCTGTCTATCCAAGAAAACATATTCTAGTTCCTTCCAAGATTAATTTAGACATTTCCTTTTCTAACTTGTAAAATCAAATATGTATAGTACCACTAATCCATAACTTTAACTGTAAATATCTAGATATGGAAAACATCTCTCCTTAAATTTGTTCCACCATTCTCTAACATCCACCTCACCCTCTTTGTAAAAATTCCATCACCATGATCCATCAAAACTAGGGTTTCAAGAATAAACCCTTTTTATTAATACTTTTACTACCAATTTTGGTAAGATGTCGACCTCAAATCAAAAAATAAAGAATACAAACCCTTATTCTATTTGTGAGATATTTCTAAAAATTTAAAAAAATCAGAATATTTCCAAATATTTTGACCTATGGAGAAAATTTATGAAAAACCATACAATTGCAACTACTTTTGTAAAATAGTATAGGAATCGAGGAATACCCAAGAAAAATCTGCAATGCAAGCATCCATATAAATTGCTTAGATGAGAGGAATATATTCACCAAAAAAGCACACTGTATTAATCTAAAATGATATATAAAATGCATATGAGTGTGCAACCGAAAATGGTTGTACGAGAACATGATATCCCTAAGACACTACATCTCTGTCGACTTTGTATATGACTATATATTCCAATCTTACTCTCCATAAGGACATAAAGGTTCCTTATATAGAAAAAGTAAGAGATGAGTGAAATTTGGGATATAATCATTCCCCAAGTTACATCTCACCCTTCTCACACATGTGAGGATAATTACCACTTAAATGTGTATTTACCATATGTTGTACCCATAATAAATCTCACCTTGGTAACAACACTACCTAAGGTGGACTTCACAATAAGTTTGAATATGACACACACCAACACTCCCCCTAAATATCAACTTAGGTGATGTGATAAAAGATAATTATTATGCTCATAAATATGGGTCACGAAAAATAGGCCGGATAAAATTGTTGAAGTGAATGTCTAATGAATCTAGTAAATCTTCATAATAGTGACTATAATATGTGCTCCATTTGATTGAAATGCATGGTGCAAACCAAATATGGTTGGCTCATAAAGTGTTCTAAATTTTGAAAACCATTTAATGGCTAGCTCAATTACATATTTGGCATAAAAAATGATTTTGAAAACTCCACAAGGGTTCGAACAAAAATTCTCTAGCACAAAAAAACAACCAAGCTCTACATCCACTAGGAACCAACATAAGGTACATAACATACTCAAACAACTAAGGAAGCATTATTAATACACAACACCCCCATAATGCTAACTATGGATTGAAGACACAACAACTCAATATATCTTAATGGTTTGATGTGGTAGGTGTGCAAAAAAGCACAACAAAATCCTCTAGTGAGGGTGCCCAAAAATTCCACAAGATGAAATCGACAACTGAAATGTGAAAAGAGAGTGTAAAAATCTCACACAGTGATAAAGGTAGACAAATCTAGAAACCCCATATGACACTTTATAAATTAGTGCGAGTACAAATACATCTTAAAAACCCGCCCAATATGATTTAGGTTTCTAAGATAGGCCATTAAGCTAAAAAAATTCAAATTTGATTCTAAATTACAATAAATAGATATTACAATTGTGAAGAGTGTGAAAATATACACACTTTCAAAAATATCATGCAAATCCAAGTTACCTGTCAAAATTCATGGCCTTAAACTTTATAATGTAAGCATCCACATAAAGAAATGCTCGATAGCATATAAGATATGAGGAAGGACAAGGAAAACTTTGCAATGCAAACATCCACATAAATAACTTAGATGAGAGGAAGAGATTCACCAACAAATATAAAATTATATTAAACTAAAATAATGTATAAAATGCATATGCATGTGCAACCAACAATGGTTGCACTATAAAAAATATATTTAAGAGACTACATCTCTACTAGCTTTGGAGATGACTCTAAGCTCCAATCTTACTTTCCACAAGAACATAAAGCTTCTTTTTATAGAAAAATTAAGATATGAGTCAAAGGTGGGATATGACAATCCCCCAAACTACACCTCGCCCTTCTCACACATATGACGATAGCTACTACTTAAATTGTAGCCATAATAAATCTCACCTTGGTAACAACACTACCTAAGGAGGACTTCACATCGGGTGTGAATATGACACACACTAACAAATAGATCCAAAATTTACAAAAATTTGAGGGTTTATCCCTGAAATAAATTCACCATACCAAAAACATTAAATATAAAAGTCTTCACGATTTGGAATATATAGATGAATCATTAAAATTATGGTTTCATTTGCAAAATTGAAATATCTTTTGTAAAACAACTCCAAAACTCTAAATTTTTGAGGGCATATTCCTTGAATGATTTTTTCACTTCGCAAAAAACATTTATGAAAAAATCATATTCAATTTAAAGATATAAGTGAATCACTAAATTCAGGGTTTCATCCCACAAATTACACAAATCGATTCTCTAATGCCACTCAATAAGATCTTTGCATATAATAAATGAATAATAAGAATAATATGCAAAAGATAACCCAATATAAGAGATATTAGTGGGCTAATATATGCAAATATTCAATATTTAGGTTAATACCCTTAAGGTAAGGTAACATAATAAATACTTCTTAAGGAATGAATAACTTCGTAGTCTCCCAATATGAGAATTTCACTTCAAGAGGGACACCTCCAATATACCCCTACTAATTATAAGACTCAACTCATACATGACTTGAATATCTCATCTCTTTTATATAGGCATACTTTAATCTTAATGGACGAGTAACACCTAATCCCAATATAGGCTAACTCATTACCCAATATAAATAATTCCTATGTGACTCCATATATTATAAATATATAACTAACTAAGTGGGATGTGTGCCACATAGTGGCATCTCCATGAACCCATATACACTTATAATATCATATCCCAAGGTACATAACAATGGACAACTCATGGGGACACACACATCAATGACCATACTAGATGGATCCATGTTGTCCATCACTCATACACGTGTCAGCTCAAGAACCTCCAATCCGGTTTGGTAATTGAATTTTGGCATAATAAAGATATTACAATTATGTAATTTAATTTTTAGACTAAGATATATATAAAACTTTAAAATGAAGGTTAAATAGACATCAAATTTATTCTTATAGTTAATTATTTATCCATGAACAAAATGAAGCCTTCATTATCATGACTAAAAGAAATTGATATCACTAATGTTAAATAAATGTATATTATGATTCTAAAATTATCTTATCTTAGTTAAAATTAAATACCAGATTTAATCACTTACAATTCAATGTTAAGTCTATAACTTTAAAATGAATGCAATAATCAATAAGTTATAGGTGGATTTCTAACAAAAATCCTACACCAAACATATATAAAAACCAAGCGTGGACATTATACTAAAACTATAAAATATACGTGGATGTGTAACAAAAATCCTACACCAAACATAAATAAAAACCAAGTGCGTACATAAGAATAAAACTATAAAATATACGTGGATGTGTAACAAAATCCTACATCAAACATATATTAAAACCAAGTGTGGACATTAGAATAAAAATAGAAAATATATGTGGATGTGTAACAAAATCCCACACCAAACATTTATAAAAACTAAGTTGCATTTCAGTACTCTATCTTATACCTTGGATACCTGGACCATATCAACCTTGTTTGGATAAACTATCGACCTTTGACGATTTAGAGGTTGTGAGCTCTTTAGCCTAGTGCCTTCTCAGATTGTATACGTGTGTATACGTTTGAATGCCCCCACCTATTACCTACACCCATATCATCATTCATTGTGTCCACACCTTGCCTAGTTTAGTTTCTCCTCACCTACCACTTTATCAAACCCATCGCGGATTCGGTCTCTAACTTCACCGGTTCCCGTTTGAGGGGGATGACTTCCACTCATACCTGGGGAAACCAATCATGTTTTTTTCAGCATCACTTATCAATACAAACTACATGAAAAAAGGGGAAAATGTAGACACTAAATTTGGGTCACAACCTTCTAAACCCCCTTCTCTAATTAATTCCATACTACACCTAATCATGACCCCTTGCACACATTCCTATTAATTTAATTAACCACAATTAAATTAATTATCTACCTCACCCTAGACCCATTCCAACCTCATTTATTACCCAATACCAATTCCCCATTCCCCTTAACCAACTCAGACTTAGTCTAACCCTAATCTTAATGACCTATTATCTCTCTAACTACTCTCCCACTCCATTTAGCGCAAATCCACACTTAAGACCTAGAACCAAAATCAGAATCATGCCAAATTTAGCAAGAATCGGGCTATTTTTATGAAGTTAGACTAATTCTCCTTAACCGACACCAGTTATCCCTCATCCGACGTCGTTCCTAACCTCGTCGGTTACCTTAAATAAGAGTTTCTAACTCTTTGCATGGGTTCTTCAATTCATTCATTCACTCAAGATTTGGCATTCTAACTCTTAAGCATTCAAGCTACCAGATGACAAACCAGAACACATCGGGTCTTCAACAACAACTAATCTCTTCCTCCACATCCTTGGATCATCCACGGTGAGATCACACAGCTATATTTTTGTGGCACTAGACACAACCTCGTTTCATCTCCGAACGCTCATCAACCACCACCACCTTTAGATCTACATGTTCTCAGATAAGTAACTCACTCTTATTTGTTAGTTCTAGTTTTTATCTTAAGTCTTTTATTCATTTCTACTATTTGATTCTCCTCTATCCCGAATATCACCCTTCACCCGTTTACCATCTATTCTACTAACCTAAACCATTTTGTCTAGCCTAGCACCTCTATCACCCTTGTTGAGTCTTCGTATAAATCATACCATCATTCCCGAACCCCCAACTCTGTGTAACCATAGAGAGATCCAAAACACCTATTTTTAATATTTTGACTAACCATATTGCCCCTATTGACACTTGGTCACCCAACCGGCGTCAGTCATTTGACAGTACTGGCATTAATTTCCTAACCGATACCGTTCTCGTGATTGGTAATTTTTCCTAGAACACCAAGCTTATAACTTTCACAAAACAACCCGAATATAACCAAAATTCACCGGACCTTTCCTAACACCTCAATGACCTTTCCTAACCAGAACCATACCTTTCCTAATGCTAGATTAGTTTGTATTTCAATAATTTTCTTAATCTAGTGTGTTGATAACATTTTGAGACACCTAAATCAAAGTTTTAGCAATAGGAATTCTATTTCTCGCATTTATTTTCATTAATTTGATAAAAATAGTGGATTGACAGCCATCTAGAAAGTGTCACACTTCTGGAACTAGAAATTGCTAGGCAGTCCACTTCCATTTTCTATTTAATATCATTTGGTGGTCTTGTGGTGTTTCTTATACATGTCATTCCTCCTAGCCAAAGGGAAGCTCTCACATTCAGTTTGATCAAATTCTATAATGTGTGAAACTTTCTCCCAACTATTCACATGTATTCCTCCTACGCCCTTACCTTTATCTATTTTATCACATACTTTGAGGTGAAACATTTTGGCACAATGGTGGGACCCTTTTTGTGGGTTCTTTGCATTGTTCATTCTAGGGAATATTTGTGTTTCTTTCTTTTTTGAAAAGTTCACATTAAAATTTCTCTTTGGTAAATATTCTCTTCTATTTGTCTAAAGGAAATTTTTCATTTGGTGTTTAAAAATAATTCTTCTTCCTTTCTTTTGCACCTGCATTTTAGTGAAAGAGCATTCTCTTTTCCTATTCATCACTTGCTACATCAAATTTCATTGTCAATTTGGGTTTTAAAAATATATGCATTTCATCCTTGTGATTGTTGCATTAGATCACCTAAATTTATTTGCAATCTATATATTGGAGGTCATGACCAGTTGATGATTAGTGGGAATTAATCATAGTTCACACTTTGTGCACACACACCCCTATCCAAATCACTTTAACAATTTACTCATTTCTTAAACATCTTCCTTCTCGGTAGTTTCCACCAAAGGTTAATAACTTGATTGACGGTGGATCCAGTGGTGTTCTGGCCAGTCATCATATTAGAGTTTGGACCTCATGTATTGTGAAGTATATATTGGGGACACTTTAGCCAAAACACACCTGATACCAGCCATAGATTGCTTATAGGGCACCTTCATTGACCAAAAACTCTACTCTATTCATAGTCAGTTTTAAATGGCATAAGCCACATAACATTAAAATATGAAGCATAAGATTGATGTGTTTTGTTAGCTTTTGACTGTTAAATTACGTTTTGAGGAGTGAGGTTGTTTCTTCTTATTTTTATTTTCCTTCATGCCCCACCATCATAACTAGTGTATTTCAATTCATTATGGGTGTGTTAGGACTCATCACTGTCATACTCAATTTCTGGGTTGGTGTTTTATTTGGACTTAATCACTTTAAAATTAAATTTTTCATCATCTTCTCAAATTTCATTGAAATCGGCATCATTCTAGGGACCACAATTAGTTACCTCCTCGTCATCGGCATCGGTTGATCGACCGGCATCGGTTCCTGTTGTTTTGGTTATTTTTCCCAAAATAGTATTCAATTCATATCTATTCATTTTACGTGACCTGTTTCTGTCATTTTACACATTTCTTAATCTTTGTTACCATCAAAGCAAAGTTCGAGTTCATTCGATTTACAATCCTCATCTCTAGATTTCTAAATTTTTCATTTATTCTTAGTAACTGGCATCAGTCCAAGTGACCAACATCGGTTACCCTACCAACGTTGGTCTCGTGTTTTAATTTTGTCTATCAAAACAACATCTTATCATCATATTCCAAATTTTTCCTATCTTATGTTTCGTGTTTATGTAACATTTTTAGAGCTCATACCACCTATCTTACCACTACTCACATGGCTTTGACTCATGACAAGCCAACGCTCTAATTTTTCATGCTAGTCATCAATAATTATCTCTTATTTCTTCACCACCTTCTATTTCTTCACCCATGGACCCCACTTCTTCTATCACTATACCTACATTTGACGAGGAGTTCACAAAACTCCTTGATCATAATCCCGCATCCTTACAAAGCATTACCTTGCTCACTCAACTACTCGTGACTCGTCATGACAGCTTATATATGGGATGTCTGTATCCATTCCTCTCACTCTTTCCCCCATCGCATCAGCCAATACCAGCGTAACATTACCTACTTCCACCTCACAACCTGTTGTTTCTCAAATTGACCCCACATCTTCGGTATTTTCCATACCTATGACATCTATCACACCTTCGACGCTTGTCTCCCCTTTGACATCCACCTCACTATCATTTGTCGCTCTTAGTGTAGGGATACCCACATCATCAGCATCTCATATACCCATTACTTCCCAACCACCTGTGATGTCACTTCTCACACACCCTTCAGAACTTAGTCCTTTCCATACCCCAAACTCTACCACCTATCGTCATGAGGGTATCCACACATGTCTCTCCTACCTACACCTTTCCCCAATAACCACCCATTGCTTCTTTTTCCTATTCAAGATATATGCCATCGACATCTATTCCTTCCTACATACATCCATCGTAGTTTTCTTACTCGACACCACCACACATTGGAGGGTCATCCATGCCTTATTCATCTTATTTACCTCCTTATACCGTAGGGGTGATCCTTCATCTAATCCTATAACCAATCTCATAAAAATGATGATGGATAAGATGCAAACCTTAGAAGCGTATGCTTCGGCTCATGCAATTCTCTGACTTATGACAATATTTGTAATGAGCCTATTCACCCTTCTATTCCAATTCATCCTTATCCCACACATTGGGAAATGCCAAAGTTTAACCAATTTAATAGCAAGGAGGATCCGCAATAGCATTTGTGATCTTTTAAACATGTATGTTATCTAATTTCCCATGATGACACCTTACTTCTTCAAACTTTCCCAATGTCCTTGATAGGACTTGCCTTAGACTAGTATAGTGCTTTACCTAGGCACTCTATCTTTTCATTTAATCAATTAGCCCAGGCCTTTCTCGATCATTTCTCCATCAACATTATCAAGAAGGTTACCATGAACGACTTGTATTCAATATGCCAATATGAAGACAAGTCTATCACATATTTTGTCATGCATTGGCGGAGCCTTATTAACCAACTCACTTTCCAATTGCCTCAAAATGAACTAATAGAGTTGTTTACTAGAGCTTGCACCAGACATATCTCTCCAACTCTCTAAGTTCAAACCTTCTAAACATTCGATGAGGTGTTCGTAATGGATTAGAAGCTTGAAATCCTTGTTATCGAAGAGAAGAAAATTAAAATTCCGTAACAAGAGCACTCCATTCAAATCAAATGACTCTTCTTCTTCCAAACCACAAACCAATCATTCAAAACCCAAAGGATCCACCAACGTGGTGGTCCTAAAATTTGGTCCATCTCATCCATCCAACCAACCAAAACTACCTTCCACTCTTTCTCCTATTCATAACTTTCAATACAGGCATGAACAACAACGATATACTCCCATAGGAGAACCTTACTCCTCGGTTTTGGAAAAGCTTCTAAACATAGGAGCCATAACTCTTCCACTCGTCAAACCACATACTGGTTTTGACCCTTCCCATCCTATTCCTGCATGGTACAAGGAGAATGATTACTGCAATTATCACTGTGTTAGAGGTCATAGTGATGGTAATTACAAAATGTTTAAAAATATTGTCCAGGAGATGTTGGATAATGGAGATCTTATCTTGGATAACCCCAATGCACCAGCTAACCAAAACCTCCACATATTTAAGAATTCATTTCCAAATCACACTCCATCATCCAACCAAGTTATTAAAACCTCAACCAATGATACCAATGTTCGAGAGGTTCATGTCGTTTTTTATACCATACCAGCCCCTTCTACTCAATTTCCTCCCATCTTATCAGTTGAGGAAACCCTTGCGCGATTTCTTCCACCCATGGAGGATTCCACCTCATCCTCTCCTCTACCCACAGAGGATTCAACCTTATCTACCATTTCATCTACCGAGAAACCCACTTCATCTATCCCTTCATCTATGAAGGCATCTACCCCACTCGTCTCTCTACCTGTCAAGCAACCCGCATTACTCACTCTTCTACCCATGGAGGAGCCCAACTTACCCTTTTCTTCACCAATTGAAGAGTCTACACCATCCACCTTGCCCCCTCCTCTACCCATAGAGGATCCACTTGTAGCATCTCTTCCTGTTGGCGACAACTCCCAATGGCTTTTAAAGACCCTGTCGATTTGTTATCGTCTCTTCTACCCACAAAGTTTGAAGCCAACCATTTCCTTGTCTCATAGATGTTAGATTTATTTACAGGGATTACTACCAAATCATCATCATCCCCCTCCACTTCTACGCCATTCTCTCATTTGGCCAATCACTTGGAGTATGTTGAATACTCCATGCTTCAGTACACCTTCAACATTTTGTATCAACTCAAATGTAAATGTTGTCTGTAGACACTTCAACGATTTATCCTAAAGTGTTCAAGATAACTAAATCCATCACACCTGATCTGGTTATAGTAGCCTCTTTTGCATCATCCTCACCTACACCCAAACCTTTACCATTACCCCAACAACCACCTGCACCCAAACCTCTACCTACACCCATACCTTCACCTACACCCAAACCTATCACTACATTGGGGGTTGTACCACACCGATTCTAATCCATCCTCTTGTGAAGATTGATTTAGCCACCTCTTCCCAAACTATCACCAAACCTATCCCCCCACCTAAGAGGAAGACCTAACCTCTTAGGCCTTGTACCCTAGTTTCTCCCACTCCTCCTCTTTCACCTTCACCACTTCCATCCATCTTAGGTCCCCATCCATCAACCTTGGTCAAGCAGCCTCCTACCCAAGGTAAAACTAAAATGAAGCAACCTACATCCTTATCACAACCTCCCATTCCACCTAATCCTTCTACATTACCTACACTTGCTCCACTACCCATGCCTTTACCTTCCCTTCAACCTACACTTTCGTATTTCCTCCTACCACTATCTTCACTACACCTCCACTCTCACCTTGGTTGACCCGTCCACTTCCATTTTCTCGCATTCCCTTCTACTTCACGCACTACCCCAACACCTTTACCCAAGAAGGTGCAACCCAAGCCCAAAACCACACTACCTACCAAAAAGGTAGTTAAACCTACTCAACCTCCAACTCCACCTCCAACAACACCTCTTCCACAAAATCCACCCACACCTCTATCCAAACCAAATCCACCTCCAACAACACCTCTTCCACAGAAGTCACCCAAACCTCCATCCAAACCCACTCTCACTTCTCATTGTGATCCCTTGGCAAGGTCTTACACTAACATCCTCACTCGACTGTTAGAAACTTCTACCATTACATTGCCACCTCTCAGGCCTTACGACCCACTCAAACCTAAACCAAAAGGGTTTGACGATACCAAGATTTTCTCCTATCATCATGGGGCATGATGTTGAAAATTGTAAGGCCCTTAAAAATATTCTTCTTCAAATGTGTTCTCTTGAAGAGCTCTTTGACGAAGATGACCTTTTGGATGAAGATCCCATTCCACCTTCTCATGTCACCATATAGCCTCACCCCATATCTATTCAATGGCCTTCACCTCCACCTCTGCAACCCTCTTTTCCCCCTCGACCATTGAGATCGATATGGTCTAAATTAGGATCTAGTCCAACCCCTCCAAAATACCGGTGCGTCATATGACGAGTTGTTGCATTACCACTTATTTAACCAACTCATAGACAAGTTGGTGTCATTATAACCAAGGTGGTGTCTAAATTTGTATGCAAAAGGAGAAAGAAAATATTATTCAACAATACTTCTTCCTAAGAAAACATACTGAAATTAAACATGCATGAAAAGGAAACACACAACAACTAAATTACTGAAATAAATCTGTAGTAAATAAACTATGCTAAGAAATAACAGAAAAATCCTCCTCCTTGGGGAAGAGTAGATTTTGGCCATTCTCTTCCCTTCAAATTTGGAGCAACTACAATTAACTTTTAAAACTGCACTTGTATTGATTCAAAACTGATTTACAAAATATGCCCCCCTTTCCAAGTATATGAAAGAGGTATTTATAGACATTACTCCTAGTTTACTTGGTCCACACACCAAGAACTAACTACTTATTCTTGGTCAGATTTATTCAAAGCAATAAATAGTAAAAAAATTGACTACAACAACCCACTTATCATGGAGAATATTTCTACAACTCATCCCTTTAATCTAGGAACACAAAGTGGGAGAGTACTTATTCAACATTCCTAATACTATTCCACTATTTTCTCATCCTTGAAACATGAAGAGAAAATGGAGGAGTGTTAATTCTATGACTTTGAATTCTTCTTGAAATGCCACATGCATGCATGACTTTGGATTGCCACATGTTTAGATCTGTATTCTTGGTTGATGATGTGGAAGAAAAGAGTGGGTTGAATAGTTTAGTGCTCATTTACATTAATTTGGAAAAAACAAAAATACTTTCACTAGCTAGACGTTTTCGTAGCTGTGCTTGGCATTTTTGTAGCTGCGTGTAAGTTTTTCGTAGTAGAAATCTAGCAACAATGTATAAATAGCTGGGATTTCGTAGTTGCGTGAAGACTTTCGGTAGCTTTGATCTATGAACTTGGAGTATAATTTCTTATGACCTATTTTCTACAGAGAATAAATCTTAGGAAATAGTTCAACAATTATATTGCAAATAGATTTCAAAAGAGATGATAAGACAAATCCTATATTCTACCTTGAATATGTTATTCGTTATTAAAACTACATCTAAATTCACTTGAAAGCCTTAGTTTAAGAGAGAGAATAATAATGTTATTTGGTGATATAATGAGACATATTTTGGTCTCATCACCATACTCATTTCACAAGGCTCTTATCCCGCACTAGGTTTTTGTCCCTCCTGCCATTATACCTTTCACAACACATCTCCCTCTTTTCCTCAGATCAATATGGTTTGAGTTTCCACTCAAGCACAAAAAGAAAAAGGAAAAGAGAAGACATGCAACCCATCCACTACACCTTTACCCAACATTCCATCTGCACCTACACCCAAGGTAACCATCTGTGGGCCAACATATCCCATTTTTGACGAGAGTCACACATCATACCATGATCAAAAAACTTCACCAATCTCCCCTCAAAATGTCTTTATATGACCTCATCCAAACCTTTGAGTCTCATCTCCATGCTTTCATTGAGGTTATGTAATCTATTAAGGTTCTACCTAACAAACCCACACCCATTGTTGTCATTATTACTCCTCATCATGTTGCGACTATCACCACTTCACCTCCATCTTCCGCCCCACTACCTTTCATCAAGTTTATGTCATTAGTTTCTCTAACGAAGAGATTGTCCCTCTCCAATCATATGATCTTGACCCCACCCTATTCATTTCTACCTAAAATGATAATACACATGTTCAACGTGTTATGATTGATGGAGGTGCCAGTATCAACATCATTTCTTCTCATTCATACAAAAAAATGTGCATCCCTGCCAATTGCATGCATAATAAGATAGTTATGTTGTGTTCATTTAATGATGTCATGACTTCCACCCTCGACACTATCATCCTCCAAATTTGCATGGGCCCCCGTACCATTCTTGAATTAGTCTATGTCCTAGAGGGGGGATTCTAATACAACATGCTACTTGGCTGACCATGGATTCGCACCATGGGTTTTTTACCTTCAACCTTACACCATTGTTTAAAATTTGAACATGAAGGGCACACCTACACCATTTAGGTAGATCCCTCACCATTCAAAACATGTAACATGCTTTATCATCCTAATGATGTCCTTATACCAGTTAAGGCATCTACCACTTCTTATTAAACTACTTGTTTCATCATTTTCTTAACATTTTTGAATGTGATGAAACATATAATGTTATGGGCTGAGGAGGAATACTTGTTGTGTTGGTTTAGAGGTTGATGTGTGCATTCTGACTTCTCGATCCGATGTTGACTGTGAGAGATTCCTTTTGGCTAGGAGGAACTACTGAAATAGAAAACAAGACCACCAAAGAAGAGTTAAATAATATATGACAGTGGACTACCTAGCGTATGCTAGATCTAGGAAGTGTGATACTTCCTAGAAGGTTGTCAACCCACTGTTTTATAAAACAAATTATGAAGTAACTAAAATGCGTACATAAATGAATCTAGTGCTAGTATTTTGATTTGGGTACCTCATATCACTATCAGTGTCAATCCAATTAAATACTAAAAACTATGTGGGTCAAGGTCTTCAGGTCAAGTTGCAGGTTGTTTAGGTGGTCTACAGGTCACAGACAGGGTCTTAACAAGGTTGGGTAAGGTGTTTGGGTTATCTTGGTAGATATGTGGTTGTTGGTTTACACAGTGTTGGTAAAACACAGAGACCAGCATCGTTCAAGGTATGACCGATCACGGTTAGGTAAAACCGACGATGGTTATGGGTAACCGGCGTCGGTAGTGGCGGGCTAATAGGACTCGATAATATTTGTTGATGGGGTTTGAGTTGAGATCAGGAAAAGATGATAGAGGGTATAACGAGGTATATAGGGATCTTAGGAACACTCAAAAATATGTAGGGGTCGGGTATAGGTGGTTTTATGGTGTGGGTGGAGGAATGGTTGAGTTTACAAGAAAGTAAATGGTAGGGGAATGAGGGTGCAAGTGGAAATTAATAACAACAATAGAAGAACCCAATAGACTGAAGTAGAAATAGATGATGTAGGTAAAAAGTGTACTTACTATGGTGCAGGTTCAAATGGTTGGATGGTGATGATGGTTGATCAAAAGAATGGTGTTTGGTATTGTAAAGTGCTTCCTGGAATCTTACTATGAGTGTAATACCTCTGGATATGTCCTGATGTTGGCTATGGATGTCTATAGGTGCAAAAAGACTCTAGTTTTTCTTACATGCAGCTCTCTTCTCTTCTCCTCGATTCTAGAATGTGCCAACCAACAAACAAGGTTTCCAAAGTGAATAAATGGTAACCGACGATGGTTCCTGGTTGACCAGGCGTCGGTTTCGGGATGACCGATGTTAGTTAAGGTGGGATTCCCTAGGTTTACTAAAAATGGCAGATCTTGCATCATTTGGGTCAAGTTCGTTCATTTATTCGCATGGATCGAATGGACGTTATGTTTTTATGAGTGGGAAGGTAGTTAGAGGAATAATAGGCTTTGATTTTTAGGGTTGAACTAAGTCTTATTCATTTATGGAAACATGTTATGAATAGGTCTATGGTGAGGTGTCTAGGTGAGGTGGGCATCCATTTAATTAAAGTAATTAAATTAATAATGGGGTGAGGATGGGTATTAATTTAATTGTAAATAATTAAATTAATATTAATGTGGGGTATAAGGGTCATGGTTAGGTGAATGTATTTAAGTTGGTTATTCAAAAGGGGACCAAGGGGAGTGTGACCCAATTTTGGTGTCTACATTTTTCCCCTTTTTGTCACGTGGCTTGTATTGGTAAGTGATGCATTGACAAAAATAGGAAATGGTTGTGTCGAGTGTAAGTGAGGGTGGTGTTGCCCCAAGCGTGGGTGAAGGTAACCCCCTTAAACTAGGAACCAATGAGGTGAGAGATGGAAGTGGTGAGTGGTTTGATAAAATGAGGAGGTGGGAAAATGAAGATCAGTGGGTGCATTGGGTAAAGGTAAAAGGTCAAATCGGGTAAACAGGTAAATGGGCCAGGGTCAAAGGTAGTGGTAGTTGAATGCACACACACATGTTGGAAACTACAGCACATGTACCGGTTGAAAAGATTTCAAACTCTACATTGTCTAAGGTTGATAGGTCTATCCAAACAGGGTTAAAGTGATTCGGTATCCAAGGTATAGGATATGGTGTGGAAAACACAATAGAGGTCAGGTGCAGGAATGTTTAGGTATGTTCTAGTACACCAAAGGTCAGGTCAGGATAAACAACACGGCAATAGGCAAGGTAAGGTCGGTAGGCTAAACAATATGGGTAACCATGTCGCAAGGTATAGTAAGCACGGAGGGTCAAAGGTCACAAAAAGTGGTTCAGGTCAAGGTATATAGGTAATAACATGGGTAATGCCAAGGTATAGGTAAAATAACAACTCCTAAGATACAACAAAGGCAATGTAAGGGTAGGTTGGGTTTGTAGGTATGGTTCAATGGGTGTGTCAGGATGATAAAAAGGTGCGTTGGCATGAATGGTGGTAAGAAAAAGTAACATAGCAAGACCAAATAGTTAGCAGGGTGGACCGATGCGATTATAGGGTGACCGACGTCGGTTGGCTAGGGCACAAAAGAGGACCATTGTTGGGCAAGTCAAGTTGGGTTTATAAAACAAAAATTCTATATTTTATGGAATCATTGTTGTGTTGTACCATTGGAGAAAAATGACAGAGCCATTTGACTTTTGGTGTTTTTCGAGAGGAAATTACGAGGGACCTCATGTACCCGGATGAGGTGGAGAGATCCGGTTGGTGAGAGGAGCTAGGTAAATAGGTCCACATGAGATTAGGGGGAGTGAGTTGATTGGTGGAGAGATTCAAGGTAGATTTTGGCATGGAAGAGGTGGGAGAGGGTTTGGGTGGACCACTAGTAGTGAGCTGGCCGACGTGCCTCCACAGAGACAACATCACGATGAGGTAAGATTCGATCTCATTCTTTGTTGGTTAGGTGAATTTGTTGGTAAAAAGTGGGTTTGGGTAGAAGTGGGTTTAGGGGGAATTAAATTTAAATTTGGAAGAAAATGGGTGAAATAGGAAGGGTAGGAAGTTGTATGTAGGTTAAAGAGGGGTGGGGATGAATTTAGGTGAGATTGGGGTAGGAATGGGTGGGTAGGTAAGGTAGAATGGTAAATTTGTAGGAAATAGAGCATGGTTTGTGGATTATCACCGTGATAGTGACTGATGTTGGTCGAGGGTCGGCCAACGTTGGTGGGAGTTAGCCGCTTCGGTCATGAATGGGGTGACCGATGTTGGTTTTGGGAGACAGTCTTGCCATTAAGCTAAGAAGAACTGATGCGATCGGCATTGAGAGAAAAATGGGCAGGAGATGAGTAAGGGTGGGTGGGTGAGATAGGAAGGTATTGTTGAATGAAAATAGGTAGGGTAATAGTTATAGGTGGGGGTCAAGGGTGAATGTGGGTATGGTCAAGGTTTAATAATGTGATGGTTTGTTGGATGTAGGTGAGGGACCAGTTATGGATGCATGATAGGGTACCACCCCTATTAGTAGCAATGTGAGGGAGCATGATAGCTGAGGAGTGGTAGCATGTGGCTGAGGTAGGCCTGATTGGGGTTAGACGTTACTGACATCGGCACGTAGTCCAGAGCCGAGTTTGATGGTCACCCTCATCGACAGATGGGATTTGGTGACCAACACATTTCATTTTCCAAGGTGAGATGACCATCACCTTGGAGGATGTGTATAGGATCATGTGGCTACCGATAGTAGGGACGCAAGTGTATTCGATTTCTTTAGAGGCATCTAAGGAGCTGATGTTGATAGTGTTTGGTGAGGGGCTAGTGGAGTTGAGGTTCCATAGTGCCAGCATGAGTTATGGAGATATGTACCGAGCCCATCCGGAGGAGATGAGGCTAGTAGTTCTGATGATGGAGGTAGTGTGTTGTTTTACACTACAGATACAGAGGGTGGGAGATTCCCACGATCATTGATGGGGTTTTGCATGATATGATGGAGGACAGGACCTGGTTTTCATGGGCACCAACCTTCTTGGTGCAGTTGTATAGAGAGTTATGGGCCTATGGGTGATTGCGGTGGTTCAACCTATGTTGCACCTTCCTACTACATTGTTGGGCGTATGAGCACATCATGTGTGTGTGTGTCCATTGGGAATTCCCCAAATTGATGCATTCAATCTGGGTTTTGTTCGGGTGGGCTACATGCGATGGGTACCTGCGGTTGGAGAGCATTGAGTTGCCAGGGCTACACATGATGTAGCCTATTACAGTGCTTACTAGAGGGGTTGTCCAACGTGGACATCATTTGGAGGCCATATGTGGGTTTCCCATCATATATGAAGATGGTCGTGGAGCTGGATGGATTACAGCTGGTGAGATGGATAGAGGGCGTCGTGTTGGCGAGCACGAGATGATCCCCATTGATAGGGTTAGGCGACAGTTGGGATTGCTTTGTAGGATGTACCTCCACCATTTCCATAGTACATGAGGGACAATGTGGAGAGGCCTATGCCTCTACCACATCGACGATGCCTACATGGTAGGAGGAGGGGTGTAGATTGGTAGATTGATTGATTCTAGAGCTACAGACAGTACAAATGGTGGTTAGCGGCACGATTGCGAGCATTACCATTGAGGTCAAGGCAGCCGGACTTGGCCACCATCATAGTTCAGAGAGACACCCTATAGGGGTAGGTGGTGACTCTGGTCACACAGTTGGGGATAGTGCAGGATAATGACCGACGGGGTCATGAGGCACAGGTTGCCATGTTGCGAAGCAGTAGCATGTAGCAGCCCTACATGCTCGGGTAGCACAGGACAGTGAGTACCACGCGCACAAGCTCGGGTAGCACATGGTGGTACCTACATAGGAACCTACATAGGCTCAAGGAGAGGGTCCCATTTTATAGACAGGGACAAGATAGGATCCCTTGATATAGGTATAGGGTCAGAGGCCAATGGTACCACTACAGACAGTACCTATGGCTAGGTTTAGGGATGCCCTAGGTGAGGCACAATATTATCAGGATCACTTGATGGCTTCAGGGATAGATGTCCCTTTTTATGCAAAGTACAAAGCATAGTAGGCCTCGAGTGAGAGGACCAAGTCTCGCACACACAGTGTGGAGAGTACAGGGGGTCGGTGAGCCCCGGGATAGGGTCTAGGTGAGGCTACCAATGTACAGAGGCCAGCTCCAGGTGAGGGGCCATCATAGGTTAGACCAAGGCCCATGGTAGATGGGGAGATGTTAGTGGGACACCACACAGGAGTAGAGGAGGGGGCAGGTGAGACTAGCCCAAAGGATATTAGGTGGGGTGACGATTAGTCACTGGAGATGGGCATTATATTGATTTTTTGATATATACACCGGCCTATATGCCAAAGAGAGTGAGGATGTATATGAGATTTTTTAGATTTTGATCATATACCATCCTGTGTGCTAAAGATGGTGAGGATGTATCTGAGCGATTTGAGATTTTCTTATTTATTTGTATCTGTGTACATATGTATCTATACACAGACGTTATTATTTATAAATGATGATATTTATAGCATAGATGGTATACTTGTTTTTAATTTCCATTATTATGTGTGTACGTGATGGAAACTAGGTGAAGTAGACATGATTGAGTCAAGGTCATGTAGGCATGGCAAAGTGAGGTCAGTCAATAGGTATGATGGAGTCAGGTTGGTTTAGGCATGATTGAGTTAGGTTGATGTAGGCATGGTGGAGTTAGGTTGGTTTAGGCATGATTGAGTTAGGTTGATTTAGGCATGGTGGATTCAGGTTGGTTTAGGCGTAATTGAGTTAGGTTGTTTTAATTGTGATTTAATGTCTGAGTTTTTGGTAGCGTGGGAGACAAATGGTGATGTATATATATGTTATGGTTTAAATTTCCAAATATGTGTTATAGTGGAAATGTGAAAATGATAAATGAATGATTTGATGATGTGGTAAAAATGTGTATTAATTGATGCTTGTTTGGTTTAATTTCCAATTATTGATATAAAATGGAAACTAACTAAGGTAGAATGTGAATAGGAAAGTGAAAGGGGAATTGGTTAGGGTAAAGAGTGGCTAAGCTAACCTCTAAGGGCCCCATGCCCTCGAAGTGTTTCCTATATAGCCCTGACAAAAAGGGGCCTTAGGCCGATGTAGTTCTCCCATAAGCTAGGGAGAATATGATGAAGTAGAGGAATGGGTTGGTAGGTGTTAGGCATGGTTGAATGTAGGTCATAGGCATGATTGAGTTTAGGTCATAGGCATGGTTGAGTTTAGGTCATAGGCATGGTTGAGTTTAGGTCATAGGCATGGTTGAGTTGTTTTAAATATAGGTGTCGATGATCTGGTTTTGTATAAGATAATAAATAAGTAATGATGAAGGGAATGGTAAGAAGTGACAACAGAGCTACTTAATTGATAAGAACCCTAATGAGTCTACCATACCCAAGATGGGCTTATGAACATAAGACCCTAAAGGCATTACATAATGGACCATTCTAAGGGTGAAGAAAGTCACATGATCACGAAATGTCATGGTTGCGGCAAGTCCCTTGAGTAGAGAGGAAATTAGGATGAAAAGGCAATGAGGTGAGAGTGGGTGGTTTAGCATAACTTAGTGTACGACAGCATGTTTTTCTTAGTAAGAAACCCAGGATCAAAAATAGGCAAGTCCATGACAAAAATTTCATCATTTTCTTCATTTTTTTAGTATTTTTAATAGACTGATCAATGTGGGAAGTCTATATGGGATGAGTATAGTATCTCCTTGAGGTCTTCGTGAAGCTAATCGATGTAGGAAGCTTTTGGATATTTTTATTGTATTTTTGCAATGACTTTATATAGTTGTCCTTCAAGGGAGCAATCTATTTATAGCGGTGGAAATAGAGTGAAGAGATGTCCCTTTTGAGGGAGTCATCTTTTGCTAGAAGTTTGACTCAAGGAGTTGCATCCCTTTTTGTTTTTGGACGTTTAAGTCATGGAAAAGACTATAGAGAAAGAGTAGGCTCTTGTTTAGAAGACAATACCATAGGACACAAAGGTTAATTATGAAAGAGGTGGTTTCAAGTGATGAACGACTATGGGATTCCATCTTGAAGATGACGAAAAGTATCCATGAGAATCATGCTATGAGTAGAGCCATGGTACTCATATTGAAGATAAGGCTGAAAGGTGACAGGTAATCACGTGATTTTGGTTAGTCGTGGGTGAGTGGACTCACCCATGATAACATGGGTAATATGTAAGGTGAACAACACTTAAGGGATGAGTGATCAACTGACAAAAAGTGATATAGGACTTGATGTCAACAATAAAATGGCTGAATATGCAAGGCATTGAGAGGCTTAGGTTCGGGTTTACCTTCGAGTGAATACAAACGATAATCACATGATCCATAGGTATGGGTAATGATATAAGGTCCAAGCCAATTAGGAGAAAATTTACCCGTTTACTTTTCTCCTTTTTGGTTACATGTTGATTTTCCTTTAGGACGAGGTCACCAACCTGAAAGGTTCATTCGTGAACATGTTTATTATAGGCACGTTTGATACATTTTTGGTAGATTTGGAGATGGTCAAGAGCATTGAGATGGCGTTCATCTAATAACTCAAGTTACACCAAATGATCTTGGCAAAAGTCATTGTCGTTGAGCATGTCTTGTAGTGAGATGGAGAGATGGAATCTGTAATTTGAGAGGTAAGACAACCTCGATACCGTAGACCAGAGAAAAAGGTGTGGTGGCAGTCAAAGTGTGAATACTAGTGTGATAAGCCCATAAATCAAAGGAATGTGTGAATGCCAATCCTTTCCAATATCATCAACTACTTTCATAAGAATTTTTTCAAGGTTTTATTGGTTGATTCTACTTGGCCATTAGTTTGTGGGTAATAAGGTGATGAGAAACTGATTTGGATGCCAAAATTGTCTCATAGCTTACGTAGGGTTTTATTTTTGAATTGCTTTCCATTATACATGATGAGGCGGTAAGGAACACCAAAGTGACAAATGATGTGATGGTTAATAAATTCACATATTTTCTCAAATTTTGTAGAAATGAAGGGAATCACCTCTACCCATTTAGTGTAATATTCAATAGCGGTTATGATCCATTAATGGCATTGTGAAGAATGGGGATTGATCTCGCCAACAAGATCCAAGCCCCATTGAGAGAAAGGCCAAAGATCTCATGCGACCTGTAAGGCATGACTAGGTGTGTGATGAAGATTAGCATGTTGTTGGCATTTCACACAACGTTTGACATAGTCACAACAATCACGGTTTAAGGTTGGCCAATAATAGCCAAGGAAAAGAATGTGTTTTGCTACAACTAAACCACTAAATTGACCTCCAAAAATTCCATCGTGGACTTCCTTAATGGTGTAGGGAATTTCAGAGCTTGTAAGGCCTCGTAAGAGAATACCATTCTTATAAAGGACATAACCCATGATGACCTAACGATGAGACACTTTTAAGAAAGGCCCAATGTCCATTACAATTGAGATTGAGTGAGATCGGTAACTAGAATGGAAAGGGAAAGATAGTCTACAAATTACTTATACCAAAGGTCATGTGGGTCAGGTGTAATGGTTCCGATGGAGTAGACTTCATGAGGTAAATAAGAGGGTGATTGTAGCCTTTGTATTGTGACAAAGATTTTAGAGTCGGCGGCAAAGTGGGTATCTGAGAAGCTAAGAAAGCCATGGTATCCACAAACTTATTGGTAGAACGTGGGGTGGTTTGAAGTTTGTAATGGTCAAAGGTGGTCAAAATTATATCTACGTGATGTTTATACTTTTGAAGTATCTCATTACGACACTGGTATATACCATTGACTTGGTTTACGACCAGCTGGGAATCGCCAAAGATATTGATGGACTTAACATCTAAGGCATAAGCATCCTAGAGGCCCAATACGAGTGCTTCGTATTTGACAATATTGTTTGTACAATAAAAATCGAGTTTGAAATACAAAGACATAGGTTCACCATCAAGAGGAATGAGGATGACACCAGCCCCACCTCCACATTGACATTTGGAGCCATCGAAGAAGAGTTTGATTTGGTAAGAGCATTCATCCGAGGATAGGGTAGCTATGGATTCTTCTGGGAAATCGAAGTTAGAAGGCTGATTCCGGAAAGAGGTGCGTCTACTAGTTGGTCAGCGATAGCTTGGCCCTTGATGTACTTTTGATGAATGAATTTGAGGTTGAGGTCGGCAAGAAGAATAATCCAATGTGCAGCATGTTTCGATAGGTTTTGGCGTACATATAGTGTAAGGGTTAGTATTAGTAAAAACGAAGGTTTTTTGGTTGAGTAGGTAATGGCGGAATTTGGTGGTAATGAAAACTAAGAGTAGGCAGAGTTTTTCAGTTTGGGTATATCTAGTTTCGTAGTCCAGAAGGGTATGGATTATGTAATAAACTACTTGCTCTATGTGTGTTACTCATCATGATGAGCGAGCATAGAACCTAAAGAATGGTCGAGTGGTGGAAACATATAGGTAAAAGGACTAGTCATCCTTAGGAGGAATGAGCACTAATGGTTGAAGGAGGTGTTGTTTTGAGGATTCAAAGGCTTTATAGAATTCATCATCCCATTTGAATGAAATTTCTTTCTTGAGAAGATGATGAAATGGTTGACAATCAGAAAGCTGTGAGATAAAATGACGAATGGATTACAACTTACCTTGTAGGCTTTGAAGTTGATGGAGATTAGTGGGTGGAGGCATTTCTAGAATAGCCTTTACCTTAGTAGGATTGACTTCTATGCCACACAAAGAAATGATGAAACCAAGGAGTTTTCCAGAAAGTACCGCAAAGACGCACTTCTTTGGTTGAAGATGAACACAATACTTGATGAGGCGGTCAAATATGACCTTAAGGATGGTCAAGTGTTTGGTTCGATGTTTGGATTTGGAAAGAAGATCATCTACATAATCTTCTAATATGTGATGCATGATGTCATGGAAGATGTAAGTCATGGCTCATTGGTATGTAACCGTTGGCATTTTTAAGGCCAAAAGGCATGACTCAATAACAGAAGGTCCCCCAAGGGGTGATGAAGGTAGTCTTGTGTTGATCTTCTAGAGCAAGTAATATTTTATTATAACCCAAGAAATCATCCATGAGTGATATCATTTCATGGCCGGTGGTGAGATCAACTAGTTGGTCAATGCCTAGTAGGGGAAAATCGTCTTTGGGACAAGCTAGGTTGAGGTCATGGAAGTCCATGTAAATGTGGAGTCCCCCTGTCGCCTTTGTGATAGGAACGATGTTATAAATCCATTGGGGATATTCAATGGGTAAGATGAAGGAAACTGAGAGAAGGCTGAAGCTCTTCTTTGACTAGAACGGCAATGTGAGGATGCATTTTCCACAGCTTTTGTTTAATATGTTTGGCATCTGGAATGGTTACGATATTGTGTACCACGATTTTTGGGTCGATACTGGCATATCGGCATAGGACCAAGCAAAAGCGTTGTTATGGTCCCGAAGGAAAGAGGTAAAAGCTTCCTACTCAGTAGCATCTAAAGATTGTCCTATCTTTAGAATGTGTGGGTTGTCCTAACTATTAATGTTGATTTCAATGGTCGATTCATTTAACATGGTTTGCATCTCAGAAGGTAACGACTAGTGAATATAAAAATCTTCCGCACCCATGTAGGTGAGGATGGACTCATCGTCCTGACATTGAACGACATTAATAAATGGTGTATCATCATCGATCATGTCAAGATACAAGAATAGGAGAGAATAGGGAGCCTCACCATCATGTTGATAGGTTAGAGGTCCCAGAGAAATTGTGTTTACGAAAAAAAAGTTAGGAGGAATAGATTCGGGATCTATGAACTCGTGGGGGAAGATGGTGATGTGGGTGAATGAGGTGGAGAAGGTTTGTCTTCCTTAATGAGGTCGACACGAGCCTTCTTGGGAGGTGGTGCATCAAATCCAATGCCATTACGGTCATTTTGTTTACGAGTGGTGTAGGAAATTATAATATGGCAGCCTTGTTCATAAAACCGAAGCCAAATCCTTTCCATGCGCACCGGTGAAGGAAAGTGTGAGCGAAGTAGCGGTTAGTAAGGGAGTGTAAGTCAGATGAAAATGGTTGTGTTTGGGATGGAGGTTCGGGTGAATAAGTGGAAATATCAAGTCCCCATCCATTATATTAGTGCAAAGGTGGGGAGGACCATAAGGAAACACCTCTCCTATGTAGTAGTCATAACCAGGGTGCTGACGCAGGTTTCCGTACTCTTGCGGAGTGAGGAACGTGTTGATGTTGTATAGGTGGTACTCCCCAGAGTGAGACGTTGAAAGACACCTTCTAAGGGATCAGTGGTCTATATGTGGGTAGTGGGGATAGACAACTCGCTAGATGATTGGGAAATATGTGAGTCAGTTATAGAAGTTGTGGTAGTTTTAGGAATAGCAAGGTTAGATGTAGGAGGGACGGTGGTAGTCTTGGTGGATGGGCTTGTGGGTGAAGGTGAAGTGGGGATAGTGGCAGATGCCTTGACTAGTAAAATCACATCATTAGGCTAGTATAACATGTTATAGGTCTTGAAAGGTGATGGGTCAGCCGAGATGGTGTAGTTATGTCCTTTGTGTTCAAATTTGAGGTAGCGGTGTATATTCAAAGGGACAAAACCCATGGCATTGATCCAAGGTCAGCCAAGCAATAGATTATAGTGGAACTCCCCTTCTAGGACATAGAATAGTTATGGGATAGTGTGGGGACCTACACAGATATGGAGAACAAAGGTACCCAGGGTAGAGGTTGTGGCGTCATTGAAAGAGCGTAGCATAACTAGGCTACCATGCATGCAATTAGAAGGTATGCACATTTTTTTGTACGCATGGGAGGAGATGATGTTAATACTAGCACCACCATTGATCATAACATGTCGTATGTGTATATTATCGATATGGACGGAGATGAAAAGAGTGGGATCGGGGTCCTCAGGTGGAAGGGAGTGATCTCTTCATCGAAAATTTAAGGGTGGTTGCTTAGCGAGTAGGTGGAGGTGTAGAGGAAGGTGACAACTTAGTGAGAGAAGCTACATGATGAGGGGTAATGATGGAGGCTACGGGCATGGGGTCATTTGGTAAAACCTTGATAGATTGAAGGATCTCCATGAGGGCTTGATGATGTGACTCAGAGGTTTGGATGAGATCATATAAAGAAATTTTGAGGGAGGATTGGTGTAATTATTTTAGCATTGTGCGATGTGTGACCCCATCAGAAATAGGATATGTGGGACCTCAAATGGTGACTTTGGGTGTGGGTGCAGATGGTATGTTGGGTACAAGGTTGGTTGATGGGCTAGCCTCCTTTTCTTTTCCTTTGTCTTTCTGAGTGCAGGTAGCAACGTGAACCATGTTAATTTGAGGGGAGGTGGATGGAGAGGGTGTGTCATGAAAGGTATAATGACATGAGGGGAAAAATCCTAGCAATGGATAAGAGCCTTGTGAAATGAGTAGGGCACATTGACATTTGGGTGGTGGTTTGGCTAATTCTCTTATACGGACCATGTTGATCTCGAATTTTGGGGGTGGATAAAAGGGTTGTGGGGGTGGAGATATTGGTCATTTGAGTAGGTAATGGAAGAAGATTTGGGGAGATTGGCGAAGGTGGAATGGGGTCCTCATCTAGAAGATCATCATCATCAAAATTGTGCTCAAGAGGACAAAGTTGGATAAGAATGGTCTTCAAGGCCTTACAATTTTCAACATCATGTCCTGGCACATGATGATAGGCACAAATCTTGGTCTCATCAAACCCTTTTGGTTTGGGTTTGAGAGGATCATAAGGTCGAAGGTGGTAATGTGATGACGGAAGTCTCTAAGAGATTGGTTAAAATATTAGTGTAGGACCCCACTAATGGATCGTAATGGGAGGTGAGTGTGGGTTTGGGTACAGGTGTGGCTGATTGTGGAGGAAGAGGCTTTACAGGAGGGGGAATGGGTTGGTCCACTAGTTTGGTATGTGGAGTGGTCTTAGGTCTTGTGGGCATCTGTTTGGGTAAAGGTGGGGTAGAAGAGCCAGCGATGGAAGGTTTGGTTGGTTTGACTACTTTATTAGAGGGTAGCGGATTCTTATCTTTAGGTTGCATCCTCTTGGGTAAAGGTGATATAGGAGTACGGGATGTAGAAGGAAAAGTAGATGGTGGAAGAGGACGGGTTACCCACGAGGGAAACCGAGTTGTGGTGGAGGTGGTTGGTAGAGGTTGGGTAGAAGGTGTGAGTGGAAGAGAGGAGAGTGTCATGGGTAGTGAAGAAGTTATGGAAGGTAGTGGTGGTATGGGTGGTAAGAAGGTCACGGGTGACAACAGGGGTTGTGTGGATTGCTTGGGTATATTAGAGGGCCATGATGAGGAGGTGAGATGTTGTGTTCTTGGTTTACGGTGGAAGAAGGTTGTTTAGCTTGGGGTTGAGGGATGAGGTCCTAGGATGGACGGAAGGGGTGAAGGTGACAATGGTGTGGTAGGTGAGGTTGGTGTATGAGGCCTAGAAGGTTAGGGATTCCTTTTAGGGGCAGGAATAAGTTTAGTGTTGGTTTAGGAAGATGTGGCTAAATCTAATTTGATGGGTGGGTGAGTAAGGTTCGATGTCGGCATGACCCCTAAGGTAGTGATGGGTTTAGGTAAGGGAGATGATATAGGCGTGGGTAGGTGTTTGGGTATAGGTGTGTGTTGGGTTGTGGGTGGAGGTGTGTGTTGGGTTGTGGGTAATGACATGGAAGGTGTTCCAATAGCCATGGTTGTGTTTGGTTTGGTTGCTTGAAACACTTTTGGATAGATTGTGGAGGTGTCGGTGAGTGACAGTTGCATTTGGGTTGAAGCAGGAAGTAGAAGACGTCCCCAAAGTAAGGCTCTATCCACATAATCTAGGTGAATGGATAGGCATGAAAATGGTACTACTGTAAGTGAGGCCAATGTGGATCAAGTAGCAATCCCCATAAAATATGTTTGAGAAACAAGGAAATGGCTAGCTTTAGACTCTGTGGGTAAGAGAGCCGAAAGTAGATCAGCTAGATCCGGGAGGTCAGATGGAGAATGGTTATCTAAGGAAATGGTGTTTCTACAAGATCCTATATGGGTAGAGGAGATGATGGGACAGATGAGGTGGACTCTCCTTGCGATGGTGTGTAGGAGTGAACATGTGTCCTCCATGAGTAGGAGAGGTACTACTCTTGTCAATTTCTTGGTAATTTGAGGGCCAAAGGCGAAGTGCTAAATATGGAATCTTTCATGGGTGAAGGAAGAAATGATGGGGGTTCCTCTCGTAGGTGGAGGAATAGATGAAATAGGTTTTTAGGTAGGTAGGGAGGTCGGGCTAAGATTTCGTCTATGGAAGGAACATGGGGAAATTTGGAAGCAATCAACATGTTATCAAATATAGCGTGGACCTCTGGATATTGCTATCATTAGTTAAAGTGTCACCAGTTTGGTTGGAAGATGGGGCATGATTAGGGAATGGTTTTCTAAAGATATGTAGGTTTTGGTTGGCTGGTGCATTTGGGTTATCCAAGACTAGATCTTTGTTGTCTAACATTTCTTGGATGATATTCTTGAAGGTGATGTAGTTACCATCGTTATGACCTTTGACATGATGATAGTTGTAAAATTCATGTTCTTTATACCATGCGGGTGTGGGGCGATCAGGGTCAAAACCAATGTGTGGTTTTATAGGTGGAAGGGTAATGGCACCAGCCTTAATAAGCTTTTCCAAAATAGAAGAATAAGGTTCCCCTATTGGGGTATACTTTTGTTGTTCTCATATGAACTGGAAAGCTTGGATGGGAGAGAGATTAGAAGAAGGTTTGGCTTGGTTTGATGGGTGAGAGGGTCTAACCTTGAGAAGTATGGTGTTGGCAGATCCTTTGGGTTTCAAATAGTTGTTCTGGGGTTTCAAATATGAAGAAGCATCATTCGATTTAAACGCGAGTGTTATTATTACGTAGCTGAATTTTCTTTTCTTCGATAGCACGAATCTCAATTTTTTGCCATGGTGAATGCCTCGTCAAAGGTGTGGAAGGTTTGCACCTATAGGGTTGGTGAGATGTGTCTAGCACAAGCCCGAGTAAACAACTCTATGAGCTCAATTTGAGGTAATTGAAATGTGATTTGGTTAATTAGGTTGCGCCAACGAGCAACAAAGTCAGCAATAGACTCATCATCATATTGTCGTGTGGAGTAAAGATCATTCATGGTGACTTTCTTAACAATATTGATTGAGAAGTGGTCTAAGAAGGCTTGGGCTACTTGATTAAACGAGTAGATGGAATGTCTAGGTAGCCCATTGTACTAGTCTAATGTAGGTCTTGTGAGGGACATCGGGAAGGTTCGTAGGAGTAAAGTGTCATCATGGGCGATCAGGTAACACCCATGTTTGAAAGACCGCAAATGTTGTTGTGGGTCTTCTTTACTATTGAAGCGGTTGAATTTTGGCATTTCCCAATGTATAGGGTATGGGAGAATAGGAATGGACAGATGAATGGGATCATTATAAATTTCATCGTAGGTGAGAGAATTGTGTGATCTAGAAACCGATGCTTCTAGTGTCTGCATCCTTTCCATCATTAATTTGATGAGGTCATTGGTAGGTTGTGATAGAAGGGTGCCTCTTGTGGCATAAGAGGGCTGGTGTTGAACATGTGATGTGGGTGGCATTCTAGTGTATGGTGATGCCGAATAGGAAGGTTGAGAATAGGGGCTGACATAGAGGGAATATATCCCAGAATGAATGACGAAAGAGATAGGAGGTTTTTGATAATATGTATATATAGGTGGGGCAGTTGCAGTGACTCTAGTAGCGATTAGGGGCAGAGACTGTGGGATGGAGAGGAAAAGATTCTGGAATGGGGTAGGGGTCACCGACACCACGGGCAGTTGTGTTGTAATTGGAATCTATGAGATAATGGGCACGGATGGGGCTATGTTCTGAGTGGTCAATGAAGGAACAATAGATACTACTGGTGTGAGTGATGTTGCGGATGATGTAGCAGTCATAGGCGGGTGTGGGGCTTAGCTATGAAACCACTAGGGGTAAATTAGGTGAAGGTAACGTCAAACTAGTAGGGGCGGATGTAGAAGTGGGGATAAGGGCAAGAGAGATGGACAGGAGCATTCCATATATCAATTGACTTGAGGAATCTCGAATGGAAGAGTGGGAAAGTTAGAATTGTAAAGGTCGGGGTTTTTCTCGAGGAGTTGTGTGAACTCCTCATTGCCTATAGCAATGGTGGTAGGCGGGGTTGGATCCATGGGTGACAAGACAAAAGGTGGTGAAGGACTAGGTGGGAGTGGTTGACGGCTGGCGTGGAATATAAGAGTGTTAGTTTGGCTGCGAGTCAACACCATGTGAGTAAGTGTTGACTGGAAAGACTGTATTCTGTAAATGACACAGAAAATAGTAGGAACAGGGAAAATGAGGCTAGGAGGGTGAATTTGGTCAAGGTTTGAATTTTAAAAACCAAACCAGACACACGCGTCGGTCGGGAACCGATGTGAGTTACATAAACCGATGTCGGTCATCCTTTGTAGAAAAACACCGGCCAGCAGTGAAACAGATGATGAATGTGTAATGGGGAAACTATGTATGAAAAAAATATCAACATGGGGTAATATATATTAGTACCACGAGGGCCAAAAATCATAATAGAATGAGTGAATGAAGATTGTCCAGGAAAAATACCCAGAAATCTAGAAGCCGACACCGGTTATGGTTAATCGAGGATGGTAAGATGAGAACCAAAGGCGTTCAGCTGGACCGACGCCAGTTACTGTGAATTTTAGGGAGAATGAAAAAAACTAGGTTTTGTGAATTTAAATCAAGTGAAGAGTCAAACTCAGGAATCTAAGAATGAAATATGGGGCCTGGCACACTCAGACAAAGTCAGAATACTCCAACTATGATGGTGGAGTGTGCAAAGAAGAATAATAATGTAGATTTGTAGTCTCACACCTCAAAACACAAGTCAAGAAGAAAAACTAAGAAAAACATGATCCTAAGAGTGATTTTCTTATGTTTGTTTAGCTTATGCTATTTAGAACTGACCATGTGAATTTAGAATAGAATTTTTGGTTGGGAAGGCATCCTATGAAGAAGGATATCTAAAAGGTGAGGTTTCAGGTTATGTTATGGTGGGGGGTACTCTCTAATAGGTGATTGGACAGAGATAACCAGCTGGGGAGTACCTGTCAATCCTCTGATCATGTGATCATTGACAGGCGTTCCCAGGTAAGATGTCATTTAAGAAAATGTGTATATTCAGATTTTGTGTAGTTTGGTAGAAGAAGAAAGAGAGTGCTTTCTACGGTTCTTTGTGTCAACCATCAGTTGGGCATGACTTCTAGCATATAGGTTTCCCTCATTTTAATGTGAGCTAAATGCAGCATACAAGGATGAAATGCAATTGATTTTAAGCCCAAATCGACAAATTACGTTCGATGAAGCAAATGGTGAATAGGTAGGAATGTGCTCTTTCACTAATGTAATGCAAAAATAAAGAAGAATGTGTTCCTTTTAAAGCACCAAAAACATGATTGTTTTTAGAAAATAAAGAGAGGAAGAATGATTCCAGAGAAGAAAAAATTAATGTGTAAGCTTTTTGAAGGGAAACAAACACACAATTTTACCTAGGAATGAAAAAATGCAAGGAACCTTGGATGGGTCCCACCGGGCGTGCCAAAATGTTTCACCATTTTCTTTACGTTTTTGGAATGTGACGAAACAGATAATGTTATGGGCTGAGGAGGAATACCTATTGTGTTGGTTTGGAGGTTGATGCACGCATTATGACTTCTCGATCCGATGTTGACTGTGAGAGATTCCTTTTGGCTGGGAGGAACTACCTGAAATAGAAAACAAGACCACCAAAGAAGAGTTAAGTAACATATGACAGTGGACTGCCTAACGTATGCTAGATCTAGGAATTTTGATACTTAAGGTTGTCAACCCACTATTTTATAAAACAAATTATGAAGTAACTAAAATACGTACATAAATGAATCTAGTGCTAGTATTTTGATTTGGGTACCTCATATCACTATCAGCGTCAATCCAATTAAATACTAAAAACTATGCGGGTTGAGGTCTTGGGTCAAGTTACAAGTTGTTCGGGTGGTCTACAAGTCACGAGAGGGGTCTTAACAAGGTTGGGTAAGGTGTTTGGGTTATCTTGGTGGGTATGTGGTTCTTGGTAGACACAAAGACCAGCGTTGGTCGAGGTATGACCGATCACGGTTAGGTAGAACCGATGACGGTTATGGGTAATCAGCATCGGTAGAGGTAGGATGATAAGACTCAATAATATTTTTTGATGGGGTTTGAGCTGAGGTCAAGAAAAGATGACAGAGGGTATAACAAGGTATATAAGGATCTTAGGAACACTCATAAATATGTAGGGGTCGGGTATAGGTGGTTTTATGGTGTGGGTGGAGGAATGGTTGAGTTTACAGGAAAGAAAATGGTAGGGGAATGGGGGTGCAAGTGGAAACTAATAATAGCAATAGAAGAACCCAATAGACTGAAGTAGAAATAGATGATGCAGGTAAAAATTGTACTTACTATGGTACAGGTTCAAATGGTTGGATGGTGATGATAGTTGATCAGAAGAATGGTTTTGGTACCGTGGTAGTGCTTCTTGGAATGTTACTTGTGAGTGCAATACCTCGAATGTGTCCGATGTTGGCTATGGATGTCTATAGGTGTGAAAAGACTTTGGTTCTACTTGCATGCAGCTCTCTTCTCTTCTCCTCAATTCCAAAATGTGCCAACCAACAAATAAGGTTTCCAAAGTGAATAAATGGTAACCGACGACGGTTCCTGGTTGACTGGCGTTAGTTTTGGGATGACCGGCATTGGTTAAGGTGGGATTCCCTAGGTTTACTAAAAATGGAAGATCTCGCATCATTTGGGTCAAGTTCATTCATTTATTCACAGATCAGAATGGATGTTATGTTTTTATGAGTGGGAAGGTAGTTAGAGGAATAATAGGCTTTGATTTTTAGGGTTGAACTAAGTCTTATTCATTTATGGAAACATGTTATGAATAGGTCTATGGTGAGGTGTCTAGGTGAGGTGGGCATCCATATAATTAAAGCAATTAAATTAATAATGGGGTGAGGGTGGGTATTAATTCAATTATAAATAATTAAATTAATATTAATAATGTTGAGTATAAGGGTCATGGTTCGGTGAATGTGTTTAAGTTGGTTATTTGAAAGGGGACCAAGGGAGTGTGACCCAATTTTGGTGTCTACACCGTTATCCCATCTACCACCACTACCACTTCTTCTTAATCCACTGCCTCATCCACCACTTCTTCCACTACATATTCCACAACCAACTCCTCTATTCCCACTTGTTGTCACAGCTTCCACAACTGGCCCATCAGCCAACCCATCTACTTACAAACACTTGACACTTTTCCTTCTCATGATTATGGTGATTCTTCCATTCTCGCTAACCAAATACCAACTTTTGATCCCTTAGTAGGTGTTTTTCAATGCCTTACCTTAGGGGAGTATCACCTCTACAACATCAACACCTTCCTTACTCCTCAAGAGTACGAGAATCCTCCATCAACACCCACATTACAACCATCATATAGGTGAGGTATTTCCATATGGTCCACCCCACCTTCACACCAACTTGACATATGGGGGACTTGACGCTTCTTCGTATACTCTAGAACCACCCAATCAAACCCATCCATTCTCATCTGATTTCCAGTATCTTACCAATTGCCACTTTCCCCACACTTTTCTTCATCGATGTGCTTGGAAAGGATTTGGCTTTGGTCTTTACGAGTATGGTCGTTACACAGTCATACCTTACACCACATGGAAACACAAAGACCGCAACGGTCTTGTATTTTTGAGGAACCTTCTTCTATGAAGGCATGTATCAACCTTGTAGAGGAAGGTACACCTTCTCCACCTCATTCACCTACCACACCACCTTCACCCACAAATTCCATGGATCCATAATCCATCCCTCCTAACTTTATTTTTCGTGAACACCATTTCTTTGGGACCTCTAACCTATCAACACGATGGAGAGGCTCCCTCTTCCCTTCCTTTCCTTTATCCTAACATGATCGATGATGACACACATTTTATAAACATCTTTCAATTTTAGGACGATGATTCTATTCTCACCTATCTAGGTGTGGAAGATTCTTACATTCACCGGTCGTTACCTTTTGAGACACAAACCATGCTAAATGAATCGACCATAGAGATCAATATTCACACTTAGGATGACCCTCACATTCTAAAGATAGGTCAATCTTTAGATTCTACTGAAAAAGAAGCATTCACTTCTTTCCTTCAAGATCGTAGCAACATTTTTACTTGGTCTTATGCCAACATACCCGATATTGACCCTAATATCATCATTATTCTTGATGTTAAACTGTAAAAAGAAGATGTGAAAAATGCATCCCCACATTTCCCTTCTTGTGAAAGAGGAACTCCAGCACCTCCTTTCTATTTCTTTTATTCTACCCATTAATTATCCCTAATAGATTTATAACATTGTTCTGTCACTAAAGAAATAGGGCAAGTCGCATCTACACGGATTTCCATGACCTTAACCTTGCTTTCCCTAAGGATGATTTTCCTCTACCTAGTATTGACCAACTTGTTGATCTTACAGCCACCCATGAGATGTTATCACTCATGGATGGGTTTTTGGTTTATGATAAAATATTATTCGCTCACGAAGATCAACACAAAACTGTCTTCATCACCCCTTGTGGGACCTACTGCTATAGTGTAATGAATGTCCTTTGGCCTTAAAAATGTTTGTGCCACATATCAGCGTGTCATGACCTATATCTTCCATGACATCATGCATATCATATTGCAAGATTATGTCAACGACCTTCTTTCCAAGTCTAAACATCACGCCGAACATCTCACAGTTCTTAAATTCATCTTTGATCACCTCATCAAATACTTCGTTTGCCTTCAACTAAAGAAGTGTGTCTTTTCCATCCTCTCAAAAAATCCTTGGTTTCATCATCTTATTGCGGGGCATTGAACTCAGTCCCACTTAAATAAAGGATATTCTCGAGATTCCCCCACCTACTAACCTTTGATAGCTTCATAGTTTACAAGGAAAGTTATAATCTATTCGACACTTTATTTCCCAAATTTTCAACCGATGTCACCCTTTTCATCATCTTCTTAAAAAGGATGTTTCCTTTATTTGGGATGAAGAGTGCCTCAAAGATTTTGAAGCTTTAAAGGAATACCTTCTTCAGCCACCTGTACTCATCCCACCAAAGGATGACAAACCTTTTACCTCTACATTTTTTCCACTAATCATTCCTTGGGTGTCATGCTCACTCATCATGACGAGAAACATAGGGAGTAAGTGGTTTATTACATAAGTCATACTCTTTTAGATTACAAAACTAGATATACTCACGCTAAAAACTTTACCTAGCCTTAGTCTTTGTTTTCACTAAACTTCGCCATTACCTACTTAACCACAAGACCTTCGTCGTCACCAACACTGACCCCTTACATTACATGTATGTTAAACCCTACCAACACCAATGCACCGCACGTTGGCTCATGCTCCTTGTAGACCTAGACATGGAATTCATTCATCAAAATTTTATCTATTGATGTTCTGTATCATTACCATTTACACTTGTCAATCACCTAGCTCTTTCAATCATTTATTCTATCCTACCTAGTCACACCCCACCTGCAATTTTACTAACCTAACTACCTTCTATCCCATTCACTCGCTTACTATATATTCTACCTTTCCCAGACATTTACAATTATTTTGATTCACTCTTTTCACTCCTTCACTGATTTACCCAACTTTCACCTAAACCCACCCATTCATACATATAATAACCCTAAATCTCACCTAAATCTATTTCTCCTAGACTCCTAACCTATCCACACCTATTTCACTACACATTTACCTATCATACCTTACCATTTTTCCTTCCTAACCCCCATTTTAGGCCTTGGCCACTTTTATGATGATTGGAATCGGTCACCCCGACTAGTATCGAGTCCCCATTTAGCCCCACTTGACACTTTGAACCTTGACAAGGCGTCGGCCATGGGTTCTTCCTAGGGCTGAACCCCAACATCCCCATTTTGTAAAAAATTAACAAAAACGCCTATATTACCTACCCAATCCACCCCCAATTAATTTCCCATTAATTTACAACCTAATTAACCTAAATTTCCCCCTCCTTATACCCCATTTCACCCAATTTTAAACACAATTTCAAGTTAATTTTAAACCCCAAATTCCTCATTATTCTACCTTGGTTTTCACTAAAAACACAAATGGATTTCGAATCCTACCTCTACATGCCTCCATCTCCATGGTGGAATCTCCAATCTCTAAACTGGATTTCCTTCAACTCCCTCTTCCACCTCAATAATGACTGTAAGCACTCTTCATCTCTCACCCAATCATCTCACTCGATCGATCTCGTGGGACCATCAATTGCCCTTTAATTACCCAGTAGTAGTTATCCAACTCAGCCACTTGTCTCTCTCTATCATTTTTCTCCTCCAAATATTATCTGCTATCATTTTCCACAAATAAAAACTCACAAATGAATTTTTTTACGTATTTTTACTTTTTATCCTTAAATCAACTTGACTCGGTCTCGGTCTCGTTCCCTTATGGACTCGCATTGGTTATCTTGTACCGGCATCAGTTCCCCCTAAACTAGTATCGATCACCCTACTAAAGCCCATTATACCTAATTTCACCAAATTTGAATGCACGATGCGCTTTTTTCTTTCTACGATAACCTTACTCAAACCCAACAGCTCACTTAATTACCTTATCATTGACCCATAACCTCTATCTCACTTGAGGCATGTTAAATCCTACACCTCGACCTTACCCACGGCCTTTCCTATATACCACACCCAAACCCACACATTAGACACTTGAATTTTCGTACTCATTATACCTTGCGATGACGCTACTTGTGTTGTTTAGCCTACCAACCCTACCTTTCCTAATGATGTGATTTTTATCTTGACTAGACCAAACCTTTTTGTGGTTTGAAACCCACATAATTCTCATTCCTTCACCTAGCCTTGTTGTGTTTCAAGACCATAACATATACCTTGGATACCTGGACCACATCAACTTTGTTTGGATAAACTATCAAACTTTGATGATGTAGAGTCTGTGAGCTCTCCATCCTAGTGCCTTGTCACATTTTATAAATGTGTGTGTGTTTGATTTCCCCTACCTATTACCTACACCCATATCACCATTTCATGTGTCCACACCGTACCTAGTTTATTTTCTCCTCACCTGCCACTTTATCAAACCGTCGCCGACTCAACCTCTAACTTCATCAGTTCCCGGTTTGAGGGGGATCACTTCCACCCATACAGGGCACCCACTCTTGTTTTTGTCAGTAAGGCTTATCAATACAAGCTACGCAATAACAATGAGCAAATGTAGACACCAAATTTGGGTCACAACCTTCTAAACCCCCTTCTCTAATTAATTCCATACTACACATAATTGTGACCTCTTGCACATATTCCTATTAATTTAATTAACCATAATTAAATTAAATATATACCTCACCTTAGACCCATTCCAACCTCAATTATTACCCAAGACCAAGTCCCCATTCCCTAACCAATTGGTACTTAGTCTAACCCGAACATCAATGACCTATTATCTCTCTAACTACTCTCCCACTCCATTTAGCGTGAATCCACATCTAAGACTCGGAACCAAAATTAGAATCATGCTAAATTTAGCAAGAATCGGGATATTTTTAGGAAGTTAGACCAACTCTCCTTAGCTGATGTTGGTTATCCAATTGTCAATTCTCTAACCACCGTTGGTTACCTTAAATAAGATTTTATAACTCTTTGCATGGGTTCTTCAATTCATTCATTTAGTGAATCTTTTACATTCTAACTCTCGAGCATTCAAGCTACCAGACGATGAACCAGAGCACATCAGGTCTTCACAAGCATCTAATCTATTCCTCCATAGCCTTGGATCACCCACAGTAAACCACACAGGCTCTATTGTTGTGGCACTAGACACAACCTTGTTTCATCTCCGAACGCTCATCACCACCACCACATTTAGATCTACAGTTTCTCTTATAAGTAACTCACTCTTATTTGTTAGTTTTGGTTTTGATCTTAATTCTTTTATTCATTTCTATTATTTGACTCTCCTCTGTCCCAAATATCACCCTTCACCCATCTACCATCTATTCTACCAACCTAAACCATTTTTCCCATCCTAGCACCTCTATCACCCTTGTTGAGTCTTCATATAAATCATACCATCCTTCCCGAACCCCTCAACTCTTTGTGTAACCACAAAGAGATCCAAAACACCTATTTTTAATATTTTAACCATATTGCCCCTACCAACACCAGTCACCCAGCCGGTGTCGCTCATTTGCAAGCACCGGCATCAGTCATTTGCAAGTACCGACATCGGTTACCTAACCGATACCAGTCTCTATGACTAGTAATTTTTCCTAGAACAATGAGCTTATAACTTTCACCAAACAACCCAAAACGTAACCAAACTTCACCTAGACCTTTCCTAATACCTTAGTGACCTTTCCCAACCTAGAACCATACCTTTCCTAATGCTAGATTATTTTTTACTTTAATACTTTTCTTAATCTAGTGTGTTGATAACGTTTTGAGACACCTAAATCAAAGTGTTAGCAATAGGACTTCTATTTCTCACATTTATTTTCATTAATTTGATAAAAATAGTGGATTGATAACCATCTAGGAAGTTTCACACTTCCGGAACTAGTAATCGCTAGGCATTCCACTATCATTTGCTATTTAATATCATTTGGTGGTCTTGTGGTGTTTCTTATACAAGTCGTTCCTCCTAGCCAAAGGAAGCTCTCACATTCAATCGATAAAATTATATAATGCACGTAACTTTCTCCGACTATTCATAGGTATTCCTCCTACGCCCCTTACATTCATCTATTTTATCACATACTTTGACATGAAACACATACGCCAAACATATATAAAAAGCAAGTGTGGACATTACACTAAAACTAGAAAATATACATGATGGCATTTACAACATTGTTTGACAATTATTTTTAATCCTTTTATAAAATTAAGTTCATCTTTCGTATTAAAATTCTTAATAAAATGGGTACTTAGATGCATCATTCAAGTTTCTACCCTTATGGAAGGACCTTTAATTTCTTAACTAAGTTTACCTTTAATTGAAGATATGAGTTGGTTAGAAGAAAATAAGGGTTATATTTGATGTGAAAATAAATAGTTTGTATTAGTAAAACTAAGTAGGGGCATTCAAGTTTTACACAAGTTATATATTTTAATGGAATTTAAAATAGTGAATTATTATTATTGTTGTTGTTGTTGTTGTTGTTGTTGTAAAATCCCTCAAAGAACAAAGTAACTGCGGGTGGAGACTAAACAACATAATCAAGAAGGCCAAGACGTTGCTAGAATCATTTGACCAAGTGGAAATTCAGCATACCTACAAGTCAGGTAATAAATTTATCGATGGGCTTGCCAATCATGGTAACAATATGATTGATATGATGACATGGCCAGGGGAACTCATACCTTGGTAGAATATTTTAAACTTGGTAAATGATGATGTAATATTAGAGGTTGTGTAATGATGGAACCCGAGTTTCTCATGCTTGGTATCATAAGAAGGTACTTCATTTTTTGGGAAAGGATACGTATTATTCCTTTTTGCATTTAATCTATTGTCTTGGGATTAGCAAGTCCATTTTTGTTGTTCCAAAATATAGACAAGGTTTTTAGACAAGGATGGATGGAGATAGGGTCAAAATGGATCCATCGTCATTCCTTCACCTCAAAAATGAATCCACCCTTTGGAGATTGCTTCACAGAGGAGGGTTCTCGAAGTAAATTCAACATTTAAAAGGTAATGAGCCTCATTTCTCTATGGAATTTTGTAATGTCTGGGTTAAGGGGGTATTTAATATGAGGGGGTTGAATAAGGGTTTTGAGGAGTCTATTTCAGATATTATTGGGTTAACTATGGAGGGTCTCAAAATTTTCAAAGACAAAACTAGGCGTAAACATGAACTTGCTACTTTTTTTGGTCCTGGTGAATGTATTATGTCATATGATGATGGCATTTCTCACACCTATCTTCTGAATGTTGGGTAGATGTTTTTCTTGTGGTGATGAAGTATTTGACCTTGGAGGGAAAATTCAGGAAGATATTCTCTTATCACCTTTCTATCTTGAATTACTTGTGAAGGGATCAATCAATGAGCTTAGCCTTTTTCCTTTTCAGGTCCTTGAATTCCTCCATTGCTGAATTTAAGAACAAGAAAATTGATGTTCCCCTTCATCAAGGTTTGATTCTTTTACTTTTTCAAAATGGAAAACCTCTTATCCCTACCCAACTAGATACCGAGTCTGATAATGAAACCCTTGTGACTGCCATGAAACTTTTAAAGAAAGAGAGTGAGAAGGATAATTCATAGGGGATTGCAGATGTCCTTTGTAACCTTGAAAAAAGGGGTCCATGAAAGGGGAGAAGGTTCTAGTAGTAGAGAGAGAGGGATTTGGTGGATTTGGAATCCGGAGTTAATGAGAGCGTAGTCAACTGCGACACAATCCTCATTGTTAACAAGAATCTGGTTCAGGAGGTTAGATATTGTCACCATAAAATTGATTTCCAAAATAAGAGGATTGGTGATATGCATGTTGATTTTGTTATGCAAGATCAGAGGATATCTATTCTTTAGGATCAAGTCCCCAAGGCCGAGGATAGTAAGTAGAAGATGAGGCCCGTTCTAAGTAGCTCGATGGTGAAGATACCTCGAACACGAGTGAAGACAAATTTGATAAAATTCCAAAGAGGGTGATCATAAAGGTTTTTGGATCGAAGGACAGAGGTGAGTGTTTGGACTCACAAAGAAGGGTCCTACTACTAAGGAAAAATAATGGTGGGCTTTTGGCTAACCTTTTGGTCTTTTTCTGTGTTTTTCTGTTTCTTACTTCTATTAAGGCTATTGTTTTTTGCATCTCTATTTATTATTAAAAAATTATTAGTTTAATATTCGCAGACTATGTGGAGTGCAGTTCATTTGAGTATTTCCCTCCTATCAATTCTTTTTGATATGGATCCCTTGGCTCTCTTTTAATTGGCTTGTACAACCTTGCTTCTCTTTTTGTAATGGGTGTTTTTGTCCCTTCAAACCAAATTTTATTTACCTTATCTAAAAATTTATTATTGTTATTAATCAATTTGGTATTCATGAAATCCAAGACAAAAGTATTGAAATTAAAATCTATCATCATTGTGACTCAATATTTATTTTAATTAGTAGTTATAAATTCTATGATTTTAGTGTGTTTGTGTATTTGATGATTTTGGTCTATCTTAAATTTGATTCATGAAAACTAATCATTCCAAAATTTGATATTGACCAACATATTATAGGGTGTGGAAACAAATAAGTTAACAAATGGGGAGATTTAGGGTTTTACGGTGGAGAAACAACCCCTTACAACTCAAAAAGTGATACATTTAGGTTTGATATATATATTTATAGATGTTAAAAATTAATTGAGTTAGTTTCAAGGTGGAGAAACCTAATTCTACAACTTATTATTATCAACCAATTGTTGGATAACTTAACCTAATAATTAGTTAGTGAAATTACTCATGTAGCTTAAACCTCGACCAAGTATGTCACTATAGGGTATTGTACACATGAAAATGACACAGGATTCCTAGTGTACTCAAATTCCCAAGGTCGTGCCCAAATAACCGAAATGTAAAAGATGAGATGAGCATGGAATAGGTATAAGTTATGGGTATGGAATAGGGGAATGATTATAAACCAATATTTTAAAGGTTGAGCTAATTACATTTGATCAACTCGTGAGTAAAAACTTATTTGTTAAGGGAGGTAACGGCTCGTTTAACCTCTATGGATGTGATACTATGATCAAGGATGATTGTTATATGTAACTTCCGATCTATGTCCGTTATAACGAATATGTTCGACTGGTTGGTTGTGAACACATGGAAATTTTCCATTTATCTCTAAATATTCCTCTCTAGAAAGGGTCATGCGAGAACAAGAATAAAGGAAAAAAGAGAAAACTAAGGATTTGGGGTGTTTGGCTCATTTTGCTTGTTTTTTTTTATCGACCCAAAATTTCTCAACTACGCTTAGTTGTTCATTTAAGGCTTCTAGCTAGCTAACAATTTGTGGGGTGAAAGGGGTAGATCAAAAACTAACACTCGTAAACCTAGATCTATATCTCCTTGGTATCAATCAATGTCCTGGTGGGTGGATGATTGGCTCAAATATCCTCCTACGAGGTTGGGCGAACCGGGAATGTTCATGTGAAGGCACCAACTCGTGAGCAAGGAAAACAAGGGCCAAACAACTAGTCAAAGAGTGGTCAGTGACTATGATTTGATAGTTTCAACCTCTAACGATTATGTTTGTTGCTTTGTTTTGATTTCCTAAACTACTTTGAGCTTCAATTTTAAATAAATAATGTAAAAAAATCTAGTTTAAATAAAAGACAAATTGGTTTCCCCTTTTAATTAACTAGATCTCTCTTACCATTAATTAAATAAAACAAGTGCATCTATCTATTCTAATTCTTTTCTAATTTTTTGACAAGATTTTTGGAAAATAAATAATTAAAATAACTGAATTTCTAATGTTTTTGTATTTTATGGAATATTTAAAAGAAATAGAAATTACTTCTACAAACATAGAGAATTAAAAACAAAAAAATATTACTTCTAATTTAAATAAAACAAATCTGTAATTTATTTTGAATTAAAACAGATCTAAAATAGGGAATAACCGGATATGGTTATTCCTCTGTTCTAGGGTTTCTATGGAAATACTACTCTAATGTGGAAGTACTCAAAAATTTATTATTTTTAATGAACCAAAAGTTTCTACGATACAACTTCTACCTCAAGTTTTTTGGAAAGGAAATCTTCTCAGAAGCAATTTCCTCTTTGTCGTATAACCTTCCCTAACATAATTGCTTTTAAACTAATCGGAAGAAATAAACAATAAAGAAATAAAATGTGGATTTTTCCACTTCTTCCTCTAACCAATTTCCCATGCAGATCCACAAGGATAAGTTGGGAAGATGATAACCTTCGCCAACATAATTATTTTTAGACTAATTGGAAGAAATTAGCAATAAAGAACTTCCTCCAACCAATTTCTCGTGCAGATCCATAGGGATAAGCTAGGAAGAGGATATCAAGGGAAGAAATCTTATACAAGAGATATTTTGAAAAGAAGTACTACAATGTACGGGAAGTGATGAGATATTCCTATTAAAAATAAATCAAAGAAACTAACAATTTTACGTATAACAAACCATTTCGTATTTAAAGCTTTAAATAATTGAATACAACTCCAACCTAGTCACTACAGTGTTTTGGTAGCTTGTTTCAGTGATGTGATACATCTAGTGTCTTCTTATCTTCAATATCCTTCGAAATATAAGCTCGATTGATCCAAGTGAATAAGGCAATGAATATCAATAGAAGGTCAAGAAAATAGATTGTTGGCTTTATACAGGGAAGGAAACTGGAATGTGAGTAGCAGGGAAACAGAGTAGAGAATTGTCTATCTTATGTAGACCCTCGCCAAAATTTGATAGCATAACACTTCTCAAAATTACAAATTATCCAACCCATGATATGAATAAAAGTACCATTTTATAATCTATTGGAGGAGAATATGTCAAGAAAACATGTCGATTAAGAAATGACGACTCAACTTGAGGAGAAGAAATCAACATACTATATTTAGCAAAAGGGGAAGAGGAACTCAAGACCAATCCAATAAGCCTAAATTTATCTAATTTGACCCAAAAATGCAAGATAAAATCACATCGAAATCAAAACACCCATTCAAAAAAATTTAATTTTGTGTCGATCGTGTCAAAACCACCCTTATTTCCATAGGTGCGGTTGTGCAATCGTCATTCTATAATTAGGGATTATTCCGCATGACTTCCGTGGTAGTTGTGTAACTACCGCTAAAATGCAAGGAAAAAGGCTATCCATAGTAGCTACGAGCAAATGTGAAATACACAACTTGGGTTGAATTGCTAAATTGAATCAAAAGAGGAGTGCAAGGGATAGAAGGGAATTTGGTTCTCATTTTTATCTTAGGAGGTTTTTTTGTCATCATCGAAGATGTATCACACTTTCCACATTGCACCATGTAATTTTTGGGTGTGTATAGGTATCTCATCCCATTTAATGCATTTACAATGAAATTATTAGATGTAAATTTCTTGTAAGTTGGGAAGACCCTTCTTGTTATTATTTAATACACTAGATAATTAAACACATTTAATTATTTTTATGTGTTACTAAAAAAATATCACGTCTATTTGATATGATTCATGATTCAACATTGTGTCAATATTATGATTAAACTTGTACATAGTATAATATGAAAGATATGAGTCTTAAATTATTTTGGGGAATTATACAATAATGTCGTATAAGAAATATTAAATTTTTGAATAAAGCACAAAGTGCACAATATAAGGAAATCTTTTTGAATTTTAACATTGCTTGTCATCTTGAGTTTGCTTAGTAAATTGAAATAAATAATGGATAATTAAAGAGATGTTGAGGATTTATATTGCAAAAAGACTCAATATTTGGGAATACTTTTTTCTTCTTTATAAACAAGAATATTAATAGACTATTAAAAGATCACATTTTGGTGTTGTTTATTGCTATATTTATAATACCTTATATCATGGTAAAATAAATTTCACATGACATGGTATGAAAATTAATAATATATGATGGAAAAAATATTAATAAATGAACTAGGAAACTAAGTGATGTAGTCATGGTTATGTTTCCCAAATGAAGGGACACCTTATACCACGTAGCCACCTTTGTCGAGTTAGATCTCAAAAAAAGTGGTTCTTAGGTACAATTATTAACAAGGAAAAACTCTTCCATATTAATGTAAATAAATATTATAGATTCAAGTATAATGACTCAACACTCTAATTGTAGTCTTATGAGAAGACTCTATAAGAATTCTTTTGAGAACTATAATCCTAGACCTATTCGAACTTGCAAACTATTTGAAGATTATCCAAAACCATACCTAATTCACACTCTTAGGAACAATCACTTGATTCCTTAACTTGGAATTAAACCTCTCTTGACTCAGTCCCCTCTCTCCTCCTCTACATGTTAACATATCCCTTTTATTAGTTGATAGGATATATTACATTGGAAAGGATTTCCCAATAAACATGTTAGAAAATTGTTTCACATGCCCTTTTAGGATCATCATCACCCAATTTCCTATGCATCCTCCACCTTATTCTCACCATCTCTTCCATATAAAAATTTCTTCCACTTGACCATTCAACCAACCTCCATAGCCAATGGCATGGATCTCTACTTGACCCATATTTTAGCATTGAATAATTTATATTAAATCATTGATTGTTTACTATTTGGAATTTCCAATGTCTTGTAAATGAATCCAAAATTATGAATACATATCTCTAATTTATCACTCACATATATCACCCTGGAACATTTCTACTCTTACCATCGTCCTAAGCATAATTTATCTCTACCTTGTACTTTAGTTAAACAAACTAGATTTTTTTATCATCATCATTCATTTCAAAATATCCTTCGATTATGATATTTTTAATTACATAAAAATAGAAATGAAAACAATACATTATTTCATTAAATATCATGTTTACTACTTATAAAATACATAGTAATCCATAATATTTCAAATCATAACAGAAGACATGTGAACTATTCTACAAAAATCCTTGAGAGATATCATCTCACATAATGCAATGATTTCACAATATTCACAAATCCATACTCAATAAACTTTTTACCATCCTTTGAGATTGTTCCAAAATAGGAGTTTTAAAATTAGGTGTGGAAATTTATCAAAGATTGATGAAAAGGGATTTTCACCAAATGTTGTAGTTGGAAATGTTTTTCTAGTTATGTATGCAAAATATGGAAGCATACACCATTTACGTGGAAAAATAAGACCTTCGAGAGAAGGGCATGAACATCCATCAAAGTATAATGGATTTTTTTCAATTTTTGTAGTTGCAGGTTCTCTTGTTGATATGAATGAAAAATATGGAATTATATACAATGCATGTAAACTATTTAACAAAATGTCTTAGAGATATGCCACCTTATGGAATGCAATGATTTCAATAAACAAGGCACCATAACTATTTTAAAAAAATCTTTGAAAAATGTGGTTTCATAGACTAGCGTGATGGCAGGGTATGCACAAAGTGGGCTTATTGAAAAGGCCTTCAAAACTATGAAGGAAATGTAAATGGAAGGTGTAGACCTATCTTGTACAACCTTTTCTAGCATACTCGACCTATGTGAAAATGGGAGCTACAAAGCAAGGTATGGACATACACCAAATTATAATGGAAAGGAGATTTTTTTAATTCCATAGTTGTAAAGGTATGGATAGATATGCGTGTAAGATTTGCAAGAATATACAATATACAAGAATTGCTTTATGTAATTCAATATTATAGCCTCTCCCAAGCAGAGGTTTAATCTTGCTTGGAAAAGACATTCCATTTCCTATTGGGATTTGATCTTGGGTCAATTAACTTGTAAATGTAAACTACATCCACACCACACCAAAACATCAAACTAGGGTGCTTGGTAAGGCATTTAAATTTTTTTGACTTGTTAACAAAGAAACTTTTAGTGTGCGGTAAGGAACTTACTAAATATTAACTTGATATATCCTCTCTTAAGTGAAGATTTAATTTTTAACTTGAGTCAATTAACTTGTAAATGTAAGTTCACACAAAAATGCCAAAATATGGTATTAGTAAGGAACTTACAAAAATCTAAAAACATTTTGCAAAATTTCCTCTAGATTCATCCCTTAAAACTCGAGTCAAATAAACCTCTTCAAAAAAATTGGAATTTATTCTATGACTCTAAAAACACTCATCTAGTTAAAAAAATAATCATGCATTGGTTGATTGGCTTTATGCGGGATAACATGTAAACCCCAATATATCATGATCCTTTTACACCAATGGGGACGATGACACAATGGAGGTGGCCCTCTCATTAACATAGTATGACAATAACATTGACACCCAAATGGAAGTGGCCCTATTACTAACATAATGGTTGATTAGTTGCAAGATCAATATATTAAGTCCAATCTTCTAAATATTATTATTGTTCAATGGACATTATCCTCTCTATGTAGAGTCCTAAAGATGATTTTTTTGGTAATCCTCACCCATTATAGTATTTTTCAATCACATGAAAATTTTATGACAGATTCAACAATATATATACTTGTTAAATTAAAATTTACTCCTTTATTCTGTTTCAAATCTATAAAATGGTGTAGAGTTATAAAAAAGTGATCTCATCATAGTACGTAAAAGGATGTCTTCAAAAGTCATACTAAGATTTATTGCTATTTATTTGTGGAGTATTGAATATTATCTAGGTTTCATGTTAGGTCGATTGATCAACTCCAAAATTTACCCTCCATTGGATCGATCTCAATCGAATCAATCTATTGTTCTCGTATGATATAGATAGATCAAGAACCATGTGTATCTGATGTTAATTGTATTGATGTTGACGAGGTGATCTTGTCTAATATAAATCACATAATTAAAAATAATAGGAGTGTTCCTATAGGATTTTCTAATTTAAATCTTATGATGTATTCATAATATTATGTGAGCTTCGAAATGTTACGTAGATTATCATTTTGTATGATGTGGAAAGGCTTGCACGGATCCGTAAAAAGACGAGGAAAAGATTATTAATGTTGCTTACTTAGGAGTGGCACACAATTATATGATTATTTATTTTCTGGATATTTTTGTGATGTAAGTGTTTTCGTGTTTTTGTAACGGAAAATTCAAGTTGAAAACATGACAACTTTACCCTAGTGTCAAATTTTTGCTTGTAAACCCTCCCAAGCACTCCTCTGGATTAGTTCCCCTCTATGTCAGGCCTATCCCAATCCTCAAATTTCTCATATGTGTTGTAATAACCTTTCCCATGTGTTTTAAATATGAAAACAATTTCATGAATTTCTTCCGATACAATGCTTCTCAAGACATGATTTTTCAGAGACTTAGAAATGGCTATTTTTAGCCTTTTCGAGACAAGTGCACATCCTCGGAGCATATTTGAAGGAAAAATTCATCAAGAAGTGGTATTGAGGATATAATAACATATTTAAATTGATTTAGGAAATTTTATGGAATATTTTAAGGTTTATGGACAAGTTCAGTGAAAGCGGATTTTTGAAGGTGAAGGAGCTTATAGTTCAAAATAGTGCCTGAGCTTCGGAAGATGATTCTGGGAGCTCCGTAAAGAGTTAGAGGTCAAAAATATACCATTTTAAATATGATTCAATGCTATAAATTATGGTGCTTTCATATTTTTCACAAGACTAAAGTGCTTCTTTCCACAATCTATTTTTGGTAGGCACACTTTGTGGTCCCAAGAAAAAGGATATTTTAGAGAGTTTTAGGAAGAATTATATTATGAGACCCATCCCATTATTTGAAAAAATATTTTTGGAGCCAATTTCATATAAATAAGTGCCAAAAATTCCTCTTTGAGCTCCGAAACTTTGTCTTCAAGGCTCTCCTCAAGGTAAGCTTTGGGACTTAGTCAATTTCACAGGTGAACACATGTCACTCCCAAGTGAAGGCACACTTTTATGTCCCATACGTCCCTTTCCCTTGGGAAATTTGGGACACAAAAAATTTCCCATTCCCAATTGAGTCCCTTGATTCATCACATGACCCTGATGAAGCCCGGTGATGTCAGTTAAGCCCCTTCTCACCTCATCCTAGCCCTTTCCATCGTGCAACCACAAATTGACACTTGTCATGCCCATGTGAGAAATAACATTTCTATCCTATCTATCCCATCCCCTTGGGATATTTGGGACACAAAAATGTTTCCCATTCCCATCTTATCCCTTGGTTTTCCACATGACCCCGAGAAGGCTCCGCATGCCATTTTTCAGCCTCCTCCTCCTCTCCACCTCATCAAATCACCTTCCACCACTTGTCACTCTCAGATGAGGATGAATTTTTTACCCCATCTATCCCATCCCCTTGGGATAGTTGGGACACAAAAATTTCCCATGTCCAGCCCTTTCCTAGGTTCTTCATATGACCCAGTCTCAACCCTCAAGTACTTTTTTGCGTGCTTTTTCTCTCTCCTCCGCCAAACAATCATGTCGCCACTTGTCATGCTTAGGTGAGGGCACATTTTTCTACCCCATTTATCCCATCCCTTTGGGACAATTGGGAAAAAAATTGCTCCCTCCCAAGAAGTTTTAAAAAAAAAAAATTAATAATTTTTTTAAGCTCGTCGTTGCTTCTTCCTTCGGTGTTTGTGCGTGAGAGGTACTCACGAGAAAAATTAAAAACACCATTTCAACCCATCTCCATTCCATTTTTTCTCCATGCCCTCATGAACACAGCTATAAAATATCCAAGAAACTTTCATTTTTTCCAAACACCATGCTAAATTTTTCCAGAATGACTACATGCTCAAAAATGAGAAAAAATCATATCTCCCAATCCGGTGAACGAAATTGAACGAAATTTTCACTATCTCCTCTTTCCCATGTGCCTTTAAGAATAAATTGAAAGAGAATTTACAGGTGCCCCAGAATTTTAATGGCATAAAACCCTATTTTTCTACCCTAAATTACATTTTTCCAATTTCCCATCATTAGGAAGAAGAATTGGGCTAAAATTTTGAACACAAAGTCCAGAAGGTAAACCTATTCTGGTGAATCATTTTCATTGCAATCTGAGGTGGAGAAGGGTAGTTTATAAAAATATTAATTCTCTATTTCCCTCACTTAATATAAAAAAAAATACCTTTCCAAAATAGCAAATCCTTCCAAGACAATGAACTCAAAAAATAACAGGAATGACAAACTAGGCAATTTAGACCGAAAAAGCAAAAAAACAAAAAAAAGTAAAAATCAAAAAAGAAACTTTCTAAAAATAGAAAGTGTCCAATAATTTTAAAGAAACATCTGTGAAAAGTCTCCTAGCATGCTATGGGCTCCATAAAATTTTCCAAGTCAAAAAAGTAGTATTTCCCAAAATAGCATCTCTTGAACCCCAACTACTAAAAATAGAAAGTTCTTGTTTTGAGTGTAGAAAGTTGTTTTCATCTATGTTTTAGATCATCTTGTTATTTTTCACAAACATGAAGTTAAAATTTTCCATTATTGAGCCCACTTCATTTTTTCATTAGAATACTCAGGTGTGGGTGACAGTGATTTTACCCACATGGATCTGGAAGACCTCAAGAATAGGATATTAGGTGCACCTAGGAAACCTATGGAAGAAAAATTCTACACAAGTGGGTTGTATACCATGGGTGGTCATCCCATGTATGTTCAAAGCACATATTTGGTTTTGGCATGTTCCCATCATTATGATCCAAACACTCAAGCCATAAGAGTTTGTGATAACTCGATTCTGGTGGTACTCACTCCCAATGAAATCTATCGATATATGCAAATTCTGGTCTAGAGAAACATGGTCATCATTACAAAAGATTTATCATTGTGTGAATGGTCTAAGATAGATTCCTACCTCTAAGTCCTTGCATTGGGTTCATCATTTGATAAGGGTAGAAATCCATCCCGTATGCCAAAATCCCTCTCTCGAAGTGAATTTCATGAGGGATTCTTAGATGCGATCATCCTCTAAGTCAGCTAATGGGAGAAGAAACGACAAAATATTTCCATGATTGGATGGCCTTGTTCATACTCACCATCATCAAGGGAAGACAGATGATAGATTGGGGGAAAATAATCAATGATAACTTGCATCACCAACTGCTTCAAGTGTCGGTCTCCAAAAAGTTTTCAATGACTTCATACTTGGTCTACACCCTTGCAAGCATGAGACCATTCAAAGGTTTGACACTCACCCAAAATATTTCTCAGAAATCTCTTGTATATGAAAAATATCCACATGCAAGCTTCAAAGAAATAAATCAACATTTTGCAAGAGTGAACAATGCATTCACGATGTTTGTCATCATATTTTTGGAGGAAACCCTCACTCAAGGTTGTCTCCACAAGCTGCTTCTCTAATCAAAAGGTACGGGTCCTACTTCATATAATTTTCAACCTTTTCCTACATCTGAGTGTCTAGTTTTGATGTTTCTCTATAAAATCTTCCATGGTACCTCGGTGAGGATTATGTTATTCGATATGTGTAGGCAACTTATTCATGTCAATGGTAAGCTAAGGAACAAAAAGAAGAAAATTGTTTCCTTCGATGTCTCTCTGGGATCTTCTCCTACTAAATTACTCATGAGGCTACCAATGTGGAAGCTTCCTTCTCTCCCCTAAACCTATATTCATACACCTCAAGAGCAGACTTTGATATTCGGAGTGATCCAGAAACATTTCACCTCCTACTTGCATCATGTTCCACATATTGAAGACTACTGGGTGAATTATGTAGATGATTTCAAAGTCAAAGAATGAGATCACATGAGGATGAAAATTGGGAAAATGAGGAGATTCAAGATTGATTGGTATGAATATGGCATTGAAGATGATGGCACAAAGATGTATGATCCATAATATCATGCAATGAAAGCATCACCCCTTCTACAAGTGTCTTGGAGCATCCGAGAATCAGGGGATATGAATGAGTGGACCGAAACAAACATCAAAAGATCAAAAGAGTGGTTCAAAAAGAATAGAGTTTCCCTCATTGCATCAGAAACTTTCCAACTCTCCAAAGGAAAGCATCCCATCATTCCTCTTTCAAGGCCACTTGAGAAAGCTTCAGCTTGTCTCACTTGGGAGAACGCTCAAAGAGAAAGGAAGTGGAATCAGAAGCTCCTCACTAAAAAAGGTTGCACAAAAAAGTAAGAGAAACAAATGACCCTGTGGTAGAGTTGGAGCAAGGGGAAATTTATCCATTTCATCCTTCAACCGCATAAAAGTTCTAAATCTTCTCATCCTCCACTGTCGCACCGACCCCTCCTACACAAAATGTTCCTTCTCATTTTGAGCAAGAGACAACAACCATGATAGGTGGAAGCCGAGATGAATGATATATTTCCTTAGGTGCAATAAATGATTATGAAAGAAGACCATATAGTTTAACATGTAGAATTCCCTAACTTCTTAGCTATAGCCTCAATGGTCAAAGGAAATAAGGGAAAGTTAGCTCAAGAAGCTTCACACTTCTTCAAGCGGTGCTTTAGGAAACCAATATGTAGAATTAGTTCGGGTGAAGATAATTAATCCCATTGAATAAATGACCCGGCTTACTATGATATGAGCATCATCCCCTAGGCCCAAAGCAACTCACAAGGGAGATGCATATTTGTTTAAGGAATATTCCACTCACCTTCTCATGAGGAATCAAGAGTATAAGGAGAAAATTGATCAGTTGGAAGATCATGTGAGAACACTCACCTCGTATGTTCAAAATTTCATGGATCCAAATGCCACTTCATCTCTTCCAATCAAAGAAGTTACTCCCATTAGTATCTTTGACCCAAAATCCATTCAAAAGATGCAAGGTTTCACCATGCAAGGGAGAAAAAAGAAAATGGGTGAAAAAAATTGTAGAAAAGGTAAATTTATGCTTCCAAATATGATTTAATTGTTCAAGTACATGGCGCAATAGCTACCAAGGTTATAATTACAAGAGATGAGATTGAGAAATAAAATGAACATTGGGATCAAGTGTTTCCATTGGTGATGGAGATGGGGAAATATCATTCTCACATATTGGTGGATAGGAAGGTATTCAATTCTCCATCTAAGGATTTTTCATAGGTATGGGCTATAACTCTTGTCACCTGGTATGAGATATTAAACCATGCTCTAGAAAAGTTGGATTCAAATGAGGAACATGTTTCTAAGATGTAGGATGATGTCAACACTAATATACAAAAGCTTGGAGTTCCTATTATGGATGAAAACACCTCAGCAGATAGCTTGTCAAAGCCATTCAAAGAACTTGTCAAGAAAGAATCGGGATCCCTTTTCCTTCAATGAGGACACACTGGAGTCTCTCATCGAGATAAGGCTATGATATCAAACACCACAAAGAAACATCAGTCTTGGTTCATTAAATGTAAAAAAATCAATTCCATCTCAGATAATTGGCTTAATTCCTTGAGTTGTGTCCATATTCCTCAAGCTGAGAAAGTTGCACCTACACTAGCTCGATATAACTGAGAATTCAAAGGATTGGAGATCTTCCCAGAGGTACTCGGTAAATATCCATCAAAAATTGAAGCATAATCAGAAAGGGTAATGTCTTCTTCTAGGTAGTTATCTCTCTTCCTTTCTCTCTCTTCCCTCCCCCTTCCTCTCTTCCTTCATGTTCTATTTCTTCATTAGGGGGCACTTTTCACTTTTTTTTATTATTCATTTGAATGTGACTATATTTGATATTGCAATAACTTTCCCTCAATTAATAAAATGGGACTTAATTTCATTCCTAGGAATACGAAGAGTCACATGTTGTAAAAGACAAATGAAAGGTAATGTGGGGATAGGTGAAGAGTCTTCTTGATATATATATATAATATATATATATATATATATATTGTAATGACTTCCTCATTCTAAAGGGTTGTAAATTTTGTATGTTCATGAGTAGATAACTACCAAGAATAAGCAAAAGATAGAAAATTCTTCCATTCCCTTCTCATATGTTTTCCTCCATCTCTCTTATTGTACATATTTGCAAATATTTCAATAAAGAAAGGAGTTTCAGCTTTTCTGGATGAGTGAATAAGTGAAATTTTATGTTCATGGTTTCATCTTGTCTTGATATAACTAGCAAGGTTATTATTCTTTCCTAATTGTGTGTGTTGATATCTCTGGTTAATCCTTGTAAGAATATGAACTTTTCCTACTTGTAGTATTAATCCCCCTCCTAATTTCTCACTCCCACATTCCCACCTTCCTAGAAAATTTGTCCCTTGCAAAAATTACAAGCAATTTCTGCAGTGCAAAGTGGAGTGTGCTGTTAGATATGCCCAGCCTTTAGGCCAACAACAAATTTATTTTTCATTTCACATACAATAATGGAGCTTCCCATTCAAGCAGAGGGACCTAGTCCCAGAGCATTGGTGAAAATCAACTAATTTTTCATGTAAACAAATTATTTCGCCAACAAGTAAGACATTATGAACTCAAATGATTTTTCATCAAACATCATGGGTAATAAAACACTTGATCTCTTGCTAAAGTGAGTTTTCAAATGTCTGAAATGGAATTTCCAAGTATAGTAATATATTCTTTGGTAAGCCAAGAATCATAATCCAATTCCTTGTATCTCCATTTCACCATATATTATTTATGTCCCTTTTGGTGTATGATCTTCACTACATGGTCATCTAGAAAGCATTCTATTTTTGTGAACCTATTATATGGTACTTGGTGCTTCTAATCTACTTTTGTGTGGAATTTTTCTACATTTATTTATCATCAAAATATGGTTATAAATACATTATTTTAAAGATATGTGATATGTTCATCCATTATGGAAGCTCCAAATCATATGTTTTATCTATAAATATTCTCGTATTTTACACAATCCAATATTATTCTAGTTTATTTTATGATATGTTCCTTATGGGAACCTTTCGTTATGTAGGTATGTAAGAAATAAATCACCCACCTTAAAATCCAAGTATATATTCTTTAAATCTCCAAGTTCCTTGTTATGTGTGTTATTTTGTTTCAACTAATTTTATACTTTCTCATGCACCACCTTCATTGCTAAATGAGGTTTTCTACTTCTTCATGTCTCCTTCTTATTTCTAAAACTCCCTCAACTCCAAAATTATTTTTGAACTTGTTCCATACATCACATGGAAAGATTAATACCATGTGTTTCTATTGATAGAGTTATTAAATGCAAATTATTTCTATACAAGGAATTAATCCCATATTCGTGCCTTATCTATTACCAAACATCTTAGAAAATTTCCAAGGCTCATGTTGACAACTTTTGTTTGGCCATCCATATGTGGATGATATATAAAATTAAACTTCAACCTTGTGTTCAAATTACTCCACAACATTTTCCAAAAGCGGCCAAAATTTTTGGTATTTTTATTAGATACAATCATGCATGAAAATCCATCCAATGTCACAAATTCCTAAAACCAATTTAGCAATATGTGTAACATCATTTTTTTTTCTTATAAGAAATAAAATTATCCATTTTCAAGAATCTATCAACAACAAAAAAATATAGAATCATGAACCCTCTATGATTTGTCCAATCCCAAAACAAAATCCATACTTAGATATTCCCAAGGTTTGTCAGGTACTTAAAATGGTTGATATAACCATGCACTTTGACTCTTACCTTTTTCCAATTGACATACTCTACACTTTGTAAATATATATACACATTTGTAGCCATCTACAATTAGAAATATATCTCTCCAAATTTTGTTAAGGTCTTATCTATTCCAAAGTGACCTGACATTCCTCCACAATGTTTCTCCTTAATCAAGTTTTCTTTCATTGATTCTTTTGTATACATAATTGTGTGCCTCTAAACAATAATCCTTCTTATAGGAAATATTCTAGCCAATGCATGTAATTAATGCTCACTATTTCTATACATGTATTCCATTATTTTAGGAATTCTACATCTTCTATATATATATATATATATATATATATATATCTTTGATCACCTCAAACCCTACTACTCCTACTTACATCTCACTTAATAAGACACATCTCCTATTTAGTGCATAATAAGCTCTATTTTGTTTCCTAATTCTATGCTTCAAGAAAAATGAGTAACTCTACTAGAATTCAACCCATTTCATGCGTCATCAAAAATCACTTTTCTATTGATGAATTGTAGTTATTGGTATCATCTATATAACAAAAATCCTTGCGAAACAAATAATGCCTCCACTAGTTTATACGAAGCTTACACAATGGCATAAAACTCTTGGTCATAAACTGAATATATTATTATTTCATCATTTAATTTCTTACTAAAATAAGTTATGGACATTCCCTCTTGACTCATCACAACTCTAATAAATACTCCTTTAGCACCAAAATCAACCTAAAATACTTTATTGAAATCAGGCTAGCTAACACTAGCTACTTTGTGACCTTCTCCTTCAACTTATGGAATTCATATTTTTCATCCCCCTTTTGAAACAAATCCCTTTAGTCCTTCCACATGAAATTTATGATTGGTGTGTAAATACCAATGAATTCTCTAATGAAATTCTAGTAGAAGCTCACAAGTCCATATAACTTTCAACCCTCCATGACATTATTGGTTAATGACTAATCTAATATAGTTCTTACCTTCTCAAGATTCATATTCAAACCTTCTTAATGTAACAAAAATTTGAAATATACTAACTCCCACCACATAAAATTACATTTCTTCACATTCACTGAAAACTTATCCTTTTTCAAATGCTCTATCACTCTCTACAAATGGTAAAATTGATCTTCTTATGTTTTACTAAAAATTAGAATGCCATCTAGATAAATAATGAAAAACTTACCTAACAAAGGTTTCAAATTTTTGGTCATTAACAACGTGAATGTGTTTGGTGCATTGGCTAGCCTAAAGGACATGACCAACCAATAATACATTTTGAAAGAAGACTTCCTCTCAACTCTTTCCTTGATTTTGATATGGTGATATCCACTCTTCAAATCAATTTTTGTGAAATATTTATTTCTACTCAAATAATTCATCAAATCATCCATGCATGGTAATGGAAATCTATACTTGATAGTAATCTTATTGATGGATTTGGAATCAATGTAAATTCTCTACTCCTTTCTTTTGTGACAATATTGTAGATAGCACACATTGGCTAAAAATTATATGATGAACCCTTTCAAACAAATCCTATATGTTCGTCCTCATCTCCTCATTCTCCATAGGTGTTAACCTATATGCGGCCTTGTTTGGTAAACTATCCCTTGGTATCAAGTCCATATGATGATATATACTACATGTAGGTGGAAAACCATATGAAATATTCTTTTCCATGATTTAAGATTATTCACTTATCATCTCCTTTAACTTTTATGAGTTGTCATCTATTTGTGTGGCTTCACCTTCCTCTATTTTTTGCACAAGCCTCTAAATGAATACAAAACATTCACTATACCACTTCACCATACTCAAGAACTCCTTTACCAAAACCAAAAATGTCTACAAATTGTATCAACTTCTACACTTGAGTCCTTAAAGGGTTTGAGTGTACTTATGTTCATATTTCACTAATGTTTAGGTATTTGTGTGGTCATCATAAACCACTTGTTTATCATACTACTAAGGTCTCCCTAGTAACACAAGTCATACATCCATGTATTACATAAGAAATCATATTAATATGTGCCAATCTTGAAACACATTGTATTGATCATTTACAAGTAAACGATACCCCTTCAACAACCACAATACTTTATATGGGTTTGGGTGCACAAATCTATTTAGACCGAGTTTATTAACCATATCATTGAAAAAAATATTATCACTTATACCACTATCAATGATGATATTACAACACTTACCTACAAAATTGTAAATGGTTATGAATAAATTATTTCCATGTGTGGGAACATTCTCTTCCTTTATGGGATTTAATAATACCCTATTCATCATGAGCACTTCTCCACATTCAGATTCTTCTATTCTACTTATCAATGCATGGATTTCTACATTCGTGTGCTTTGAGAAAAATGATTTTTAGTATAATTCCTCCTATCGTCACTATTTTGTGTGGCTTGTGAAAAATTAAATGTGTGATGTATAGTCTCTCCACAATGGAAACATGTTCCACTAAATCCTCTTCCTCTTCTACATCTTCTTATTTTGGATGAAGATATACCTCTATGTATCTACACATTTATTTTCTCATGCAAGATGTTTGTTTCTTCCTTATGTACATGGTTATGTGCATCATTTCATGAAATTACACCTATGCATGATAATTTTCCTTTCCCCCATGGGTTTTTGGTTTCCTTTAGAATAAATATATTGGAAGCATAATGGACTGAGAGGGGAGGTGAATCAGTACTAAAATAGTTTTACTTCATTTACAAAACCATGCATTCATCATTTGATTTGTCCATACATCATACATAACCATAAATGTGCATTAACCATTCACAATAACACAACACAAGAGCAAGTACAAAATACACTAAATATAAGTGGGAAACCCTCAATGGAGAAAAAACCCACTAAAACATAAAATTTGTTTATCCATACTTAAAATTTAGTGAGGCACCAACCCCACAAGGAGTACCAACTCCTAGTTTAGTAGAAGACCAACCCTACGAGGAGCACCAACCCTTAATCTAGTGAAGTTCCCAATCCACAAGGAGGATATAACCCCCTAAGATGAATAAGCACCAACTCATCCACCTAGTGATGATGATCTCTAAAAAAATTCTACCACAACTAATGGATATCACAATTTCAACTCACACATTCACCTTCAAACCCTCATTCACCTAGCTCTCTCTTTCTTCTTCTTTCACACATTTTATTGGATTCAAAAACTTTCATGCATGATCTCAATCAGTATTTAACCTGTAACACAATTTCTCGGATCTCAAAACATGCCCTCATACCTATTACACTCTCACATATGGGTCACACTTTTCCCTCCAAGAGCACTAGTTCAAAAATGAACTCAAACTTCACTTTTATACCCTTTTATTTTCACAAACATAAGGGAGGTTGGTCCTTCATGAATAATTCAACCAAAATAACTTAATAAAATCCAAATATATTCATTAAAATGTTCACATTGGACCCATATAGGTCGGTCATGCCCAAAACCATCAAACTTACACAAAACAAGCTCAAAACCCCATCACTTGGATGAGTTAAAACCATGATTATTCAAGCTCCCAAATTCACCATAAATGTGTAATATGACATAGAAACATCAAAAAAAAAATTTAATTAGCTTGACCCAATCAAAAATTCATAACACAACTCAAAAGCCTCAAAACCTTCACCAAACAGTTGTTTCCAACACCTTGTCCTAACCTTTAAGCATCAAGACCACTCAAGAACAACTAAAATATGGAGTGTAACCACTATATGGAATCCTTGCAACATGTACATCACATCCATGTATGTTAGATCTCATGACACATCCATATGTGCAAACCACACCAACTTTCCTCTTCACCAAATCAAGCTTCCCAGAAAGTAGTTTTACAAACTCAACTGGTTTTCACCATTTTTCCACTTTCAAGACATATAAATGAATTAAATAGGAAAAAAATTCATCCCTCTTCACTCTCCAACTGATATCAAGAATCAAATCATTCATCTCATTCCTCATTCACTTCAATATTTCATCCTAAACAAACTTTTCCTGAAAATTAGCATACCTTCTTCCTCACAAATGGACCTAAATGACCCTTCAAATTAACTCACCAAGACACAAGACATATATCACTAGAAATTACTCTAAATCCTATTAGCAGAACATATTATAAGTCCTTCCAACTAAAATTGGAATGCCTTCAACCAAGACCATCTCTTAAAACTTCTTCTTTAGCCTTATAGGATTCAAGAACCAATCATGAGCTCAACTTCCTCCATCACCTAAAAATAACTTCCAGAACTTGAAAAATGAATGGAACACCATTATACATGTTTTCTAAGCACTTATAAACCTTCAACCATCATTAAGAACTGTGAAATAACACTTTTCCTCATGAAGCTACTTTTCCCCATGTTGAACTACGCACCCTCCACATTTGACCCTCAAATAATAGGTCATAAATACTTTATAAAATATAAAAAAACATAAGATTATATAATAATAGAAATATCTCGAATCAAGATCGCAACAAAACTTAAATTCTTTCATAACTCCTCTTGTAGCTCCTATAATTCAACTTTTACCACAAGCTGCTCCAAATTGCCCCAAAACCAGTCTTCATAAATAGGGCATAATTTTCCATTTAGAATCCCACCGTGATATTAAAATATCATGTACATATATAAAAACTAAGGGGATAAAAACAATTTCAATCTATGTTTCAAATTCTTTGGACAATCTTACCTTCAACTGAACTTCTTTATAAACAAGTAATTTCAGGTAGGGCCTACATACAGTCACAAGCAATAATATACATTTATGTAAATATGGAGGGGTTATCTATAACATCCAATCATTACTTTGGAAAAATAAATCATGACAGTCTTGGAATGCTTCATTTTCTCCAATTCACTTTGAGCTAGGGTTTAGTTAGGGTTTCAAAGCAACTTATCTTCTTAACAATCGTTCATAAAAACGTGACGATCAAACCACCTAATTCTTTTTGTGAAATTATCATAACTCACCTAAAAATATATTCCAAAAATTTCATTTTCCCATGTAAAGCACACAGTCCATGGCGAGCATTAAAAGGTCCACTTTTGATTCAAAATTACACTATAAAACTCCTGATTTTGCCAAAATTGAAGTATCTTGCAATTCCTTCTTCAGAATGACCTGAAACTTGTCATGAAGCATCATGAAAACATAATATAATTTAAGTTATCGCCATATATCCCAAATAGCTTTGAAACACTCGAGAAATTAAGACTTACATGTGCTTACTTATCTTTTTATCACCTGTTTAATTTCCAAGGACCTTGAAACATTATCAACCCTCTCGTAAATTGACTGAAAATCACCATACAACTCAAGTACACTATCACCATGCTCCACCATGAGTGATAAGCCCCAAAACTCATGAATCTAACTCATTTTGCATGCTCAAGGGATAGGAATAGGCCTGGAATGACCTAACTCAACCATGAAAAACCATCAATTGACCTTGTTGACCTCGTGAAGACTCTTAGACACTCTTAACACATCATGCCAACCATGTTTAACCTCATCACAACATTAAACCCATTCAAGAGATCTCATACCATGACTTAGCTCAGTAGACCATACACTAAGACCTCCTAGAACTCGCCAAACATTTACACTACCAATCAACCTTCATCATCAACACCTCGTGGAGACATATATGACCTCATGGCATCATTTTCCATTAATGGAATTGACATCAATGACAACACAAACACATAATGGCAAAAATCTCCCCCTTTGTCATTGATGGCAACCACCTTCAGAAACATTGATGGCAACCAATAAGACCAATACTGTATGACCTATTTTCCATGTTTATGGTGCATCTCTCCCCCTTTGACATCTATGACAAAGGATAAAATGACAATATTATATGGAAAATGACAACACTTGACTAAACACAATAACAACAATACAAAAATTGACTTACATGCTCAAATAGCTCCCTAGGACTTAAATATCTCTTCTTTGACTTTGTCATTAGTAAATGAGGATCCATGGACCTGTAATGATCAACCACAATCATCTCCCCCTAAACTGATACTCCTCATTTTGGCATTCATTCATGCAATACATCTCTTACTAGGTCTTGTTTAAGCTCAAAAGCACAATTTTCCTCCAAATCCAACATGGTGAATTTAGGACTACTTGTCCCTAAACAACAACTTCAATATATTATTGACATACTTCACCAAGCTTTGGAAGCCCATACTCAGCATGACATAACTTCTTATGGCTTCCCTAGGTCCATACACCCTATTACTTTACCGAGAACGCAAGTTTCTAGTTCTTACCTTGCTTAGGTTTCTTTATAGATGTCCAAGACACTTTTCATTGTCCCCGAAGCTTTGTCTCAATCATTTATGATCTTATTTGGATGAAATATGCATATTTGGATTAAAACGTACTTACCTTCATAGGTACTTACAACCTTTTATTTTCACACACTTAGCTATGCACATTGGCACCTCATTCAAACATATCTAAATGCTCACCGAAGCAAGTGCAACTACTACCAGTCCCTCCTTTACTTTGCTTAACAGAAGTTAGCATGCATAATAATCATATTCATAACCAAGTTACTCATCCATGCATAATAGTTACCATAGTAATTTGGAAACACATATAATAAGGAATTCAATCCATCTAAACAAGAATCAAGATCAATTGTATCATTATAACATCATTCTCAAACATATCAACCACCAATATCCAACCACAAGTATCCATTATAACCAAAATTCATTACATAATGAAGCTAAATACATAACAGTCATTATAATAGTAAGCATGTCCATGTGAAAAAACCCTACAATATAGCTCTACTACAGCATACATGGTCTCCACTTCTAGCTCACCACCCTCATAATAATGACATACAACAAATATATAAGGGTAAGGACTTTCCCTTCACCGCCCATGCATTCTCCTAATAATAGGCGTGCTCACAAGAATAGTTTGCATACTTTAGATCCTATGCTAATAATAGATTAATCCTAAATATAAAACTTTCTTTTCTTGCATGTTATTTTCCTTCCTTTCTTAGTCATAAAGTCATCACACTTATCTTTTCACGGTTTCCACTCAACCCTGCTTTTCCTATTTTTAGCCTATCTCGGGAAAATTGGATAAGTCCTCCTCCCTTTGTATTTGTGTGCACATCCTTGCATGCTTTGACCCATGGTACCTTACACATTGTCTTGTTATCATGTGTGTGTGTATTCCTATGCATAATCCTCCATGCTTCTTGGACACTTAGTCAATTTCTTCAACCAACATTACCCCACACTAGGGATATTGTTTGTCCTCGGAAATATGTTTCCCAACTTGTCTCTCCAAGAATGAACAAATCAAATAATTCTCCCTCAAGAATAGAATAAATAATATGCAGGTGAAAGAATAAGGGCCATACACCCAATGAATGAAAGAATACCTAGGCATGCTTTTGTCTTTACTCCTAGGATGGCTGCAATAGTTTAGGGAACTCTACATTAAGGATGCTCTCCAAATTTTTCCATTCTATTAACTCCTTAACTTGTTGCATCTAGTATTGCCCCTGCAATCCCGATACTGTGTGGGGTCCATGTTCTCACCCTTTTCTTTGATCTCTCAAACAATCCATACAAGGCTTGATATCACTCCCCAAATGCATCCATCATTCATGAAGCTAATGACCCAAGCTCCTTAAGCCTTGTATCAAAAGTTTATCTAACTATCTTGAGCACATCCCGCTTCCTCGCAACATCGTCCATTCTCTCTCTCTCCCAATCTTTTCATCTTTCTTGGCTACTTACACCTCATTCTCCTCATTGATGGTATATGCCTTGAGGATGTGGTCAGGGTCTTGGCAATTTTCAAATGTCCATCTTGCCTTTTTCAACTCATCTTTCAATGTGGTGGCCATCGCCTCATATTATACTATTTTTTGTGTGATTGTTTCGTTATTCTTCTACATTGCATCCAATTCCTCTTCTTGTAGACCTCTACGCATATTTATTCTCATACAATAGCATCCTACCATGTCATCCAAATAATACAGTTGATGTTGGAAATTCATTTTGATTCCTTTCTCCAAGGTCGGGGTGCCTTTGTAGTAATGGAGTCTGTGTATATATGTTCATCCTTTATGAATGCGAACTTTGCACACTTTTTTTTCTCTTGTCCCACGCATCGGTCAATTGTTGCACATCTTGTTATTTATTCTTTTTATCTTATATTAACACCCTAAGAGTGGCCCCTTTGTTCAAGTTTCTACGAGCTACTTCTTCGACCATCTTATTCAATGCCTTACTAACATGTTCATCATTCATCTTGGTGGACTTTATCATCACATGGGTTGTGTTTGGTGCATTATTCATCCTACACCTTACACAATTTATAACTTATGTCAAACTCAGGTTCCTCCATGTGGGCTTGCATGCTCTATGAAATCATCTTCCGGTGCGCATGGTCACACCTTAAGAATCCATCATTTCCCAGCCATATAACTTCTCTATGGGTATCGTTCTTTGAAACCTTATGCATAACACCTTAGATTGATCATCAATATAACTGACCTGTGGTGTGTGCAAGATTTCCTCCTTCCCCGTCTTCCTCTATTGTCCCTACCATCGGAAGGCACTTTCCTCTTTGTACTTCCATGTGCACCACCTCTCTCACCACCGACACTTATTCACCTCTTATTGGCTCACCATTTCCCTTTCCTTCATCTTCTTCCTCAGAGTCACCTTTGTGCACTTCATGTTCTTCTACACGTGCTACACATTCTTATCTTTGAGTTCTTCTTCTTCCTCCTCCACATCTTGGATGATTGGAGTTTCTACATTGTGAAGAACTTCTTCCTTGAACTTATCCTCTTCACTATCCACAGAGGGCACCAACCTTCACCTTCTCCTAACTAGAGGGGTCTACTTATCTGTACTTTTCTTAGGTGGTGTTACCCTTGGTGATTTTCTCATGGGTTTTGAAGTTCATGTGCCATTGTCTTGTCCTTTACACATTCTTTTCAACTTTCTTTTATGGCCTTGGTCTAACACAATGCTTTCTTCTTTATTTTCCTCCTTCTCCTCCTCATCCCTAGTCTTTTATTATTTTTCTTTCCTTGGAGGAGTAGCCTTGCACGTCCTCTTCATGATAATATTCTATTCACCTTGAGGTGGCAATGGGAGTGTAATATCCTCTTCATAATCCACATACTTTCTATTGACTACTTTGGGATTTAAGTAAATGTATAGACCCTCATAGTTTCCTTATTTACACACACCATAGTTTGACGAGTGATGTCGATTTCATCGGACTCCATTGTTTCCACATACGTTGTCTTACCCGGATATACATATCTTTTACATAAATTATAGTAGTCCACATCTACTTTGTTTGCATCAAATCTTAGCTTCTACGTGTTACACAACCTATTTACGAAGCTTGGAGAAACCTTGTTGTGAAGGAAAAGGAATTTTACACTGGGGCTCTTATCTCCAATCTTCATGAAAATATTCACAAAGAGAAATGTTAATACACTATAAATTCAGCTTGACCATCTAACACTAAAGATAATTCCCTTGGTAATCTTCATTCATGTTCAAATACCTCATGCATCTTTTTGTACCATCTATCCACCCTAAGTTTGTAGGAATTAGTAATCCCTTCGTAGGAATATTTTGTGAACCTCTTTGTGGGGGACTTATCTTCCATGTTATACTTTCACATATTGTTGTTCGGCCCATCTGGAACCCCAATATCTGAGAATATAATGGTCATGAGGATGACGCCCCAAGTTATCTTCTCACATATGCACATTTCTTCAATAATTCATTCAGCAATGAAGGAGGTGATATTATACGTAGTCTTTCCTACTATCTTTTACGTGAAGTGGAGCCATATTTTGTTTACTTGGGTCCACCTCTCTTATGTGCCCAACTTAAAACTTACCAGGGATGAAAAATCTTACGGTTGGGTTATTGATCTTTTCAATATCTATCACATGGCCTCACATTAGTAGTTGAGTGTCACTGCAATTTTTGTTACTCCTACATCATCCTCAATATCAAGCTCTATCTTTAGGCCCAAGCTGCGTAATCTTATAATGCTCCGATCAACTACGCAGTTGATGTGCATCCTTCTTCTGAAAAATAGAAATAATATTCTTGAATGTGTGATAACAACCACCGATAGAGACGCTTAGGTTTTCCAAATTAGGGAAGCTCATATAGCTAAAGGAATGCTACACTTTCCATGTCCCTTTGTATTTGGTCATCATAAATCAGCTTTCCATTCAGGGTTCTCTAGTATGTGTTCCTTATTAGTTCATTTTATTTCTCATGCTCATTGTCCTCCGAATAATGGTTGAAATCACTAACCTTGCACTTAGTCAAATGTGAATCCCATGATTTCCCGATGTTGACTTCTTATGGGTATTGAATTTCCAAGAACCATTCATTGGGTGCTTTTTCTTTCGTGAGCTTCTTTCTCTTGCCCTTATTCTTTGGTGATGCGGTGGTTGCTTTCTGTGTGCCATTATTCTAATTACAACATAAAGCTTCAAAATTCAAACCCCTGTGTGGTAATGATGTGCCCTAGTTGTTTAAATATCCTTACCCATATTTCATGTTTCATCATTATGTGTCCACTTCTCTCTCAACTCCATTTACTCCTTGTTTCACTTTGTACTATGGTTCATCCTTCGGATCTAAATGCCCTAGCTCTAAACTGGGAACCTTTGCAAATTTTATTTCTCTAAACCCTAGCTCTACAATTTCACCTCCAAACCCCATATCCTTCTATCCACATGCCTCCTTTTTGTGCTCACACTTCCTCTGAAGGAGCCCCTACCAAGCCATGGTAAATCTTCTCTGGCTCGTCTAAGTTCTCTTCACACAAGCTCTTTGCAATGGTTCACATCAAGTCTCTCTTAAAGGCTCAAATGCTTTAACATGCAAGGTGAGAATGAACTCGCTCATGACCTCTTTTATAGATTTTCAAAAAAATATACATTTATTTATCCTCAACTACTACCGTATTGTACTTTTAAATACACTTTTTGCTTTTTTGCACTTTTTCCCGATTTCTTCCTCATGTGAAAGTTGTAACCTTCTGGTCACGCATACTACTTTCGGACCACAAGCATCCTGGTGCACACTTCTCTATTCCACAAAATATTCCTCTACACCAAATACCAAGTAGTGCATCTTGTTGTTGCCTACCTCGTGTTACATTGTGTGACTTCTTCCTTGCATGGTCTTCAATCCAAGCAATCATCACCACACTTGCAACCCCTTTTTACTTCACTCACATCCATTTTTACATAGCATCCCATCTTTCTACTATCGCATGCACATCTACATATACTTTCTCACACACGCACACTTGGTTCACCCCGCACTAAAAGTATGTGCGGTCCTCTGCACATCATCTCAACAAATATTAATTAGTTTCCTTCATGCAAGCGTGCTTATAACAAAAAAAGAAAAAAAGAAAAAACAAAACATGAAAGGGAAACCTAATCTAAAAGGAAATACTTCCTTCTTATAAACACCAAGAAGCTTATTTATAGTAGGGTTTCATCTTACTCCCATTGAAGTAATTGGGAAACATGGTTCCATCCATGCTTACTTAATTGACATGGACTTGATTCAAGTATCTTGATTAATACAAAAGGTCCCAACCAATGCACCCTTAACTTCCATGGATGGCGTGAAAAATTGGATTCATATAGAAGGACCATCTTTCCAACTGCAAAAGATTTGTTCTTGATGTGCCTATCATGCAGGCCTTTTTCGTGCATTCTCGGTCTTCTAGCTCCAACACACGATTATGCACCACTCATCTAGGTGCATTAGTTTCTCAATGTGCTCTTCCACATCTTTTTCATCGAGATAATCCACCTACACACACAATACGCAGGATGGTAATAATAATTCTACCAATAGTTCCGCCTCTATACCAAACACTAACTAAAAGGGGGGGGCCTTGTTCAAATTTTTATATATGTTCTTGTAATCCCAAAGTATAGTTGATACTTTATCATCCCATTCCTTCCTTCCAAAATCACAAATATTCAAAGAGTTTGTCCCAAAAAAATTGTTAAAAGCTTTAGCAGTACCATTAGCTTGAGGGTGATAAGGGGTAGTTTTATGGTGTGTCACCATAAACTTTTCCAATAAAATTCTAATATTCTCATTCAAGAAATGAGTTCCTCTATCACTTTTCAAGCTCAAAGGGCATCCATACATTAATAATATTTTCCCAAAGGAACCTTGTTGTTGTGGCTGCAATACAATCCTTTGTAGGCATGGCCTTTGCCCACCTAGTCAAATAATATGTGCATGTAATTATGTAGCATACTCTAATCCTACATGTGGGTGGTGCAATAGGTCCTAAAAATTCAACAACCCACTTCTCAAAAGGTTATGCGCTATTATGGGTCGCAGAGGCATTTCATCTTGACTTCTAAGCTTTCTAAGGTGCTGAAAATGATCACATGTTTCAACATAAGCCTTGGTATCCTTACACAAATTCTCCAACCATAATTCAGCAAGAAGGATCTTGTGCAGTCACATCGGATGCATAATTTCCTCTGTAATACCTCCATGAGCTTCCTCTAGAATGGCTTCATGCTCATACTCCATAACACACCTACGTAAGAAATTAGCGTGACCCATCTTATAAAAATATCCTCCGACGAGATGGTAAGGCGCAACTCAAATAGCAAGCTTCTTCTTTTCCAAGGCCTTCATCCCTTCTTAGCGTAATTCCGAGTGCACAAAAATACTACAATATCTTCTAGATCAGTTGGCATGTGATTCAACCTAAATAATTGTGCATCAAGCATAGTGTCTTCAATACTCTACATGTCCTCTCTAGAATTGATCCTTGATAAGTGACCGGTCCCATATTTCTCTTTCCTGGATTTACAATAACTTTAAAATCAAACCCTGGAAGAGGAGAATCCACCGACATATGCACCCTTGAAAAATAGGTTTATTAACCAAATATTTCAATGTCATATGATATGTATAGAAAATAAATGGTGTGGCCAATAAGTATTATCAAAATTTGTGAAGCATGTAAATCATAAATAATTCCTCATGCTTTGTTGTAGTATAATTCTTCTATATTGGTCTTAACTTCCTACATACAAAGAATATGGGGTGATCCATATTACCCTCTCTGCAGATTGTGCCAATAGCCATACCATAGGCATCAAAATGTACATGGAACAATTTATTCTAGGAAGGAAAACGCAAAATTGGAGTAGTAGTCAACCCTTCCTTCAAGGTCTCAAACACATGTTGTTGTGCATCATCCCAATAAAATTTTCCTTTGGCCTTGATAAATTCCTCCATGGGTGCAACAATATTTTCATATGCCTTGATAAACTTTCTATAATAACCAGTATGCCCCAAAAATATGTTTACCTCATTCTAATTTGTAGGTTCTTCTAATCCCAAAATCACTACTATCTTTTCCGGATCTACCAACAGTCCATCCTTACAAATGATATGCTCAAGAAAATTTCCAAATGGTGTAGCAAAAATAAAATTCTTAATGTTAAGAGATATGCTCAACTATTTGCACCTCCCAAACATGAGCCTCGATTATCACAATGGTCCTTGATAATCCCATAAATAGTCCAATCATAGAGATATAAGAACTTCTAAATGAAATCATGAAAATCTTACACAACTATGTGCAAAAATATTGTTGGCACATCCTTCATCCAAAGGGCATCATAGTATATGAAAAAATTCCCCATTCAGTAGTGAAGGTAGTCTTCTCCTGATCCTCATGTGTAATGCATACTGGTGATACCCGAGAACCCATCCGTGAAGAATAGATCTTGCACCCCGCAACTCCCTCAAGGATTTTTTTTGTGTACAATGTAGAAAAAGGATCTATGACACATGAGGCATTGAGTTCCCTATAATCTACACAGATCATGATCTTCCCATCCTTCTTTATGTTAATAACCATAGGGCTAACCCACTCAGATTCCTCAATTGGTTCAATGATTCTAGACTTAAGCATCTTGTTTATCTCTTCTTTCACCTTCACGCATAGGTTCAGATTCATCCTGTAATGCCTCTTATGAACCATATGCTCACCTTCTTTCAACTTAATCTTTATCTCTCCCAATGAGGGTGCACTCCTTTCAACTCATAAAATCCCCTTGGAAATGAGTCCTGGAATTCACGTAATATCTCAATGATATTTTCTACCTCATGTTCTGACCATTAATCCCTAATGATGACCTCCTTAGCTGCATCTTTAGTGCTAATGTTAACGTATTTATCTTTATGCGAGTATGGTACACGTGTGCCTCCTCATCTATAGATTCCATTACCTTGTGCATACCCTTTGTGTGACTAATCTCCAAATTTTCCAATTCTTCATCATCAATGAGGTATACTAGTTTCCCCTTTTATTTTTCTTTCCATGTGCATCCTAACTATACTTCGTTTGATTCAAACATATCTTCATGTGCCTCGGAATCATGTTATCTAAATAACTTAAGTATGATCTCCTCTTCTTTCACGCTATCCCCTCATGTGATGCGCTTCATAATCTATAAATCCTCGTGTGTAGGTGGCTTATTATAAAAATAATCAAAGGTATGAACAATACATGTAGTCATCTCACACCAGCTTACAGTCTCCCCTTTTAGTATGAACATACCAATCATGTGCATCCTCACAGAGTGGAATAGAACTTATATACCCAAAGAGATGGTGGTAATTCCTTCATACCTTACACCCATTACCTCTCACAGTTATGGACATGTACCAAAATAGGATTCTTCCCATCATGCTCATATATAAGTGTAGGTATATTACTCCGAGTGAACCTTATTGAAAAGGTGATTCTCACTTCTGTCACCCCAATAATTTATCTCTGTGTGTTTCCCACCAGCGTGATATTGTCCCGCGCAAGGTATAGACCAACATGTTCCTTTGATCACCTTCATTAATCCACTGGTTCTGCATAGCGCGTAAAAATTTATCAATCTTCCCTTCACTAGTATACCTTGGTAGTTGACTTGTGCCCAAATACATGACCATGTGTAGTCTGATCATTCTAGTTACTCTCCCCTTCATCTCACACCCGACCATTTCATATGTTTCATGGGCCCAATTATCACAAGCAACACTTGTGGTGTTACTAAATGAATGTATGTCTTCCCACTAAGGAATGCCTTCCTTAGACTGTTTCACATTCTCGTGGTCACGCGTTGTCTATATATATATATATATATATGGTTAAGCTCTTCTTCACTAAAAGGCTCAACGTAAGGTGCTACCTTCATATCATTCAAAGGTATGATCATGCTCTCATCCTTGTTCTCAAAACTAATGTGCCTTTTGTTAAAGTGCAAGTCAGCATTGTTCACATAGCACCAAGCACGTCCAAGTAGATTTGGAAAGTTATCTACCTCAACGAGATCTAATACTTCAAATTCCCTAGAGAACTAGGTTCCTTGTATGGTAATTGAAGCATTCTTTAACACCCCAATAGGCATATCCCTCATCTTTTTTTTCCATATACAACTCATTGGAAGATGGTTGTAATGGTGGTCTCCTCATATGATTCCATACATCCAAAAGGACATTCACCACAACACTTGTGTCAATCAAAATGTTACTCACCACCAACCATCAATCCTCGCATCAAGTTTGATTTTTTTTTATACTCATTGTTCTCGTGGTGGAAATTTTGCATGGAGTATTTGTTGCTCGTGCTCCACCTCTACACGCAGCATACCTTCTCACGTATCCATTCCCCTAGTAGTGGGATGATATTATCCTACCACAACATCCTACATACCTCTTTCATATCATCTATATCTTTCGTGGAAGCTTACTTTTCTTCGCGCACTCCCTCTCATGTGCCTAATCCTTCGATAATGTATTTCTCCTTATAAATCTCTCGATCACCCCCATAGTATCTGGTAAACCTCTTTCGGTGAGTAGCATCTAGGTACTTGGCATGCATGATATCTTCTCTCCGAGGAGTGGCTTAGTTTTAAGAGGTTCTTGCGCATGTGTTGCTTTAGCACGTGTGAAATCTAGCATTAGTTGTAAATTTGGATCATGCTTCTTTGGCATCCACTAGTCATTCTTTGCATGTTGATCATTCCTATGCATTTATCCTCCTTTTTTATTTTACACATATGTTCGTATAAGTCAGTGGGAAATCCTCAACCTTATACTTCTTTACAAAATATGCACACACCAAATTCTAGGGACACTTGCCTAGTAATGATCGGGAGACCCACAAAATTAGTAAGTCCTACACATGAATTTTCCTCTTCCACCATAGCCTTTGCTTCAGTAACCTCCACAAAATCCACCTCCTCCATTGTTACTATCTTCAATAGGATGTGTTTCCTACACTTGAGAACTATTTTCTACCGTGGTTTTCCATAATTTAGTCTCACATGCCTCATGAATTTTTTCTATCACCAAAAATCCTTTGTATCATGAGTGTGCGCATCACAAATCTTGCAATACATGGATATGTTCTTCTTCGTCACGCACTTTGTAGGAGAGGGTAATTCCATGCATAATCATCATATTCATAACCAAGTTACTCATCCATGCATAATAGTTACCATAGCAATTTGGAAACACATATAATAAGGAATCCATCTAAACAATAATCAAGATCAATTTTATCAATATAAAATTATTCTCAAGCATGTCAACCACCAATATCCAACCACAAGTATCCATTATAACCAGAATTCATTATATAATAGAATTTGAATACATAACTTTCATTATAACAAGTACACGAGGTCCATGTGTAAAACCCCTAAAGCATAGCTATTCTACAAAGTGTACACAGATTTTCATTTCTAGCTCACCACCCTTAGAATAATGATGTATAATAGATATGTATAGGGTTGGGGACTTTCCCTTCACAAGAATAGCTTGCATGTTTTGCATCCTATGTTGATAATAGATTAATCCTAAATATATACCTTTTTTTACTCCTATTATTATCTTGATCCATGTGTGGTTCTTTTCTTACATTTTTTTTTCCTTCCTTTCTTGGCCACCAAGTCCTCACACTTTTATCTTTTTATTGGTCGGTACTCAACCCTAATTTTCCTATTTTTAGCTTGTCTAGGAAAATTATTTGTCCTCCTCCCTTTGCATCTATGCACGTAACCTCATGCGCTAACCCATAGTACTTCTATGCGCACACCTTGCACTCTACCTTGTTTTCCTACATGTGCATAAGCCTCCATGCTTCTTGGACACTTAGTCAATTCCTTCAACCAATAGTACTTTTACAATCATGAGTGGCTTAGTTATTCTAGCACCTCTATACCTCTTATATGATTTTATCAAGCTCAAAATAGGCTTCCCTTACCTCATCATGCTCACTCAAACCTTTAGATTTACTCTTGTAACTCTAAAAATCTGAAGGAGCCTTATGAATGATCATATGTTGCCTTTGTATAGATCTTTATCACTTGTACTAGTCCTATCAAGTCTTACGAATCTTCATATTAGCTAAAACTCCCAATTCAAGAAAAATAAGTGTTCTCCCTTCCTTAATTAGACAACACAAACTGTAGCATATCATCTTGCAATCCACCATAACCTTCTTGGAATTTGACAAGCTCACTATTCAGACTTAATAATGACTTTTACATCCTTAGCTTCACCTTTTCCGGAAAAATAGGCAATAGTACTTTCCATCAACATGTGTCACCACCATAGAACATGAAGGAATCATAAAGTGTCACTCTTTTCACTATGAAGTACCTACATTTACTGTAGCAAGGATTTTTCCTTTGACAACATATCTTAGTTCAAAATCCAACAATCATACACACATTTCCTTGATCATTGCACATTGTATAATACTTGATCAGCATTTTAAGACACACACTTTTCTTCATAAACTTGCAAAGATTAGACACATCATTTTGCTATAACAAACCACTAAACACTTTCTCAGCATTTGTAACCTTATATATCTTCACTAGCACCACCTTAACTACTCGGGGTTCTTTAGACTTAGAAAAAGTTCTCTACTTCAATCCTCAAGTTGAAATATTCATGCTTCAAAGTCCTAGCAAGTCTTATATCTCGGGATTAATGGTTTATTATGTAAATATCATGTGTATTGTGCAACTATGTCAAGCCATCCTAACCATATGATTATAGAGCCTCTATATCATGCCACCTTCCTTCGTACTTGGAACTCATGACTTCAGATCATTCTATACTTGTAGAACATACTAGTCAAGACTTTGACAAAAAAACATGTTTCTTCGGTCCCCTAAAGCATACCTTTACATGCCTCTCGTACCACTGTAGATTACCATTCCACACCACCGAGACCAACTAAGCCTATCCTAGACTTATCAATCTTGATTTTTCATTAAGATACCTTCATCATGCATTATCTACTTTGATCAAAGTCACACCATCTTCAAGGTGATCTCGGATAACCACATTACTACAACCTATACTTCGCCTAACTCCCCCTGGGAAAAGTAATATTTCTTCTTGTTTGATCATCATGTTAGTCACATATGAACTTAAGTCTATGTTTTCATGATCTAAACCCTTATTAAACTTCTAATTCATAAATCTTTGAGAAATACATTGCTCATATTTGGTCATAAAGTCCTTAGAGTTTTCTCTTCTCGGACACACTTTGAAGCTTGGACCATGAAATCATACTCCGCCTTATTCTTGGGTTATTACTCAAAAAATGCACATAGCTAAAAACGGCCTTGAGTACACTATTTCATACCCGAGAGTTCTTATAGATCATGATATAAATTCACAAACCTTGCTCTTAGAAATCTGAACTTATGAGACTCATAACTCATGTCTCTAAACCGAGTAAACATACTTGACACTTCTCGAGAGACATTTATTTCAACCATCATACAAACTTAACTTGGCTTATTGATTACTGAGAACCACACATTGACATATCTTACAAAATTCAAGACATAGGCTCAACACATAGGAGCATATATATACACTTGAAGCATTTCATATTCTACTTAAAGACTCAGACAATCTTTGACCTTCTCATAGCATTAACATACCCAAGATATTTTGATAATCGAGACACAAAATTTTTAGGCTCATTTCTATACTTGTATCACCACATTTTCCCTTCATAAACACTTACACCATGTAACAATTGTTTCCCTTAATAGTGATGCATTGGTGCAACCTTCGATCTCTAATCTAGGTCTTTAACTCTTTATTCCATATATAATTACATTGCAAAGCATGTAGTCATCTTATCTTATTGGTGATGACACTCCTTCATACTTGCATCCATACATACTACACAACCTTCCTCATGTTCCTACTAACCACTTCTTGATGTATCACCATAGATTTATTTGATAATCCAAAGACTTTGCACCTTTTCTACACAACAATTTAGAAATCTTGAATATATGTCTACACAAGATTATGACTTATAAATCGACTCTATGACATATCATGCTTAAACTAGACCACACAACATCCCTTCTTAACATGTAGCATCATTTTTATTCTCCACCTCTTGAATTAAGCTTTTGCATTCTTTAGACAACCTTCATGAGTCAAACTACAAGATCGAATTCCTTCACAATCCTTGTATCCTCTTGCTTTTCTTTAAGAATGGTTATTAGGTCTTCATTAATGGCTGAAATACCACATCATAGACTTAGACACGCATTTTGTAACCTTGAAGAGAAACTAAAATATTTGGAGCTTCAAATAAACCTTGTGATATTACATTAATAGCCTTACACATTTTGAGGACACTAGAGTTCCTACTTCTTTTCTCTAACAAGCCTTTAGCTTCATTTCTGACCTTGACACATTGTCTTGATTCATGATCACATATTTTCCCTTATTACATTCTGGATGTGTGACAACAGTTTTAAAATATTAAGGATAACTTGACTAAGTTACAACAGACCTTGAGAGACAACATCATACTTTCCACTTCCTTGTCACTATTCACAAAGACCTTCAAGATTCGAGACACACGAATTTTGACTCACCGATAGTAATGATCATGTTTAGACACATACTTCCATACCTTGACATATTTGGCCATATTGAATCAGATCTCATTTTATATCTCACAACTTTAGGACCTAGAAAAACAAAATCTTAATACCTATAGATGATTTTGACTCTACATACTACCATGATCTCATACACAAGGCATACCACAAGTACTTTCTTAGTTAGGATTCATGACATACTTGACAATGCCTCAACCAATGACACACGGAGTACCATAAACCTTTTGAAAAATCATCATGACTTTACTATTTGATGTTTTTCAAGCACATTGACATGATACATAGAATACTTTTTGACTAATATGACCCTTCACAACACAACAAGACTTTTGACATATTTCAAGACATGACTCAAATTTCAAACCCATATGGTGACTATTTCGGATGTAACTTATGAGCACATACTTTTGACACTGAGACTAGAGTACCATAACAGCTATGACACCTCATTTTACCCTTCATCATGGCTCCTTTGGTATGACTAAGGCCACTAGACTAAAATTTGACCAATAAAAACATGAAAAACTCAAACACCTACGAGAAACACAAATTCCAAAAACATATGGAGAGATCATATTCCATACCTTATCACCCTTGAAGTGTCCCACACACCTAGCTTCTTTAAATTTTCATGCATTGAGACACGTATGATCTTCTTCACTTTTGAGCCCTTCAACTAAGTAAAACATACCTCCTTGATCTGATTTGGACCCTTCTTTGATAAACCTCATTAGATTAGGCTTCAAACTCTTCATATTGGAATGATAATCATTACACTTGATCTCTTTGACTTTATTAACATCCTTCTTGGCCTTTGGATCTGACATGGAAGTCTTGGACTCATTCATGGGACTGACTTTCCTCTTGAAAAATCTTCCATTGGATGCTTGAAACCTGTTAACAACTCTTGGAGTTTGTCTTGAGACAAGAATTATCAATGTGCCCTTGTTTGTGACACTTATGACACACAACACCATTTTTCTTTCTTCTTGGTTCAAACACACTTAAGTTCTAACCAAATTCCTTAGCTCTATGACCATACTCACAACATGAATGACATTCACCTTTGAATAACCCTACACCATTCCTAGGAGACCTCATTTTGCAATCTCTAGCTCTATGACCAAAATCATGACAAACATAACAATAACCATTAAATGAAGAACCATACCTCATAGCATTAGGTTGTCTAACAAGGTTATACCTTCTCAAATCATCCTTTTTGGTCACCTTCTCATTAGATTTAGAACTTGGACCAACTTCATCATCATTCTTCACATGTTCTCCTTTGAACCCTAGGCCTATTTTGTCACTAGCCACTCTTTGGCTCTCCAAGATCCCTTCAAGAGTTTCAGAACTCTTCTCTAACTTTCCATACATCTTCAACCTATTTGAAACATCTTCTAAATCAGATTCCAAGGTTTTCAATCTCTCTTCATACCTGGAATAAGCTTCCTCTTTATCCCTTAGGGATTTAGTCACACTTTCCACTTGAGATTCCAAACCCTTGATAGTTTGACCATGCTCTATTTCCATGCACTTGATATGATATTGAAAGCTATGAATCACTGACTGAGAAACCTCATTCCTCATTCTTAATGTTGTCTCAACATTCAAATATCTACCCATGCTTGTACTTCAAAGGATCTCCTTCAAGTTGCTAAACTTGCTTCTCCAGGACATGCTTTGATACCAATTGTTGGAATCACAATGGACTGAGAGGTATGGGGGTGAATCAATCCTATAATAATTTTTACTTCATTTACAAAACCATACATTCATCATTTGAGTTGTCCATACATCATTCATAACCATACATGTGCATATTAGATGTGCATTAACCATTCAAAATAACACAACACAAGAGCAAGTACACAAGACACCAAATATAAGTGGGAAACCCTCAAGGGGAAGAAAACCCACTGAAACATAAAATTTATTTATCCATGCTTCAAATTTAGTGAGGCACCAACCCCACAAGGAGTATCAACTCCTAGTTTAGTAGAGCACCAACCCTACGAGGAGCACCAACCCCTTATTTAGTGAAGTGTCCACTCCACAAGGAGGATACAACCCCCTAAGATGACTAAGAACCAACTCAGCCACCTGATGATGATTATCTCTATTTTTTTTTTGTTGACAAAACTGATGGAGATCACAATTTCAACTCACATATTCACCTTCAAACCCTCATTCGCCTAGCTCGATCTTTCTTCTTCTTTCACACCTTGTATTAGATTCAAACAATTGCACACATGATCTCAATAATTATTCAACCTATAACACACTTTCTCATATCTCAAAACATTCCCTCGTATATGTTACACTTTCACATGTGGGTCACACTTTTCCATCCAAAAGCACTTATTCAAAAACGAACTCAAACTTCACTTTTATACCCTTTTATTTTCAAAAACATAAGGGAGGTCATTCTTTCATGAATAATTCAAACAAAATAACTTAATAACATCCAAATACATTGATTAAAATATTTACATTAGACCCATATAGGTCGGCCATGCCAAAAACCATAAAACTTGCACAAAACAAGCTCAAAACCCCATCACCTAGATGAGCTAAAACCATGATTATAAATCTCCCACATTCACCATAAATGTGTAATATGACATAAAAATATCAACCATGGTCGTTAATTATCTTTTACCAATCAAAAAATCATAACACAACTCAAAAGGCTCAAAACCTTCACCAAACAGTTGTTTCCAACACCCTATCTTCACCTTTGGGCATCAAGACCACTCAAAAACAACTCAACTATGGAATGTAACCACTCTATGGAATAATTGGGACCTATAAATCACATCTATACATGTTATATCCCATGACACATCCATATTTCCAAACCACAAAAACTTTCCTCTTCACCAAATCAAGTTATCCAGAAAGTAGTTTTACAAACTCAATTGATTTTCAGCCTTGTTACCAATTTCAATACATAAAAATTCATTAAATAGGAAAAAATTCATCCCTCTTCACTCTTAAACTGATATAAATCATAAAATCATCCATCTCATGCCTCATTCACTTCAATCTTTCAGCCTGAACAAACCTATCCTAAAAATCAACATACCTTCTTCCTCACAAACTGACCTAAATGACCCATCAAATCAACTCACCAAGACACAATCCATATATCACTAGAAATTACTTTGAATCCTATTTACATAGCATATTATAACTCCTTCCAACTCTAATTTAAAGGCCTTCAAAGAAGAGCACCTTTGTAAACTACTTCTTTAGCCTTCTAGGACTCAAGAACCAATCATGAGCTCAACTTGCTCCATCACCTAAAAATCACTTCCACACTTCCCCAAACCATGTAACACCATTATAAATTGTTTATAAACAATCAGAAACCTTCAACCATTATTAAGAACTCTTAAATAACACTTTACCTCATGAATCTACTTCTCACCATTTTGAACTAGGCATCCTCCAGATTTGACCCTTAAAGAATAGGTCATAACTACTTCATACCATATAAAAAAGAAAAAAATTATATACTACTAGAAATAGCATCAAAAAAATGTGAATGGAGTTGTAACTCTCTCATATAGCTCCTACAATTCAAATTTTACCACAAGCTGCTCCAAATTGCCCCATAAACCAATCTTCATAAATAAGTCATAATTTTCCATTCAAAATCTCCACCATGATTTGAAACTATCATGCAAATGTATAAAAACTTATATACTAAAACAATTTTAATTTATTTTTCAACATCTTTAGACAATATTACCTTAAACTGAACTTCTTCATAAACAATCAATTTCAAGTGGGGCCCATATATAGTCACAAACACTAATATAACTTTCTAGAAATATAGAGGAGTCCTCTACAACATCCAATCATCACTTTGGAAAAATAAATCAAGACAGGCTCAGAATGCTTCATTTTCTCCAAGTCATTTTGAGCTAGTGTTTAGATAGGGTTTCAAAGCAACTTATCTTCTTAACGATCGTTTATAAAAATATGACAATCAAACCACCTAATTATTTTTTTGAAATGCTCATAACTCACTTTAAAAATTATTCCAAAGAGCTCAGGTCCCCATGCAAATCACACAGCGCGCAATGAGCATCAGAAGGTCCACTTTTTCTTCAAAATTACACTGTAAAACACTCGGTTTTTCCAAAACTGAAGTATCTTGCAATTCCTTATTCATAATGACCTAAAACTTGTCATGAAGCATCATGAAAACATCCTCTAACTTTCCATACTCACCATCTAGCCAAAATATCTCTGAAACACTCCATCCATTAAGACTTATATGTGCTTACTTACATGTTTCTCACCGATTACTTCCTAATGACCCTGAAACACTATCAAACCTCTGCAAACTGACCTAAAAATCACCATACACTTCATGTACACTATCACCATGCTTTTATTATCCTCCACCATGATTTATCAGCCCCAAAACTCATGACTCCAACTCATTCTGCATGTTTTAGGGATAGGAATAGGCTTGAAATGACCTAACTCAACCATGAAAAACCATGAACTGACCTTGCTGACCTCATGCAGACTCTTAGACACTCATGACACATCATACCAACCATTTTTTACCTCATGAAAACATTCAACTCACTCAAGAGATCTCATACCATGACTTAGCTCACTAGACCATGGACCGGGACCTCCTAGATTTCACCAAAATTCGACACTACCAATCAACCTTCAACATTAACACTTGATTGACACCTCATAGAGACACATATAACCTCATGACACCATTTTCCATCAATTTAATTGACATCAATGACAACAAAAACACACAATATCCAATAAAATCCTCTTCCTTCTTTAGTGCAAACTAATACGCTTCATCCAAATATATCAACATAATCATACTAAGTTCATCTTAAATGAAAATATGTAATCTGTTTACATACGTTGAGATATTTTCTACATCTTCATCCAAATTTCTAGCTCGATGTTGAGTAGATAGAAGATCTCAATTTGCGTATTCACACTCAATTCCTTTTACACAAATTATACAACTACTTGAATAAATGGGATTTGGTAATCCACCGACATAAACTTAGCCTTAAAATTTATCACCATTCAATCTCACTTATAAGGATCTTATTTTCCTATTTGAACTCTCTTTGTCTATAGATGATACACCAAAATAATGCATGTCCCTTCAACTTGGACGTGGTAAATATCACCTTCTTTTTTATCTTCTACGCTTTCATGTTTGATGCATTTCTCCATTTATGAAATCCAATTGATAAGATATTCTAGAGCTAAGTTCCCAAAATAAAATGAAAATTATATTCATGGATTTCTTACAATCCTCATAATTACATGAAATAATTAATCCTTTTTCTAATCTACTTGATATACTTCGACTCCTTGATTTACAAATTCTATCACTTCATGTCCATTCTTATTGTCATCTTCATCAATTACAAATACTCTATGTTGCATGGTTTCCATATCCTCCAAATAGGATAGAATTCCTCTAATCATATCAATTAAGTCTACAATTCTTGGCACTTTATTTTCCCCGTCAAACTCTAATATGTGTGACATTGTTTTCTCAAAGTTTCTCAATAAAAATATTTTACGAACTCACACCTTATATCCAAAATACAAAATGTTGGAAATGTCTTTAATTGCCTTCTATGCACACCCTTAGTATGGAAAGTAACAAATATTAAGATCACTCACACAACCCAAATTAATATCCATATAAATATCTTCAGCAAGGCTTTGAAATTATTTCTTTGATAATAGATTAATTCAATCATGGTTAGGGTTTCTAAATGAATTATGTCTTCCACCACATAGCCACTATCTAAGTTATATATAATCAAAGTAAGATATTAGGCACAACTATTAACAATTTAATAATAAATATTCTCTATTATTGTAAGGAAAGATTATAGATTTAATTACAATGAATCAAAACTCTAATTACAATCTATTGATAAGACTTTATGAGAATTATTTTGAAATTATAATCCTTGACCTATCCTAAGCTTGTAGAATCTATGAAGTTTCTCAAGAATCAAACTTAGTTCACAATATAGAGGACAACCACCCAATTCCATAACATGAAATTTTATCTCTCTTGAATTTTTCCCCTCTCTCTTTCCCTCTACATTTTTAGCTCCCTTTTATTTATAGAATTCACAAAATCTTAGGTGGGAGAAAAATATGCCTTCAACAAGAAAAGGTTCCTTTACAAAATATTCTCTTGGTCATCTCTTAGGTCCATTGATACTCTACGAAGTTTTCCTTTATTGGATGGAGCTCAATTTGATAATTTTATTGTTCCTTGGCCAAAATAGATGTATAAAAAACCACATGTATATACTGTTAACTATATCTATATTGACAAACTATTGTATCTAACAAAGATCTCATTATTGAAGTTAATGTGAGTGACCATATGTGAATGATGCATTACATAACATTGATAGTGTTTGATGAATTGATGACTGAGGAATTACTCACTAACCCAAAACACACTAATCTCAATGAGTTAACAAACAATTTCAATAAAAACGCGTGATTTACTCAAGAAACCAACTTTACTCACCATACCAAAACACATCGGATAACTGATTCAAGAGTTATGTTCCCTCTCCACCTACTCAAATACACTTATAAAACATGTTTAGAAACATAAAAAGTTTCCAAAACTTCATTTTCCATCCATTCACCATTCGACCTTAACATTAGCTTGTAGCCCTTCACGAAGACAAATTTTGATGACCAAAACGTTTCACAAGGCATTAGATCTCATTGTCAAACTTTTTAGACACCCTTTAGGACATTTAATATAATCCCAAAGTTTTCGATCCTATCTCTAAGACAATCAAATGTTATTCTCTCTCTACCGGTTTCAATTAGCCCTATTTAGTAACCCTCCAAACACATAAAGCTTATAATTTAGGAAAAACTATCAATTTTGATGAAGAAGTATTTTTTTATATACCCATTATGGAGTTTCGCTTCATGTTTAATTTCATTCTCAAAATCTCAACAAAATTCTTACAACCTCAATTTCTCCTCTTTTATTAGGTCTTATTTAGGGATTCAACCAAGTTCTTAGGGTTTTATCATCCACCACCTAGTTTATGTTGGAATAAAAATCACTTTGAAGGGGGTGAATCAGTGTCTTTAAAAACTTTCACTTCAATTATCTTAACTTACATTCAACACATATGAGCCATAGTGAGCATTTACTTGGATGAACCATTCAATAAACCATCATTATATAAGCAATGTCAAACCATCAAAACAACATAACAATCATCCACATGAGCATGAAATAATAGAGAACACACATGAACACAACATATAGGTGGGAAACCCTCAAGGGGAAGAAAACCCACTGATCATTGTATTAATAAACAACAATCAAGATTTAGTGAAGCACCAACTCCACAAGGAGCACTAACCCCTAATTTATCAAGCACCAACTTGACTTTAGCAAGCACCAACTTGCAAGGAGGCTAAAACCCCCTAATTTAGTGAAGCACCAACTCCACAAGGAGCACCAACCCCTAGGTTTTAGTGAAGTAACAACTCCACAAGGAAGCACCAACTCCTAGGTTTTAGTGAAGTACTAACTCTACAAGGAAGACTCAGTACCAACTCAGCCACCTATGAATGTTTATCACCTTCCCTTTGTTGTTGATCAATTGATGATGACACTCTCTCACGTCTTATCCTCTCCTCAAAATACCATGTTATGCTTCTTCTTTACACTTCTCTATCTTCTTCTTGATCTAATCTTTATCTCTCGATGTATCATCATGTCTTCAAGTTTCTTTTAACATACTCTAATCCTCAAATATTCATACACCCACTTTGTTTCTCTTGAAGACTCTTCAAACTTCTTGGTTTGCTTACTCATTCATCATATTCATTCACCTTAATATGTGCATTCATAATATTCCTTTCATAGCTAGGTCACTTCAGATATTCAACATGGATACATTCTTCATGGTCTTTAAGACCTCATACACCTCACACACAATCCCTTATATATCACTCATACTATCATCTTATCAATTAACTTAAATATATACATGATTCTTGCACACATACACCATATAGGTTGGAAAAATATACTTAGGTCAGCCATGATAGATCTTATTACCTCTGAAAATCATGAAATAATCACACCATAGGCTTCATTAGGTCTGAAATGCCACAACTTAGCTCATACTCCTTCATTAGGTCTCAAGAAGGTAATTCATTAGGTTTGTCCCTAATGTTGCACTTTGAGACTTCTAGAGAAACCATGATCTTCTTCAAAGTTTAAAACACTTCAAGAACATTTTCCATGACCTCTAATAACTTCCACCATGCTTGGAAAGCTCTGCATCAATCATTTATACCATAAAATACCTTAAGAACATGATTGTCCTATTAGGACTACATACCCAAAAAAATGACTTGTAAGACAAAGCTTTTACAACCTTGAATAACTCAAACATGGAAAATAAAACACATGAATAGGCAATTCATGACCTCCACAACATCACCATGTTCATTAGACACTTCAACTCAGAGCATAAGGGCTCAAGAACAACTCTTTTCCAAGCACAGTCAAAATTGTCTTCAATACCTCAAAATCAATCATGAAATATTGACTTGGTATGACCACTTAATGACTGAAACTTGTCTAGAAACCATCATAGACATGTAGTATAGGTCCATGGCATCCTCAAACATCCATTTGTTCAACTAGTCCAATGCAAAACTTGACTGCTACAACAAAATGTTTAGAAATAATCATTTTTATGGGGTCCACTCACTCATCTGACAAACCAAAACCACATGGAGATATATGGGAGAGTATACTACATGATTCAATCATAAAACTAGAAAAACTAATCCATTTTGGGCTTGTTTGAATAATATATATCCTATCAACTTCAAACTAGGGTTTTAGAGTTGTTTTGGTGTTAACGATTGTTTATAAAGATATGGACCTTAAACCCAAAAATAATGTCAAGAAATATTTTCTAGGACCCTTCTCTATCATTCCCCAATAGCTCGGAGTTCCAGTAGCAGAGGATTAACGTTCCAATGAGCATCAAAAAGTAACCTTCAAGCTAGGAAACACCATTCTTGAGAACTCAATTTGACCAAAAATTTAATATCTTGCAAAATACTCCAAACTAAGACCTAAAAATTTGTCCAAACATCTGGAAAAAAATCCAACACTATTCCCATGCTCACCTTTGCATACCTTTGCAAAAATGATCGACCTACCTCACTAGGACAAGAAATTCTCAAGAATTTATCTAGGTTCAAACCTCAAAACCAATTTACATTCTTTATCTGTCAACCCTTGACCTCAACACATCATGAACATACCTAGGACAACATGTTACGGTTATGAAAATACTCACATGACCATACTAACCTTGAAAACTAAACATCATACCTCATTAGACCAAGATTACTTCACCTTGCCTTCTACAATTTGGTCTTCAAGAAACAACTAACCTTCAAACTGAATCCATACCTTGTCCATTCATTCTAAAACATGTTCTCATGCTTCAAACCATGATGTAAAACCTCTCATACCTATGTGTATTTCATTCACCAAGATATCATGCTCAACCAATGACCAAAAAGTTCTAGCTAGGCATCCAATGTTCTTGACCTCCATTGACTTGATATCACTGACATTAGTCTCCATCCATGCCCAACTTGACATCAATGACAACACTAAAACAATCTTCCCCTTTGTCATTGATGGAAACCATACTTGAAAACACTATGGAAACCATTCTCATCCTTTCAGAATCTTATCCTCCTTTGACATTAATGACAAAGGGTATTCTACAACCTGTTATCTGATCTTAAGAACACAATGAAATAATGACACCAATTTGTCCGATACCAAATTTTTGACAAAAAAATCGCCTTAAGCTCATACTAGTTGTTATACACAACTTATGAAATCACTCTTCTAATCACTATCTTGACACCTCTAATGATGTAGATCTCATTTCAAATTTCATGCATTTGACAAGATATGAATAGCCTCATACAAACAAACACCTTGTTTTGAATATCTTATACTTAGCCCATATGACTCAAATTTACAAAAATGATCATTTAGCAATAACCTACCCTATACTCACCATACCCTATTTACCTACCTCATGCAATGTCAAATCATCCTTCAAGATGAACCATTTACAAAAAAACATATTATTCTCTTACCTTCATCTAGCATCACTGGCTTATTAACCCAAAACAAGAAACTTTTGGCCTTTTAGCCTTAAATGACTCCTTTAAACTTTGTACCATGTTCCACAACTTCAATCAAGGTTAAATCAAATATCAAAATCCTAAAAGTAGGAAAATACCATCAATTTCTTCAAATCCACTCAAAACGCCATTTTTGACTTCTCAAGAACTATCTCATGGTGATTCCATGGTTGGAGCAATCCATGCATGCTCGATTAAACTAAAAACATTCTCAAGTACCCTTTTGGGCCTAAATGGTGCAGGGTAAATTTTATAGTCTCTCTCCTTAACCTTCTTCTTCAATCCCCTTTTCCTCTTACTTAGCTTGTTAACCTCTAATGACCTCGCTTTAGGAGGTTTTTAGGTCTAAAATTTGATCAAAGGAGTTTCAAGGCACTTTATTGATATTTTTGAATACCCATTTTTGTGTTTAATTGATCCCCAAACTTTCATGGTATGTGTTTAAGTTAATTTCCCTTTTCCTTGCTAAGGTGACCTTACCAATTAGGTCTCTTAATTGTCACAATCATGCTACATGCAAATTTTCGAGTTCTTGGGATTCAAATGAATTCTTAATCACGAAAACCACTCAAATCCATCCATACACAACCCTCAAATAAAATGTAAAGAGTTCCAGGTCTCGGCTTCCATTGCATTGGTCTCAAATGTTTGATCTTATTCAAACCCTAAGGAGGGTTTCTAAGCAACCCGAGAGAACAAAATATTTCACAAATTGACAAGTATTCACTTTCAAAGCTTCAACATCCTACTGTATATTTGTATGCACTTCTTGAACATGACTCGAGTCTATAGGGTAGGCTAGATGGACTTTAATTCACAAAAATGAGTCTTTTCCTAACTATACTGATGTAGATAGCCAAGTTATACCTTCAACATTCCAAATCATCAAACATATACCATTTCTTCGCATGCATAAAATATTTCTAAAAATATGTATCTTCCTTCGATGGAGGTCCTCAAACATGTATTTATCTTGAACTAATGTTTATGTACCATATTAAGCTCCTAGACACGATCCACGGTTAACTTGCATGCACGTTGTTAAATCAATTACCAAAAATAGAGTATTTCATGTCAATCCTTAAAATGGCATATCAACAATCTTCCACCGCATATTTTTCATTAATGAGATATTTATCATCAAATCCCACTTCAAACACAACAAATTATTATTGTAAATGCAATCTTATTGTTGTTATACACAATCCATGCATTATCTTCATATTAGGAAAACTAGATATTTACCATCTAAACCATCTTCAATCTCCTAAAAGAGCTTCAACAATCTCTCCACATACTTATAAGAATAATTCAATGATTCTTACATCACAAACTCATAAGCATTCATGACAAGGACAAGATATCCATCAAAAGAAACAAAGTTTTATATATATATAGCTTACAAAATTCTCTTCTTCTCCTCTAATCCTCGATGATTTCCTCTCTCCTACTCTCTTTACCTCCTCTAAGAGGATAAATAACTCCTTTTCTTTGAATCAATCTTCCTTTTTATCTCATTATCCCTTACTATTCATCCCTAACTACTTTTACATGACTTATGAAACCTCATACGTAGGAAAATAGGTTCATTACACCATCTTGACCTCACTCTCACCTATAGGAATATATTTCACGTGCTTATACACCTTTTACATGCTTAAAGTATCAAGATTATATTTTCTTATTGCTCACAATTCCAAGACTTTCTCTTTACAACCTTAGCAAATTTTAAATTTGCAAAATGGAGGAAAATACAAAAAAATGAAATCATGACCACAAGACCACCTAGGACTCTCCTTCATGACTTCACCACACCTAATTTGATCTCACAAATATGACAATAAGGAAATATTTATACTTCGATGCTTCTCCCTTTGATGTTCATGTATCATCTAAGAAAACATCTTCACTTCATAACATGGAGATATAAAGCTCCACTTGAGCAAATTATTTTCCTCAATGACAACCACACTTTCTTGCAACAAAAGCTCAAAAATCAATAATATAGGCACTATAGGAACATACTCTCCCTTTTTTAACATTCCTCCTTTTGACATTACACTTTACCAAACTTGATGCATCAACCTGCTATTTTCCATCTTACAACAAAAGCTCAATATACAAACTATGAAGCATTATACAAGCACGTTACCCCTTACTCAATGCATACCTCATTCAAATGAACTCAAGAAACCTCACCTTTGACATGAAAAATTACTCAAACCTTGATGATTGATACCAATTGAGAAATTAAGGAATCTCTTTTCTCTCCACAACTTGAACTCACAACATGAGTCATTAGGACTCTCGGACCAATACCACTTCTCAACACAAGCTCAACTTATCATATTCTTGATACCAATAGACTAAACTAAACTACCAACTATTATACCAATTTTTAGAGATAAGGAAAAACTTTTCTTACCTCTAATCAACACTCCCATCTCTGTCAATTATCTTCAACTTGTCTTCATACCTTCTTGGCACTTCTAACTCGCTTTATGGAGCTAGAGAACATAACTAATTAGATCCCCTTAGATCATGACTCCTTTAATAATTGTTGGATACTAACTGATATTGTACAAACATCACTAACTTTCCCTTGATGCATCTGATATAGACCTTCTCAAAATAGAACAAAGACTCCTTCTTGTCTTTATGGAATGTGTTTCAAATGTACTCTCGAGACCTATGCATAAAATAAATATGAATATGATCACTTCAAACAACACAAGAAATTCGCATAGCTTTAATATTCAACTCATAGGGCCAACAAGCTCCCCTAAGTCCATATTCCTCTTGAACAAAGCATAAAAGATAACAAGATTCTTCAAACTTTATCATGGCTCCAAACCTAGCTAAGTCAGTCAACAATCCAAAGATACAATTTCAAGTAAACAATTTGGTCCTCCATGCTATAATAAGGATCATATATGTTATGTTCATATAAATATTCCTTATGTCTCACAGGCCACCAACAAGTTCGTGTGTTTGTGATTGGAAAAATAGCCATTTTTGAAAGAAAAAGAACTTTTGTGTTGTATGATTTTGGAAATAGGGGTTCATTTGGTTGTAGAAAGGTGGTTTCAACCTTAAATTTGTCATCCATTTGCTCAAAGACACCTCTAAAAAAAAATCTATTTTTTCGTTTTCTATTGTGGAGATCTTTTTAATTCACAATACATTTTTATTTAAATCTTTATTTTATATTTGGATACCTCTTGTCATTTTATGGATGGTAAAAATAATTAAATACATTAACATTGATATTCTAAATTCATACCCATAAGATATGTGTGAAATTATGAATTCTTCTATTAATTTTACTTAATAAAATTAATTATTACAAATGTTTAGTTCTTATTGATTAGTGTTTGAATTTTAATTATCTCAATTTCTTGTTCCTCCTTATGACCAACCTTAAGCGGTTGAATTCATATATTGTAAGAGGGCATGTTGGATATAGATCCTTTTGTTTGGTATATTGGTGTTCTTTCATATTTTGTTTTCTTCTTTTGAATGGGGATTTTTATGGAGCCCTTTTTGGAACCATATAAAGTAATTATATATAAGTTGAATTTTTACATCTACCAACTATTCTAGCAATTGGTGAGTGTTTTAAACTTACAATCATTCTTGATATTGATTCCATTATTATTTGATCAAAAACTTTTTAAATTTGAAAGGGTATAATTGTGAATAGGTTTAGCTTTTATTGAGTAGGGTATAAATTTTGATTATCTTGTTTTATTGTTCTTACTTATGATCTACCTTAGTAGTTTTTGGATTTGTTTTATTTTAAGAGCTGAATTTATTCTCTTTTGTTTAGGATATTGATTTTGTTTATGTTTTAACATATATATTTAACTATTTTATATATATAAACTATTCTTTAGTACTTTAAGAAATAATCTAAATTAGAAAGAGTGTAAAGTTGTTCATACGTAAAAAGAATGTGTAGCATTAATTTGTGTTATTATTGTCATTACACTTTAATCACTAAAATGGTAATAAACACTTAAATACAAATGATTTTATTACTCTTTTGATCATTATGTGATATAAAACATTGTCATGGTTGAAAACAATAGTTAGAAGGAATAATGCGAGAGATCCGAATCTACTCATTATTTTAATTAAACCATGTTATTTTCACTATATTGTTATTTGTCTGAAGTCACCTAGTATTTTAGAGGATGAAAATTGTGGAGATCTTAATTTACCTAGTATGGTTCAATCTTGGATAAATGTTAGGCTTGTGATACTTGTGATATATTTATATAAAAGTTGTGATACATGCCTTTAAAATGCATGTTTTCTACACATTTTGAGGGATAGTTTTTGTAGTTTATGAAATCACCTCTTACATTTCTATTTTGCAAATTTGTTTATCACATAATTGTTAACATGTTGTTAAGGGATTTCAAAACACATTATAAGAAGTAAGCCACACTTGTAATATTTGAATCTAAGACTATGCAACAATGAAATGATTTTATGAAACTTTGATATTACTTCATGTTTATAGTTCCTATGAGGTTAACTAACCCTATAGTTCATATGATGTCAAATATGGACTTTTCATAGTTATAAATTACTTTCTCATTTCTTTCACACCTTTACTTCCATTTTATTTATTTTGGAGTGGGATTCTTTATTATCCGAATTTATAAAAATGACGAGGTTAACAAGCTAGATATCGTTTTTAAGTTGGCATTAAATAGGGTAAGGGAAAAAATAATTGTGATTGGACCCTTATTGTTTCTATATTTTTCGGTATGTGTGCAAAATATTCCTTTGTTAAATCCAAGAATCGTTATGTGTAGAGGGGTTGGTCCCTTATGAGGCCATATCGATACACCCCAAGTTTGATGGTAGAATATGTTGCGACACGGTTGTTAAAGATGTGTTTTTAAAAAGAAAGCACCATGTCCTCCATCCCCCTCCCAAAAAAAAAAAAGAAACTTGTTTGATGGATTCTTATTTCCATTATAATTGACATGTTCTATGTTTTAACTTCAAATTCTTGCCACATGGTTTGGTCAAGACTCCAAAGTTAACATACAATTCTTAGTCCTCTTTGTGTTGATTTTTTCTTATTTAGTTCCATCCTCGGTTGTCATCAATGAAAAGTTGCAACATAATTTTGGACCCACCAATTGGAGTAACTTTGACAATGCCACACTTGCAAAGGGAGGAACATTTCAAAATGAGTTAGTTTGTTGCTAATTTTTGCATTGTAGGAAAGCTAGACTGAAGAACCAAAGATAGACAAAATAGTCAAGGTTTGGCTAAGTTTCTCATATACATATGCAATCTACCTTTCAAATTTTCATACCATTGGGCCACATTCAAAAGGATTTGGCTTAGCTTATGATTTCATGGAAGATGCACAAAAACATGAGCCTCCCCAAAATTGAAGATGGGCGTTCCGGTCAAGAAGTCAAAATATACAAAGGAACAACGAAATGTTCTAAACAAATCCCTCATGCAAGTAGCAAAAAAATCATAAAGAAAAAGAATATTCTATAGTTTTTGCTTTCACTTTGTCTAATAGATTTGTTATGGTTGTTTTGTTATTAACTAAGAAGTTGGAGTTTGTTTAGTGAAAATTTTATATTTTCTTGTATAATGTCAAAAAACAAAATTGTTATAGTTTTATATTGAATTTTGCAAATCCATTCGTGTAGTTCATACAACAAAACATTGGATCAAAAATGATGTCTATGTTACCAATTATTCCCTTGTCTAAAATGGATTTATATAAATGATATTATGTATGTTTTGTTGTTTTTACATATTGGAGGCTATTATACAAATATTTTTCTTCCTTAAAAACCTCATTTTTAATTGTAGATGATCACATTTTGGATTGTAATTAAGGATGAGCACTCCTCTTATTTGGATTCTTTACAATGAATTGAATTTAAACTTTTAAACTTATAAAACTTTTCTTTTTTGAATTATTTCAATGTATTCAATCCGATTCCCATGTTAGAGTTATTCATTTGTTAAAAGGAGACCTTGCATCAATTTAATCTTGTTTTGGAGAAAAATAAATTTATTAATATTGGTGAAAGGAAAATAAAGTGAAAAAACAAGTTTGTATGGCATTTGTTTTTATAATTCTTAATTTTTTTCAAGGAAGTTTGATAAAGGTTCCAACAAGATATATATTTATCTCATATATGTGAAGGCTTGTCATAATCATCTAGCTGTTTTTAAGGTGTTATGTGTGCCTTTTATTTCGAGCATTTTTGTTATGTTTTTTTTTGTAAATAAACACTTTCAACCGTATCATGTTCTTGCCTTCTCATTTATGAGAGACATGGTGTTTATTCCTTGTTCACGTGTTGAATTTGATACCTTTTGTTGAATCCTTGAAGATAAATATCTATAAGGATCATATATAACTTCATCATTATTTGTTTGAAACTAAATAGTGCATAAAACATTCCTTATGTCTCCTTCTTTATGTTTCTTCACTTTTCCATTCCAAAAAAAAGTTGAAGCATTTTTTATTTTTCTTTGCTATATGTTCCTTTAAGAGCTTGCATTGATTGTGTATTTAATTTTTCTAGAAATATTTACAGTGCTCTCTCCCTTTTTTTTCTTGTCCCTATCATGAACACACCATTAACAAAAAGAGGATTTGTCTATTTGATTGAAGGTTGTGTAGATATTGAACCTACATTGCAATTATTGAACATATTCCTCCTTCGCTCAATCTTGAGCTCTAAAGAACAGCACCACGTAGAAATTTCTTGTGTATTGTGTTTCCAAGAATATTTCCGCCCCTCCAAATTCATAGGGCACGTCCTCAAACACACACTGCAGGAAGGTTTTATTGTGTTTCTGCATAAATTCTTTTATAGGACAGTGAAACATGAATTATAAGTTATGTTTCTCTCCTCCTTATGATCTACAACGGTCGTCTCATTTATATTTTTGATTTAATTGCATCATGATTTGTTGTTTGCATGATTGTTCTCATCATTAACATAGATATTTTTGTAGCTCTTTATTCTCTCTTCACTTTATTTCAAGATTGTTTTAGTCTCTTCCTATACACTTCTTCAATCTCTTATTTTAGAGAGTTTCTTAAGACTTATTTTAGTCTTTCTCCATATTTTATTCTCTCTCCATTTTATTCTTTCTTAGAAGAAATTATATGCACATTGTGCTATCTTGTAAATGTTTTGGGTCATCTTTCAATAATAAGTGGAGTTTTCTTCTAGTGTATCAGTTTCTCGACTTGACAAAATTCATCTTAACTCTTTTATGGTATATTTTACACTTCCTTTAATTTCATTGTATTTTATTTACTTATGATTCAATATTTTAGTATCTAATCCTAGAATTATTTCTCACATGGTACCAAGCTATATTACTAAATCTTGTTTGTAAATGTGCAGATTTTTTTGGGTAAAGGGGCAAGAAGATATGTTCATTTTTTGACATATTTTTTTGCAAGGGCTCATACTCTTGCAAATAAATTTTTATATTTTTTTATAACCGTATATTATTATTGTTATCATTTTTCCTTGCAATCTAACATTTTAGAAAATTTACCCGTTATGCAAACTTGTTGGAAGCTCTTTCAAATCAATATAAATTTATTCTTCTATGGTATTTTTCAAGTTCTACTTCTATCTTTATTCACACAAATAAATAAAATTAAATAAATTTTAATTCATCAACTTCTTTTGATTACATTTTGAAATCTCTTTAGATCTCTTATGGTTTTTTCGTTTTCTCGTAAAAGAAAAAAAAGAAAATATAAATTTTGTGACTCGTTGTACTCATAATTCTTTTCCTAAATCTTGTATACAAAATAGGTCATAATTTTTTATCAACTTTGGTCTCTTATATTTTTATTGAGTTTTTTCCTATCTATGTTAGGAATATGCTATTAAAATTTTAGCCTAACCTAAATTATGGTTTAAGAGATAAAGAAAAATTAATAAATTGTTCTAGATAGTTCATACCAGAATTTTTTTGAAAATCTCATTAGGATAATCATTCATAAGTTTTGATTTATAATATGGGTTTCTTATATTTTTATTGGGTTTGTTCCTTTATGTGTTGGGGAAAAATTTTAAATCTATAGCCTAACCTAAATTATGATTTAGGAGATTAAAGTTCTTATCAATCATCAAAAAAATTCATGTGGCTTTAATGTAAAAAAATTTATTGGCTTCATTACCTTTAAAAATAAATCATTTAGGTTTTTTTCCCAATTTCGTGTTAGAGTTTTTATTCAAAATATGTATTTTTTAACCTTTTTCGATTATAAACATTTTTATTTTTACTTTTTATTTGACATTATTTGTTCAATGGTCATTACTTTTATATATTTTATTGTTATGGTTTAAATTGGCATTAGTTTTAGCTTTTAAAAACATAAAAATAACAAATTTTGTTTCGAGAAAATGAAACGTTGGCTCTTAAATGTTAACTTAAATGTCAAAATAAGATTATTAATGCATTACAAAACTATTTTGATATAAAATTAGCAGAGACGTACATAATTTTTGACACACTAAGCTGTTAAGCTTGCTTATTTAGAAAACATGTTTCTAATGTTGATATTAATAGCAATATTTTTCTCCTTCAAATAATGAATGTTTATCTATGTAAAATCATATTTCTAACCTTGGTTTTAAAATAATGAAGTCAATGTGTTACAATGGAGGTGATCTTAGTAAAGATGAAAATAGAATTGTTGAGCCTTTTTCTATTAAACTTGCTTCCAACTTTAAAGGGTTTGGCTTTAATAAATCTTAAATTAATATGAAGTCTTATTACCCTCTTCATCATAGAAATTTGTACCTTAATTTTTATAGATCTAAGAGTCAATATAACATTTTTGTGATACCATCTTGGTTTAAAATGTTAAAAATTTCATTGTTGGAAAACAATTAAACCTACTAAACTCAATGATAAACAAATATGGATATCTAAAAAAATGGTAACTTAAAAAGACAATAGTGTTTCTTTTTTATAAATATTCAAGTGAAATATGTAACACATATTTTATAAAAACCAAACACCAAGAATCAGTAATTTCCTTGGTTAGTATATATTTTATATTTTTAAGCTTATATTTATCGATTTTTAAATATATATATATGGTGTTTTATAAACTCTTTTATTCTAAATTTTATTGGAACTTTTAATACATGGCTACAACTACATGTGTCTTCTTTTATTTTTTTTGTTGCTTATTGTTTACACTCTTTTCAGATAGAGTAATCTAGTTGTTTAGTGAATTAAGTATACTAAGGATGTAAAGGTAGACCCAAGGGATTATTCTCGATTAATTAACTTCCAATATTAATCATATAATATCATAAAAATGCATTCAATGCTTATTTTATATGCTACAAACTTGAAAACGCAAAGGAATTAGTGCACTTTGTTGATTACAAATGAATCTAGGAAGTTTTGGATGTCCAAACAAATTAGACCGAGAGATTTGAACATGATAATGCTTCATTCCTAGAACTGTGTGAAACTCGACTTGGGAAGGACCGCATACAACTATTTGAGGACCATTCATATGGTTTTGACCTTACTATTCAGTCTTAGACATGTTTGGATTTTGTCTCTACAACTTTCAGGAGTGTCGCATGCCGAAAAATATCCTGTCACTATCAAATTTTAGTTTTTGGTCATGTTGTGAAGCCTTTTGAACATTTTGAATAATATCTCAAACCCTATCCATGGGTGGAAGACCCTATAAAACAAATATTAGTTGGGTTGTGGTCACCATTATGCATTGCCAACATTGGCACTACTCTAAAGAGGCCTCAAATCGCATGTTGTTCTCCACCTAGCATGTGATATTTGAATGAATCGGAAACTTCTTTAGCAATATTTGAGTTGAATTTGGCTCTTGCTAAAATACTTGGAGAATGGATGTTTGATTGCTTGCAAATGAGACAAGTTGACTTCTTGATGTTGTATTATGCTTCATACTTGTGGTTATTGCTCTAATGAGTGTCCATGAGCTTTTTGAGATTTAGGGAGCCTTTGGTGCCTTTTGAAAGAGTAGGAAGTGAGTATATCAATGTAGTGCCATATGATTTATAGGTGTGCAAATGAGAGATTATATACTTACTTATATAGGTATTTGAATATAAATTATCAAAGAAAGGTTGACCCACAAAGATTAAAGGACCCATCAAAGAATGTGAAATTGAAAGAGAATATGGAGAATATATTAGTGTACAACCATATAAATAGGTCAAGACTGAATATAAAATCTTGACCAAATTGTAGGGTTTTCCCCAAGGATGAGAAACGTGAAAACTAGAGTTTTCATCTTGTCAAGGATTTTTATATGGATTTTATGCATTAGACTCTCAAAATTTGTCAGCATATCAATGTGTAAAACTGAGTAAACTAGAAAAGAGATATCGAGATCTACCGAGGGGGATAGAAAGAGTGTGTTTATCTTAACAAGAGTGCATTGTCAAAACCAACAATGTCAAAGAGTAAATTGTCAAATTTGAGTGTCTACATTTTCCCCTTTTAAGTATGAAATGAAAATTACATGCTTACAGGAAAAGATAACTGAGCGTGTAGACACATTTTGTCTTCGCTCGAGTTTATTTTGCAGTTGTCTCATTGTGCTTGGTGTTGGCATGCTCCATGATGAAACCTACAACACAAAGTGTAGTCAATGTCCATAATAGAAAACTAAACTTTAACTCAAGTATAAAGTGTAATATGTAAAACTTACATTTGTATAAAGTGAAACTAAAGATATGGAAAAACGTAGAAGGAATACACTTGTTTGTTTTGTGGAGGGAGAATCTCACATGTTTTTCTTGTACTTGGAGATTTGGATTGTTGAACTTACTAAAATATTAGGGTTGATTAGCCCCTATTATGCCAAAAAAGAGGGTTGGGTGCATACAACCCAACATGAAGTAAAGAATAAAAAGAGAATAAGAATGGGGTAGCAAATCACCTTGCTAACAAAGAAGACCACGTATCAAATTCATTCAACAACTATGATATATTCCCCTTTAAATATAAAATTTAAGGAAAGACTTCCTACGAAGAACTCAAGTTACTTCAATACTTTTTGTAACCCCATGTACCACATGGTTGTAGACGAATCTAGGCCTAATTTTTTAAATAAAGACACGTGGTAGAAAATAAAATGTGTGCCCTCATTCCCTTCCGATGTACCGCATAATTGAATTGAATTTGTAATGTACTAAAATGTAGATGCAAAAGTGATCCCCATGCCCCTAAGATCCTTGAAAATGCAAATGTAACCCATTATTGTGGTGAAGGAGTAAAGTACTTCATGCACCCTATACTAATCTAAATTGAGTCAAGTGAATCTAAAATAGTGCTGCTGAAGGTAAAAAAAAATATGATCCTTGAAAAAATTGGTGTAACTTTCCCTTGGGCAAAATCATGTGAAAGGGTCATAACCGTTTGTACTGATCCTAACCAAATTACAGTACATTTTTTACCATGTGCAATATTTTCTGAATTTTTGTGTTTCATCTTGTTTCGAGTACACTGTAACTTGTATATACCTATGTATGAACCCAAAAAAATTGCGTTTGTTGGTGTAGAACATACTCAAATGAATGCCCCTATTTTGAGGCATGTGTGATAAATCATTCTAGCATGTGGATCAAAATAATATATGTGTAACTATTTCTAATAATGTTGATAAACTATAGAAGAGTGTAGAATGTTGAAGAGGTGGCCATCATGAAAAAATTGTACTTGCAAAAAGGGGTTGCACATGGTATAAACCATGGTACACAACAAGAGAAACAATAGAAACAAGTGCAATAGTAGTGATAAGGCATGTTAAGTAAAGTGCGAGACAAAAATAATAATGCAATTAGAGACAAAAGTATGCAATCAATGTCACACAAAATGTATAGAGATGCAAACATGGGAGACCCATAGTGTCACAAGACAATCAATGCCCTTAGGCCTACAAATAATGTCAAGAAAAATAAGCATAATGCAACAAAAATGGGACACCCACGGTGTAGCAATACAAGAAAGGCACTTAGGCCACAAGCAAGGAGACAAGAAATTAGTAACACACACAACTAGAAAGCACATGTATAAAAAAAAATAATGTCAAAATGTAATGAAAGTAAAAGATAAAAGATATGTGAAGAAAGAGGTGTCAACGTTGCACGAGACATTTGTGTTATTCGTGTCGATCTAAAAAATAGCGAATACACAATGTATGTAATCAAGCGTAATGAGGAAGTAAAAGGACTATATTGAAATAATAACACATGTACAATGTGGGGTATGCTCTCAAGCTAATAATGTAAGGAACCATGATAGCTCATATTATTATGTATTGATCTGTGTATCTTACATCAAGATCAATATACCTCATGAATGCATATGTGTAAACAAGAAAGGGATATTCTACCTATAAAACCAATGTGACAAATGACATGTGTTAGCTATAAAAAATTTTGGGTACAAATTTGTGGGTTTCTTTTCAATGCTCTAGGAGTCTAAGTCCCTCTACTTAACCGGTGCAGCTGTCGTATATGCATGCGCAAGTGAAACTGAGTTTTCTTCGATTGGCCTTACGGTCGGGGATCCAATAGGTGTACTCTGCTGACCTGCGGAAAAGATAGCAATCTCTTATTAGGGAAGACTTTGTCTGAAGAGTGGGAAAGGGGAGTGAGAAAAGAGGTAGGAGAACTAATGTTGCAGGTAGAAAATCAGATTCCTACACACACTAGTTAGAAATTTCATCACATGCACTAAAATTAGGAAGAAACAATACTGCAAACAGCAACAAGACCAATTAGAATTTAATGAACAAAAAGTATCAGTAAACCCCTTAGTCAAAAAGGCTTGAAACTCCTTGTATTGATGCTCAAGAAGAAATTGTACATAGTATGAGAATGGAAGACATTGAGAATAGGGGAAAAGTTGCTAACTAATTTCACTCTCATGAACTTACAAGAATACAACTAGCTAGAAGAATTTCAAAATTATAACCCTTTGGAATGAAGAGCTCATTATAATTTATAGACCTGAATTGTCCTTTCACCTCCCTCACATGACTCTTCATTTCCATATTCCACTCGTGACCTTTCATTTTCCATGAATTAAGTATTTCTCTTATAATTTTGAGAAAATACTTTTTACAAATTTAAAATAGGTCACTTAAGTGAATAGGAAGAAATACAATGATGATGCATAACAAAGAATTAGAATGGAGAGAGAAATAAGAGAGGGAAAGAGAGGAAGAGGGAAGGGATGGAGGGGAAAACACTCCTCGTGACAAAATGCTTTGAATTCCTTGATGCAACCATGAACTTTGAGCGAAGATTTCTACCATTGGTGATCTTCTACATTGATGAAGATTGCTCCCTTGAATAACTTTGAATCATTTTCCCAATCTAGTGATGACCGCAAGCTCTATGATGCATGGACATCCTGGACCATAGAATGAGTGTTTAGAAACATTGTTCGATGTTTACCGCTACAAGCTCAAGATGAACACATACAATTCCCATGATGACCCTCCTTGAAACTTGGTTGATGAACTCCTTGACTCATTGAAATCGTTCTGATCAACTCTCTTTGAATCACCCGGCTTCTTAAGTGATGAATATGAATTCACATGATGTGCCTTGCGATGCCCTACTTTGTAATATGATATGATCGTTCCAAACCACGAAAAACCACCATCTCTTCATGATTGATTACACCTGAGAAACTAGACCAACCTGTGTACTAGAAATTCATGTTTCCTTAACACTTACTATATTTGGAAGGGACAACTTACTATCTTTAGTAAGTGTCGATTTTGCCTTTCTAGACCCCAAATGGTGATATTGACCTGAATGATTATCCCTCAATGTCCTGTTGTGCCAAACTTTCCCTTTGAGAACAACCTGCTATTTTTAGAATATGAGCCCATGCTCGATATTCTAGGACATATCACCTGTCTTGCTCCAGTTTCACCTTCTAAACCTTCTACCATATTCCAACCTCCTCTATTCCCGAGATATTGCTATTTTTAGCACATTTCTATTTTTAGCAAGTTGTTATTTGGGGACCTGCTATTTTGGAAGAAGTTGTTTTTGTGTTTACTTTCCATTTTACCCCTTTTCTGATTGTCCGAGTGATCAAACTTGCAATTCAATGGGGCTTTCCATTTATAGCATGTGAGGAATTATAACATATGCTATTTTTAGTAAATGGTGAAAATGACCTCTGTTTGCGATGGGAACAACTATTTTGGATTCGGATCTTCGTCACAAACTCGTGTTCCAATTTTCATCATGATTCGCTACGTAAAGCTCGAAATGAAAAATGAAAATTTATGCTTATTAAGAGCTTCGAGTATGGAGCTACCAGGCCTTCATATCTTGATAAACTAACAAATTCATCATACAAAAACTAGTTTGAGAGAAACTATATTTTTTTGAGACCCTTCCCTCTAAATTTTGGATGATTTCACCCACCGGATCTTCGGGAATTTGAAATTTTCTTTGAAGAGGGAAGAATGATGATAAAAAGAAGCCCTCCATATCCATAAAAATAGGAACTTCATGGCGCAAAAACTAGTTCACGCGAAACTATATTTTCCAACGATCATTCCCTCCAATTTTTGCGCAATTTCGAACACTAGAACCCTGAGAAGTGGAGAGGTAACTCGCTGATTTTTTCCACTACTGTGTCATGGCAGCCATTAATGGAGCTTTGAAATTTGTAGGTCTAGTTTTTTCTCTATTCGTAATGAAATCAATTTCATTGCGATAGGTTTTTTCTTCTTGTCTCACTAGTGAAATTTCTCTTCAACTGGTTGCCGGTTTGACGGGAATTTGAGCATTGTTCTTCGTGGAGCCGGAAGTGGAATTTATTTTTGTGATAATTCCTTACTGCAAATGGGAGGTTTCGATATGATTTTTAATGGACTTCAAGAGAGAAGAACTCAGCAACATACGGTTTGTCAATATGTACACCGGTTTGCAAGATATGTTCGAATCTTTGTTTCACAGTAATGGAGGTTTCTAAAGAATTTCTTTGCTCCTCTCTTTGATTCTTTGTTCCTCGGCTCTTTCAATAAATATCTTCTTTGAAAACTGTGCATATTCATGGAGTGGAAGGTTTGGTTGCCATGGTGGAGCTGGTTTGGAAGAATAATGGTGGATTGAGGTGTTCTCTACAACTTTCTTTTGGCAATGGAGAAGCAGTTAGAAGCAGTAAGAAGTAGCCAGGAGTTAGAAAATTTTCAAGTTTTGGAGTTGGAGTTGGGTGCATTTTTATGTCTTTGATGTCCCTAACCTAAAAGGGATGTGAGGGACATCAATTTCCTGATGATTAAGATAGTGACACGTGGCGGCGATCCGACGGCGGCAGGAGTAAGAGCTATAAAATCAGCTTTAAAGCACTAAGGGGCTGGAAGCGGGTCACATGGGTGACCAAAAGTTTCCCTTAGAGGGATGGGCACATTTTTCAAGGTTTATGTCCTTGAAATGTGAGGGACATGAGGGACATCAAATTCCATGGCACTCCTGGAGCTAACATGTGGCGGAGATCCGACGGACATGGGAATTTGAGCTCCCACAAGCACACTGGGGCCGAATCGACAATCTTGAAGGTCACATGAGGTTCTAGAGGTCATATGGGGACTGGGAAAATTTTTCCATGGTTGATGTCCCTGACCTTGAGGGACGTCAGGGACACAAAATCCCACAGGATCCTGGAGATGACACGTGTCCTCCCAAAATTTGGCTAACTCTTGAACTCGCTCCAAGAGGACAACTTGAGACGATGATAACTTGAGCTCCCAATGGACTTTTTTGTGAACTTTAATATGATCCTAACTGGAAATGTCATTTTTAATCCAATTTTGGGGTTTAATGTCTTGATTCTTCCATTTTATCCCTTAAAAATTGGAAATTTGATTTGGTACTCCACTTGTGCATGAGAAAACTTCTTACATGCCTAATTCTCCAAAGTGTTGTGAAAAAACTAATTCCTCCATCTTGTAGGGCTTGGAATTAGATTTCCTTAGATGTTTAGTTTTTCTCCTAACTCCATTCGAGCTCTCTGAGTCACCTTCGAAAGCTCGGGCGGTTGTTTTGGCATGTGCACTGACTAGGCCTGTGAACCCTAATTTTGGTGAAACTTGTATGAGCCCTTCCGAGAATCTTACCGAATCACTTCCATGATGTCCTAAGACCTTTAAATCACCTCTATGTCCATTTTGGATTTTATGCTCCGCTCCATGGGGTTGCTTCAGCCCTAGGAAGGCAGTGATAGCCCTTCCCATAACTGCCTGTAGCTTGCATCTTTTAATGAACTCCTAAAATCACGTAGGGGAATGAACAGAATTTCCTAAATCACCTAATGGGGATGAGATAACACTAATTGGGAGGTCACTTTGACCGACCGGACAGACTCGGGGTGCCTTGGAATGATAAGACTTGAAAAATTAAAACATGGGTATGGTTGTCATGCTTGAAATTGTCAATTTCCTTGTTACACATTCGCACAACAAAAACATGCATAATGTAAAGTGAAAACAATGTAATTTAAGTCCACGGGTCCTAATTTTGTATTTTTGTAAATATTTGAATGTTTTCACATTTTGCAACTATGTCAATGTTTTTGTATTTTGAAATGTTTAACTATGTAGAAAGTGAGGGCATATCATAAGAGCTAGAGAAGGATCTAATCATGCAAGATATATAGGTTATAGTCATAACACCATTTCACAAAAATGGGAGTGGGAGGTAAACTATGGAACCATGAATAAGTATATTTCCTAGTGATAGAGCTTTTGGTTGTAGCATAATGTGTATGGAAAGGGTCATGTCATGTATCAAGCAAAAACGATCTATTGCACTAATAGTGTTGGGAGAGATATGAGGAGATGTATCGGGATTATGATGCAATCTAATAAAGCATCCCTAGCACATGTAGATGTGTCATAACGTGATCGAGAAAAGGTTGATGGATGAGAAAAATTGGAGTCACCTTGTTGTGGTAGTAAGATATAGTCATGCAAAGCCTTAAAAATGGTTTCAAATATATGTAAATCAGTAGATATAGTATCACCCGTAGAAATGGTATGTATGAGTGTATAGAGTGTCCGAGATTGACAAAAGGATCCATAAGGTGATGTGCTAAAGTGGTACATGGGATTTAAGTACCATAAGTAGTTTCAATGTGATCATGAAACTCGAGAGATGTATGATCGTTAGATTTGTATCTAGAATAATTATAAGTTTTCAATTTGAAATGCATGGTCATGGAAACATTGTGAAGTGGATTATGAGATGCCCCTAATACTATGGGTACAGTAAATGTAGCCACTTTGGAGGAAGGATGAGAAATAAGCTGGAGTGAGAATATGGAGTGATTGATTTGGATGTCAAGTGGTAGAATGTGTGGAAAGAGGTGTCATAGTGGACTCGGAAGTAATATCCCATTCAAAAGCACTTGCATCGAGAAGATCTTGTATAACATGCCAAATTTTGGCACATCAATCGGTATAGTGCCCAATACATCGGTGATAGTTATAATAAACATTAGCATTGAATTACTTGCTTATATCAACCTCAAACGGTGGAGGGAGTGACACAAAATTTTGCTCAAGTAATAATTTTAATGCAATATGTCGAACATAAGGTAAACATGTGAATTGTTAGCTAGGAGAGAATGTAGTATGATTGTTAATGGATGGTGGTGGTCGTAGAGCATAATACTTAAAATCGGTGGGATCCCATTTGTAAAGATGAGTAGATCCTTAATGATAAATTGTAGACCATTGGGTGCTAAGGTGATGCTTGTAACATGTAACCAAGGTTGCCCGAGGATAATGTGTTATTGGATTATTGGGAACCACATAACAAATAGTGTTAGAGATTTTGGGGTCCATATTGATTGGTATAGTGATAGAACCAAAGACATTATGAGGGACATTGTCAAATCCATGGATGTTGAGTTTAAAAGGAGAGAGATCCTTAATAGAGAAACGTAAGTCAAGAATAAAACAAATGATACAAACATTGAGGCTTGATACTTTATCAATAATAACACGCTTAACTAGAGTCAAGTGTACAAGAATTTGAACATAGAGAGGAAGTCCATTGTTAACTAGAGGTTGAGGGGGATTTACGATAGGTAGATCCTTGTTTAAAATAATTGGACATGCTCAAAAAGGGTATTAGGATGGATTTTAGTATGCATAAGGTTAATGAACACATCCTTACATGCAAGGTTATGCTTTAAATAGTTGAGGAATGATATGATTTGACCATGAGAGGAATACAACACTGCAACCAAAAGTAAGCAGGCCATACGAATACATGATTGCAACTAGAATTAGAATAAGCATGCCAAGAATAATAATTGTATACCAATATAGAAAAAGGAACCGCCAATAATTAGAGTTTTTTAGGACAATGTTCAATTCAATAGTCGGGTTCACCAAAATGTTTACACCCTTTTTAGATTGAGTAATCTAATTATTTAGTGAATTAAGTGCACTAAGGTTGTAAGGGTAGATACAAGGGGTATTCTAATTAATTAACTTTAAATATTAATCATATAATATAATAACAAAGACATTCAATGCTTATTTGATACAATATAAACTTGAAAACACAAAAGAATGAGTGCACATAGCTGATTACATAAAATTTTGGGAAGTTTTGAATGTGCGAGACAGCTAGAACTAGGAGATATAAACTTGATAATGTTTCGTTCCTAGAACTATAACTGGAATTGACTCGGGGAAAGACTGCACAACTCTTCAAGGACCATTTGTATTTTCTTGACCTTATTGTAGGATCTTGGACATGTTTGGATTATGGATCTGCAACTTTGTTGGAGTATCTCGTATCTAGAAATGTGTGTCATTATCATACCTTAGTTGTCAATCATGTTGTGAAGCCTTCTGAACATTCTAAATAAGATCTCAAACCATATCCATGAGTGGGATACCCTGCAAAACAAACATTAGTTGGGTTGTGGGAACCCCGTGCATTGTCGACATTAGCACTACTTTGAAGAGACCTCAAACCACATTTTTTATCCACTAGTATGTGATATTTGAATGAATGCAACTATGATTTGGAAACTTCTTTGATAATGCTTGAGTTGAGTTTGGATCTTGATAAAATACTTGGAGAAGGGATGTTTGAGTGCTTGCAAATGAGATAACTTGACTTCTTGACCTAGTATGATGCTTTAAACCTGTAGTGATTACTTCCCTAATGAGTGTGCATGAGATTTTGCAAGATTTAGGGAGCCTTGGGTGCCTTTTGCAAGAGTAGGAAGTGAGTGTATCAATGTAGTGCCATATGATTTCCATATGTGTAAATGAGAGAGTCTATACTTGCTTATATAGGGTTCTAAAGGTAAATTATCAAAGAAAGGCCAACCCAGAGGGAGTAAAAGACCCATTAAAGAATGTGAAACTAAAAGTAAAGATGAAGGATATGTAGGTGCAAAAACATACAAATAGGTCAAGACCAAATATAAACTCTTGACCAAACTATATGGTTTTCCTAGGGATGAGAAACATGAAAACTGGAGTTTACATCTTGTTAATTGGGATTTATCTATAGATTTTATGCATTTGACTCTCGTGATCTATCGCGTATTAATATCTATGATGAACAAGCTAGATAAGAGATTTTGGGATGTACTAAGAGGGGATATAAAGAGTGTGTTTATCTTAAGAAGGGTGCATTGTCAAAAGCAACAATGTCAAAGAGTAAATTGCCAAATTTGAATGATTACACTTATTTTATTGTAAGTTATCAAGGAAAAATGTTGTTTTTGGAGCCTATTTATTAAAAATATTTTTTTACATGATCATGTAATACCTTATACCCTTCATGGTGATTCATAAATCTTTTGAAGGTAAGATTTGCATATAGTATATTTTTATTATAACCAACTTCTTGTTAACTGTGCACTATCCATAATAGGATTAACACTTTATTTTGGAAGTTATTTTTTTACTCCTTATATCTTTTAGTAGATCTACTTTTATTACTTAAAAATGTATGTAGATCTTACTTTTTTATAAAATAATATTTTTAAAACTAAATATTAGTATAAGTTTTTATGTTTTAGGTGTTAGGTGAAATTTTCTCACCATTTTCATTTAATTGGTCATTATTTTAAAGAGGACTATCATTATCATCCAAAGAGCATTATTAGGAGATTTTTGATGATTTCACCTCCAACTTTGAAATTTTTTTGAAGAAATCAACACTCTTCTTTCTTTTTCTCTAATCAAATCATTAAAATATTATAATTATTTTTCTCTCGAAAGAAATTGTCATCAAAGGGGAGTGTTGTGTAATGACACTTCCTTCTATGTTTAGGTTGTTATCCTTTTTTGTAACCCCCAAATAAATCTTAAGGGGGAGTGTTGGAGTTTAATATTTATTTAGGTATATTAAATATCTTAATATTGTGTATTATTATTATCATGTGAATTATTAATTCACATAATCTAGATAATGTGAGGTGGCATGTAGTCTTCACCTATTTTGTCTTATTAGAGATATTCTTCATTATAAGGAATATTGGAGTTATATTTCAAATATAACTCATTTGCCACTTTGCACCTACTTCCTTTCACTTCATGGGAAATAGTGACATCAAGCACACACTTGAAAGGTTAGCTAATGCAATTATTAGAGTTACTTTGTAACTCTTTATTCTCTCTTCACTTTATTTCAAAAGTGTTTGGGTCTCTTGTTATACACTAGTTCAATCTCTTCTTTTAGAGAGTTTTTAAGGTTTTTTAACTCTTTCTTTGGATTTTATTCTCTCTTCATTTAATTCTATCTTTAAACAACTTAAATGCACATTATGTTATCTTATAAATGATTTGGGGCATATTTCAATAATACGTGGGGTTTTCTTTCAAAGTGTATCAATGTTTCCACCGACAAATATTGTCTCACCTCTTTTATGGCATGTTATATGTTTTGAATAATTTCATTGCATTTTAATTACTTGTGATTAAGTATTTTAGTAGTTGATCTTGAAATTATTTCTTACAAGGTTCTCGCTTAATAATCAACTTCTTTTGAATTTTTTTAGAGTGAACTCCTTCTATACAAGCCATTTTGCAACTTTTGTTCGACATTGGCATCGTGCCTAAATAAATCATTTTTTTCTTGGGGATTCTCAAAAATATTTACCAATAGCATTTCACCTAGACCCCCTTGGTTGTCAATCAACCTTCAAGCAAGGATTTGTCTAGCAATAAATAAATCACGTTCACCCGCACAATTGGATGAGTGGGAACTTTTGTTATAAATTCACCCCAAAAACCACATGGACCTTTAAATCTTAGATATGTTGGGTCACCAGGAATTTCACACCTACCAAAATTGGGTATAAAATCATGTTCCACATTTACAAAGCATATCGGTCCTCCTTTCATAGACGTGAGTTGGGGCATAATAAATATCACTCAGATTCATTCCTCCTCCACATTTCCTTCTTCTCCTTTCTCATCGTGAAGCGAAGCTTATTGTTGATATTGTTATTTATCACTTCATGCACATAGACCACCTTCCACCATTGAAAATTGATGTAGGAGCATCATGGGCTAACTATAATAAGGTCATATGAGACCATTAGAGCATGATTATTCTAGGTGTGTTAGAGTCAAATATGTTGTAAAAGTGCATATGTGCTTGTAAAAGGTCAATAAGTGCTTGTAAGAATGTTCTAAGAGTAAATAAGTTGTAAAAGGTGAGTTTGACTTGGCAAAAGGGGTAATATAGGCTAAATAAGGTCTTTTTAATGCCATGTAAAGATGTGGAGAAGTCTATGCATGAGTTGTTGAGTGTATTAAGCTGATATACACTATAATAATAATAATAATGGTTTTTACAGTCCACGATGCCGGGCGGCCTGTTTTTGGGTCTACAAGCGGCTTATAGCATATGGGACTACCTTGTACTCACGTGCGGGAGGCAACTAACTTTGCTACAAACAAGGCGTACATACCCTACCCCCTGCAAGATTTGAACTTGTGACCTCTATTTCAAGAGCACATGTTCTTCACCATTAGGCCAACTCGGATTTGATTACTATGTTGAGAAGGTTGTTGAGTCTTCTTAGGGATGTTGAGTTAGCTTAAGATTTTGTTTAGAAGTCTTTACTTAGAAAATGAACACATATTCATAGGTGATTCAAAGAAATTGAATGTAGGCAGATGTTTTTGAGGTGAAATAATGATGAATAAAGCATAAAAGATGATTTGGAGTTGTGGTAAACCTCTATTTTAAAGGAAGTGGCATGTTTCTTATGGGTTGTGATGGAGACCGTAATAGACGGTGAGGTACAAATCCTTAGTCCTTTTGAAATGATTAGTTGATCTGGACTGTCAAGCTTAAAAACTTCTACAGACATCAAGGAATGCATGCATGATTTTTATGAGTTTTGAAAGTGCATAATTTGGTTGTTATTCCAATTTGAAGGCTCTTGGGCTTGAACTAGGGCTCAGTGGATCTCTCGACTGTATAGATGAAATTGGTTGAAAATTTCAAATTATTTCTATTTTTATATGGTCTAGCCAATCCCCAAATTTTGTGGTGAGTGATTGAGCACAGTGGGAGTTATTGATAACAGTATTCTCAAGCTATAAAGAAGGAAACACATAGCACATTCAATTAGCTAAGAGACAAGTTTGTCATTCATGGTTGAATGTTATGACTCAAGATTATTGTGGGAGGTGGAAATAGGTGTATTTGACATGTTTGAATGATCACAGGGGTGAATCAAGGAAGAAATTACCATTATTTTATATGAAATTTGACTGTACAGCTTAGGACAAAGTCATAAATCACTGTGAAAGACTAAAGAGAATGTTGAATTGGACATACCAGGGGAGGAACCAATCCATGTAAGCTGGAAGATTCCTATTCAAGTATAATATACATGTTTGATTGAGTCTAGGGGATTCTATATGCATTTTCCTTCATTATTTGGGTATAGAATGATATTGCAAGCTAGTAAGACTGTACTAGGTCATTATGGAAGGCTATTAAGAAAAGTGAATTGGACAAACTAGCCATAGGTCAATATATGGAAGTCATGGACACCATAAACATGGTGAGAAAGGTCTATTAGATAGTTAAGCATGTCATGAGAACCATCTAAGTACATATATAGTCTTGAATTGAGTATGCATGAGCCAAAAAAGGCTACAAAGAGCTTGAGGGAAGATTATAGGACAATTGAAGGAAACCAATGCAAGATCCATGCCTAGAGAAGCCTAATCCCTGGTTTGATGTCTTCAACATTGGTCAACCAAGTATGAATGGCCTTGTGATCACACTTGAAGAAGGATTCCATTGTAAGGTAAGGTATAGCTCAGGGAGAACTCAAGAGGTATGTAGAGCTCATGAATGGATCTTGTAGGATGAACTTGTCTTGCAGATCAATATAGGAGTCTTGCACTTTATAAACCATTGGGTTGGTGATCACAAGGTGATCACATCAGTTATCAAGTAAGCCTCTAACTATTGGTCTCTTATGAGTATGCATGGTGTCTCAAATAGACCTAGAGTGTTAAAATCATACACAAGGTGCATGGACCTCAGTTAGTGATCCTCAAGCAGGGGTTGGTGTCATTTTGAGTAAGTTGGAACTCTTGAGAACCTTAGAACCAACTTGGTGAGTGTTAAACCCTCAAGCAAACAGATAAAGTCCAAATAGAAACAAATTAAGTAAGAACCCTTGCACCAAAAATGATAATTCAAAGTACTCAAACACAAGAAAATAATATCTCATAAGTATTATTAAGTTAGTAATCTCACCCATAGACATTGAAAAATAAGTCAACACTCTTATTGTTTGCACCTACCAAAGTGTGGTGGCCTTTAACATTTTTGCATCGATTATACATGCTTCTATGTGCATTCCCATCAAAGAAATAAAACTATTGATGGCCAAGCATTGTCAAATTTTCAAGGCTCCCGAAAACATGTTGGATATATTCTCATTAATGAAATGATATTTGTTAGCCCAAATTTCTTACTACATTGACTACCACCTTCGTGAAGCTTTTCCTCATTTTAAGACACCCATGTTCAATAATAGATTTATCATTCTCATTGGTGACCTTGGCTAATTGTCTCATGTTAGGGACATTCCTTTGTATGTGGGTCACTCATATGAGGCCAACCTTTGGAGGAGTTTTTCCACATTTGTCACATTACAAATAGTATTTCATCAACAAGGTTCCAACTAAGTAAAGGTTTATATTCGTCAGCTCCTCAACATTCGAGATGTAGTTCCTCACCTTAAAGATTGGGAAAGCCTTATGTCTTGAGTAATATTCGCCTTTCAAAATATGAAATTCATGATTTCCACTCGTCCCCCATTTGTTTGCAAAAAAAAAAACCTTGTTGACCCCGTAACCTTCATATGTTAAAATTATTTAACTTTTTGTGGTCCGATATGTTACACAGTAACTAGGCACGTTGTTTCAAGGGACCCTAAGAATGATCAATCTGTAACACAAAATTATTATTTATAGACATTAGAAATTTATACTTACAACTAATTTTTGGGTTAAAATTACACTTGTAAATGGTGTAATCATGACAATTGTTGACGTCATCTACAAAATCTTTTTCTCATCGCTTAATCTCCCACTCTTTATTGTAGTCGATTTTACAAGTACAATGGGCCATGTTAGGATGCTAAAAATGTTGTATGTTCTCATGCCTCCTATTTCAAGAGGAAATCACAAACAACTCCCTCTAAAAATGGCTTGGGATTTAACTATCCACAATTCAAAAATTCAAACTTTGTAAAAGGCCACGATTAACATTAGATGCACCAAAAGACATGGGATAACATTCACGAATATCTCCAAGGTCCCCTCACTTAAGGACCTCCACATTTCACCTCCTTTCTCTTTTTACCGTTACTCTAAAATGCATCAAGGACCTCTTATAAATATCAAAAAAATTAAAGAGGCTAGGAAAATTCTCTTACCCATTTCCCTCCCCTATAAAAAAATTCCTTCATGTTTCTCCACCCACTATAACACCCCATTATACGTTTTTTTGTTTCTTAATGCTTCGTAAATTTCAAGAATGATGTAAACCTTTCTTATAGAACCTCTATCCCTTTCAGCTATTGATGGTGGTTTTAGTTCATTTTTCAAATGTCAAGCCGGAAGAAGGATAACATTTCAAGGTTTCTCAAGCTGATTGTTCAAAAATAAAATTATAAATTACTTTCTAATGATTTTTCGATGATTTTGCATTCCTTTTATTCGTATTGATTTTCCTTGCACAATTTGAAGGCATTTTAATTTATGTGTGTTTGTGTGTCTCCCCTTGAGTAAAATCACATTCTACAAATTAACAAATGGTGGCTCTTTAGCGACTCCCTCTCCAACTACAAATACATTTATGCTTTTCATTT